>OX451738.1:264260828-264860828 GCA_948472305.1 Vicia faba
ATGCACAGTGTTTGTGGCTAGTTTATTATGGTATGGATGATTTGGTTTCCCCTCGAAGAGTCTTGATCTTTACCTATATATAGTTTGTTGTTGCACTATTGATTTAGGTTTCCCCATAGCAGAACCAATACAGGTTACTCTCAGAAAGTTGTTTTCAGAAGATTCATGTTGTGTTTGTCCAGTGGATCTTTCCAAAAATAGATTATGTACAGTTTTTTTGTACCTTCAAAAGGTTATTAATTTTAGAAGATTTGTTGTGATCATCTCTAGCATATATTCATTTCCCTATAAGAGGAGTTGTTGACAAAAGACAAGCTATCTAGCATTGTCTTCACCTAGTTGTGATTTGGCCGAGTGTTTAGTTTGTTTAATCTTCTCTATTTACCCATCTGAGTTGGTGTATTATTTTGTCAGCATAAACATAACATTGCATGAATTTTAACATTCATAAAAACATTACCATGTATAACCAAAGGTATATTCACACTCATTTACCTTTTTTGGTGTTTCTAAATCCTTTTTCCATGATAGTGTGTCTCCCCCAAAGCAAATAGTATTTTCTTTATCTCCCCACAGAGTTTGTATCTTCTAGGATAATCGTGTTTTAGATTTCCTTTCCAGCTCATTATCTGGATAGAATAAGTCCCCAACCGAGTTCATTCCTCGTTGGATAGAGTCTTGTTTGGTCGTTTCTTTTCAGTTCATTCCTGGATTAAACTTTGGTTTCTTGCAACAATGATTGATCTCTCTAGGATGGATACCTAGATGATGATGAAGGTTTTATTTTTCACCCTTTAAGGATCGTGTTTTCCTCAGCAGAGAATCTATTTTTAATTTGCATCCCCAACAGAGGATGAAGAAGTTATATTCTCAGCAGTGTTGTTACAACACTCTCTTGGAAACTTTTCTCAACAGTAAGTAGTGATCTCTTTATGTGAGAAGCTTGTCTATTCCCAGAATTCTGATATTTTGTGTGACATCAAGTGGAAGTCTCTTTATGCGAGAAGCTTGTATGTCCCCAGCGTATCAATACTTATCTTCACATAAAGTGGCAACCTTTCCAGGATGTCCCCGATAGATAAGCTCGTTGTGAAATCCTCAATCAAATCAAGGTTAAGCACCAGTTCATTATTTGAACATGTGGTTGTCTCTTTATTTGAGAAGCCTATTGCGATTCAAGTCAAAAACTTAATCCCCACAAAGTGGTGGTATCTTTATTTGAGAAGCTTATTTGTTACCCTTTCCAGGTGGAAGACTTGGATAAAGAAGAAACTGAGCCTCATTCTAGGTAGAATACCAGGAATTTTGGGAAGTTTTTTTATCCTTTCCAGGTGGAAGACTTGGTTAAAGATTAAGTTGAGCCTTATTCTAGGTGGAATACCGAAATTTTTGGGAATCTTGTTATCAATACGATCTTTTATTACATTCCTCCATGAGTTGGTAGCTCACTGTCATCTATGAGTCGTTGTATCAATCTTTTCTTCACCTTCATCTAAGATTTAGTGTATTTTATTTTGCTAACTTCGTCAATGAGTTGGTAGTCTACTATCATCCATGATTCAGTATTATTGAGTTTACTGCCTTCAACTATGAGTGGGTAGTACACCTCTTACCTTGATTACTACCTCTATCTATGAGTTGGTAGTAATTTTTTCCTCACTACCTACTTAGGGTGTTTTCTCCAGTAGAGTCAGTGATCCTCTTTTTAGAGATTATTCTCTAGTGGAGCCAATAATTTCTTCCCATTGTTGAACTCATGATTTTTTATGATAGAACCAGTAATCCTTTCTCAAAGTGTGTTTCCCCACTAGAGTCAGTGATGTTTTCCTTGTTGCATATTCCCAGTGGACCCTTCCATTGTTGTTGGTCGTTTCTTTTCTACCCCCGACGGTCTTTGGTTTCTCTCCTAGCATAGATTCTTGTAGGGTCGTGTTGTTCCCTAATGAGTTGCGTCTCCTTGGTGGGTTCCTTTTTATTTTTTCTCTCCAGCAAAATCATAGTCGTAGTTAGGTTGTGCAAAGTTTATCCCCCATAGCGTTATTCCCATAGAATATATTTGTTTGCATTCATATCATAAGCATTGCACGATATCTCAGGACTAAAATTGGGTCTTTTGTATTTAAGTATATTCAATCTCGTTGAGATGAAGATTACGATCTTCATATCTTTGGATAGAAGAAACTTAAGTAGGGGCAACTATCATACTCTAATTTTTACCTCTAAGATCCCACTTATCATATCATTGCATTTAATCAAGATCACAAATATGGTAAACTCCTAACCCTCTTGTCTTTGGGTTTGTTGTGCGGGAGTTCATCAAATACCCTTTGTGTTTTCTCTTATCTTTGTGTTTACTTATTTTTATTCTTTACTAACCCTATAAAAAAAATACAAAAATATGCTTTGTTTCCTTTTCTTATTTTTCAAGGTAAGACTCTTTCATCAAGAGATCAAGTTGGGTTTCTAAATTAGAGTTTTGATCCCCTAAGTCAAAGCCAAGGTAAACAAGTAGTCAACAAGGCTTATTCTTCAAGGAATAACCTATAATCTTAGGTGACATTCATGTCAAGCCTCATTCAACATCAATTGATCAAAATAAGTTTAATTTTAAGGTGTTTTTCAAGTGGTTTCAAGTTAGGGTTCATGTGTTTATGTCCATGCCCTTTTCATTCAAATTTCTCAATCAATCCTCAAGATTTTTCGAATTCCAATTAAGGTTCAATCATGTGGAGTTAAAATGATCATCATCGTGTCTTGGAATGCAAGAAAAGGTAAAAAAATCACAAGTTGGTGCAAGGTTAGATGACCTAAAATCAAGTATGGAATGTCATTTGGTCCAAACACCACAACTTTCTAATTTCTCAACATTTTTTGGGAACTTCTTTGAGAAAAATGTCCCTTTTGATGTCCTCCACAACTTTGCTTCAGAGGTAAAACAATAATTCAGGCTCTAAGTCCATCAAATGTTGGACGCCACATATGCACAAAACTAGGTTCATGACCTGTTTGGCCAAATGCCATAATTATTTTTCAGTGCCATGACCCCAAATTTCAACTCATGCCTTTGTCACATCAAGCATCCTTTTAAATTGGTTATTTTTGCATTGTGTTCTACTCCATGGAAGCATTATTTGGAAAAAATAAGAAACGCACGAGTATATTCCATTTGGCCTAAGCTTGAACATGGTGACTCAACTTTGCATCTTTGGTACATGTCCTGTAATTATAAATGACCTAAAACTCAATTTGGGGACCACAACACATATGGAAACTTGTTCGTTGTTGTTAAACACATCCCACTAAGTGCAAAACAACTCATTTCAAGCCCTGAAGCACACGTTTCACCTTGCCACACACGATTGCAAAAATCATAAAATTCTAGAGTTGGTTCACACGTTTGGGATCTGAAATTGGCACGTATGATGAGTCATTCCCTTTCCTACAAATAGAGAAGCATTTTGCCTTCATTTGGAAGCTTAAACAGCCAAAGAAACTCTGTCATACTCAAGCCCGAAACTCTAAAAAAATCAGAAGTTCTATTTTTATTTCAAGCTATTTTAAACTTCAAATCTCCACCCAGAAACCTTCATCGGCATCATCTAAAGGTGTTTGAACGTTTACAGAAGCTTGAAACTCCTTGGAAATACCAACTCGAATCCACCATTTTCAGACCTCTAAAGCTCACTTCGAACAGGTATCTACGAGTGAAATTTCCACTCAAACAAGTTATCATCCTCTTCGTCTTGCCTCACGGAACATTAACCTTCATCTATCTGGAACTTATTATTTGTGTTTGGCATTTTATTTTACTTTGAAGCTTGCTAGGGTTTTTATGTTTTATGCAAAAGTCTCTTTGCTAAGAACAAATAAATTGTTTTGAAGAAAAGGGACATGGACGATGATGTTTGGTGAAGCTGAAACATGCTTTGTTTAAGCTTAAAACCACTAGTTCATGATTCTCAAAATCAAAGTGGCTAGAGGTTGAAGATGATTTTTATGCGCGCTTTGGAGCCAAACTTTTGAATCCAACCAATCGCGTACTGACACTTTACCTAGCCATTGTAATATTTTATTTCTTTTTCTTTTCATTACAATTTAATTTTTTTCTTTTAAAATTAATTAAAAATAGCTCTTAAAGGATTTTTCATTCCAACTTTTTTTCCTATTAATCCACAAATATATTTTCTACCTTATATGTTTTTTTCCAGATTTTTTAAATGATTTTTAGAATTTTTAATATTTTTATTTTATTTTCTTTCTAATTAAATTTAAACATTTAATTCTCCATCATTTTAAAATATTTTTGAGTCCAACTTTTGAGATCTTGATCCTTGTAGTTTTTCTAACTTTCTCAAATTTTTGTGGTTTTTTATTTGATGTTTTGAGACATCTTTTGTATTTTCTCTTTAATTTCCATTTTAAAACATTTAATGTCATGTTTAAATTTAATTTAATATATATATATATATATATATATATATATATATATATATATATATATATATATATATATATATATATATATATATATATATATATATATATATATATATATATATATATATATATAATTGATCTTGATGATTAGTACTTCTGACTTTTGGTTGACTTGGTCAATTGTGGTTGATTGAAGTTCATCTTATTCAATTGGACTTTAGATTGATGATTGATGAACTTTCTTCATTTTAAATCTACCATTAAATTATCATTTGATCATTTTTGGTACTTTGGATTGACGATTAATTTGTCTCAAGGTATCATGAATAATATGAATTGAAATAATAATTCAATCCCCTTGCCTTAGTGCTTGATCAACTCTCCATCTTCTTCTTCTTCTTAATATTATTATTAGTATTATTATTATTAGTATTATTAGTATTATTATTATTAGTATTAGTATTAGTATTATTATTAGTATTATTATTACTAGTATTAGTATTATTATTATTATTATTATTATTATTATTATTAGTATTAATATTAGTATTATTGTTATTATTAGTATTAGTATTAGTATTAGTATTAGTATTAGTATTATTATTATTATTATTATTATTATTATTATTATTATTATTATTATTATTATTATTATTATTATTATTATTATTATTATTATCATTATTAATACTATTATTATTATTATTACTATTATTATTATTATTATTATTATTATTTATATTATTATTATAATTTATATTATTATTATTATAATAATAATAATAATAATAATAATAATAATAATTATTATTATTATTATTATTATTATTTATATTATTATTATTATTATTATTGTTATTATTATTATTATTATTATTATTATTATTATTATTATTATTATTATTATTTCTTTTATTTTGACTTGTGTTGCATTGTCTTAGGAGAATGACTTTGTGTCATTTCTCAAACATGCATGAAACATACATTGTTATTGACTAGCTTCAGATAGTTATGACTTCTACACAAGTCAGTTAATTGCTTAACATAGCGCTAAATTTATTCCAGATCTGATTAATTCTCATTAACACTAACATTAACTCCTATTAACTGTGCTAAATTTACTTTTCCACACTTTTACATTAATGCTATTTAATTTCTTGCCATTTATTTTTGTGCAATCTCATTTCTTGCCATTTATGGTTCAAGTCATTTATCATTTCATATCATTTTTATCTTTTTCTTTATTTTGTTTACTTTCCTTCAAAGGCTTAAAACATTAATAAATATAAAACCCTAAAAAACTTGTAATGTGCTCTTGAGGACTATTGTCACTATCCCTTGCTTATGGAGTTTGAACTTTGGACTTGAAACCATGGTTACTTTCCCTTAGCTTGGAGTTCATCTGATATTTTGGTTCATCTGAGGCATTAATTTCATCTGATACTTTATGATACCCGAGGCTTTGAATCATCTGGACCTTTTATCTTATCTGAGACTAGGCCATGTTTTGAGACCTTGTGACCTTTATCTGGACTTTGTGATGTTCATCTGCTCATTGTGCTTGATCAATTTGTGGCTTAAATCCAAAGGGAAAGAAATGTTGGTTTTGATCAATGTCAAATGCTTTATGGTTAGTTCACTTGCACGCACAAAGACTTTCTCTTGGGCTACCTTATAATGAGACATTTTATTTCATGTCATTTACTTTATGCCTTAGAATAGTCTCTTCATCTCCTCCCCTTTTTTAATTTTCAAAATCTTCTCCCTATTTCAAAACTTCTTACTTTGAAAATTCACATATTTTCTTAAACAAACCTTGACTTTGTCAAGTGATCCAGAAAATATTTTTCTTAATAAATTCTTAAACACTTAAGCATATTAAGACCATTTTCAAAACTTCTAAAAAGGACAAACCTCATTAAACTTCTTTTTATGCCTTAGTGCACTTTTATCTTCACGAGTCTATTCTTGAATTGATGTAAATTCCTATACTTCTACATTATGTTGTGAAATTGATTGAAATTTTCCACTTGAATGTTGAGACATGCTTGTTGAGTAAATCCAAGTAAAATTCCCCATATCAAGATGATGCAAATGCTTATTTCCTTATACTTGTGGTTAGTAAGTTTAGTTTTCCACTTAAATATGACAAAGTGTATTTTCACTTAAAATCAATCAATAAACAAAAATCTCTTTTCATAAACAAATGCAAGTGGTTTCTATGGAGTACCATAGATGTGAGGGATGCTAATACTTTCCCCTTGCATAAACAACCCCGGTACCTAAATCTCTCTTTTGTTTTGTTTCAAAACTTTTTGTGGATTTTTTTTTTACCTTTACCCTTTTCTTTTTGGAAACAATAAAGTTCAGTGGCGAATCTTGCTTTTCTGAGTTAAGTTAATCAATATCTTAATCTCAACTTTTCCCACCGCGTAGATTATAATCTTGAGAGTGAAATCCATTAAACACGAGTTTTGCTTTCGGTAACTCATCTACACCAACTTCTATTTCCAATGATTTCTCATCTCATGAGTAAGAAAACAACTTCATCAAACACTTTACTAGTTATCAACTCATCCCTAATCATTATATTGATGAGAGCTATTTTGATAAGTTTGAGTTCTCCAAATATTTTGATAGAGAGAATCTAAGGAACTTTATATGTTTCCTAATCTAGTAAGAAAATCTCCACTATTTGAATGGGGTGATCACTATTGAGGCATGTAAGTCTCAAATTTTTCTTTCAATTGAGAATTTTTTTATTATGTGTGATTCACCATGCACAAGCTCTCTACACTTCTAAATCCCTTTGTGTGATGGAAGATTTTTATTTTTTTCTCTTATTCTCAATAACTTCTTATTGACCCATTACCAAGTCACAAATTATCTCTCACAATGGGATTTGTGACTCAGAATATTCATGTCATTCATTACGTGGTTGCATGTGTGGTAATCCCTAGGAATTTTAATCTTGGGAAAGTATCAAAAATGGATGTGGTGCTCACATGGTTACTAGCCATCAGGGTTCAGACAAACTGAGCTAGTAGGATAATCAACACATGTTGGAAATCTGAAAAAGGGAAACACATGGTTACCATATGGTGACTTAATTACGAAAATTTGGCGCATGTTGGATTCAACTTAGAAGTAGAAGATTCAATTAAAAATAACACCAATTGGGAAACACTCGTTGAGACAAATGCATATCAAAGAAAAAAATGGGTTCTTAGTGCACATTAGCCTGAGTGCAAAAAATAGAGCTCTCCAACATCAATAACAAGCATCCCACCAAGCAGGAAATTTAAATTTAGAGGATTTCGATAATGAGATCCCTCAAACTCCTTTCTAAAGCTATAATCAATAACATCCAGACCAGCTGTGATCGGTGGATCTGGAACTGACTGTTTTAAAGCTGGTTCGCGAAATGTCGCGGTAAGCAAGAGTCGCCACCGTCTTTTATTTTCTCCAATAGGAAAGGACAAAAGCACAGAAAAATTCCTTTAAAGAGATTGCTCTCGGTTCGGGAGGTAGGTTATAGAAAGGGAATTTTTCTGTGCTTTTGTCCTTTCCTATTGGAGAAAATAAAAGACGGTGGCGACTCTTGCTTACCGCGACATTTCGCGAACCAGCTTTAAAACAGTCAGTTCCAGATCCACCGATCACAGAACTGGCGACTCTGCTGGGGAAGAATGCACTGACTTGCTGTCTCACTCTCTGGGGAATTTAAGATGTCTGGTTAGGTTCTTTAGCTGAACCTACCTTGGTACCTTGGAGAATAGAACAATTAGACTGCTCAGACAACTCTTTATTGCCCCTGTTTCTGGTGTCACCTGCAATCAATTCTCTGTTTCGTATGCAAATATTTATGAGCTAGCAAATTATTGTCAAATGCATATATCACAAATTGAACCTTGGACGTTCTTCGCAAAACAAAACGGAAAAAGAAAAACAGTTGGCACGTTTAACTGAAAAGTATATTTGTATTGATTTTGAATAGCCTGTGAATAGGCGTTTTGTGTACAAGAGGCTGGCGTCCTAGTAAGAGGTACGTCGCCGAACAAGAGAGTTTATTACAAGTTTTATACAAAAGAAAATAAAACAGCTGTGTGAAAGATGAATGATCCACTGGGTTTCAACTCCGCTATCGCCTTTATAACTCCGAGCGTCTCATCACTTGGTGACCTTGGTTGAAGGTGAGGCTGACTGATCGATGCCGTCTTGATGTAGATACCGGATTCTGGATGCAAAGTGATCCAATGAGACATAGTATTACGCTTTTATCCCTAATTTTTGCCTGGACGGCCCTTTCGGGTTTTCAGTCCACCGGGATACCCATTTTTGCCCAAGCCGCCTTTTCAGGTTTTCGACTTGCCGGGTGTACAGATTTTTTCATTTTCATCCCTTCATTTTGCCCGAACCCTTTTGGTTCGACGGGAAGCCCTAATTTTTGCCTAGACATGTCAGCCTAGCGAGTCATTTTTCATGCGTAGTATTTTTTAACTATGTCTGCATTGGCGGGGTGAGGAAGGTCGTCACCATCCATGTTGGTTAATATCATTGCTCCTCCTGAGAACACATGCTTAACCACAAATGGCCCTTCGTACGTAGGGGTCCATTTGCCCCTTGGATCACTCTGAGGAAGGATGATTCGCTTGATCACCAGATCCCCGACTTGATATTCCTGTGGTCTGACCTTTTTGTTAAATGCCCTGATCATTCGCTTCTGATACGTCTGACCATGACAGATAGCAGCAAGTCTCTTTTCGTCAATAAGGTTGAGCTGATCAAGTCGTGTCTGGATCCAATCATCTTCATTCAGATTTGCATCCTTCATTATCCGGAGAGAAGGAATTTGTACCTCAATCGGCAAGACTGCTTCCATGCCATAAACCAGAGAGAAAGGAGTTGCCCCGGTTGACGTCCTAGCTGAGGTACGATACCCATGCAGAGCGAACGGTAACATCTCGTGCCAATCTTTATACGTTACTGTCATCTTCTGCACAATCTTCTTGATGTTTTTATTAGCTGCTTCTACAGCCCCATTCATCTTCGGTCTGTAAGGAGAAGAATTGTGGTGCTGTATCTTGAACTGTTCGCAAAGCTCGGTGATCATCTTATTGTTCAGATTGGTACCGTTGTCTGTAATAATCCGCTCAGGGACGCCGTACCGACAGATCAGGTTGTGCCGAATGAACCGTGCCACAACAGTCTTGGTTACCGTAGCATAGGATGCTGCCTCAACCCACTTCGTGAAATAATCAATTGCCACTAGGATGAAGCGATGTCCATTGGATGCCGTAGGTCTTATCTCGCCAATCATGTCTATGCCCCACATTGCAAATGGCCAAGGCGCAGTCAGAACATTCAGGGGAACCGGAGGAACATGCACTTTATCTGCGTAGACCTGGCATTTATGGCATGTCCTAGAATGTTGGTAGCAATCAGCTTCCATGGTGGACCAGTAATACCCTGCCCGTAGGATCTTCTTTGCCATGGTGTGTCCACTGGAGTGTGTACCAAAGGTCCCATCATGTAGCTCTTCCATGATTCTTTCTGCTTCCGTCTTATCCACACAACGCAGTAGAGTTGAATCCTGGTTTCGCTTGTACAAGATGCCGTTGCTAAGAAAGAACTTGGCTGCAAACCTCCTCAGGAACTTCTTATCATTGACAGATGCTCCTTCAGGGTATTCCTGAGCTTCTAGGTATCTCTTCACCTCGTGGTACCAAGGCTTCTCAGTTACCAATTCAGTTTCGAGATCACAACAGTATGCCGGTTCGTCCAGTTTCCAGATGGTGATCCGGGGAGCTTCATTATCCCATTTAACCTTGAACATTGAAGACATTGTAGCTAACGCGTCCGCCAGCTGATTCTCTTCTCTTGGAAAGTGCTCAAATGTTATTTCTGTGAAGTGGGGGATCAAGGCCAACACACATTCTTTGTAAGGAATCAAGTTTGGATGTTTCGTATCCCACTCTCCTTTGATCTGATTGATCACAAGAGCGGAGTCTCCGAAGACACTCAGAAATTTGATCCTCAGGTCGATTGCAGCTTGAAGACCCATAATACACGCTTCATACTCCGCCATGTTGTTGGTACAGTTGAAACACAGCCGGGCGGTAAGTGGAGTATGAGTACCTTGTGGAGATACGATTATGGCGCCGATACCATTTCCCAAAGCATTGGAGGCTCCGTCAAAGTGCATAGACCATCGGGATCCTGGTTCAGGTCCTTCATCCGGTCCGGGTATTTCACAGTCAGTTACTATCATAATGCTTTCATCTGGAAACTCGAAGTTCATTGATTGATAGTCATCCACAGCTTGATGTGCTAGGTGGTCGGCCAATACACTTCCCTTGATGGCCTTTTGGGTCGTGTACTGAATGTCGTATTCCGTCAAGATCATCTGCCATCTTGCAATTCTCCCAGACAGAGCAGGCTTTTCGAATATGTACTTTATAGGATCCATTTTTGAGATTAACAAGGTAGTGTGAGTCAGCATATACTGTCTCAGCCGGCGAGCAGCCCATACCAAAGCGCAGCAAGTTTTCTCAAGCAGTGAGTATCGAGTCTCACAGTCGGTAAACTTTTTGCTAAGGTAATAAATGGCATGCTCTTTTCGGCCAGACTCGTCATGCTGCCCCAGCACGCACCCCATAGCATTGTCAAGCACTGTCAGGTAAAGTATCAAAGGTCTCCCTTCAACTGGTGGCACAAGGATGGGTGGTTCTTGGAGATATTCCTTGATTCTGTCAAAAGCAGCCTGACATTCATCATTCCAACGTACTACCTGATCTTTCTTCAGCAGCTTGAAGATTGGTTCACAGGTAGCAGTTAAATGCGAGATGAACCGAGCAATGTAATTCAGACGTCCTAGAAAGCCTCTGACTTCCTTCTCTGTCTTAGGAACTGGCATCTCTTGAATGGCTTTGACCTTAGCAGGGTCCACTTGAATTCCCTTGTCACTGACCACGAAGCCTAGCAACTTTCCAGATCTTACCCCGAAGGTGCACTTGTTCGGGTTCAATCTCAGCTTGTACAGTTTCAACCGGTCGAACAACTTCTGCAGATGATCTAGGTGCTCTTCCTCAGTCTGGGACCTAGCGATCATGTCGTCCACATACACTTCTATCTCATGATGGATCATATCATGAAATAAGGTAACCATGGCACGTTGGTAGGTTGCCCCAGCATTCTTTAACCCGAACGGCATGACCTTGTAACAGAAGGTGCCCCACTGAGTAACAAAGGTAGTCTTTTCCATGTCTTCAGGTGCCATCTTGATCTGATTGTAGCCTGAAAAACCATCCATGAAAGAGAATACTTTATGCTGAGCTGTATTATCAACAAGGACGTCAATGTGGGGTAGAGGGAAGTCATCCTTGGGGCTGGCCCTGTTCAGATCCCTGTAATCGACACACATCCTGACCTTGCCGTCCTTCTTAGGTACCGGCACCACATTAGCAACCCACTGAGGGTAAGAAGTTACTGCAAGAAACCCGGCATCAAACTGCTTCATAACCTCGGCTTTAATCTTCTCAGACATCTCTGGACGCATCCGACGAACCTTTTGCTTAACCGGAGGGAAATCTTCTTTAGTTGGTAAATGATGGACCACAATGTCGGTATCTAATCCGGGCATATCTTCGTAGGACCAGGCAAAGATTTCTTTATAATCTTGCAGCATCTGAGTCAACCGTTGCTTCACGCTGAGTTCTAGGTTGGCACCAATCTTCACCTCTTTCTTGTCTTCCTCAGTACCCAAGTTTATTATTTCCACTGGCTCTTCATGGGGTTGAATTGCCCTCTCTTCCTGTTGTAACAGTCTTGCAAGCTCACCAGGCACTTCGCAATCATCTTCACCTTCGTCGGCGGCTAAGTTGATCGGATTTTCGAAGTCATAACTGGCAGTAGCAGGGTCGTTACCAGTGAGGTCCAGAGTGGATTGAAACCTGTATGAGTGAGTGTGTGTGTAAATACAGCTGTTTTGCAATATGTAAAGAAAGGAAAGAAAAGGAGCGCAAAATTTGAAATGTGAAAAACGTCCAATGCTTTTATTCATGATATATGATAGTGACAAACAAAAAGCCCTCATAAATAAAACCAACGGTGCCCCGGGTAAGACACCGGGCCATATAGTCTCAAATTATTGTTTATTACAAATCAAAAAACAAAGAAATTCATTACTGGGGAACAAAAGTTATTGGAGTAAAATCTTTAGCAGTCCAATTGGTCAATCCACCGTCGGCCGTTGGGTAGATCCAGCTATCGAACTTTGACTCCTCCACTTCATCTTCCTCTCCAATAGCATTCACTTCAGAGTGAGTGATGAGCAACGGAGGTCTTCCAATTCTTGCCTTGCGCACCGCTTTCTGAGCCTCTGTGGTGAAACCCAGCCCAAACTTGTTAGTCTTAGGAGTAAGATCAGGGAGCTTGCCCCAGTTTGCACATTCGCCTTTTTCGATCACAGCCCGGGCGTCTTTTAAGGAGGCCATCTTCATAGGAGAAACCTCTTCATCTTCTGCTGTTGCCAAGGTTGGTGGTACTTCCTCAAAATGTTGAAAGGGGGTTTCAATGAACTCCCCATCCATTTCCACGTATCTGAAAGAGTTGAGGTGGCTGACCATGTATTCCTCCTCCCCCTGCACTGTTACTATCCTCCCCCTGACCGGGTACTTGAGCTTCTGATGCAATGTAGAAGTCACAGCTCCAGCTTTGTGGATCCATGGGCGACCCAGCAAACAAGAATAGGACGGATGGATGTCCATCACATAAAATTTTGAATCAAATACTTGTGACCCAACCCTGATTGGGATGTCCACTTCACCATGCACCATTCTTTTGGACCCGTCAAAGGCCCGGACAACAATGCTACTTGGTTTGAGCTCTAGACCTTCACAATCCAGCCTATCCAGAGCCTTCTTGGGCAGCACATTTAATGAAGAACCTGTGTCAACCAGCACATGAGCAAGAGTAGTGCCCCTGCATTCAATGGAGACATGCAGGGCATCATTATGGTTCTTCCCCTTTGCTGTCAGATCGGCATCAGAGAAACCCAGGCCATTATCAGCAGTTAGGTTGGCCACACAATCGGTGAACTGGTCAGCAGTCGTATCTTGGGGTACATGGGCAGTCTTTAAGAAAGCAATCAGAGCTTTTGCATGGGCCTCTGAACACAGCAGCAGTGACAACATGGAGATTTTAGAGGGGGTGTGCCCCAGCTGTTCCACAACATTGAAATCACTTTTCTTTATTATCTTGAGAATTTCTTCCATTTCCTGCTTGGAAGCCTCAACAATGGTCTTTGGTGCCTCCGTCCTGGCAGGCACATCAGCAGCAATTCCCTTGCCCCGAGTATCAGATGACTCAGCAGCAGGGGTGGATACTTGGTCAGAAGGAGAAACAGGCACTCTGGCAGGTGTGAAGATCAAAGGCCTATGAATTACCGGAGGAGCAATGTCTGGCGAGAACAGTCTTCCACTACGAGTGACCTTAGCAGGCCCGGTGATGTTGGAGACACCAGTATCAATGTTGCACTCTTGTTTCACACCCAGAACATAAACATCCGCCCCATAGTGCCATGGGACAGCCTTATCAGATTTGTAGGGTATAGGCCCCGGAACAGTAATGGTGATGGGAACATTCTTGTGAACTGACAAAACTTGTATAGGCTTCTTTGAAGGAGCCTCGGAATAGTTGTTGAAGATGGTAACGATTGACACTTCTTCAACAGGAGCAGCAGGAACAACAGTCTTTTCAAACAAAATCTCTCTACTATCTATCAGGTTTTGGATGCCTGACTTCAACAGAGAACAACCAGCAGGGGAAGCAACACATAGAGGGCAATTTTCGCCACATCCCGGGAATAAACCGGCTAGCAACAGATTCCTCTTAACCATCAGCAACGGAGTAGCAACATCATCCACCGAAGCTACATACAAATTCTCCTCAACAGCGTTCACTCCATGGTGGGGCATGGGAGCATTTACAACATTTGGCTTTTCAGGCGCTTCAAACTGTATCTCCTTGGCATCAATGAGGTCTTGAACCTTGTTTCTTAGGGCCCAACAGTCATCTGTGTTATGCCCCGGGCTATCAGAGTGATAAGCACAGCGAGCATTTGGATTGAACTTGGGAGATGCAGTGTTGGGAAACTTTGGAGCCTCCTTGACAGTCACTAAATTGGTGGATAGCAACTGTGGCAGGATTTGTGATAAGGTCATGCTTAATCGAGTAAACTCCCTCCGGGGTCTTTCAAACTTCTGAGGATTAGTTGGCCGAGGAGCGGCAGCAGGTTTGGCAATCATTACCGCACTGACAGATTGGCGGTGTTCAGGTCGCTCTGTTCTCCGGGAGTTATATACAGCACTAGCCTCCTTTTTGAAGGGTTTCTTCTCAGTGCTGGAGGAGGCAACTTTCTGTATCTTCCCTGATTTTATACCAGCCTCGATCCTCTCACCAGTCAGGATTAGATCGGTAAACCCAGCAGAGGAATTACCAATGAGATGGTTGAAAAATGGACCAGACAGGGTCCCCAAGAACATATCTACCAACTCCCGATCCGTCAACGGTGGCTGCACCCTGCCAGCCAGGTCTCTCCATTTCTGAGCATACTCCTTAAAACCTTCACCCGACCCTAGCGACATACCCTGGAGCTGGGTACGCGTAGGAGCGAGGTCGGCATTATACTGATACTGCTTGTAAAAAGCAGTGGCCAGATCCTCCCAGTTACGAATGCTGATTCCATCTAGCTGATAGAACCAATCGAGGTGAGTCCCTGAAAGACTCTCCTGGAAGAAGTGGATCCAAAGGTTCTTGTCTGCTGTGTAAGGCTGGATCTTCCTTACATAAGAACGGAGGTGCATCTTGGGACAGGAAGCCCCATCATACTTCACGAAGGCAGGTGTTTTGAACTTGTGCGGGATCACCACTCCAGTAGATAACCCCAAGTCTCCGAAATCCAATCCAGGTACTCGTTGAACTTCCACAGCCTTTAACCTGTCTTCCAGCTGTTTGTACCGGTCTTCAGCAGGAGGGTACTGGTCATCATTGAAGTCTGTTTCAGTATCAGAGCCCACAGGAGTAGTGACCTCCCTTTCATGGTGACTACCTTCTGTCACAGATGGAGGAGTCCTTTCAGCTTCAATTTGCAAGGTGTTCCCGAGTCTGCGCCCAGTGCTAAATAGCACAGTCCTCCTCTTCTTCTTAGTCTTTTTCAACAGCATGGTCTTTAACTCTTGTTGACCCTGAGACAAGCCCTTGATCAGCTCCTGAAATTGGGCGTTTTGCGCCTGAAACTGGACGTTCTGCGCCTGAAGAGCCTTGATAGCCGCATCGGTTGATGATTCAGGAGGGTTCATGATGCTGAAATAAACAGCGAAGAACGGTAAACAACCTGAAAAGAAGAGTATTTATGATGCACATGATGAATGATATGTGTTTATGCAATGCATTCAAGGGTTCGAAAATTCAAGTTTGTTGTAGACCAAAAAGAACACACTTTATTATTAAGAAAATCATTGTTTTAATACATCAAAGCCTCATGGGCAAAAGTACAAAAAGATCAAATCACATCCAAAATATGTTGCGCATCTTCTTTGGAGCTATGTAAGTGTTAAGACTCCTTTCCTCGTGCAACAGGCGGGTGAGCTCCAAGACCTTCTTTTCACTGGCATGCAAACTAGTCTCAAGAGAATTCCGCTCTTCCTTAAGCTGGATCCAGCTCTTCTGCATCTCTTCCCAGGATGTGGGCATATCAGGGTGCTGAATAACATGAGACACCTCTCCCTCCAAGGCAGGTTCTTTGATTACTGGAAGCATGTGAGGATAAGGCATTACCAACTTCTGAGAGCGGGCTCGTACCCATTTGAGGTAAGGCTCCAAAGGGATGGAGTTCCTGTGCCCCAGTGTCTTGCTGTCTATCCTACTAGGCATCCTCCAAGCTCTGATAAACCTCTGGCGAAGTCCTTGAGTATCGTTGTCGAAGTCAAAAACTATGTCAGGAATCAACATGTCATGAGGACCATCCCTCCGAGCATAACCAAACTGTCTCCAAGCCAGGCATGGACTATAAGTAATACCCCCTCTGATTCCAAGTAAAGGAACATTAGGATATTCCCCGCAACGATCAATGATAGTGACATCTTCTCTGGACCTAGGACACCAATGTATATCTGCATGTGTAAGAGTCATCAACCGTTGTGACCATCTCAAACCCCGCTCGTTCTTCAGGACTGATTGTGGAAGGTGCGAAATAAACCACTTTCCCAGGAGAGGAGTGCAACACATAAGGACACCTCTTTTTCTCATGGTTCGAGTGTAACATGAGTGAAGGAGGTCCCCTAGCAACGTAGGTATAGGATTCCTGGACATAAAGATCTGGACAGCACTGATATCAATGAGCTGATCTGGGTTAGGGAACAACACCAAACCATAAACAAGGAGAGCCACAACCTCTTCAAAAGCTTGTAAGTCAAGGGAATTCCAACATTCATAGGCCTTTTCAAACAGAAACCTGGCTAAGAACCCTTTGATACCACTTCTAACTTCCCAATGTCCCTTGAGGTCAGATGACTGCAGGTGCAAGGCTTTAGCAATCTCTTCAAGCTTAGGTTCCTTTTCTGTACCGTTGAAGGGTAGCTGATCAAGGATAGGGATCTTCAGGAGTCGGGAGAACTCCTCCAATGTAGGTACCAACTGATAGTCCAAGAAGGTAAAGCAGTGATGCAGAGGATCAAAGAACTGGAACAGGACTTTTATCATATCTTCCTCAATGTTGGTGTTGACCAAGCTGATGAGGCTTCCATGCCTTTCACTGAATGAAGAGTTCTCAGGAATCCTGGATGTAAGTTCCTTAAGCTGAGGAGGGATCCTTACAAGACTGATTGGAATTGTCTTTCTACGAACAGTTTCCATGTCCTACAAAACAGGAACAAAGATGAAAATTCGAACCCCTGAAATGGTTAGTTAATGCATATGATGCTGGATGATGTCATGATGCTATGATTAAACACAGATATTTACAAAGACAAACATGTAAGGCACACAAGGCACACAAGACAGGCCCTTAAGGTTTAAGGCCAGCAGGGGGTCTGGGTAGTACCCTCTTGAAGTTGGTGGGTTCATCCTGTCCTAATCAAAGTAACCGGGTTCTAAGGTTCCCAATATCACGGGATTGCTTTCATTGTTCATCGTTTCGATTTAGCCACTGAACTGGCGACCGAAATATTCCAGGAAAGCAACCCTCAATTGAGTGTAGTATCGAGTATCAACCAACCTCGGACTGCACCAAAGTCAGTTATCTCACTACCCTAAAGAGGCCAAGATGGTTCAATTAAGGTTCCTAAGGTCTGTTGATGCTTCATGACACCACATGGAGGCCCCGTACTCTCCTTGACTGACTCAAGGGTTACCGGTACACACCAAAATGCCACATCAACGTAGCAGACTGTTTCAACCATGTCGGTATACCCCGCACAGTTCCCTCACAGCCTTGTTGCTACTTTCTAAGAAGGTATTCCCCAGATCCGGGTTAGGATCTATAGAACTCCCAAGCAACCCACAATTTTAAAGCATACAAGGAAAGCAATTGAAAACACAATGATCTTAGTCCTAAGGTACACCTCACTTTAAGTTTGTCCCCAGCAGAGTCGCCAGTTCTGTGATCGGTGGATCTGGAACTGACTGTTTTAAAGCTGGTTCGCGAAATGTCGCGGTAAGCAAGAGTCGCCACCGTCTTTTATTTTCTCCAATAGGAAAGGACAAAAGCACAGAAAAATTCCTTTAAAGAGATTGCTCTCGGTTCGGGAGGTAGGTTATAGAAAGGGAAGGTATTAGCACCCTTTCTATCCATGGTTATCCATGGGCTCTTAGGTACTTGCTCAATGTGTTTTCAAAATGTGTGCTTGCTTTTCAATTGTGGGTTTCAAAAATATTCTTTGAAAAGTTTCAATTCAACTCGTACGTCAGAGTGTTTGAAAAGTTTGTTTTGAAAGTTTTTTGAAAGTGTGTGGGTGTGAAAAGTATTTTGATTTGTTTGAAATTAGAGCAAGTACCCTTGAGAACCTACCTACCCTAAGGAATTCGTCTGTGTAAAAGTCCTTTAAAGTAGTGCCATCCCACCATTGAGAGGTAGGTAGCACCACTGTTGGAGGTGTTCGGGTCAATTCGAGTTTTAGGGACGTGGTGGTCACCAGAGCAACAGTAGGACACCTTAGAAGCTACCCTTATGCCATTGATCCTTTATTTTCCGAGGCAACCGTTTCGAGGCAACTGGATCATGTCATGGACATAAGGACTTACTAAAACGTCCTATACTCGACGACCACCTTTCGAAAGGCAACAGTGAGGCGTACCCTAGGGGTGGTGTGTGCGAATTGTGTGTCATTTTCAGTTTATTGTTTGTCTTGTCATGCATTGGTGATCTAACGATTCGATTTTATTTTTTGGGCATTCATTCTTTCATGCATATTTATTAACAGTTATATTTGCGAGAAAATAAATCTAACTATTACAACGGGCGCGGGTCCACATCGCCAAAAAAACCGAACCCGATTTGACTGAAAATAAAATAAAGCGAATAAATAAAAAGTCCGAGAGTTTTTAATTACATGGCTTTGGGGCATATACAAAGGTATTTAATAAATATAAAACAAACGCGCGAAATAAAAAGATTAAACAAAATTAGGGCGTTGGACCCTTTTACAAATAATTAAAATTAATCAAGGAAATTAAAAATTAAAAATAATGTTTTTGTGTTTTTTAGGTTTAAGAGAAAAAAGAGAAAAGTTAATTAAAATTAAAGTCCTAGTTCTATCATTTTTTAAGTTTATTATAAAAAAAAAGATTTAATTTCTAACTTAATTAAATTCTAAACTAATTTATGTGCCATTTTTGATTTATAGAAAATAGATAATAGATAATAATATTGTGAGAAAAAAAGGAAAAAATTAAAAAAGGATATGAAAAATTAATAATTACCCTAATTCTACATTTTTGGATTTTTATTATAAAAAAAAGAATTAAAATTAAAACTAAAACCTAATTAAACTAAATGAGTCATATTTTAATTTATTAAAAAAAAGAATCAAAATTAATTATATTGTTTTTTGCCTTTTCTGTATTTTTAATGTTTTTTATATTTTTGTAAAAATTAATTAAATCAGAAAGTAAAAAAAAGTAAATAATAGAATATGAAGAAAATTAAAAAAAGAAAAAAAAGATAGAACCAGGAGGGTGTGGATTTGAGTTTGGAGGTGCAAGCCTGGCCCAATTATTTGTGAGATTTTGTTGACTTTTGGATCACATGCACGCCTGTTGACTTGGTATATGGTGCACTCCTCATCTTAGCCATGGATCTGAGGCCCTGGGACACGTGGATGAACTGATGCTGAAGTGCATGGTGAGTCCTTATGTCAGCGCTGCATGGAACCTTAACATGAAAAATAATATTGAGAAATTGCAAGACCTGGGACTTGAACCCAGGTCATTGTGGTCACCACGCTTATTCCTTGCCACTGAGCCAGTTGTACTGCAATTAATATATAATAGTTAACAAATAATAAAAAGAATGATCAATGCGTAGTGGTCCCACGCGCGCGAATTTTGAACGAACCAATCACCAGCTGACACATCTTCTTCTTCTTCGCGTGTCCTGTAATACAAATACATAAAGCAACGGTTTTGAAACGTGGGGTTAGGGAAGCTACAGAAAAATAGCGAATAGCTCGTGTCCTAATATAAATTAGGCGCGAGCATCTCATTTTCTTCGTCCAGGTGCCAGGAATGCAGTGGTCATGGTCTTGAGGGCCAATTTTGCAGTATGGTGAAAACCCCAAAATCAAAACTTGAAAACCCTAGAACGTGGGCATGGCAGATTCGCGTAGAATGGACAAAAATGCAATTAAATGTAATCAACAGCTTGGAAACTTCATCATGAGTATGAATATGTACTTAAAAATGCAAAAAAATGCTTAGAATGTAAATCACGATTGCCACATTTTTGTTGTACAGTTTGAGTTGTGTGTACCAATTCAGAGGGTTTTGGAAGATGTTATGAATTGAAATATGTTCAAAATCGTCTCAGGAAGCTATTGGTACAAAAATTATGGCTTGAGAAGGTCCCTAGCTTTGAAATCAGTTTTGCCTTTTATGTCCAAAATTTCAAATGTCCAAATGCCTTTTCAGCGTGCTTTGTGCTATGTTCTTGGTAGGGTTTGACTCAATGATCCTTATGGAGTTGAATAGGCATGCTAACTCTCCTTAATCCATGCTTGAGAAAGAATTGGCATTAGGGTTTGTCCATTAACCATTTTTTCCTAATTTCTAGCCAAAACCTAGACCTAATATGAAAATGAACCTTGGCCTGATTTTTGAGTTGATTCATGATGTATAGAACTTGTCCAAATTCATTTGACACCATTACATTGACTCTTAAATTTTATTTGAATTTTTAATGAATTAAAATGAATTAAATCATCAAAAATTAAATAAAATAAAAAAGTCAACATTTGGTCTTGAAATCAACCATGGGCCACGTGTGTGGCATGACAAGGATGGACAAAGTGAGAAAAATGGGGCCCTTTTGTCAAAATTGGATTTTCAATGATAGTTGACTTTTGCCATTTCACAAAATTTTCCCAACTTCTACAAGGCATAACTTGCTCAATTTTTAAGCTTTTCACATGTTCTTGGACATTTTGGAAAGGTCTTTGAGTCCTTTAACCAATGCCTTTGGTCCCATGTCATTTTGATTTACCAATCTCAAATTATGGTCTTTGACTTAAAGTCCCTTTTTGTTGACTTTTGAAAATGACCTATAATGTTGAAATTGATAACTTTTTGTGAGAGCATTTCTTGGACTTGAAGTATGAAGATGAGTTGTAGGAAATGTCTTTCTCTTCAAAATGAGCTTTGGATGGAATTTTTCTGATAATCCATGTGAAAGTTATGCCCTGGTCAATTTCTGTTGACTTTTTCAGCTGTCCAAATATAGCAACTTTTGCATCTTTGATGATTTCTGAGCCAAATTTTGAGAATCATGATCAAGCATTGATCAAATGATGTTTGTGGCTTCAAAATGATATGTTGACCAAAAATTTGAACTTTTGACTGTCAAATGACCATTTTGCCCCTACAGCTGACTGTAGTGCAATTTAGGGTTTTGACTGTGCAATCTTGAGCTGAATGCCTTGAAACTTGATATGGGGATGCTTGACCATGTTTGTAAGCATATGAGACTTGATTGGACCTTTGAACACTTCCTTTTCTTGATCAACACACAAACCCTAGTTTTGACTGTAGGGAGGCCTTTGCATTGTGCAACTCTTGGGGAATTTTGCAGCTTGGCTTGGCAGTTTATTGGAGAATATGGGAGGGCAAATTTTGGGGTATAACACCAGCCATCAAGCACACACTAGGATTATGAACCATATGGTTACTCAAGTTTCTCTTTTGGCACACAACTTAGTTGAATCCATCGTACCTATTCCTCATGGACTTTTAAGGGATTATAATGATAGATGTTGTTGGAAAAAAATTGTTCATACTAATTGAGTGAATACTCCTTAAATTTTGATGATAACAAAAGTACTTAAAGAATAATAGGGTATACTAATGTTTAATTAAGTGCACAATATCATTAAGCTTATATATAACTTGGTTCTAATCTAGTTAAAGAGCTTGTAAAGAAGAAGCAAGTGAAACCATATTCTACTAGATCAGAACCCGAGTTTCAAGCTACACCTCAACGCCATATTGAAGCTTCTGGTATTTGAATATAAACTCAGTTGTTATATTTACTTTTCCTATGATGATTCCAAAGGATCTAAATTCCTTGTTGGAAGCACAAGTACAAAGCTCTTTTATCCGTACTCTATGCAAAAGCAATTACATCTTGTCAACAACTTGAATTATGGAGGAAGTCAACTAGAGGTTTTAACACAAGGCTCAAGGAAAATAGATATGATTTCTTCATTTTACTACTCCATGCCTATAAATATCTTACTTGAGAATGACACAATGGAAAATGCAATTATGCAGAATATGAAGATACTCATCGTACCTACTCCAGCGTCTCTCTCTTGGGAATAGCTTCTTCAGCAAAGACACATGTGAAAGCAAACTTCCAGTGTATCTTTTGTTCCCTCTATATAAAGGAGCTAAAGATTTGGAAAAAAACAACAGAAGAATAATAAAACAAGAACAACAACAGAAAATCAAATATTGGAAGAACTGTATCACTCTTCACGTTACAGTTTATAGTTTTTGTATTTCACATATACTTGAGAATATTCTTATACTTGTATATCTTAGAAATCTCAAGTATTAAGGTATTTGCATGTTTTGTATTATTTGTACCTCTGATTCTATATCAAGTACATCTTGTTGTAATCTAAACATTTTGTTTAGAACTTGAAAAAGTCTCATTCTAGTTTGATTGAGCAAGAAAGTCCTGAACAATTGGATTAGGCAAGGAAGTCTCTTTCTAGTTTGATTGAGCAAAGAAGTCTTGAACTGTTGGTCTAGGTAATGAAGTCTCTTTCTAGTTTGATTGAGTAAAGAATTCATGGACAATTAGTTTGGGGAAGAAGTCTCTTTCTAGTGAGATTGAGTAGGAAGTCTTGGACTGGTGTGTCTAAGAAAAGTGTAATCATTTACTAATTATAGTGAAAATCTTTTGTGTAGCAAGGGGAATGGACTATTCTCATTATATAGGAACCAAGATACGTTTTGTATGTGATTTACTTATAGCTTCAGCACTTTAAATATTTCATTGCTACATACTTAAGCTTACAATACGAATTTGGTCAAATTCAGAAGTTGTTGTTTGAAAAATATTAAGTTATCCGTTACACAATTAAACCCCCCTTCTTGTGTATTTTCTCACCTTCAGATACATTTAATTTCTTTTCCATTTTGTTGTTTTCTTTAGTTGTTTACTTGTTTTGTTGTTGTTATTTTCTTTATCTAATCCTCTCATTTTTCTAAATATATGAATGATGTTTGTTTATGATTGGTTCTATGTGATGTTTACTTTACTTTGTGTCTTTCTTTTTTTCCCACCTTTTTGATAATGTAAAAAGGGGGAAGTATACTTTAAAGAGATGAGAGTATATTAACTTTATTTGTGATATAGAGTTAATTTCTCCAAATATTTTATCTATCTATTTATTTTTTATCACCTCCCTAAGAGATGTGTTTTCATCATCAAAAAGAAAGAGAATAGAGGTCTATGTGTTGTGTAGATAATATCGTCAAATGGGTTTGATTATGAAAATATCAAATGGATGTGTTAATGAAAACTTTCAATGGTTTTGATCACGACAATTGTTCCAAAGGTTCTTGGTGATGGCATAGGAACAAGAAAGAGATATCAAAGTCTCATTAGTCAAATATATAAATTTCTAAATGAAGGTTCTAGACAAAGCTTCATCAAGAAAAGGAACTTGAATTATTGAAGTTAAAATTCAAAATATATAATTTTCCTATTTTGGCTTGGTTAATTGATTAATACATAATTTTAATTGATTAAATCATTAAAAAGACCCATGTATTATTTCCTTTTTGAGCCATATATTTTTCCTATATAAATGAGTCTTATCCCCATTAAAAAACCACTAGTTTTATGAGTTGAAACTTTCTTCTATCTTTATTTCTCTCATTATTTCATAAAATTATTTGTCATTATAGTTGCCTTAGTGTCAAGAGAGTGAAAATTTTCACCAGAGAGTTGTGTTATATTGGTGTTGTGCTAAATTTTTTTATTAAATGGCATAGTTCTCATGTGATTTCTTTTTAGTCATTTTGAAGGTTGTAAGCTAAACATATTAAGAGCTTGAGTGAAGGTTATTCAGCTAATCTTATGGAAAAGATCTAGTTAAGGTTATTGTTGTACCCCAAAATTTGCCCTCCCATAATCTTCAAAGTTTTTCCAAGCATCACCTCAAATGGTTCAAAGTCTATTCAAGGGCTACACAGTCAACCACTCTCCTAAGCCAGTCAAATTAGGGTTTTGGTTCTTGCAAGGAAGTTGAGGTTTTCAAGGGCTCAATCAAGTCCCACATGCTCATACACATTGTCAAGCACCTACATGTCAAGTTTCAAGGCTCACAAGGTCAAGTTGCACAGTCAAAAGCCCTAATTGCTTCACAGTTAATTGTAGGGGCAAAATGGTCATTTGGCAGTCAAAAGTCAAAAATTTTGGTCAACATATTATTTTGAAGCCACAATCATCATTTGGTCAAATCTTGACCATGATTTCACAAGAATGGCTCAAAAATCATCAAGGTGTCAAAAGTTTCTATTTTTGGACAGCTGAAAAGTCAACTGTAACTTGACCAAGGCATAACTTTTTCATGGTTCATCAGAAAAATCCCATCCAATGCTCATCTTGAAGGGGAGGACATTTCCTACAACTCATCTTCACATTCCAAGTCCAAGAAATGCTCTCACAAAAAGTTATCAATTTCAACATTATAGGTCATTTTCAAAAGTCAACAAAAAGGCACTTTAAGTCAAAGACCATAACTTGAGATTGGTAAATTAAAATGACATGGGACCAAAGACATTGGTTAGAGGACTTCAAGACCTTTCCAAAATGTCTAAGAACATGTTCATAGCTTTAAAATTGAGCAAGATATGCATTGGAGAAGTTAGGAAATTTTTGTGAAATGGCCAAAGTCAACTATCCTTGAAATTTCATTTTTGACAAAAGGGGCCCACTTTTTCCACTTGTTTCAGCTTGGCCATGCCTCCCACGTGTCCCACAATTTATTTCAAGATTAAAAATTAATTTTTCCATTTTTATTTGATTTTATTTGATTTAATTCAATTTAAATCTTTAATATTCAAATAAAAATCAAGAAAATTAATGGAGGGATATCTTTGAGTTTGAATAGCCTTGATACACCATCATTCATATACCAAATTCGTTCAAGACCTATTTCAAGCAAAAAAATTCAAATTTGGAGCAAATATGGCAAGTTATTTCAATGGTGATTATGGAGAAAATCAAAACTTCATTGCAAGGCTTAAAAGCTCCTTAATGTGACTAATTCTCATCCAAGCCTATATATACAAGCCTTGCAAGCCTCATTCAGAAGCTAGAAAAAAAGGAGAGTGTGCACAAACGGCCAGAGGAAAAGTTCAAAATTTGTCCAAAAAAGTGAGAGATCTAAAGCGGTGTTGCAAACATTTTCAGATCAAAGCAAGCACGTGGCTTTCTTCCTTGCCACTCCCTGAAGCCAAAGCAACCACAAACGCGTCCTAAGGTCCACTACCAAGCGCTGTAAGTTGTCTCAAACTCACCCCTGTACACGAAATCATGTTTCTCCATTCTTGCACTTTTTCTGGAAAATAATAGCATATTCATACTCCATGCCTAATTTCCAATGTAACTGCTATATTCAATTTCATTTTTAGGCTTCGTATAACAATACCCGTGCCTAGGGTTCGTTGGTTTTGTTTTTAGGTATTTTGTCTACAGGTGAAATTGGGACAAACCATAAGCATGGACGTGATCAGGAGACATGGACGATCACAACCATGGGCTTAGATGGAATTTTTGATGCCTAAGGATGATTTTGAGTAAAACCTCCAAAATCCGGCCTTCACCTCCTTGGTTTAGCATTTCTTTTCTTATTTTCTTTCCTTTTATTAATTATTATTATTATTTAGTTAGTTCACAAATAATTATTTTCATAAATTCAGAAAAAAAACAAAAAAAAATGTAATTATTATTATTATTATTAATTTCACTTTAGTAATTATTTTTGTAAATAAAATACTAACAAATTAATTAGTTTAATTAGTTAATTTTAACCTTTTTTCACAATAAATAAAAACAAATTTAGACTTAGGCTTTTTCTTTTGACATTTTTAATTCTTTTTATTTTATTTTATTTCATAAAAACATAAAAAAGGTCAAAAAAATATTTTCTTGTAATTAAAATAATTAATTAGTTTTCAATTTCATTTAATTACCAAAAAAAAGACAAAAAAATTAATTCCCTTTTCTTTATTCGCGTGTATTTAATTTGTTCGATTATTATGTAATTGCTCCGGATATGTAATAGTAAATAGGACCTTTTTACTGTTTTTTTTATTTTCCGCACTTATTTACTTAAAACGGGTCTTTGTAAAGATTTGGCGATGTATAGACCCGCGCCTTGTAATAGCGTAGGATTTACGTTTTCCGTACTTTAATTTCCGCACCCCTTTAAATTGCTAATCACATGAAAGAATGTATGCTCAAATAAAATCAAAGCGTAGAACACTCAATGCATGATCAAGACAAATAATAACTGAAAATGACACACAATTCACACACCACTCTTAGGGTACGCCTCACTGTTGCCTTGCCCTCGAAACGTGGTCGTCGAGTACAAGACGTCTTAGTAAGTCCTTATGTCCATGAACATGGCATAAGGGTAGCTTCTAAGGTGTCCTACTGTTGCTCTGGTGATCACACTGTTGCCTTGCCCCTCGAAACGTGGTTGTCGAGTATAGGACGTCTTAGTGAGTCCTTATGTTCCATTGATCTAGTCGCCTCGAACGGTTGCCTCGGAACAAGTTGCCTCGAAACAAGTTGCCTCGGAATAAAAAGATCAATGGCATAAGGGTAGCTTCTAAGGTATCTTACTATTGCTCGGTGACCACACTGTCCCTAACCCTCGAATTGACCCGAACACCTCCAACGGTGGTGCTACCTACCTCTCAATGGTGGGATGGCACTACCTTAAGGACATTTACACAGACTAATTCCTTAGGGTAGGTAGGTAGACTCATAGGTACTTGCTCTAATTCAAAACAAATCAAAAACTTCTTTTCACACCGACACTTTGCAAAAATCTTTCAAAGCAACTTTTCAAACACTCTTGAGGACTGATACAAGAGTCGATCTGAAACTTTCAAAGAAACTTTTTCAAACCCACTCACCTTGAAAAGCAAACAAACATTTTGAAAACACAATGAGCAAGTATCTAAGAGCCCATGGATAACCATGGATAGAAAGGGTGCTAACACCTTCCCTTTCTATAAATCTACCTCCCGAACCGAGAACTAATCTCAATAAGGAATTTTTCTGTGCTTTTGTCCTTTCCATATTGGAGAAAATAAAAGACGATGGCGACTCTTGCTTCCGCGAAATTTCGCGAACCAGCGTTAAACAGTCAGTTCCAGATCCACCGATCACAGAACTGGCGACTCTGCTGGGGAGATCTTATAAAGTGAGGTGTACCTTAGGATAGTTCATAATTGTGTTTTCAATTGCTTTGACTTGTTTGCTTTAAACTATGGGTACTGTCTTGGGAGTTCTATAGATCCTAACCCGGATCTGGGGATACCTTCTTAGAAAGTAGCAACAAGGCTGTGAGGGAACTGTGCGGGGTATACCGACATGGTTGAAGCAGTCTGCTACGTTGATGTGGCACTTTGGTGTGTACCAGTAACCCTTGAGTTCAGTCAAGGAGAGTACGGGGCTGCCGCGTGGTGTCGTGAAGCATCAACTGACCTTAGGAACCTTAATTGAACCATCTTGGCCTCTTTAGGGTAGTGAGATAACTGACTTTGGTATAGTCCGAGGTTGGTTGATACTCGATACTACACTCAATTGAGGGTTGCTTTCCTGGAATATTTCGGTCGCCAGTTCAGTGGCTAAATCGAAACGATGAACAATGAAAGCAATCCAGTGATATTGGGACCCTTAGAACCCGGTTACTTCTGATAGGACAGGTTTTGAGCCCACCAACTTCAAGAGGGTAATACCCAGACCCCATGCTGGCCTAAACTCTAAGGGCTTCTCTTGTGTGACTTGTGTGCCTTCCAACTTGACTACTTGCATGCTTGTTATCTGACTACTTGCAGGTTTTGTTTATAGTCCTTAATTGGGACTCATAACAGGGTTACTAAGTTTCTTGCAGGTTTTATTTACAGTCCTTAATCTAGACTCATAACAGGGTTTACCTACATCACTCCATGCATAGCATAACATCATACCATTGCATACATCCTGCATAAGGACTAACCCATTTCAAGGATCTCAAGGGCTTGTGATGCAGGTCATGATGAATCAAACGTCTAGCAAGGGGCAAAGAGGATTTATTTTCCTCTAGCCAAAATTGTCAGGGGCTATGACCCACTTGATATGGTGAGCTTTGACACTTGAAGAAGGTTCCCCGAGCCAAAATTGTCAGGGGCTATGACCCACTCGATATGGTGAGCCTTGACCCTTGAAGAAGGATTCTCAGCAACGTGGAGTTCCTTCAATCAAGCTACAAATTCAAATGCTAACAATCTTCTTGTTTACCCTGCGAGGTCCTTGAAAACATTGCATACATATCATACATATCATTGCATTACAGGTACCCTCTTGACAGGTCACTTACCATCTTCGCTGTTTATTTCAGCGATGGCTTTCCAACCGAACAACCAGGATCTCCGGGCTCAGAACGCCCAACTGCAAGAAATGTTCTTGAACCTATCCCAGGGGCAAGAAGAAATAAAGGCTCTCCTCACAAGGAACTTGACCCTAGGGAATGCAGGGGGTATCAGGAACGATCAGCTGGAAGGGCTACAAATTGAGTTGGCAACCATGAAGATCCAAATGATGGGGCAGTTGATGGGCCAAATGACTCTCATTCAGGACTTAGCTCAAAAACAAGAAGAGCTCCGGGTCCTCGTCACCAAGATGCTTCAAAATAATCCAGGGGGGCAAACAACCAAGGTTGAAGTTCCAGTCATCATTCAACCACAAGCGGGGCAGGAAGACAAAGGAAAATCTCCTCAGCGTGCTTCAGGGTCACGAGCCCAGCCTCAACGGGGTAGTCAGCGTAAACGATATACGCCTGGAAGACATTTCTCGGAGACTGAGATACCATCGTCCTTTATACTGAAGCGCTTGCTGGAGGTCAATCTGATCACTCTAAAGGACCCTCCTAAGAATCCGAATATGACACCTTCAAGGTACAACCCCAACACCCGCTGTGCTTATTATTCAGACAGCCCGGGGCATGCTACCGACGACTGTTGGACCTTGAAGAACAAAATCCAGGACTTGATTGACGAAGGGGTGCTGGAGTTCATGCCAGATGGCAAGATGAAAATCTTCCGCTGAGAAATGACTAGTTCAAACTAGAGGATTTTTGTTCATTAGAATTTTTCGAGTTGTAATTTTCTTTTGATTGTTCAAACAATTATTGTCATAGCAAACTTTGTTATTTTATAAATGCATCGCACATGTCTGTTTTGAATCCATATACTCGCATTCGCTATATGCAAACTGTTTTCATATTTTTGTGATGATCAATTCTCAATTAATAATTCTAAGCCTCTTGAGGGAGGATGACGAAAACGATACCGCAATCTACAGTATGCTTTTGAATAGACCCCGCTGATGAGGTACAGGCATTGTTTCAATCCCTAAACACTGGAGTTATAAGGAAGATAATCCCTCATAAACCCCTCTGAGCCAAAGAAGTAGGAGTTTTTTTTCTTTTCAAAAATTAAAACCCTTTATCATAACCTGGGGCAGGGTAGTTCTCTCAGTTGATCCAAGTGCATAATGAATGGCACCAAAGAGGTCCTTACAAAACAAAAGACAGTGATGGTTCCGAACAATCATACAGACAGGCAGTCATTACTTCTCAAAATAAAAACCGATTAAGTCAAAACCTATGAAGGAGACTTACAAAGCTGGGGCATCCCGCTGACTGTAATTCCAAAAAGAAAACAGTTCAGGCAAAAGACCGGGATGATAAAATCAAAAAAGAAAGAGGTCATACAAACCCTCAACAAAAACCAAAAAATGACTGCCTATTCAGAATAAATCATCAATATCTGAACCATTATTGGAACATCAGGACCAAAACTCAAATAAGGTCTAACGCACGATCAGCTGAGTTTAGGATTGAAGAACATCACGAAGAGCGGGTGGGTACAAATAAAATTTGAGCCTTTATCCTTTGTTTCTTAAACCGTGAACCAGGCCACGTTATAACCCTTAAAAGTCCTAGCTGAAGCATGGGTTAGTTCAAAAGCATACTGTTACAAAGGTATCCTGACTCCTTAAGGCTTACGGTAAAATAACGAGTTGACATCACAGTTTACAAAAAATTCACTTGCTTTTATTGAAAAATGCATTTTCAAAAATTTCAAGACAGACATAAGCTTTGCATTCTTAAGATAACATTGTTCGCATATGATTATTTGTTTGAACAGCAGAGAACTTTGCGCAACGAATATCCGATGAACGAAGGTCTTCTCAACAAAAGAGTCACCTCCAGTGGAAGAAGCACTTCCAATCAAGGGGCATGGCCTGATCATTGGCCATCATCTGGGGAAGTCCAGTCAAGATTCAAGGAATCTCTCAAGATGCCAAACAGCCAGGGGCAAACCTCTGCCTGAGCCACTTGGGGCATTGGACATGAATTCCCAGCAACAAATCTTGCATGACCAAACATCTTCTGGTAGCGTGCCAACACAATAACAGGGGCACCTCCCTAGATCCTGAGAGCATGGACATAGTCGGAAAAAATACTACGCGTAATCAAAGACCCGCTAGGTTGACACACCTAGGCAAAAATTAGGGCTTCCCGGCGAACCAAAAGGGTTCGGGCAAAATGAGGGATGAAATGAAAAAAAATCTGTACACCCGGCAAGTCAAAAACCTGAAAAGGCGGCTTGGGCAAAAATGGGTATCCTGGTGGACTGAAAACCCGAAAGGGCGGTCCAGGCAAAAATTAGGGATCAAAGCGTATGACTATGTCTCGTCACTCGCCTACCAGAAGAAGATTTGTCAATCGGCAGTCATCAAGCACCTCTATGGGTACCTTCTCTCGCAGAAACAGGGGCAATAATGAGTTGTCTAGGCAATCTAATTGCTCTGTCCACCAAGGTACCAAGGTGAGTTCGGCTGAAGAATGTAATCAAGATACCTTAATTCCCCAGAGAGTGAGCCAAGGTTCAGCCATACTCCCCCCGAGTAGAGAAGGCACAGTATCTCCAGCAAGTCGGCAACACTCTCCCCAAGCAGAGTTAACATACTGCCAGCCTTAAGGAAGTTGAGTATCCCCAACAGATCTCAACATTCCTCAACAGAGTCTATAAACACCCTCAACAAGCATCCCCGGCAGTCTTGATATAAGATTGTTCCTCGGCGGAATCTAGACATCCAGCGGAGCCCTTCCCAGTATATTCCAAAGTCTCCCCAGGAGAGTTAAATCATCTCCCCAGTAGGAAGCTTATCCCCAGTAGATTCTGGAAGCTTATCCTTGGCAGAGCATATCTCTCCCCGTCTTTATTCAGAAGGTTATTCCTCGCTAGAGCTTATAACTGGGTTATCCTCAGCTAATTGCCACGGAAAGATCGTCCTCGGCGAAGTATTCCTATCCCCAGCGGAGTTCCTCAAACCTCCCAAACGTAACTCAACAATGGTATCCCCAGCGGAGTTCTCATACAACATCTCAGCGAAGTACCTCTCTTCCCACATAGTATTTTCCCCAGCAAGATCGCTAGAGTAATTTTCCCCGCAGAGTAATCTATTCGCCAAGTTTATTCCCCAACAGAGTTATCTTCTCCTACTGGTATTCTTGCAACATCAGCCCAGGATAAGCTCCCGGCATTCGTCAAGGATTTATTTTCCTAGACAAAAATACATTCGCAAACATCACATTTTCATACATGATATAAACATCATATCACACAATCTCATTTCTCCCTGAGAACGTCATGACACCGCGCATTCCATGCACCATGACATTGCATATAACTAATGTTTTGTCTTTTTTCAGGAAAGGTCGATACAAAGATGATTACTATCAACTATCGCAATCCCAGATTCGATTCCTGTATCTAGCCAGGGCATGTCTGTGAGCGATTGATTGTGGATTCGATACCTGTATCCGACCAGGGCATGTCTACGTTAAAAATATTAAAGAGATAGCTTGGAAATGCTCCAGATATGGATGCTGTTCTTTTGCTTATTCAAAATTCCTTTCTAGATATGGTTCAGATGTGACCCAGGCATGGCGACGTTCTGATACTTATTCCAGATTTCTTCTCAGATATAACTTAGAGATGCTCCGGGCACGGAGGCTGTTCTGTTGTTTATTCAGAGATCACCTTTCTAGATATGGTTCAGATGTGACCCAGGCATGGCGACGTTCTGATACTTATTCCAGATTTCTTCTCAGATATAACTTAGATATGCTCCAGGCACGGAGGTTGTTCTGTTGTTTATTCAGAGATCACCTTTCTAGATATGGTTCAGATGTGACCCAGGCATGGCGACGTTCTGATACTTATTCAAGATTTCCTTTCAGAGATAGCTTGGAAATGCTCCAGATATGGATGCTGTTCTTTTGCTTATTCAGAGATTCCTTCTAGATATAGTTCAGATGTGACCCAGGCATGGCGACGTTCTGATACTTATTCCAGATTTCCTTTCAGAGATAGCTTGGAAATGCTCCAGATATGGATGCTGTTCTTTTGCTTATTCAGAGATTCCTTCTAGATATAGTTCAGATGTGACCTAGGCATGGCGATGTTCTGATACTTCTTCCAGATTTCCTTTCAGAGATAGCTTGGAAATGCTCCAGATATGGATGCTGTTCTCTTGCTTATTCAAGACTCCTTCTAGAGATAGTTCAGATGTGACCCAGGCATGGCGACATTCTGATACTTCTTCCAGATTTCCTTTCAGAGATAGCTTGGAAATGCTCCAGATATGGATGCTGTTCTTTTGCTTATTCAAGACTCCTTCTAGATATAGTTCAAATGTGACCCAGGCATGGCGACGTTCTGATACTTATTCCAGATTTCCTTTCAGAGATAGCTTGGAAATGCTCCAGATATGGATGCTGTTCTTTTGCTTATTCAGAGATTCCTTCTAGATATAGTTCAGATGTGACCCAGGCATGGCGACGTTCTGATACTTATTCCAGATTTCCTTTCAGAGATAGCTTGGAAATGCTCCAGATATGGATGTTGTTCTTTTGCTTATTCAGAGATTCCTTCTAGATATAGTTCAGATGTGACCCAGGCATGGCGACATTCTGATACTTCTTCCAGATTTCCTTTCAGAGATAGCTTGGAAATGCTCCAGATATGGATGCTATTCTCTTGCTTATTCAAGACTCCTTCTAGAGATAGTTCAGATGTGACCCAGGCATGGCGACGTTCTGATACTTCTTCCAGATTTCCTTTCAGAGATAGCTTGGAAATGCTCCAGATATGGATGCTGTTCTTTTGCTTATTCAAGACTCCTTCTAGAGATAGTTCAGATGTGACCCAGGCATGGCGACGTTCTGATACTTCTTCCAGATTTCCTTTCAGAGATAGCTTGGAAATGCTCCAGATATGGATGCTGTTCTCTTGCTTATTCAAGACTCCTTCTAGAGATAGTTCAGATGTGACCCAGGCATGGCGACGTTCTGATACTTCTTCCAGATTTCCTTTCAGAGATAGCTTGGAAATGCTCCAGATATGGATGTTGTTCTTTTGCTTATTCAAGACTCCTTCTATAGATAGTTCAGATGTGACCCAGGCATGGCGACATTCTGATACTTCTTCCAGATTTCCTTTCAGAGATAGCTTGGAAATGCTCCAGATATAGATGCTGTTCTTTTGCTTATTCAAGAGTTTCCTTTCAGATATAGCTGGGAAATGCTCCAGATATGGATGCTATTCTTTTGCTTATTCATAGTTCTTTTCAAAGACAACTTAGAGATGCTCCAGCCCGGATGCTATTCTATTGTTTAGTCCAGATTCATTCAAAAGACAGTCCAAATACGACCCAGATTCGGATGACATATTGTCACTCATTCAAACACAGACTAGATATGCTCCAGACACGGAGGCCATTCTATTTCTTATTCAGACGTAGCTATCCATTACAGTTCCAAATGGAATCTATAAGCCCATTCCCGACAAGGTTCTATCACATCTTCCAGATGGCATCTTTAAGCCCATCCTCCTATCCACCAACTCTCCAAATGGCATCTTTAAGCCCATTCCCGCTATCACACTGTTGATACTCTACTATGTGAGTGCAAATTTCGGGGCACTCTAGTGTTCAATCATCTTCCACCCTCGGATCACGAAAGGCACACACGCCAATCTACATCCTCAGGTCTAAGAAGATTGAACAGGGGCAATTGTTGTACCCCAAAATTTGCCCTCCCATAATCTTCAAAGTTTTTCCAAGCATCACCTCAAATGGTTCAAAGTCTATTCAAGGGCTACACAGTCAACCACTCTCCTAAGCCAATCAAATTAGGGTTTTGGTTCTTGCAAGGAAGTTGAGGTTTTCAAGGGCTCAATCAAGTCCCACATGCTCATACACATTGTCAAGCACCTACATGTCAAGTTTCAAGGCTCACAAGGTCAAGTTGCACAGTCAAAAGCCCTAATTGCTTCACAGTCAACTGTAGGGGCAAAATGGTCATTTGGCAAGCAAAATTAAAAAATTTTGGTCAACATCTTATTTTGAATCCACAATCATCATTTGGTCAAATCTTGACCATGATTTCATAAGAATGGCTCAAAAATCATCAAGGTGTCAAAAGTTTCTATTTTTGGACAGCTGAAAAGTCAACTGTAACTTGACCAAGGCATAACTTTTTCATGGTTCATCAGAAAAATCCCATCCAATTCTCATCTTGAAGGGGAGGACATTTCCTACAAATCATCTTCACATTCCAAGTCCAAGAAATGCTCTCATAAAAAGTTATCAATTTCAACATTATAGGTCATTTTCAAAAGTCAACAAAAAGGCACTTTAAGTCAAAGACCATAACTTGAGATTAGTAAATCAAAATGACATGGTACCAAAGACATTGGTTAGAGGACTTAAAGACCTTTCCAAAATGTCTAAGAACATGTTCATAGCTTTAAAATTGAGCAAGATATGCATTGGAGAAGTTGGGAAATTTTTGTGAAATGGCCAAAGTCAACTATCCTTGAAATTTCATTTTTGACAAAAGGGGCCCACTTTTTCCACTTGTTTCAGCTTGGCCATGCCTCCCACGTGTCCCACAATTTATTTCAAGATTAAAAATTAATTTTTCCATTTTTATTTGATTTTATTTGATTTAATTCAATTTAAATCTTTAATATTCAAATAAAAATCAAGAAAATTAATGGAGGGATATCTTTGAGTTTGAATAGCCTTGATACACCATCATTCATATACCAAATTCGTTCAAGACCTATTTCAACCAAAAAAATTCAAATTTGGAGCAAATATGGCAAGTTATTTCAATGGTGATTATGGAGAAAATCAAAACTTCATTGCAAGGCTTAAAAGCTCCTTAATGTGACTGATTCTCATCCAAGCCTATATATACAAGCCTTGCAAGCCTCATTCAGAAGCTAGAAAAAAAGGAGAATGTGCACAAACGGCCAGAGGAAAAGTTCAAAATTTGTCCAAAAAAGTGAGAGATCTAAAGCGGTGTTGCAAACATTTTTAGATCAAAGCAAGCACATGGCTTTCTTCCTTGCCACTCCCTGAAGCCAAAGCAACCACAAACGCGTCCTAAGGTCCACTACCAAGCGCTGTAAGTTGTCTCAAACTCACCCCTGTACACGAAATCATGTTTCTCCATTCTTGCACTTTTTCTGGAAAATAATAGCATATTCATACTCCATGCCTAATTTCCAATGTAACTGCTATATTCAATTTCATTTTTAGGCTTCGTATAACAATACCCGTGCCTAGGGTTCGTTGGTTTTGTTTTTAGGTATTTTGTCTACAGGTGAAATTGGGACAAACCATAAGCATAGACGTGATCAGGAGACATGGACGATCACAACCATGGGCTTAGATGGAATTTTTGATGCCTAAGGATGATTTTGAGTAAAACCTCCAAAATCCGGCCTTCACCTCCTTGGTTTAGCATTTATTTTCTTATTTTCTTTCCTTTTATTAATTATTATTATTATTTAGTTAGTTCACAAATAATTATTTTCATAAATTCAGAAAAAAACAAAAAAAATGTAATTATTATTATTATTATTAATTTCACTTTAGTAATTATTTTTGTAAATAAAATACTAACAAATTAATTAGTTTAATTAGTTAATTTTAACCTTTTTTCACAATAAATAAAAACAAATTTAGACTTAGGCTTTTTCTTTTGACATTTTTAATTATTTTTTTTATTTTATTTCATAAAAACATAAAAAAGGTCAAAAAAATATTTTCTTGTAATTAAAATAATTAATTAGTTTTCAATTTCATTTAATTACCAAAAAAAAGACAAAAAAATTAATTCCCTTTTCTTTATTCGCGTGTATTTAATTTGTTCGATTATTATGTAATTGCTCCGGATATGTAATAGTAAATAGGATCTTTTTACTGTTTTTTTTATTTTCCGCACTTATTTACTTAAAACGGGTCTTTGTAAAGATTTGGCGATGTATAGACCCGCGCCTTGTAATAGCGTAGGATTTACGTTTTCCGTACTTTAATTTCCGCACCCCTTTAAATTGCTAATCACATGAAAGAATGTATGCTCAAATAAAATCAAAGCGTAGAACACTCAATGCATGATCAAGACAAATAATAACTGAAAATGACACACAATTCACACACCACTCTTAGGGTACGCCTCACTGTTGCCTTGCCCTCGAAACGTGGTCGTCGAGTACAGGACGTCTTCGTAAGTCCTTATGTCCATGAACATGGCATAAGGGTAGCTTCTAAGGTGTCCTACTGTTGCTCTGGTGATCACACTGTTGCCTTGCCCCTCGAAACGTGGTCGTCGAGTATAGGACATCTTAGTGAGTCCTTATGTTCCATTGATCTAGTCGCCTCGAACGGTTGCCTCGGAATAAGTTGCCTCGAAACAAGTTGCCTCGGAATAGTTGCCTCGGAATAAAAAGATCAATGGCATAAGGGTAGCTTCTAAGGTATCTTACTATTGCTCGGTGACCACACTGTCCCTAACCCTCGAATTGACCTGAACACCTCCAACGGTGGTGCTACCTACCTCTCAATGGTGGGATGGCACTACCTTAAGGACATTTACACAGACTAATTCCTTAGGGTAGGTAGGTAGACTCATAGGTACTTGCTCTAATTCAAAACAAATCAAAAACTTCTTTTCACACCGACACTTTGCAAAAAGCTTTCAAAACAACTTTTCAAACACTCTTGAGGACTGATACAAGAGTCGATCTGAAACTTTCAAAGAAACTTTTTCAAACCCACTCACCTTGAAAAGCAAACAAACATTTTAAAAACACAATGAGCAAGTATCTAAGAGCCCATGGATAACCATGGATAGAAAGGGTGCTAACACCTTCCCTTTCTATAAATCTACCTCCCGAACCGAGAACTAATCTCAATAAGGAATTTTTATGTGCTTTTGTCCTTTCCATATTGGAGAAAATAAAAGACGGTGGCGACTCTTGCTTCCGCGACATTTCGCGAACCAGCGTTAAACAGTCAGTTCCAGATCCACCGATCACAGTTATTGAGATGAGCCTGTGTAAAAGCTCAGTTTAAGGTTATTGATACAAATCTCTGTAAAATCCATGGTTAAGGTTACTAGGTTGACTTTATGCAAAAGATATACTTAAGGTTATTGAGTCGAGCCTGTGTAAAATCTCTAATTGTTGTAAGGTTTTTGGGTTCATCTTGTGTAAAAGATAATATTTTTTTTGTAAGGTTATTTTGGTTGATCATGTAAATAGATCAAGGTTGTAGATTGTTAAAATATCAAGAGAAAAATCTTGGAGAATATAGTAGGTGATAAGTGTCTAAATTACATAAAATACATATGAACTTATTAACTTATTTTATAAGAAATCAATATAACCCCATCCCTTCCTCCACACACACACACATTTATCTTTAAAGAGTGATAGAACACCTATTTAGACTTTTGTAGCTTGTATTAACTAAAAACAAGTAAAAAATACTGGAAAACCATGATTTAGCACGCAAAGTCCAAGCCAGAGCAAAACCCAAAAAATAAAGGCTCGCTAGGCCATGATGTTTACCGTTGTTTTTGGTAAACAACCGCTGGTCTCCAAAAAAAGGTAAGTTTTTTGGTTTACTTGCGGGATCGACCAAACTAATCCCAGAATATATGCTAATCTTTATGTAAAATGAGTGAGAAGGAAGAACGCACGTTCGACCCAGGGGAGAGATGTTTAAGATTGTTGAACAGTAAATGAAAGCATAAAAATGCAAGTAAAAGAAGTAAAAGAAGTAAAAGGTGACTTTGCAAGATAATGGTAAAGTAAAGTAAAAAGACTTTTATTAAGTAAAAAAGGTGTTTCTAACGTACATTGCTCTGCTTTTTATCCTTTCTCACGCAGTAGTTACTTGGATAATATTTGAGAGATTTTGTACTATAAGTTGAACACACTAAAAATTACACAAACCTCTTAATTTATACTAAAAATAGGTAACCGTCGAGGGGACTTCTGCGCTAGGATGAAGACAAGTGTATCCTGCATGCCTCTCGACCCATAGCCTTTTGCCACGTTTCCTTCCCTTAGACGCAGATGAAAACCACCTTTCCCTCCAATAATTCAAATTTCAAAATGGTCTTCGTCCCATGTGCCAAGGCGCGAACACTTCCCTTCAGTCGAACAACCTACATCTGCCTCGGTCGAATGAACCTTTGGTCGAAGCTTCCTTATTATATCTTGGATCCTTTTCCTTAACTTATCTCATCCGTCGAATTACACCTCCTGGTGTAGTTCATTTCCAGTTGTTTGGTCAAAGAGACCAAATATAGCAAGTGTCGAATTTGGGAGCCAACAAATTGCCCCCCAAGAATGTCTATTTCGACGCCGAAAGAAATAGCCATTCTTTGAACTTCCCATTCGACACCTGTCTTACCAGTTGTCCACCAGGCTTTGACGTGTACCTTTCGCCTTCTAACAGCTGCTGTATTTGATAAAACCATCATTACTTTTTTTCCAAAATGTCTCTTCAAAACTGTCGTTACCACGCTTGCCATGATGGCCTCGTTCCTATAATCTAGGCAAGCATGTCCCAACGTTTCCCAACGCCTGCACGGTAATCGTTTCCTGCCTTGCCACGTGCCCCACTACCTGCGAAACATTAAATGCTTTTGACGAGACATTTCCCACTTCTGAAGGCTATAAATACTTCCAAACTTCTCTATTTAGAACTTTTATCATCCTCAGCTTTTCCAAACCCCTTGCATTTTCACAACACTGTATTATCACCTTCGCTCTTTCTCTTAAGTCTTTAACAATGGCCTTTCTCTCTAATGCCCCAAACAATCCGCAACCAAAGAATGCTAATGATGTTCAGAAACCACCAGAGATTTTTTCTACCAACCCTCCTTCTTCCTCGACTAACAGGTACATTGCTGAACCTATGGGAGAAGGGAGAGAAGCCTATGATTCTAAACTCCTTATTCTCGTCAGATATGGCGGAAAGATGTATGCTATGTCCGGCCCATTATCTTCATGTGCCAAAAATCCCTTAAAAAACCGTGCCTTTTTCCCTACACACCCAAGGCTTAAACCCATAGGTTGTGCCAAAAAACCTAGGGCAGATGCTGAAGATGCTACACCGGCTAACCAGCAACATCCTCAAACTACTGATGATATCAACATCCAATTCATGAATAAAGGGAATCGCATCTTTCGATCAAGCCCTAACCTTTCTTCTGAATACTCCGACTGGTTGAATAAAATAGAGAGGGTGCAAGCTTCTGTCTGGAAGGAGATGGGCATCTATGACTTAGTGATGCTGTCGAAGACAAGGTTACCTTATTGCCCCCCTTATGCTGGTATCCTTATTGTACTTTTGGGACAGTGCACATTTCACCTTTCATCTTCCTTGTGGAATGGTGACCCCTACCTTGTTCGACATAGCTGCCATTACTGGTCTTCGACCCACTGGTGACTATTTCGACCCTGAAGACTTGTCTGAGGATCCCATTGGGTTTGCTGCTACCAAACCTACTTATACTACCTTCATAAACCACTTTCATGACAAGGCTTCAAATACCGTGTCGGAGGTGGAGCACATAGCCTTCTTGGCCATGTGGCTGTCTCGATTCGTTTTCTGCACTAAATCACTGCAGGTGACGAAAAAGATGCTGACGCTTGCAACACAGCTCCATCACAAATACCCTCTTTGCTTGGCCGAATTGATTCTGGCCAACTTATATGAGTCCATCAGTAATGGTGTGACTCAACTTAAGGTTCTAGGGGACAAAGGAAGTTTGCTTCTATCTGGTCCCTTATGGCTTCTGCAACTGTGGCTTAACGCCACCTTCGAATCCTCCCTCCCTCAAAAGAACAAGATCAATGAAGAAGCTCCTGAAATTTTAAACAGGAGAGTCTAAGGCACCAGGTTGGCATTGCTAACTCCTACTGATGAAGGCCAACAGTTTCAAAAAGCCTTTACAAGCTTCATAATGATGTTTGCAGAGCGAAAAAGCTTTGATTCGATATGGCTCCTTTTGCCAGTCAAAAAGTTGGCCCGAAATGGTTTACTAGACCATATCCTTCAGAAGAAGATGATGTGGTTGATGAGTTCGTGAGCATGTGGGAAGCGTTTCTCCGCCCCAGGATCATGCCTTTAAGATTTAAGAGCTCGAAGAACCAATTGAGCTTAATTGCTTATCAACCCAATCTTGTCTCTCGACAGTTTGGCATTGCTCAATCGCTTCTTTCGCCTATATACCCTCGAGAGAAACTGCTACTCTTTTATAATGCAGATTACTCAGAGGATGCCGCTACCAAGCATATTGGTAGGTATTCTGGTCGAACTACACTGACCCTGTTCAACTTTAACCTTCATTTTCTGAACTCTACCACTTCTGAGACGTGGTGGAGACATTATTATGAGGAAGAGTTCTTCGACGAGAAGGACTTCGCCCACCATATGTGTGAGGCATTCAAGCTGGTTCTCGACAGAGTCAAAAAAGGTATTCCTTTTTCCATCCCTTCGTTTTAGATTTGTTTTTCCAACTCCTAACTAACCATAGCTGTTTTGCCTTTAGTTTAGCTGTCAAGCGGGTTGCTTCGAAGAAAACCGCTGAGAGTACAAAAGGGGGAGACTCTGCCATCAATCCCTCTCCTAAGGTACTTACCTTTCCTTTTTTACCCTTAGTTTTATCTGACGTAGTTATTGATCTTCTCGACTTGGTTTTCTATATGCTTAGAAATCAACCCCCAAAAAGCGGAAGATTCAAGAGATCCAAATCTCTAGCGATGAGGAAGAGGAGTCCCCACCTATTCCTTTGCAGCAGCGAAGATTGAAAAAACCAACTCCTGCTGTCGAAACCCGTCCAAAAATCAGGATTAAAACTACGGCGGGGAGGCTACCTCCTGTCATCATCAATGAACCCACTGAACAGGAGGTAATCGCCAGATTAAACAATCCTAGTGAAAGCGACAATTCTAGTCCCGGTGCTGAAATCCCAGTACAGGTATCCACTTCGACTGCTTGTTATGTACTTCTCACTCTCTCTTACTTTATGACGCTTTTAAAAGCAATAAATTCTTTCTATTTTCCAGGACACTACTGGCACTTCGACATGAAATCCTACTCATGTCGAGGACTCGACCACTTGCTTGAATAGTGATGGGATTCCTACCTACATACCCTCTTCAGCAAAAGACTCCTTCGTGAGTTCAGCTGACGAAGTGAATCAGACTTCTGAACCCCAGCATGAAACCATAGAAGAAGCTGATGAAGAAGAAGCTGAAGGAAATCAAGAGGAGGTTAGGATTCCTATGGTCGAAGCTGAGACAGAGAGGGAACATGGGGAGATCCCAGAAGCTGAGGGTGAAGAAGCTCTTGCTGAAGGAAACCAAAATCCTCCAGGTACTGAGGCAATTCCTACTCAAGTACCTAACATGGTTATTGCAGCCAACGCAAACATCCCTTCGACGGGGTCCAGAACCAAAGAGGATTTGGCTTTACTAAAGCAACAAGATCCATTAGGTTATCTGACTGCAATCTTGGAGGGTCGAGAGAGCTCCTCTGATCGTAGCGCCTCGATTGCATCTGGCAGATCTACCTCGACTTCCCTTCTCGACGAAGCTCTTCAAAAGGTTAAAGCACAAATCTTTAAAAGAGATTTGATGTTAACTTTAGAGGGGGAACCAGCAGCTCCTTCCTATCTGAAGACTATCTTGAAAGCTGTCGATCTTCTTGTTGCCCCTCCAGATGTAGCCAGTGTAATCCTGGATTTACTTTCTATTGTCGAGCAAGTATCAGCAGACTTCAATCGTCAAAGACTCATTAATCGTGATATTGAGGAAGCCAATGGCCAAGTGGCTGGTGCCTGGCATACTGCCACTGGATCCACTTCTAGAGTAAAGGACTTGTCGAAGGCCCAGGAGTCTAGGCAAAAGGAAGTCGAGGAGATTGATCAAGACAATGTTCAGTTGAGAGCACAGATTGCAGAGTTGGAAGCAAAACTCGCTGCCAACGACAAAAAGAAAGAGGAGCTTCTTGCTGTGAACACTGAGTTAGAAAGCCAAGAAGAATTGGCTGAAGGGTTAAGACATGTCGATCGAGCTCAATCTCTGGATGCTAAGCTCTAAACCCTTCACCAATCAAAAGCTCTATGTGATCGAAGGCTAGAATTGCAACGGATCAAGTACCTCCAGATTAAAGCTAATCTTCCCTTCTGAATGTTGTTCCTCTCTATTATGTAATCACTTTCTGTAACAATTTCAAAGCCATTTTGGCCTCTTTAATGAAAATTACTTAAGTTTCCATTTTGGCATTCTTTATAATTAGTGATTATATATTATTTATTTTTATCTCTTGAAGCATAGGTCTATACGTTTTCAAGTATTTACTATTTACCTTCAAGAGTCTTCGATCTTCACTTACCTCTTCGATCTCATAGGCTCCACCTGAGAAAGCCTGCCTAATCTTAAAAGGTCCTTCCCACTTAGGGGACCATTTTCCCAAGCTTCGGTCCTTTCGATCCATTGGGAGTATTACTTTCCAAACTAGATCTTCGGGCTGAAACGTCTTAGATTTTACCCTTCGATTGTAGGATTTCTCGACTCGCTTCTTTTGTAGTCTCAAAAGATCTAAAGCTTTCAACCTTTCTTCGTCTAAGTCTACTAGCTCATCCAACATCATGTTCCAATAGACTTCGGAAGGAATCCCGTGATGTATTTGAATCCTTGTCGCTTGCAAGTGGATTTCCACTGGTAACACTGCATCATGACCATAGGTTAGGCGAAATGGTGTTGTCCCTGTAGCTTCTTTGGGACACGTTCGACATGCCCACAGGACTTGATCTAGTGTTTTGTGCCAGTTTCTGGGTTTCTTTCCCACATGTTTCTTTATTAAACTGATCACCACTTTGTTTGCTGCTTCAACCTGACCATTAGCTTGTGCATAATAAGGCGTAGGCGTTAATAGCTTAAACCCCACTTCTGCAGCGAAATCTTGCATTTTCGACCAGTGAAGACTGATCCTTGGTCTGTAGTTATTGTCTCAGGGATCCCAAACCTGTATATGATGTGCTTTTGAATGAATTCAATGACATTCTCCTGGTCTACATTGATTAAAGGAATCGCTTCGATCCATTTAGTAAAATAACCAATGCCCACCAATATATACTTCTGACCTTTAGAAGATGCTGGTCGAATTTCTCCAATGAGATCCAAAGCCCATCCTCTAAAAGGCCAAGGTTTCACAATCGAGTGAAGTTCATTTGTTGGCACATGTTGAATGCCTGTATGTTTTTGGCATTCTTGGCATCCTTTGGCAAACTCAACACAATCTTTTAGCATAGTGGGCCAATATAAGCCTTGTCGAAACAATAACCATTTCATTTTTTGGCCTACTTGGTGTGCTCCACATGCCCCAGCGTGTGTGGTGGAAAGGGCCACATATGCTTCTGTTTCACTTAAGAATTTCAAGAGTACACCTTCTGGCGTTTTCTTAAATAGTTCATTTCCCATCAACACATAACTCAGTGCTCTGTACTTTATCTTTGGTTCTGTCGAAGCTGCTGGATTTTGTAAATAATCCACTACAGGCTTTCTCCAATCCTGCTCTGTTAGATTGTCTATGAACGATATTTCAAAATTCTCCTGATCAGTATATCCCAACTTTGTAGTCTTTAAGTCTGATGGAAATAATTTGGTGGAAGTTACTCTCCCCCTAACTTCGATTTCCTGTTTCAGCCTCTCTTTCGAAACTTTACACCCAGAAGCAATTTGTGCCAAATCATTGGCTGCTTGATTTTCTAATCTGGGTATGTGTCGAATGTTAACTGCCTCAAAATTTTTCAAAAACCGACTGGCTATTACGAAATACATAATAAGGTTTTCTTTTATGCATTTATATTCTTTCGTAATTTGTTTTAGGACTAACTCCGAATCTCCCATTATTTCGACTCGAGTTGCCCCCAATTTCAACAAAATTTTAAGGCCTATAATTAATGCTTCATATTCAGCCTCATTATTCGAACAATCTACATCTATTTTGTACTTAAATGTTATTGGAATTTTATTTGGAGAAATAATAAGGACTCCTACTCCGACTCCATCTTTGTAACGAGATCCATCGAAGTAGAGTTTCCATGGTTCGATCTCCAAATAATTTAGTGATCTTTCTTGTACATAGTGGTCGACTATAAAGTCTGCAACCACTTGGCCTTTTATAGCCTTAAGAGGCATGAAAGTTAATGAATATTCAGTCAATGCAAGTGCCCACTTGCCAACTCTACTATGCAGAATGGGTTTTGACAACATATACTTGAAAACGTCAAAATGAGACGAAACATAAACATTAACTGGCTTTATATATTGCTTAAGTTTTGTACATGAAAAATATAGACATAAACACAATTTTTCAACTTCATTATATCTAGTTTCTGCATCATTTAAAACTCTACTGAGGTAGTATATGGGCCTTTCGACACCATGTTTGTCCTCCTGAGCCAGCATGCTCCCTAAAGTCTTATCTGACGCAGCTATGTACAACCTCATACTTCTACTTCGACAAGGAGGCACCAGAATAGGTGGTTTAGTGAAGTACTATTTGATTTTGTCGAAGGCCTCTTGATGTTCTTCCTTCCATTCAAATCCTCCTTTGTTGAGTCGAAGTAATGGCGAAAAGGCTTGCGTTTTCCCACTAAGGTTGGATATAAATCTCCTTAGGAAATTTATTTTCCCAAGTAGGGATTGCAATTCCTTTTTGTTAGTTGGCGCTTTGGCTTGCAAGGTAGCTTTGGTCTTGTTTTGATTTATCTCGATACCTTTCTTGTGGACCACAAAACCTAAGAAATCTCCTGCTCTTACACCAAAATCACATTTCAGAGGATTCATCTTCAAGCCATAACGTCTCATCCTCTCAAAGGATTGTCGAAGATGATCCATATGAGCCTTCCCTGAAACAGATTTGACAACAATATCATCAATATAAATTTGCATGAAAGTGTCAATAAAGTCATGGAAGATCGAATTCATGGCTCTTTGATATGTTGCCCCTGCATTTTTTAGGCCAAAAGGAATCACTACCCATTCATAGGTGCCTAAAGCCCCAGGGCAACGAAAGGCCGTTTTCGAAACATCTTCTTCAGAAATGAAGATTTGATTGTACCCAGAGTAGCCATCCAGCATACTCATGTATTCGAAACCAGCGGCAGAATCCACAAGCATTTCCGCCACTGGCATTGGATATTCGTCTTTGGGGGTCGCAGCATTGAGATCTCTGAAATCAATGCACACCCTCAAGGTACCATTTTTCTTTATAACAGGTACAATATTTGCAATCCATTCGACATACCTGGTTGTTCTAATGAACTTGTACTTCAGCAGCCTTTCGACTTCCATTTTGATTTTTGATAAAATCTCTGGTGCAAACCGTCTTGGAGTCTGCTTAACGGGTTTCTTTCCAGGCTTTATTGGTAACTATAGCTCGACCAATCCTCTGTCGAGACCAGGCATCTCGTCATAGTCCCACGCGAAGCAATCCTTGAACTCTTTCAATAATTTAATCATTTCGACCTTGAGTTCTGGATCCATCTTTGCGCTTATGTATGTGGGCCTGTTCACAGGACCTTCGCCTAGATTTACCTCTTCTAGAGAATCTTGTGCCAACATTCTGACATTATGCTTCAGCGGGTCCTTTTCGAAACCAAGAGGTTTGTCGTCATAGATGGCGTCTAACCTCTGGTCTATAAAGTCTTTCGTTCCCAAGTCGGGAGGCTCAGGATCGAAATCTTTCCCAGGTCCTGTCTTCGACATAACTTGTTCATTGGCCCTAGAAGCCACATATTTAACTTCAGCCTCTAAAGCCGCTATCATTCTGTTTTCGGCCACATAGGCCAAAATCTTTTGGAGAGTTGATGACTCAGTCATCATCATCAAATTCGCTGCCCCAGCCTGTTGGCTGTATATCACTGATTCCTCCAAAGTCTATGTCGGATAAATCTTCTCTATCCCACTAGAAACCATAATCGGAGTGCAGGTATAGAGAGCAGAGCGCATTTGGAGTTGGAGTCAAATCAAACTCTGGTGGGTTACAAGGCCGTATGTGAGCCAAATTCCTGTCGAAATCATTCTTTCCGACACTATTTATTTCACCCATGTAGTAACTCTGGTCTGCTTCAATGTTCTCCACAATGCCATCTGGGTGCCACATTATGACCCTTTGGTGCATCAAAGATGGCACTGCTCCAATGCCATGTATCCACTCTCGACCAAGGAGTAGATTGTAGTTGGGCTTTGCTGAAATAACTATGAACATGGTGGGTCGAAGGATTGAGCCCACTTTAAGGTCGAGTTGAATGACACCCATTGTGGTGCCAATGCCCCCTTCATAGTTGGATAAGACCATGTTGTGTGGCTTTATGTCGGCATCTCCTTTGCCTAACTTTTCCAGCATAAATTGCGGTATGATATTAATGGTTGCCCCACAATCAACCAGAATTTTGTTTATGGTTACTTCCCCAACTTTAGCTCTAATGAACAGTGGTTTCAGATGGTTCTTCATTGCCTCTGTTGGGGGTTCAAAGAATGCGTTTTGTTCTTCCACGCATCCATTGTTCATTATATAATAACATATTGGCTTATGTCTGGCCAGTTCCTGTTCAACCATTAGGTTAGTCTCTTCGACTTCGACCTCTCGGTTATATTCTTTGGGTAACACAGATATGACATTCACCATGATGTCCAAACTGTCACTAGAGTCAGAGTCATCATCATTCGACCCACACTCTTCCGCCCAGGGCATATGATTTCTCTCCAGAGGTTTCCTTTGTCTTTTCTGCATATTGGTGCTAACTTCTGGATGAGGCCCAACTGCCTCTTTCTCAGCCTTTCGCCGTCTTTGAAACCTCCTCCATTGTGAACGAGACATACGATTCTTTCCTTTATAGTTGCTCGACACATGGGTCATTTTGTTCGATGCAGAGGCATGGTATTCCTTTCTGTAATCCAGAGAGGAACCTCTTGGTACGTCGAATGTCTGCCACCTTTCTTCATTTGGCCGTTTTCTTCCCATGGCATTCAGCCAGGTATCAGTAGGCACATTAGTTGGAGGCCTAAAAGTTGGTGGCCTCCTTTCTTGAGTCATGGGTCTTTGTTGATGTCCCCTTCTGGGGTCAAATCGAATTTCTGGACCCATTCTTTGTTGGGCATTGGTACCCTGTTTTGCTTTTACAGTCCGCATCACCTGTATGTGTTCAGTGGCCTTTTTATCAAAAATAGAGCTACACCTAGGGCATAGCATAACCTCTGATTTCTTCTTTTGACATCTATGCAAAAAATCTGCCAAATTTTCATCCTCCTTTGGGAATGCAGTTTTGTTTACCTCCTCTTGTCGAAGGGTTTCCTCTGAAACTCAGGCTCCAGAGACTTCGACCACATTAACCTGCAAGTTGCTTTTGGCAGTCAGGTTCATCTTCTGCATTTTGGTCTCCAAGGCTTCTGTCGAACCCTTTGCAGCATCCAAATAAGAACCTGTGATGGTTCTTTTGCTGGAGCTTTCAGCAACTCCTTTGATCAGTTTCAGGCCAACAACAACCTTTTCGTTTGACGCTTGGTCAACTTCTTTTTTCGAATCCAGGCCTTCAGTGGCCTTTCTCACCCCTTCGATTGTTTTCCTGGAGATGTTCCCAGTGAAACTTCCGAAGATGGGTTTTGTGATGAAATCTTCAGACACTTCTACCATATGAATGCCAACTGGTTCGGCATAATGAGCTTCTGCTTGTAGTGGGTTTGTGTCGATTTTCATTGCTGGTTTATCAGCAAATTTCAGCCTTCCTTCATTCAGTGCATGTTGAACGAGATCTCTGAAAAGGAAACATTGTGAGGTTTTATGTCCTAAAAAATTATGATATTTACAAAAACCTCTTTTCTTTCTCTGCTCTAAAGGAGGAAATTTTTCCCCTGGGGGCACTATCATCTGTCCATCTTTAACTAATAGATCGAATATTTCGTCACACTTGGATATGTTGAAACTATAAGTTTTCTTAGGAAATTTATCACTGCTTTTTCTCAGGTTCCACAGGATTTTTTCCATTTGATGGCACCAACAATTTACAAGCATATGGTGGTCCATTTTTTAATTCAGCTAGATCAATTTCGCCTTCTTCGATATCTACAGGATCGTTGTATGTCTCTGGATCATCATCATCCATTTCTACATAAGCTACCCTTTCTCGTCGAAGAGTTTTAGCAGTTTTGGCCTTTTCAGCCTTAAGGCGTTCTACTTGTCAAACCATATCAGCAAGTTGGGCCATATCTCTTAGGTATTGTGTATCCAACTTTTTCCTAATCGAATAATCCAGGCCACCTGCTGCTATTTCAACTAATTCATTCTCAGGTACTTGGGTAAAGCATCTAGCTTTGAGTAGTCGAAATCTATTTAGATATTCATCAATTGGCTCTGTGAACCTTCTTTTTACACTAGCCAATTCTTTTAGACTTATCTTGGTTTGACCCATGTAAAATTGTTGATGGAACAATCTTTCTAATTGGTTCCAGTTGTGGATCGAATTGGATGGTAAAAGCATTTTTAGTTAAGGAACTTGGGAAGTATTTGATTCTAAGGTTTTCATTGTTTGCTATTTCTCCCGCCTCTATCAAATACCTAGCCACATGTTCGACAGTCGACTCTGTCGTATCCCCTGAAAATTTAGTGAATTTTGGGAATTTTCCCCTAGGTGGTAAGTCTGTTTGCAGAATATATTCTGACAATGAGGATGTAAAGTTTGGTCTATGGAAACCAACATTCATCCCGTTTTGAAGCATGATTCTCTCGATCATAGCGGTTAAATTATTATCCGCCCCATAGTTCTGGTGTCGAACTTGTTGTATTAATTCGTCAGCATTTTGGTTTCTATTAGCCAGAATAACGCCCTGATCGATTTCTCGATGGTTTTGAGGTATCTCTAATCTTGGTTGTTCTACTTCGACCCTTGGAACTTGGGGGTTTGGATTAATGGTCAAATCTTCTTCCATGATTACCCCTTGATTTAATCTTATTGGTACCCTCTGGGGCTGTCGAACAACTTAGGGTAGTTGAGCAACTTGAGGCACCCCAAAGAATTCAGCCATGCGCGTTATTTGCGCTATCATCTGTTGATTCAACTGCGTGGCAGTCTGAATGAGGGGATTTAGTACTGTACTTAGAGTTTGTGCTAACATTTGTACCATTTCATGGTTACTTTCGTCCATCTGTTGCCTCAAAATTGCCGTCGAAGCATTTGTGAGACTTGGTATCATATGAGATGGCCCCCCTAAAAATTGGTTTCTACTGGCTCCAGATCCCTGTAATGGTGATGTGGCGTTTACCAAAGGTTCTGAGAAAGTAGACGCAGCATTCATAAGGCTAGCCATTTCAGTAGTTGGCATGCCATATGGATGTTCTCGACCCATCCAGGTTGTCGAAAAGCCCGGGGGTATAGTTGATCGAGACCCTAGGTTCATCCTTGGTGGGGGTGTTCCTAAAGGACCTCTTGGACCCATATACGTAAGTAAGGGTCCTGTTTGATTCATGGTTAACGCTGGTATGGATCCGACAAAAGTTGGGATATTCCCTTCGATAACAGTAGTAACTGTTGTTCCTGTGATCGGTGGAGGTATTTCTCCATGGTTTGGCTCATTAGCCATACTACTCTCTCCGCTTTCTTTCCTAACAGTATATTTGTTGGTTATTCTACCACTTCTTAATAACATGCAATGTTATAACTGTACAGAAAAAAAACACAATAACATAGACAATTAGCAACGTCCCACTGGGTGTGCCAATTTGTTTACCGTTGTTTTTGGTAAACAACCGCTAGTCTCCAAAAAAAGGTAAGTTTTTTGGTTTACTTGCGGGATCGACCAAACTAATCCCAGAACATATGCTAATCTTTATGTAAAATGAGTGAGAAGGAAGAACGCACGTTCGACCCAGGGGAGAGATGTTTAAGATTGTTGAACAGTAAATGAAAGCATAAAAATGCAAGTAAAAGAAGTAAAAGAAGTAAAAGGTGACTTTGCAAGATAATGGTAAAGTAAAGTAAAAAGAATTTTATTAAGTAAAAAAGGTGTTTCTAACGTACATTGCTCTGCTTTTTATCCTTTCTCACGCAATAGTTACTTGGATAATATTTGAGAGATTTTGTACTATAAGTTGAACACACTAAAAATTACACAAACTTCTTAATTTATACTAAAAATAGGTAACCGTCGAGGAGACATTCTGCGCTAGGATGAAGTCAAGTGTCTCCTGCATGCCTCTCGACCCATAGCCTTTTGCCACGTTTCCTTCCCTTAGACGCTGATGAAAACCACCTTTCCCTCCAATAATTCAAATTTCAAAATGGTCTTCGTCCCATGTGCCAAGGCGCGAACACTTCCCTTCATTCGAACAACCTACATCTGCCTCGGTCGAATGAACCTTTGGTCGAAGCTTCCTTATTATATCTTGGATCCTTTTCCTTAACTTATCTCATGCGTCGAATTACACCTCCTGGTGTAGTTCATTTCCAGTTGTTTGGTCAAAGAGACCAAATATAGCAAGTGTCGAATTTGGGAGCCAACACATGGGCACATGCGTGCTTGGCAAGCTCAAGAGGCGAGATGAAATACTTCATGGTGAAGAATGGTTTTGCTTGCTAAGTGCAAGGGCGGTCGCCTAGATAGGCATAGCGGCTAGGGGCACTTATCAAAAAACTAGCACTGGTTAATCAATAAGAAATCATCCTCGTTAAGTGTAAGGGTGGTGCGCCTAGCAAAGACACTGAATCCACGCCTATAAATAGAGGCTTCTAGTTCATTTCAAAAGGAGTTTTAGTGGAGTGAGGTAGTACAGAATTGAAGTAGGTTTACCTTGGTCTACAATACGAGAATAAGATAGGGAGCCTTAAGGTGAAAGCGCAGACAAACTTCCAAGCTCAGCTTTGCGGGATTACCAAAATATCTATGATGAGTAAGCATAGCTAAAAATATCTTTGTTGGGGGTTATATTTAGTCATTATACTCATGTATTAAATAGGTCATGGCATTTTATGTAAGTATACTCAAACTTTAATATTAAGGACTCTTTAATCTTAATGATTGTTTTAGATTTACTATCAAAAACTTGTTTTCATGGTATGACTTGAAATTTGAAATGTGCTTGTCATTACTAGATTCAAGATAATCATTTATTAGATACTAATGCCTAGACATATGATTAGGTTAGATATTTGCACGTACTGTGGTATGATTAGTGTGGAGTCTGACTCTTTTATAACTTTTGGAATTTAATGCTCAGCCATTAGTTAATAGACCGAGATATAAGTTATTAGGTAATGTACTGATCTAATGATGTTGAGATTGACCGGAGATACACATGAGAGTAGTATGTGATAATATTAATAGTTGAGTATAATAGTATATTACTGATCTATGGTTATACATGATAAATATGTAATGACGAAATCTACCCCTAGCAAGCTTTCTTACTGTTAACACTGAAATCTTCATTTTACTTTCAGTCATTCACTTTCACGCATCAAAACAAATATAAAATCCTTCTCTACTTAATATTTTAAAAACTATTGAATAGTATTTGAAACTACCAGTCAATGTGGATATGATAGTTATAAAACTTACTTTTGTGCTCAACAACAGCAGACCAAGTGGTTTAGTCTAAACTACGATAATTCTCTAGTGTGGTCTTTCTATCCATTGTCACTTTTATTTCTGTTATTTTTAGTTTCGCTACTTATTTCTCTGTCCCTTCTCTTCTTTTTTATTCAGATGCTTTATCTCTGTCTATTTATCTTTTCTATCATTAACGTTTTTAAAATAAAAAGTTTTATAAATCAGTATTTTTAGAAATTAGGATATCACAATTCACTCTCTCTTGTTTTTAGAGTCACTTTATCAATATTTACGACTATTTTAGGAAATCTCCTTTCTATATGTACATGTCTAAATTGATGATTATTCGATTATATATTTAATTTTACAGGTTTATAGATTGTTGAAATCTATTTATGAAAAAAACAAGCCAGTAGGAACAATTTGATAAATTGATTGATGTGTTATCATCATATGAATTTAAGCAGTCAAAGGTGACCAAGTTCTCTTATTCAAATTCTCTTGTGGTGTTTTTTTTCTTTACTTATGTATATAGATGATATAATCTTTACCAGCACCCGATTTGTTGTAGACTTGTGATAAGATTATTATACCTCATGACCAAAATACACTACCTATAACTTCTAATCTTGTTTTCTATGAACACACAAAGCACTTTGATATAGATTTTCACAATGTGCATTTAAAGGTGTACCTCCCTAATTGATTCACTTTCTTTAATTTTGAGGCATTAATATTCTATTTTATAAATTTAAGGTATTAAGTTATTCCATCCTTACAATCTTGAAGAGGAAGAAAATGCTTATTCATCCATAATATATGTTACCCCTTCTAAAATTGAGGGAGCATATTATAATAGCATCCATCTCTTTTCAAACAACCGTTGGATGAAGAGTATGATGACAACTATAATAAAAACATCAAGTGTATAAGAAAAGTAGAAGACACGTGATGGCAAGATTGCAAAGGTGTTTGTCATATATGGAACAAAATAGTAGGTAGCAAAGGTATATCCTATGGAAGATGCTAAATATGGAACCTTATTTCACTTTAGTTTTTATACCCTTCAACCAAAAAGTAACAAAAAAATCTACTTAAGTCATCATTCCTTTCCATTGCCATCAAACACCAACAAGCAAATTCTATAACAACCAAACCAACCTACCGTTACAATCCCTCTTTCAATTGCACTCCATCTCAAACATGTAACATAGCTTTTACTCCTCTACCCCATATGGAATATTTCTTGAGAAAACTTGGGGTAGTGGAGAAAATGGATGGTGTGTTTGTGTTAATGGTTTCCAATTTCCATGCTCCTTTTCTTTCAAGACTCTTTGTTAAAGATTGATGGGAATAAACCTTCTTTGTTGATGGGAAATTCTCTTTGGAAAGGGCAACTTCGATCCTTTGGCAATGCTTTATTAATGGCAACATTATATTGTGCAATATATATTGTACTCTTTTTTTTCTTATAATCTTTTTTTTTTGGTTGTGTTTTTTATGTGATGATGATAACTTCTAAGTTGTAACTGCAAGCTATGTTTGTAATACATGCCTACTATAGACTATAGTATTAGTAGGTATATCCAATAAATGTACGTTTTGTTTATGCCACTAGCCAAATATTTTATTTTTGTTGTTGTTTCTAAACCTATGAGCCTTGTCATGTTATTTACGTTGGTGTCTTTCCATTTTTCATAATTATTTTATTTTATAGAACACTGCAAATCTTCAATAACATCTACATCGTTGTTCATAGTCGTTAGATGTAAAATTGATTCACATTTAACGACTAGTGTAGCCACTATCTAGTGTTGTAAACGTGTTATGTAACCACTTTAAGAAACAGCTAGCATGCTGTGTTCTTATGTTTGTGCTTCATGTTTCTAGCTTCCTCTTCCATGCTAAGCACAAGATAATTTGAAGATTTGCTTTTTATTATGTTGGGAGAACTTGTCTTTTCTTTTTTAACTTTTCCCAGACAGTATCAACTGAGTTTCGTGTTTTTCTAGAAGGTTGTATTAGTTAGAAAACTACACAAAAAATTTCTATATTATCAGACAAAATAATGCCAAAACGTGCCAAAAACATTTTAAAAATTCAGCTTTGTAGGTGAAAAATCCCTCACAAAGCAAAAAAATAATAATTCAAAACCATATACATGATTGCGTGTTAGCTACGTGTCATATGTTATAAGGGTTTTACTTTTCGCAGATCTTACGTTTTATGATAAAAAATATTTATATTTATATTTATACTAATATAAATATTAAAATAATAATATAGAATTTTATATATTTCTTAAATCTGTTTTTTTATTATAAATAAATAGTACAAAATTAAAAAGTTAATTTTTTTTAAACAACATACATATACATATATAAATGTATAAAACATAATAATTTAATCTAATCTAACATCATATACTTTTAACACTATTATTTAATAAAAAATATCATATTTTAACACCACATATAACCAAAAAAAAAACATATTTATATTTCATATTTTTAAACAACAAATATGAATTTTTATCTAATCTAACAGCTATCTCAACTCCATATATAACAACAACAAAAAATAACTAATGTGTACCTTAATATGAAGAAAGCTCTAAATAAGCTGAAAACAAAGGTACTTTAAAAAGTTCCAAATATGAAGAATGATATTAGACCCATAAGAATTAAGTCCGAACTCAAAGGGATGCAAGGTTTTGTTACAAAATAATATGTTTTGTTTTTTTGGTTATGTGTTTTTTCATTATTAGTTCAAGTGGGCTAGGCCCATTAAGTATGTTATCTTAATGGAAGGGAAGGGAATTAACACAAATTTATATTTTTTTAGTCGTTCTTAATTTTATGCTTGTCCTTGGTTGAATCCTAGATCTAGAGCAATAGTTGTTGAAATCTCTTAATCAATTTAGTGCTTTCATTTCATCTTGAATTCATGACAACCCCCCCAAAATCACAGAGAACTTGTAGAAGAGGATGTCCAAACATCACATATCCATCTTGACAATGCTATAAACCAGACCCAGCAGCAAATGCATGAGCGCTTTGATAAAACACATACATATATGGAGCAGATTCACACTAGAATGGATAATGAAAAACAAGTTTTAGATTCTAGATATGACAACATCATGGGTTTGCTTACAAAATTAGCATCTCAAACTAAAAAATAGCCGGTCGATATTGTTCACACAACTATTATTCACACTGCCATTGTTCACTCAACCAGTTCCTCGGGTATCACTCATAACACTTCCTTTTTCCTATGTATACAACCATTTTTCCAGCTATCCACACACCCCTGGCTTCACCTAACTTCACCGCACCACTACAACCCTTTTACACTCTGCCACCCTCTCTTACAGCCTGCCACCACCCCTAACCACTTCATCTGTCCGGACTATTTTCACTCCATCCCATAGACTGTTTTCCACACAACCATACATTGAACCCCCATACTACACCTCACCCCCTGTGTTTACTACTACACAACCCTTTTCCATGCCCCAATTTTCCCAACTTCCTTTTTTCCCAAATCACCTAACCCCTCCACTACCCCCCTTTTCGAACCCCAAAACTAGAACTTGCTATGTTTCACGGTTCCAACCCATTAGAATGGTTATTTCAAGCAGAATAATTTTTCACTTTTTTATAATTTACCCCCTAAAAACATATTAGCCATGATGTCATTTTATATGAAAGGTGAGGCTCTGAGTTGGTTTAAATGGTTGTATCAAAATCGTCAATTGCTGGATTGATAATCTTTCACTAAAGATTTGGAATTACGTTTTGGTTCATCCGCATATGCTAATCACCAAGTTGCGTTGTTCAAATTAAAGCAAACTCACTCTGTTGTGGAATATCAAGCTCCAAAATGATTCTTCAATGTTTTTTTTTTATTTGAGGAAAGTTTGAGAATGAGAGAAAAATGGGTTTAAGGAGTAGGAAGATTGGAAGATGAATGGGAAAATGGGTTTCAGAAGAGATAGGAGAAGGGGGGAAGTTTAGAATAAATAAAGAGGGGGAATAGAAAGACTGAATAATTGATGTGGTCAAATTTTGCAAGATGAAAATGAACTTGCAATGCATTGTGATTTTGGATTTTGGGATATGCTAAATTCCGTGCAACATAGCGAATAGACATGTCATCATAGAAGTAGCACGCATTCAAAACGGTCAAAACTTTTGGAACTTGCGATGTGTAAAATCCCTCGCAGTGTTACGAAAAGACAGACGCGGCGCAATTGTTCAAAAAATTTCCCGCAACCCATCTCATTAATTCTTTATACATGTTTTAATTTTTTATTTTAAAAAAAGGCATTGCGAGAAGTCTAACCCCTAGTAATATCCTATCAAAATTTTAAATTATAAACATGCATTGCGAGGGGTTTATCCCCTGTCAACGTCACTTTTTCTGCGACGAGTTTTACCTATGAAATAAATTTCTTGCTATGATGCAGTTTTCTTGTATTGAGTTAATATAAAGTGAAATATACAAAGTGTTTATTAATAATCACTCTCTCAGAAAACCCACCGCCCAATTACACCCAAAGAAATATTTCTTTATAAATATTTCTCATAAAATTTCCTCACTAAAATTTTTCTTCTCTTTCTTAGTTGGGTAAAACTCGCTAGTTGTAAGAACCTTAGGCCTAAGTATGTATTTTAGAATTTGAAATATTTAATTTCTAAATAAATATTTATAAATAAAATTATTAAAAAGAAATTTTTAAAAAATAAAATAATAGATTTTTAAATATTTTTAATGATGTGGCAAAAGTAAAAAAATGTCACCTCATGGATTTCAATGCCACGTGTGCAAATGAGATTGCTTTGTCACAGGAAACCACCAAAAAATATGAAATATGATGCTAAGGGATCATCAAGCTGATTTTTTTTTTAACAGAGACTAAAAAGTTATCAAAATGAATATAGAGGGTACCAAAACTTCATTTGAGCCTAAAATCTATAAGGAGTTTTGGTCTATATTTGATGGTTGGGAGTGATTTTGGAAGACTCCATAAGTCTCCATCATCAAAATCGTGTTTTGAGTAGCTAAAGGTTCATGACGGGTGCCATGCCCGTGACGGGTAACCCGTAATGCACCCATAACGAGCAAAATGAGCTTTGGTGCATGCAAGATTCCAGTTTTTGTTGTTATGTGATAATTTGAGGTATTGTTAGGCACTCTTTTATGATATATGGATGTAATATGATAATTAAATATAATTTAATTAGTATTATGCATTAATTGATGAATAATTGAATATGTGTAAGTATGATGATGATTATGATGTTATTGTATTATGATAGTTGATGATGTTGGTGATGATTATGATGTTGTTGTGTTATGATAGTTAATTATGTTGTTAAGATGTTGGTTATGATTATCATGTTGTTGTGTTATGATGTTGATGATGATTTCATGTTGTTGTTTATTGATATGTTGTCTATCATGATGATTGTTAACCTACATTTTGTGAGTTAATACATGCTTTAGTATTTCTTTCTTTAGTATTTTATTTGCTTAATAGTTGTTAAATTTCTGCATTATTAGTTATTTTTATTAGTGTAGATTAGAGCACAATAGATACTCCTTTTTGGTTATTTAATATGTTTTGTGTAATTAAAGGTTAGCAAAGTCAAGCTGAGGCAAGACTACAGTGGTCTGCTGCATGGAACACAAGCTGAAGGAATTAGAAGGATTGCATGGAACGCAAGCTGGAGGAATTAGAAGGATTTAGAGGAAAAGGAAAATTAAGATTGCAAGCAGTTGGCTTATGTGGATAGTATGGAAGGAAGAATGAATTGGAGGGAAAACTCTGTTATGTTGAAAAAGAGGAAAAATAACCCATTCAAATTCAAAGTATGAGGTGTAGGCGCTAGAGGACAAAAGATGGTATAATAGTACGCTGGGCAGACTGCACAGTGCCACCTGCGCCTACTGTAGCAGTTTGCCACACTAAACCTTATCTCCTGCCATGGTCTCCTTGTACCCGATTCCTTGTTTGATAAGCGGCTGCAATTGTGTGTTGACACTAATTTTTGTATGTGCTTGATGTGATTCCTTAAAACATAAGCCCATGATCCAATGCAAAACAAACCCCAATCCTTGGTCTATAAATAGAGCTTTGAAAATAAATGAAAAAGAGAGTTCAGTTGTCCCAAGAGAAAACACAAAGATTCTAAGTGTGTGGATAATGGAGTGTGGAAGAGTTTCTCTCCTCACCTATTCTTGTACCAGCTGATGAGCAATGGTGCGACTGGAGTCATTTCTTGAAGACTAGTCGTCTCAAGATATCTTTCAAGTCTCTCTTAGGTTTATATATTTTCTTCATTTATTGATAAAAGATGTCCCTGTTAAGAACCATGTTTGTAACTTGTACTCAACTCACTATGAGCTAATCCTTTTATAGTTTAACAATGTGAAATTAATATTAAAGTGTTTTTATGTTAAATGATGTATGGTTAAGTAACTCTTTTTATTATGTGTTAATCAGTTATAAGTCTATTTCTTTTCCTATTCATCTTAGGAATAGATAACAGCTTGTTGTTGTGAGAGATCCAACAACAAGTGATTTTCTTAATAAAAGTAGTTGAGTGAGTAGGATAGAGATATTCACTTACCTGGCTTTCTTAGAGATAAGGAGATGCAACTATTGAGGATTTCAGAAGACTAATAGACACATATTAGGATTATAAGTGGGGATTAGGGATTTGTTCTCTTGCCCTTTATATGCATCATTTGATGTTGTAGAGATACACCACAAGATCACTCTGACCTTGATTGTCATGACACCACACGTCTTAAACAAATAACTACACTAATGATATTTATGGAACATAGCTCAATGTAACCACTCTTGATATATTTCCACTTCTTTTCACACTACTTTTGATATCTGTTTTAAGTGAACATTAAACTTGTAACTACCAAACATTATTTCTCTCTGCTCATGCTTAAGTAAAAATAATAGTTTCTATACAAAAACCAAATCTAAGTAACAATACTCCTCGTGGGTTCGACACTCTTATATTTATTACTTGCTGCAATCAAACATACATGTGACACTCTTTAAAAATATGCGAACAAATTTTTGGTGCCGTTGTCAGGGAGTGATTTAGTTATATTTCTATTTTTTTATATTTGTTACTATTGCTTTTTTAAAGTATTTGAGCCTTTAACGTTTCACTATAATCTGGTGTCACGATATGGTTTTAACTATTGTATGCACATATTGTTACGCCTAGTTTACAGTGGATATCCTAAACCTGAAAGAGCACTCTAGGAACTAAGAAGATATCAACTTAATGGACATATCCCAGGGGATCATGTTGTTGTTAATCTGGAAGATTTAGGAGACCCATAACCACCCGTGCAACCAGAAGAAAAAGAAGATGAGCCAATCATTGTCATGGATGATAACGATATTATCTGTATTGCCAATGATAGGGCACGTAACATGAGAGACTATGTCATTTTTTATCCAAATGCCATAAGTACTGGTATCATTTTACCCGAAATCACTGCAACTCAGTTTGAATTCAAGCCCATGATGTTTCAGATGCTGCAAACCATTGGCCAGTACTCAGGTTCTCCTAAGGAAGACTCTCATTTGCACTTGAGACAGTTCTTGGTATTTGCTAGTAATTTTAAGATTCCTGGAATGACTGATAATGAATTTCGGTTTAAGTTGTTTCCTTATTCTTTAAGGGATGGAGCCAAGAGTTGGTTAAATTCCTTGGATCCTAATTCAAATTGCAACATGGAATGATCTAGCTGAGAATTTCTTAGCTAAGTACTTTCCTTCTTCTAAGAGTGCAAAGATGAGAAATGAAATTACTTTATTTAGGTAAGGAGATGATGAATCTGTGTTTGATGCTTGGGAAAGATTTAAAGAGTTACTTAGACAATGTCCTCAGCTTGTCATACCCATATGTATCTAAGGAATATGCTTGATCCTTGATGCCTCAAGTGGTGGAGCTCTTTTGTCTAAGTCTTATGAAAAATGTTATAGATTGATTGTGAGTATTACGGCCAACAAATATCAATGGCCAGTATCAAGGGCTACTGTTAACTCTACTCAAAAGAAACTTTCATGAGTTCATGAAGTCACTGACACAATAACTCTTGTTGCTCAGGTGGCTCAGATTCACCAAATGATGAAGAACATGATGACTCCAGAAGTGACTAACCCTGAGACTGTGAAGGTGGTTACTGACACGTCTGTAGTTTCCTGTGTGTATTATGGAGGATCCCATTTGTTTGAAGAATGTTCTTAAAATCCTATTTATGTCAAATATGTCGGGAACAATAACAATAGCAGATACAACAATCCTAACAACAACACATACAGTTTTGGATGGCGCAACCACCAAAATTTCTCTTGGAGTAATAATCAAAATCAACCTAAAACTCAAGCTACTCAACCAACTCAAGCACCACAAGTTCCACCTGGTTTTGCTGAACCTAACAATGTTATGGAAAATCAAGGCAACAACCAGTTGGAAGACATTTTTGAAGTCCTTCATGTTAGAACATAGTTTGGTTCTACATCCTTGTAAGAGTTTCGATGATAACAAACACATGATATATATATATATATATATATATATATATATATATATATATATATATATATATATATATATATATATATATATATATATATATATATATATATATATATATATATATATATATATATATATATATATATATATATATATATATATATATATAAGGAAAAATATGCTCTCTAATAAAGTATTTTAATATACAGGGAAATTATTATGTAAGAAGCATAGAAGATGAGAAAATATACGTTTTTGAAGCTCTGTTGTGACGCATCTTACTTAGAAGTAAATTTGTGTAACACGCTTTAATGAAGAAGTTCTAATGTTACAACTTTTAAATGCACCAACGCTGCGGAACAAAAATTCTGATATTCTGATAAGTAAAGTTCTGGAAAGAACTAAAGACATCTCAACGGTAACATTCATCTTCTGATATGATCTTCCGTAAGCATGTTCAGAAGCCTTAAATTTTATTCATTGCAAATCAAAAGTAACGGCTGAATCAAGATAAGAATCTCTATGTTTGGAAAGAACATTAACTACTATTTATCAACCTTCCAAAATCATCTTCTCGTGTCTCTCATGCATCTCCTATATAAAGAAGACGTGAAGAAGAAAGCATACACGATATTGTTGCGCACTAAAAAAGAGAAATCTCATTACCTTTCTATCTCGTTCTCTTCAATTGTGTAATACACCACTGTAGTGATATTTTTTTTATCTAGAAAACATCTTTGTACATACTTTCAATTATATTATTATGTAATACCTTGAGAAAGTCGGGTTGTGGTTTAAACTCAAGGAGACTTTGACAGTTGTCATTGTATCTGTGTAATCAAGTTTGATTAGTGGATTAATACCATATTTGAGAGAGGAAAAATCACCTTGACGAGTGGACTGTTGTAGTTTGAGTTCAAACAAACCAGGATAACCAACATGTCTTTTGCTTTACGTTTTAAAAACCCAATTCAAACCTCATCCCCTTTCTTGTGTTTTTCCATTCTTCAATTGGCATCAGAGCACCTAGTTCTGGATGCAAACACTTAATCGCGTCAGAAAAAAGATCCAAGCAAGAAAAATACTATGGTGGGACCAATTCAGATCATCAGAAATGATAATCATGATGAGAAAGACAGAATCAGTGACAAACCTCTAATCTTTGATGGTGAGAACTTCGATTACTGGAAAGACAGAATTGAAAGTTTCTTTCTAGCTCATAACGTTGATCTCTGGGATATGGTGATTGATGGGTACATACATCTAGTTGACGAAAGCGGTCAGAAGATCGATAGAAAGAGAATGACAGATCATCAAAAGAAAGAATTCAGAAATCATCATAAATCTAGAACAATCCTCCTGAGTGCTATCTCGTACACCGAGTATGAGAAGATGACAAACATAGAATCAGCTAAAAACATGTTTGACTCCTTGAGAATGATGCATGAAGGCAACACACAAGTCAAAGAAACCAAAGCTCTTGCTCTCATTCAGAAGTATGAAGCATTCAAAATGGAAGAAGATGAAACAGTTGAAACAATGTTCTCAAGATTTCAAATTCTGGTTGTTGGGCTAAAAGTTATGGATAAAGGATACTCAATAGCATATCATGTAAATAAAATCATCAGAAGTTTACCCAAGAAATGGAGACCCATGGTCACAACATTAAAACTGGCCAAAGATCTTAACAAAATATCTCTTGAAGAACTTATCAGCTCCCTGAGAAGTCGTGAGATAGAACTAAAAGAAGATGAGCCCCAGAAGCAAGTTAAGTCTCTCACTCTTAAATCTAATAAAAAAATATGAACCTAAAGTTTTTCAGGAAAAAGAAGAAAACTCTGGAGGATCCTCGTTAGAAGAAGATGAACTATCTCTTCTCTCCAGAAGAGTCAATCAGTTGTGGAAGCACGGGTAGAGGAAGTTTAGAACTCCTAAAAGAACAGGGAATCATTCTGAATCATCTTCTGGATACATAAAATATAGTAACAGAGATATTGTTTGCTACGAATGCAATGAAAAAGGTCATTACAAAAGAGACTGTCCAAATCTTCAAAAAGAAAAACCTAAAAAGAAGTTCTTCAAAGAAAAGAAGAAAAGCCTTATGGCAACATGGCATGACTCAGAATCTTATGAAGCTGAAACAGAATCACAAGATGAACGAGCCAACATAGGCTTAATGGCTAACGTATCAGATGACACTGGATCATCTGAATCAGAGTCAGACTTAGAGGCAGAAGAGGTATTCTCTAACTTTTCTAGATCTCAATTAGAAGAAAGCCTATCAGAAATTCTTGAAAGATATCAGCAACTTCGAGTCAAAAACAAGAACCTGAAAAGGATCTAGTATCTGACTCTGAAGAAACTAAGAAACTAAAAACAGAAAACTCTGAGCTAAAAGAAACCATTTCTAAACTCGAAAATGAAAATTATGTTATTAAAAACAAATTACAAAAAGCACAGAAAGAAATTGTTTCAGAAGTTTCTAGTAATTCTGATAGAATCTTAAAAGAATAATGATCACAACTTTCAAAAATTTCTAGCTAAAAACATAGATAGGAGCAAGATGGCTTCAATGATCTATTGAGTTAGCAGAATTGGAAAAAAAAGGTATAGGATATAAGGGTAAATAATCTTAACCAAAGAAAGTTGATGATATAGTCATAAAATACACACCTTTCTATTCACAGTTCACCTATGGACATACACATGACATAAAGTATACTAGTAATGTTTTTTCTGGTAAACCAAAATTCAAACAAGTATCTAAGGACAAAATTTTCTATGTTGCAGATGTCTTTAATAGCCAAGTTGAAACACCAATCTTGGTACCTGGACTCTGGATGCTCTTAACACATGATGGGAAGAAAGCATATGTTCCAAAGTCTAGAGCTTAAATTTGGAGGCTCTGTAGGTTTTAGAGGCAATCAGAAAGGAAAGATTATTGGCTCTGGAACTATTGGCAACGGTACACTTCCTTCTATAACTAATGTTCTGTTGGTAGATGGATTAATGCATAACCTGTTATCCATAAGTAACTTAAGTGATAACGGTTATGATATAATCTTTAATTAAAAGTCTTGTAAAGCAGTTAGTCGGAAAGATGGATCTATCCTTTTTAATGGAAAGAGAAAGAACAACATTTACAAAATAAAACTTTCTGAACTAAAAAGTCAGACCGTAAAATGCCTAATGTCTGTTAATGACGAGCAATGGGTCTGGCACCGAAGATTGGGGCATGTTAGTATGAGAAGAATATCTCAGATTAACAAACTCAATTTGGTCAGAGGACTTCCTAACCTAAAATTCAGCTCAGATGCTCTGTGTGAAGCATTTCAAAAAGGCAAGTTTGCAAAACCTTCTTTCAAATAAAAAAATGTTGTTTCTACCTCTAGACCATTAGAACTTCTGCATATAGATCTATTTGGACCAGTGAAAACTGCATCCATCAGTGGCAAGAAGTATGGATTAGTGATCGTAGATGACTATAGCAGATGGACATGGGTAAAGTTCTTAAGACACAAGGACGAGTCACACTCTATGTTCATTACCTTATGTAACCAAGTTCAAAACAAAAAAGATTTTAGAATTGTCAAAGTTAGAAGTGATCATTATGGGGAATTTGAAAACAAAAAATTTGAACTTTTTTAATGAGAGTGGCATCTCTCATGATTTCTCTTGTCCTAGAACTCCTCAACAAAATGGATTTGTAGAACAAAAGAATAGAACTTTACAAGAAATGGCCAGAACCATGATCAATGAGACTAACATTGCTAATAACTTCTAGGCAGAAGCAATTAACATAACGTGTTATATTCATAATAGAATCTCCATAAGACCTATTCTGGATAAGATTCCATATGAAGTATGGAAGAACAAAAAGCCCAACATCTCTTATTTCCATCCATTTTGATGTACTTGTTTTATTCTAAACACTAAAGAACATTTGAACAAGTTTGATTATAAAGCACAAAAGTGTATCATGTTAGGATACTCTGAATGCTCAAAAGGTTACAAAGTATATAACACAAACACGGATTATGGAAGAATCTATCAGTGTCAAATTTGATGATAAGCTTGGCTCTCAAAAGTCAAAGTAGGGTAAATTTTTTGCAGACATAGAAGTTAAATTTACAAGTACTGTGGACAGAGCGTCAGAAGCTCTTAATAAATAATCACATCCAAATACAGAAGAAGATGTCACAAATATTACAGCAACTTCTGAAGACTCCATCCAGAAAAGACAATTCAGAAGCAGCTTAGCACATCCAGAAAACACGATTTTGGGAAAGAAAGAAGACCCAATCAGAACAAGATCTACATTCATAAATTCTGAAGAATCACTCATGGGATTAGTGTCTGTAATTGAGCCAACTTCCATTGATGAAGTTCTTCTAGACAATGATTGGATCCTCGCAATGCAGGAAGAACTAAATCAGTTCACCAAAAACGATGTGTGGGATCTAGTTCCTAAACCAAAAGGCTTTAACATCATTGGAACCAAATGGAGCTTCAGAAACAAGCTAAATGAACAAGGAGAAGTCGTCAGAAACAAAGCACGACTGGTGGAACAAGGTTATAAGGGATAGACTATACAAAAACCTTTGCTTCACTCGCAAGGTTAGAACCTATCAGACTTTTAATTTCTTTTGTTGTAAATAACGACATCACTCTTTATCAGATGGATGTTAAAAGTGTTTTTTTAAATGGTTACATTGACAAAGAAGTTTATGTTCACCAACCCCTAGATTTGAAAATTCAAAACATCCAGAATATGTTTATAAACTTAAGAAATCATTAAATGGTCTGAAACAAGCTCCCAGAGCTCGGTATGAAATATTAAGTAACTCTTTGTTAGAAAATGATTTTACCAGAGGAAAGGTGGACACAACCTTATTCTGTAAACTGTTTAAAAATGACATTCTGGTTTTTCAAATTTACGTAGATGATATAATTTTTTGATCTACTAAAGCCTCTTTGGGAAAAGAATTTTCTAAGTCTATGCAGGAAGAGTTTGAAATGAGCTTGATGGGTGAACTCAAGTTCTTCCTGGGTATCCAAATCAATCAAACTCCGGAAGGAACCTACATTCATCAAAGCAAGCATGTCAAAGAACTTCTGAAGAAATTTGACTTGTCAGAATGTAAGCTATCCAAAACTCCCACGCATCCCACATGCATTCTGGAAAGGGAAGAGGTAAGTAAGAAGGTAGAACAGAAGCTCTACAGAGGTATGATTGGATCTCTCCTATATTTAACAGCTTCAAGACCTGATATTCCGTATAGCGTTTGTCTTTGTGCTAGATTCCAATCAAATCCTGGAGAATCTCACTTAACAACTATTAAGCAAATTTTCAAGTATCTAAAAGGTACTACTAATCTTGGTCTTTGCTTATAAAATCCAAAGAATACAAATTAATAGGGTACTGTGACACTGACTTTGTCAGAGACAGAATAGAAAGAAAAAGTACTTCTGGAAGCTGCCAATTTTTGGGAGACAATCTAATCTCGCGGTCCAGCAAAATACAATCCACCATTGCACGATCAACTCTTGAAGCTGAATATATAGCAGTAGCTGGATGCATCACACATATGCTCTGGATGAAGAGTAAGCTTGAAGACTTTAACATATATGAGAGTAACATTCCTATCCTCTGTGACAATACTTCTGCTATTTGTATTTCAAAAAATCCTATTTTACATTCTACGGCTAAACATATAGAAATTAAATATCATTTTATTAAGGACTATATTCAGAAGGGAATTCTCTCTTTAAAATTTATAGACACAGACCATCAATGGGTTGATGTTTTCACTAAACCCCTTTCTGAAGATAGATTTAATTTAATTCTGAAACATCTCAGTATGAAATTATACCCAAAATGATAATGTTGTTTCTGTATACCTTAACCCTCAGAACTTTATGCTTTAATTTTCTTTGTGTGAACATCTAATCAATAGTTCTTCAGAAGTGAGAAGGAAACTTGTATCACGATTTATCCAGAAGATCTGAACATTTTCCAAAAACAGTTCATTTCTAAGATAGAAGCAAGCAGTTCACAATATCAACATTTGTCAACTCTAAACACAAGGTCTTCCTCTAAGGCTGAACACGTGTTCAAATTCTGAAGGGACTGAAACAGTTGAGTTGATGCATTAAGGCTCGAGTCAAATCGGTAATTGTTCCATATCTTCACGCTATCCCTCTTTTCATGAATCATTAAATGCATGTAATCATTTTCTTTAGATCCTTTTATTTTTATTTAAAACTGCTATTTTTTTTCTATTGGCTATATATACTTCATTCGTTCATAATCATTATCACACTTCCACTCTCACTCTTTTTTCTCTCTTAAAACTATTCATCTTTCAAAAACCCTAAAAGAGTCTACGTGAACAAATGGCTTCCTCTCAACAAAATCCTCAAGGTTCTCAAAACATTCCTGGTTCTTCCTCCTCAAATGAAGAAAGGTACATCGAACCCTCAAGAACTCTTCTCACACTCATTGATTCTCTGGAAGTTCTGTGTGAGCTTATTGTTGATTTCGTAAGCATGAAGGAAAATGGGTATGATTTGATCCCTGATGTTGAGTTACAAGGATGGACTAAGTATTTTGATCGCCTCATAGGTCCAATTTTTTCAAAACTTGTTAAAGAATTCCGGATCCATGCCACAACTTTAAATCATTAGGTAACATCCTATGTTATGGGAAAGAAGATTATCATCACTGAATATCTCATTGGGAAACTCATAGGTCACGAAGGTGGCGGTATTCGATGCAGTGATATGGCAGATAAAAGTTCTGACCTAACCAAGGTCTCAAAGGAAATTTTTACTTCTGGCCAATCATCCAACAAAATCAAATATCTAAAGGATTACCTCAGAATTTGGTCCAAAATAATTCTGGAATGCATCAATCACAGGAAGCCTACAAGTTCTCCAGACTACATCAACATTGATCAAAAGTACTGTTGTACCCCAATTTTTGACCTAAGATCCCATTTTTATTTTTTCATTTTTTTAAGATAAGTCAAGGTCACGAAATACGGTCGGTTTTAATGTCTCACCTTCGAGCTTTGACTATGCGAAGATTGTCAAGCGTTTTTGAACATTTTTAGCCTATGTATCACTAATTTCTAATCGCATACAAAGGTGTATGTTCATGTTTTCTTTTGTTTCATGTGCAGAGACAGGTCTGAATCAAGAGCATCAGGTGTCGCGCCCCAATTAAGGTTTTGAGTCTCCCAAGCCAGAAGTACGGTTGATTGTGGATTCTCGAAGACTGATTCATCAAGGCACACCGTTGCACCCGTAATTTCGCCCCTAATTTTTTCAATCGCACATTCATACCATATTTTGTCATTTGGTCACAATCATTAGTAAATATCTTCATTCATCACATTTTTGCATCATTAGTCGTATTTAAGTTGATCAGAAAAAGTCAGTTTAAATCAAAGTTTGCATCGTCTTTCAGTTGTAAAATACCCGGCGTTTCACATCATTCATTTTTACCTGTTTACTATTTTCTTGCATTGCTCCAAGTTGTTTATATGTCGATAATAAAAATATTTCGGTTTTATAGACAAACTGTTAAAAGCGGTTCGACACTGTGCGGAAAATTAGCGAGAAAATATTTCAAGTTTTCACCTTTTACCGATCATTTTATGAATCTGCGTTTCGCGTAGATTATGACGGTATGCTCGCTTTATTTTTCGGTATAGTTTGAAGTCTCGTTTTTAACCGTAAACGTCTGTTTAGCCTGATATTTTTATTATTATCATTTTATTTTGATTTCGACTTTTTGAATATTTTTTATTTAATCTTTGTGACATGTAGTTTATTTTAATGTGTGTACATTTTATTTTTTTCGGATAAATTTTCGTCCGTTTTTTGTTATTGTTTTCGGTCATTTTAGCTCTTTATTTTTTATTCAAAAAATATATTTTAAATTGAATTAATTTTAATACTTTCAATTTTTATTTCATTTTTATCATTTAAGGGCTATTTGGTCACAAAAATATATTATTTACACTGTGCTTGATTCTTATTAGTTGTTAGCAAAAATGACGGATCAGTAAATTGAGTTTATTTTGAATGGCTCTGATTGCAATCATAAATCCATCTCCACTTTATTTTTCTATTTAAGTAGCATTTTTTCTTTGTAAAAAAAGGGGGAAACAAAAACAAAAACAACACAAACAGTGATATTCGATCCCTCAATACCCTTTCCCCCTTTATCCAATCTCTTGCCTGAAACCAACAAAAACAAAAACAAATAACATACAAAAAAAGCATTAACAGTAAATATTTCCCTTTTCTCTCAACTCTCCCCACTCTACCTTTCACTCTCTCTTGCTAGCACACGCCATCCCCCCTCACCAAACTCCATTCACCATTCAATCTTTCTCCCAACCATCCTCACCGTAACCTCACCCTGTCCGATTCCCTCTCCTCATCTTCAGCTTCACCGGCAACCATTCTCCACAGTAACCACTCAATTCCAACCTTCTCCTATCATCACCCTCATACCACATTCTTCGTTAATTCATCCAATATCATTCCAATACTCCTTTCTACAAAAAACCCACCATAGCCACTATTCTCATCATCTAGCGTGTACTGCATCATCACTTTTCCATCTCAACCGATCCACAATACATCATCATCGCCTTCATCCAATATCACAGCCTCTTCCCTTCCGCGAAGTTCTCCGCAAACCTCCAGATCCCTCAGTTATCAAACAGCCGCACAACATACTCCCTAAACCTCCTAATCAACAACACCAAAATCTTAAACCAAAACCCAAACTCAACTGCGAAGCTTCAATGGGGAAGGCAAAAGCAAAAGGTAAGCATCGTTTGGACAAGTGGTACCACTTAGCCAAAGAATCCGGTTACAGATCCAGAGCAGCATTCAAACTCCTTCAAATCGATGGAAAATTCGGTTTCTTCAGTTCCGCACGCGCCGTCCTCGATCTCTGCGCCGCTCCCGGAGGTTGGATGCAGGTGGCGGTCAAACATGTTCCCCACGGAAACCTTGTCATCGGAGTTGATCTTGCCCCCATCGCTCCCATGATGTTAGCCACCTCTATTCAGGAGGATATCACGAGACCTGAGTGCAAGTCACGGATTAAGAAAATAATGAACCAAAATGGGTGTAGTGCTTTTGATGTTATTCTTCATGATGGTTCGCCGAATGTCGGTGGTGCTTGGGCTCAAGAAGCTACGAGTCAGAATGCTCTTGTTATTGACTCTGTTAAGCTGGCTACACAGTTTTTAGCACCTAAGGGCACTTTTGTCACCAAGGTTTTCAGGTCGCGGGATTACAGTGTCGTTGTGTATTGTTTGAAGCAGTTGTTTGAGAAGGTTGAGGTGGATAAACCGATTGCGAGTAGATCTGAATCGGCTGAGATACATCTTGTGGAGCTTAAGTACAAGGCCCCTGCTAAGATTGATCCCCGCCTTCTTGATTACAAGCATCTTTTTCAGGCATCTGCTCAGCCGCAAGCTAAGGTGGTGGATGTACTTCGAGACAATAAGCAAAAGAGGCAGGGGAGGACTCTTTATGGATTTGGGGGTTAGTGAATTATTAATGCATGAATTAGTAATTGGTCATTTGAAATGGTTTGTTGAATTAATCTCCGTTTGTTGAATCCCATCAGTAAAGTATAAGTTTTTTGGCTATATAATTATATTTGTTATTCAAAAAAAATATAAAAAAATATATTAGTAAATCTTATAATAAATTTAGTTTAATATTAATTTAGAATTCTTTAATTAGTTTAGATTTATTTTATAACTTTAGAATTTTATTTCATTTAGTAAATTTTAGAATTTTATTTGTTTTAGTTTAGTTTAATAACTTTAGAATTTTATTTGATTTTATTTAAGTTAACTTTAGAATTTTATTTGTTTAGTTTTAGTTCAATAACTTTAGAATTTTATTTGATTTTATTTAATTAATTTTAGAATTTTATTTGTTTAGTTTTAGTTTAGTGACTTTAGAATTTTTATTTGATTTAGAATTAGTTTAATAAGTTTATAATTTTTATTTAGTTTAATAACTTTAGAGTTTTTATTTGATTTAAATTTAGTTTAGTAGTTTTAGAATTTTATTTGATTTAGATTTAGTTTAGTAACTTTGGAATTTTCATTTGTTTTAGATTTAATTTAGTAACCTTAGGATTTTAATTTAATCTAGATTTAACTTACTAAATTTTAAAACTTTAGTTTAGTTTAGATCAAATTCAATAATACTAGATTTTTTTTTATAACCTTAGAATTTGTAATTAGTTTAGAATTATTTTAGTAAGTAATTTTTAATTTAGTTCGAATAACTTCTTTAGATAATTAGTTATATTCCTTTTTATTTGTATATTTCTGTCATTTCAATTTCTCGGTGCCTCTTGATCATTAATTTGTTTTTGTCAGATTTATTTTCTTGTGAACTTCTGAATGTTTATATTTTGATGTTCATTTTATTTTGCTTACTCCAAGGAAAAGATTTAAATTTGTTGACTTCACGTCATCAAATACATCTCATCCGATCGTGCGAATACCTTTTTTTTCATTTTTTGTTTGTTTACTATTTTGCTAAACTCCAGATAATTTTCCCAAAAGACTCCATTTTCAAACTCACACCTTTTAAGTCAAAACTTTGACATTAGGTCGTCGTATCTTCAAAAATCTCGTCCATACCCATCTTTTAGCCAAACGAATCATTTTTAATCAAACAAACAATTTTAACCAAAAAACAGATATTTCAAAAGGTTCCTGTGGAGTACCGCAGATGCATTGGGTGCTAATACCTTCCCATTGTATAACCAACCCCCGAACTCTCGATCTCTTTTAAAAACGCATTGTATTTTCATTATTTTTAAATATTACTTTACATTGCATATTTTAGGGTTTTACTTCGCTCTTTTCCCTTTTCCCTTGGAAATAATAAAGCGCGGTGGCGACTCTTGCTTTTGTGAGTCAAGTTAATTAATAGCTTGATCTCCGATTTTCACCGCTACAGAATTGGCGACTCTGCTGGGGACAGATTGACCTCTTGCTGGTCCATCCCTAAGTGGGTTAAGCCTAATTTGTTTTATCTGTTTTATCATTATTTGATTGTTTGATTATATGTATATATTATGATTATTTGGGTGTTGATAATATTTACAAAGGACAAGTCCTATACCCGAACTAAGTTACACTTATGAATAGGACGGGCGGTATAGTCATGTTAACTTTGAGGGAGTAATCCCGAAGAAGAAGGCATGAGATCCCCCACTCAGTGGAAGGCCCTTTTGAACGTAATATTTATTTACCGAGTAATTAGGAAGAAATTATTATTTTCGACCTGGGAGCCAGAGAAGCTGGGAACCGTAGAACCCTAACCCATCTTGGCCTTTTAGGAGTAGCGCGGAGATTATAACGGAGTAATCCGGAAGTAATTGTTACGCGATTCTACGCTCGGATGAGTTTCTCTTGAGAATATTGCTGATTATTGAGTAATCAAGACGTTGGTAATATCCGAAAGAGGAATGTAGACTCCGGGAACTCTTAGAACCTTGCTCTACAGGTGTGATTAAACCGTTAGTACCTACCTTGGGGGTGTTCCTTACCTTGACTCCATGCTCGTGATGTTGAACCTTTCGACTTTATTTGTGACCTTGCTTGTGGTTGTTGCATAGCCATGCATTCATGCATCCATAAAACCCTTTTCACTTGACTTTGAAGGAATTTGGAGGTCTTTCTTTGTAAACATCACAAGTTTCGTCAAGCTCAATGGATCTTGGGTGTTGATAGGGCGAAAACCCTAATCCACCAAAATGGATGATTGATCTTGATGATAACTTGATCAATGTTTGGATCCAATTTAAAATTCATCTTTTATCTTCATACTTTGATGTTTACAACTTAATATCTTGAGTTCCTTGAAAATCAAATAAAAACTCTCTTTTGCATATCATACATCATTCTACATTTTTTGTTTCACTTTCAAAGGTCTTTTTTCCGAGTCTTATTTTTCCTTTGGTCTCACCAGTACAACACTCACGCTAAGAGAACAATGGAGAATATCAAGCAAGAGGTTTCTGAACTCCGTAGAGAGATGACTAATGTGAAAGCTAGTGTGGAGTGCTTAACTGGTTTGGTTGAAATTCTGGTTGCCGCCCAAGTCAATCCTTCTAGGAGGGACGAAGCGATGATAAAAGTCTTCACTGAAACTCTAAAATCATTCTCTCATGAGAAGGTGATGGTTAATGCACCTAATGACTTTCCTGACAAGGTGAATGTGGGAGTGCGTCTAGAAGAAGATGTTGGGAAGGGATGTTCATATGAAGATGGTAGCTCAACTAATGGTGTGAAGAAGTTTGATAATAACTTTTCCAAGAAGAGAACCAGAGTAAGAAATAATCATTGTCAGAATCATCATGTTTCTCATATTCATCAACAGAATCAGCAAGTTCCTAATCAGAGGAAAACCCAGTTTGATCCAATTCCAATTACCTATACAGAGTTGTTCCCTATCCTGATGCAGAGGAATTTGGTTCAGACCCGACCTCCACTGAAGGTTCCTGAGAAGATACATCGGTACTACAAAGCTGATTTGGCTTGTACCTTTCATCAAGGTGCTCCTGGGCATGACTTGGAGGGTTGCTTTGCTTTGAAGATTAAAGTTCAGAAGTTGGTCAGAAGTGGTATCTTGTCATTCAAGGACGTTGGTTTTGAGGTTCAAATCAAGCACGTGCCGAAGAGTAAACACGATTGATGGTCACTTTGAATTTTGAAGGATGTTTTCGGTGATTCAAGTCCAGATGGAAAGCCTTCCCAGATTATTAACTTATTCATGCTTTTTGTAATTTTTCTTGTTTATCAAAACATTGTTTGCATGTAAGAACTTGTTTGCATCTGAATGATTATCTTAATACAATGAGTATGTTTGTCTTGAAGAAATTCATTCGTTTCACTCATATTTGTTTTCAAATTTTAAATTGCTTTTTGCATTATGATACTAACTTGTTGCTCATTCTCTTGCCTAGGCAGAGATTGAAGGGAGGATGATGATCTAAAGAACACAAAATCTCTGGTTGTTTGCTTTTGGATAAAATCTTGCTGATGATGTACATGCATTGTTTCAAATCCCTAAACACCGGAGATATAAGGAAGATAATCCCTTGCTAACCCCTTTTGAGCCTTTGAAGCAGAAGTTTCTTTTATATACGAAAAAACCTTGAATTTTAACCTGGGGCAGGGTAGTTTTTAGTTAATCTGACTGAGTGTTCGAAATTCATAAGGAAGATGTTTTTTTGAAGAGAAACTACGAGGGCTATCCTTCATGTATAATGAATCTAGAGGATGTGGAACCACAATGTTATCCCTCATTCATCAAGAAACGAGGCAATCACAATCCTCTCAACAAGCAAAGACAAGCTAATGTCACACATTTTGTTCAAAAAGTCAAAAATCAAGAAAAAGAAAAGCCTGCTAAGTCAAAAAAAAAACATGAAAACGTGTGACTTAGGAAAAATTAAGGCATCCCGCTGGACTATCAATTCAAAAAATTAGTTCAGGCAAAAATTAGGGAAAATAAAAATTGCAAAGAAAAGGACTGCAAAGAAAAGTCCTCAGCAAAGAACAAATTGGTGACTACAAACACGAAGACATGAGGGCGGTTTCTACTCCGAAAGCCTCGTCGTTTCCTTGACCGTCACAAAATCCTTTTGAGAGATGAACACTCATGTTGAATTAACTGAACATAGGGTTGGAGAACATCATGAAGAATGGGTGGGCACCAAATATTTTGAGCCTTAAAATCTTTTTTCTAAAAACCATGAACCAGAACACGTTACAACCTTCAAAAGTCCTAATTGAAGCAAGGTTATTTTGAAAGCATACTTCAATGAGATAATGTTCGTGACTCCCATGAATGTTCTAAATAGTTATGTCGGTATCATATGTTTTTCCTATACAAAAATAAATGATGCTCTAACTCGCAAAATTTGTGCGATATCTTTTCAAAATCTTCAAGACTTACATAACTGTTGCATTAGAATTTTCATTCTCATAATAAAATTTTCTAACTGCAAAACATTTGTTTGATGTCAAGGAAGCTCACATAAGCACCAGTGATGAGTTTATTCTTTTAAGGCCTGAAACTATGTTGAGTAATTGACGAATCACGTCAAGAAAAAATCATATCCATGAGCATGTCACTTGAAGACCGTAAGCACGAACATGTTGCTTCTCCCAGTTAATGCTTTTACCAACTTGTTTGCTCGTTTGGGGCAAAAATTCGAAGACTTTGTTGTGCCGACTACAGTCAATCCGGGGCAATCACGTAGAGATTGGATGAATTCCTATAAGAGTGTGAAGACACCAGAGCATGGTGAATGCCAGGTCTTTTGTAAAATCCTCTTGAGATGATTTTCTCCTCATCAACCAGATAGCTTGGGGCATGTTAGAAGTGAAGCTATTCGCAAGAATTGTCGTGCAACATGCAGCTCATCAGCAGTAAACTTGGGGCATCCAAAATTGGTCCCAGCGGCAATCTAGATTTGTCAAGATATGTGATATGTATTGCACACATTATCAGAGGGTGGTGTTCCCAGTATCTCCAGCTAAGCATGATTTTTTCCAGTTGAAACATTGTTTGTGTTGTTATCCTTTCAATGGATTATCGACAATAGAAGACTGGACTTTGGGTTTTCTACCTGAAAATATCTTCCTTTCCAAAGAGATTTAAGCCTTGTAAAAGGACTTTGCTCCAACGATGGCTTTTGTTTTCTATCTCCAGTAATGTTACCATCCTGTTGAGATTAGCCGAGTGTCGAGTTGTACTGTGATGTCTTATCATTTTCTGTCTATCTCCCCTGTCTGTTTTGTCAGCATATACATGACATTCATTCGTTCATTCACACTTGCATCATGCATGCACAGTTGTATTTGTTGATGTCTTTGAGTACATATACCTTGGTTATGTCTATTCAAATAGCGTATTTGATCTTTCCAAATAGAGTGTCAACTTAAGCAGAAAGTGTGCCTCTTTTTCTAATTCCCCACTGAGTTAACTCTTGTGGAAGAATCTTGCTTTAGCTTTCCTTTTCCATCTCTGGATAGGATAAATCCCCATTTGAGTTGTTTCCTCATTGGGTGGAGTCTTGTTTGGCTATTTTCTCTCCAGTTTATTCCTGGATGGAGCTTTATCTTGTGAATGATACCCTGTGGATATCTCTAGCCTGTGAAACCTAGATGGAGAGTGCATTTATTTTGCAATGTAAATACTTGGCCTCCTCAAGAAGGATTTACTCATGGTTCCCCATTAAAGATGAACTTTATTCCCTAGCAGTGTTATCACAACCTTCTTCTGGAATATCGACATGACAACAAGCGACTGACTCTTTATTTGAGCAGTTTGATTATTTCTGATTTCTCTATGACAAATGGCGGTCTCTTCATGAGCAGTTTGTCCATCCCCGATGAAATTATTGGCTCTCTCCTCCAGCAATATCTTCACGATATTTTATGGGTATCTTTTTGGGGAACAGCAAGCGGCAGTCTCTTCATGAGGCAACTTGTGTGTTATGGATACTCTTTACAAACAGCAAGCGACAGTCTCTTCATGAGGCAACTTGTGTGTTATGGATACTCTTGACAAACAGCAAGCGGCGGTCTCTTCATGAGCAACTTGTATGTTATTGTTACCTTTGAAAACATCAGGTGGCGGTCTCTTCATGAGCAACTTGTATGTTATTGTTACCTTTGAAAAAACAGCAAGCGGCAGTCTCTTCATGGACAACTTGTATGTTATCAACACTTTTTGAAAACGGCAAGTGGCAGTCTCTTCATGAGCAGCTTGTACGGAAAATGGAAAGTGGCAGCTTCTTCATGAGCAGCTTGTATGTTAGTATTTTTGGAAGACAGCAAGTGGCAGCTTATCTATTTGAGCAACTTGTGTGTTATTGTTCCCTTGAAAACGGCAAGTGGCAGCTTCTTTATGAGCAGCTTGTGGGTTATTGGCAACAAGTGGCGGACTCTTCATGAGCAGCTTGTGTGCTTTAATATTCTTTGAAGACAGCAAGTGGCAGCTTCTTTATGAGCAGCTTGTGGATTTTTGGCAACAAGTGGCGGACTCTTCATGAGCAACTTGTATGCTTTAATATTCTTTGAAGACAGCAAGTGGCGGTCTCTTCATGAGCAGCTTGTATGTTATTGACACCTTTGAAAGGAAGCAAGTGGCGGCCTCTTTATGTGAGTAGCTTGTGTGTCCCCAACAATAATGTTTACTCAGCAGATGGCATCCCTTCGGAAAAGTCCCGTGGGGAAGTTTGTTATTTTATCCTTTTCAAGCGATATCTTGGTTAAAGAAGAAATGTGTTACCGTTCTTGGTAAAATTCAGAAATCAGAGATGTGTATCTCCAACCACAGTGCTGATGTCAATCATTTTGTTTTCCAGCCACAGTGCTGATGTTAATCATTTTGTTTTCCAGCCACAGTGCTGATGTCAATCATTTTGTTTTCCAGCCACAGTGCTGATGTCAATCATTTTCCAGTCTCAGTACTGATGTCCATCATTTCCTTTTCCAGTCACAGTGCTGATGTAAATCATTTCTTTTTCCAGTCTTCGTACTGATGTAAATCATCTCTTTTCCAGTCTCAACACTGATGTAAATCATTCAAGAGTCTCTCATTTGAAGTCTATGACTTTGTTTCCCCAGTGGAGTTACAACCTCTTCCTCTGTGGAATTACTGTATAATGTGCTTGGTTTCTCCAGCATAGTCTGTCTCATATGGCGTCATTCCCCATAAAATTCAGAGCATTACATTCATATCATATCATGAACATAATCGCGGTATCTTAAGGCCAAAAATTGTGTATTCTATATTTAAGTCCCTTCAATCTCGTCGAAAGGAAGATCCCAATCTTCATATCTCCAGATAGAAGAAACTTAAATAGGGGCAGCTGTTGTACCCCAATTTTTGACCTAAGATCCCATTTTTATTTTTGCATTTTTTAAAGATAAGTCAAGGTCACGAAATACGGTCGGTTTTAATGTCTCACCTTCGAGCTTTGACTATGCGAAGATTGTCAAACGTTTTTGAACATTTTTAGCCTATGTATCACTAATTTCTAATCGCATACAAAGGTGTATGTTCATGTTTTCTTTTGTTTCATGTGCAGAGACAGGTCTGAATCAAGAGCATCAGGTGTCGCGCCCCAATTAAGGTTTTGAGTCTCCCAAGCCAGAAGTACGGTTGATTGTGGATTCTCGAAGACTGATTCATCAAGGCACACCGTTGCACCCGTAATTTTGCCCCTAATTTTTTCAGTCGCACATTCATACCATATTTTGTCATTTGGTCACAATCATTAGTAAATATCTTCATTCATCACATTTTTGCATCATTAGTCGTATTTAAGTTGATCAGAAAAAGTCAGTTTAAATCAAAGTTTGCATCGTCTTTCAGTTGTAAAATACCCGGCGTTTCACATCATTCATTTTTACCTGTTTACTATTTTCTTGCATTGCTCCAAGTTGTTTATATGTCGATAATAAAAATATTTCGGTTTTATAGACAAACTGTTAAAAGCGGTTCGACACTGTGCGGAAAATTAGCGAGAAAATATTTCAAGTTTTCACCTTTTACCGATCATTTTATGAATCTGCGTTTCGCGTAGATTATGACGGTATGCTCGCTTTATTTTTTCGGTATAGTATGAAGTCTCGTTTTTAACCGTAAACGTCTGTTTAGCCTGATATTTTTATTATTATCATTTTATTTTGATTTCTACTTTTTGAATATTTTTTATTTAATCTTTGTGACATGTAGTTTATTTTAATGTGTGTACATTTATTTTTTTCGGATAAATTTTCGTCCGTTTTTTGTTATTGTTTTCGGTCATTTTAGCTCTTTATTTTTTATTCAAAAAATATATTTTAAATTGAATTAATTTTAATACTTTCAATTTTTATTTCATTTTTATCATTTAAGGGCTATTTGGTCACAAAAATATATTATTTACACTGTGCTTGATTCTTATTGGTTGTTAGCAAAAATGACGGATCAGTAAATTGAGTTTATTTTGAATGGCTCTGATTGCAATCATAAATCCATCTCCACTTTATTTTTCTATTTAAGTAGCATTTTTTCTTTGTAAAAAAGGGGGAAACAAAAACAAAAACAACACAAACAGTGATATTCGATCCCTCAATACCCTTTCCCCCTCTATCCAATCTCTTGCCTGAAACCAACAAAAACAAAAACAAATAACATACAAAAAAAGCATTAACAGTAAATATTTCCCTTTTCTCTCAACTCTCCCCACTCTACCTTTCACTCTCTCTTGCTAGCACACGCCATCCCCCCTCACCAAACTCCATTCACCATTCAATCTTTCTCCCAACCATCCTCACCGTAACCTCACCCTGTCCGATTCCCTCTCCTCGTCTTCAGCTTCACCGGCAACCATTCTCCACAGTAACCACTCAATTCCAACCTTCTCCTATCATCACCCTCATACCACATTCTTCGTTAATTCATCCAATATCATTCCAATACTCCTTTCTACAAAAAACCCACCATAGCCACTATTCTCATCATCTAGCGTGTACTGCATCATCACTTTTCCATCTCAACTGATCCACAATACATCATCATCGCCTTCATCCAATATCACAACCTCTTCCCTTCCGCGAAGTTCTCCGCAAACCTCCAGATCCCTCAGTTATCAAACAGCCGCACAACATACTCCCTAAACCTCCTAATCAACAACACCAAAATCTTAAACCAAAACCCAAACTCAACTGCGAAGCTTCAATGGGGAAGGCAAAAGCAAAAGGTAAGCATCGTTTGGACAAGTGGTACCACTTAGCCAAAGAATCCGGTTACAGATCCAGAGCAGTATTCAAACTCCTTCAAATCGATGGAAAATTCGGTTTCCTCAGTTCCGCACGCGCCGTCCTCGATCTCTGCGCCGCTCCCGGAGGTTGGATGCAGGTGGCGGTCAAACATGTTCCCCACGGCAACCTTGTCATCGGAGTTGATCTTGCCCCCATCGCTCCCATGATGTTAGCCACCTCTATTCAGGAGGATATCACGAGACCTGAGTGCAAGTCACGGATTAAGAAAATAATGAACCAAAATGGGTGTAGTGCTTTTGATGTTATTCTTCATGATGGTTCACCGAATGTCGGTGGTGCTTGGGCTCAAGAAGCTACGAGTCAGAATGCTCTTGTTATTGACTCTGTTAAGCTGGCTACAGAGTTTTTAGCACCTAAGGGCACTTTTGTCACCAAGGTTTTCAGGTCGCGGGATTACAGTGCCGTTGTGTATTGTTTGAAGCAGTTGTTTGAGAAGGTTGAGGTGGATAAACCGATTGCGAGTAGATCTGAATCGGCTGAGATACATCTTGTGGGGCTTAAGTACAAGGCCCCTGCTAAGATTGATCCCCACCTTCTTGATTACAAGCATCTTTTTCAGGCATCTGCTCAGCCGCAAGCTAAGGTGGTGGATGTACTTAGAGACAATAAGCAAAAGAGGCAGGGGAGGACTCTTTATGGATTTGGGGGTTAGTGAATTATTAATGCATGAATTAGTAATTGGTCATTTGAAATGGTTTGTTGAATTAATCTCCGTTTGTTGAATCCCATCAGTAAAGTATAAGTTTTTTGGCTATATAATTATATTTGTTATTAAAAAAAAATATAAAAAAATATATTAGTAAATCTTATAATTAATTTAGTTTAATATTAATTTAGAATTCTTTAATTAGTTTAGATTTATTTTATAACTTTAGAATTTTATTTCATTTAGTAAATTTTAGAATTTTATTTGTTTTAGTTTAGTTTAATAACTTTAGAATTTTATTTGATTTTATTTAAGTTAACTTTAGAATTTTATTTGTTTAGTTTTAGTTCAATAACTTTAGAATTTTATTTGATTTTATTTAGTTAACTTTAGAATTTTATTTGTTTAGTTTTAGTTTAGTGACTTTAGAATTTTTATTTGATTTAGAATTAGTTTAATAAGTTTATAATTTTTATTTAGTTTAATAACTTTAGAGTTTTTATTTGATTTAAATTTAGTTTAGTAGTTTTAGAATTTTATTTGATTTAGATTTAGTTTAGTAACTTTGGAATTTTCATTTGTTTTAGATTTAATTTAGTAACCTTAGGATTTTAATTTAATCTAGATTTAACTTACTAAATTTTAAAACTTTAGTTTAGTTTAGATCAAATTCAATAATACTAGATTTTTTTTTATAACCTTAGAATTTGTAATTAGTTTAGAATTATTTTAGTAAGTAATTTTTAATTTAGTTCGAATAACTTCTTTAGATAATTAGTTATATTCCTTTTTATTTGTATATTTCTGTCATTTCAATTTCTCGGTGCCTCTTGATCATTAATTTGTTTTTGTCAGATTTATTTTCTTGTGAACTTCTGAATGTTTATATTTTGATGTTCATTTTATTTTGCTTACTCCAAGGAAAAGATTTAAATTTGTTGACTTCACGTCATCAAATACATCTCATCCGATCGTGCGAATACCTTTTTTTTTCATTTTTTGTTTGTTTACTATTTTGCTAAACTCCAGATAATTTTCCCAAAAGACTCCATTTTCAAACTCACACCTTTTAAGTCAAAACTTCGACATTAGGTCGTCGTATCTTCAAAAATCTCGTCCATACCCATCTTTTAGCCAAACGAATCATTTTTAATCAAACAAACAATTTTAACCAAAAAACAGATATTTCAAAAGGTTCCTGCGGAGTACCGCAGATGCATTGGGTGCTAATACCTCCCCATTGTATAACCAACCCCCGAACTCTCGATCTCTTTTAAAAACGCATTGTATTTTCATTATTTTTAAATATTACTTTACATTGCATATTTTAGGGTTTTATTTCGCTCTTTTCCCTTTTCCCTTGGAAATAATAAAGCGCGGTGGCGACTCTTGCTTTTGTGAGTCAAGTTAATTAATAGTTTGATCTCCGATTTTCACCGCTACAAGTACCTTCTGTACTTCATCACCACCAAAGCAAAAGTTCACCTTCCATATCTTCTGTTCAATCATCTGAAGACCAGTGTAAAAGAAACAAGAGAAGAAGAAAGAACAAAGAGATGTTGGATCCCTCTGGGAAGACTCACTTCAGATATTCTGACAAAAAACAAATTGATAGAACGTCTGACTGAGGCTCAACAAGATAGCGCTCTGGAAGCTTGTGCTGGTAAACCTCTCAACGCCAAGAATCTGAAGAAGGTGAAGATTATTGAAACTATTAAGAAGGACCCAACAATCACCACCAAGTATGTCATAACCACTCGAAGAGTGCTCTGAAGGATTTTCCTCTCTCCACTCAAGCTGATTCTTCTCCCGAAATTATTCTCAGGTATGTGAAAGCCTGCAAGAGTGATGGTACGATTCCAGATGTGAACATTCTTGATCTAAGGCAACAACCTCTAGAAGTTGCTCCCAGAAAATCAAGAAAAAGGAAAGCATCTGAAGAAGGAACTTCTCAGAAGACCCCCAAAGATGCCAAAAAGAAAGGTAACTCGTCTTTCGTTTCTGTTATTGAATCAATATTTTTATCAACATCTGAAACCCCTTCATCTCCAAAACCCATATAAGATCTATCTCCTCAAACCTTTGATGATTTATACCTAGACATTGACACTTCACTACCTATAAATAATCCTCTGAACAATCCACCTTCTACCAATTTTGGCCAAACTCATCCTGAACTTGCACAAGTTCTCTCTAACATTGATCAATTTGATACACTATTTGAAGCTCTCCAAACCGAAAATCCAAATTTTGATTATGATACCATGACATCAATTGCCCTCTCATGGTTTCTAAACCACCAATAATCCCCACAACTTCATCACAAACCTTCTCAACTCTAGATCTTCCATCTCCCTATCATTCAATACCACAAAATTCACCTATAATTATTTCTGACTCTCCCTCTCCAAATAACTATCCAGAAGATCCCCTTAGAATAATCATTGATTTAGAAGCTTGGGACAATCTCACACAAGCTCTCAGAAAATTGTTGTTCCCAAACCAAAACCAAAAATCTCCAAAGTAGATGTTGGTAAATCCTTGTTGATTTTTAAAACAGAAATACAGGAATGGGTTAACTCTCTAAAGCTATCTTGCATGGAGAATCTTAATCCAGCTGCTTTTGATTCTCACTAGAATTAGTTCAGAAAATGGTTTAACTCTGAATCTCTGAAGCTAAAGGAGCTTAGCTATGAAATCGCTCAACAGAACTTCTGCATCACTTGGAAATCTTCCAGGATCAAGTTCTGCGACACTAGGTAAAGAAACCCCTCCTTATGCTGGACAACACCCCTTGGGAAGCCCCTTAGTCATCAGAGTTTAATGACCCGTCTCCTGAACCTCTTCCTATGGTCATGTTTCAATACAAAGGCAAGGCAGTCGAAGAATCTCCTGCGCCAGAATCAACTACAGTAAGTTATGAGAATGTGGTCTCTTATGCTGAAACAACACCATCTTCTCTTGTGCTAAAAACTCTGGAGGAGTTGAAGAAAGAAAATGTGGTGTTTAAGGAAAGGTTAGACAAGCAGGATGAAACTAGCAAAGAAATTAAAGGGATGCTTGGGAAACAAGAGAAATCGAACAATCAGATCAAGAGTTTATTGAAAGCCTTGTTCACATGCCTTCCACCTCCTCAACCTTAGCTCTGAAATTTTTTTTGTTTCTTCTATTTTGTTTATTGTTTCAATCTTTTGGTTATCCACCTCTTTTTATTTGTCTTAATCCATTTTGAATACAAAATGCATTTTATTATTTACGTGTTTTTATTGCTTTTTGATTCTTGACAAAAAGGGGGAGATTGTAAGATATTTTGAATATAACAACAGTATCGATACTCAGTCTCAAACATTTTTAATATCATAACTTTTATTTTTTTCCTCTGAAAGCAACAGGAAAATATATTGAAAAGCAACCTCTGAAAGTAACTTCTGTTATGGACACATCAAATACCTCCATCTCAAAGCTCTGATCAAAACATCTTCAGGAAAGTATTTTTTCTTTATCTGAGTATCCAACTCAGGGGGAGACTTTAATTATTTATGTTCTTAAGGATTCTATCAAAATATACAAGTTTTTTTCATCATTAAAAAGGGGGAGATTGTTAGAACATAGTTTGGTTCTACATCTTTGTAAGAGTTTTGATGATAACAAATACATGATATATATATATATATATATATATATATATATATATATATATATATATATATATATATATATATATATATATATATATATATATATATATATATATATATATATATATATATATATATATATATATATATATATATATATATATATATATATATATATATATATATATATATAAAGGAAAAATATGCTCTCTAATAAATTATTTTAATATACATGGAAATTATGATGTAAGAAGCATAGAAGATGAGAAAATACACGTTTTTGAAGCTCTGTTGTGACACATCTTACTTAGAAGTAAATATGTGTAACACGCTTTAATGAAGAAGTTCTAATATTACAACTTTTGAATGCACCAATGTTGCGGAACAAAATTTGTGATATTCTGATAAGTAAAGTTCTGGAAAGAACTAAAGATGTCTCAACGGTAACATTCATCTTCTGATATGATCTTCCATAAGCAGGTTCGGAAGCCTTACATTTTATTCATTGCAAATCTAAAGTAACGGCTGAATCAAGATAAGAATCTCTATGTTTGGAAAGAACATTAACTACTATTTATCAACCTTCCAAAAGCATCTTCTCATGTCTCTCATGCATCACCTATATAAATAAGACGTGAAGAAGAAATCATACACGATATTGCTGCACACTAAAAAAGAGAAATCTCATTACCTTTCTATCTTATGCTTTTCAATTGTGCAATACATCACTGTAGTGATATTTTTTATCTAGAAAACATCTTTGTACACACTTTCAATTATATTATTGTGTAATACCTTGAGAAATTCGGGTTGTGGTTTAAAATCAAGAAGACTTTGACAGTTGTCATTGTATCTGTGTAATCAAGTTTGATTAGTGGATTAAGACCTCATTTGAGAGAGGCGAAATCCCCTTGGTGGGTGGACTGGAGTAGTTTAAGTTCAAACGAACCAGGATAACCAATGTATCTTTTGCTTTAAGTTTTAAAAATCCCAATTCAAACCCCCTCCCATTATTGTGTTTTTTCATTCTTCACTTCATTCAAGAGACCACAAATCAGTTTCAAGCACAAGGAGTGAGCATCAAAAATCTAGAAAACCAAGTGGGGAAATTTCCACTGCCTTGAGTTCAAGAAACATGGGCACTCTCCCAAGTTCTACTGAAACTCCATCTACAACATCTGGAGTAAACAATGGTGAAACATGTCAGGTCATAAAGCTTAGAAGTGGGAAAGAATGTGAAAGACCCGTGCCTAGAAGCAAATAGTCAAATGGACACTTACATGTTCTGGATAGTTCTAAAGATGAAGAAAATTCTAATGACGGAATGTCCTGTCGCGTTTGAGATTTTCATAAATGCGCGAACGGAGGCGAGAGATAGAAGAGTTTCCATCAATGTTACTTATCCCAAGAGAGGTAAAGGAAAAACTTAGTAAACCCAAGGGAAGGAAAGGAGCATGGTCATCACAACCAAGAGAAAAAGGGTAAGAAAGTCAGTTACGCAAGGGGAAGGTATTAGCACTCGTCACGTATGTGGTACTCCTAAATGAGTAAGAAAGAAGGAGAAGATATGATAATACATCAAACAAGGATGACAAGACACCAAGAATCAATGAAGATAATACATCAAATAGAAGATGACAAAACATCAAGTAAACAAGCACATAGGTAGATACCTAAACTAGCAAGCAAGATAAGAGGGATATATGGTAAAACATCAAGCACACACACATTAAAATGAAAAAACATCAAATTTTAAAGAAAAGAGAAGGATGATAAAACATCAGTAAACACACAAGCTAATGTGGTAAAACACATAAGAGATGGAGATCTCACAAACAAACTTGAAGAAGTGAAGAAGGAAAATAAGAGAGCAATGATAAGCAATCAAAGGAGCATGGCATAAAAGCACATCAAAGGACCATGGAATAAAATAACATCAAAGTAAGGTGTTATTTCTAGTCCTAACATGATATACACCTTAGACTACCCTAATCATAGCAACATGGGTCAAGAAGTAGAAGCATTTACCTAACTAGGCAAGTAGAAGTGCAAGTGTGCATTTAGAAGACAAAAATTCACATCATGATAAAACATGAAAGCAAGGATGAGACAAGGGGTATATACATAAATATAAAAATATTTTAAGACATCATAAACTATCATTAATGAATTACATGTTGACAAACACCACCTAAACAAACAAGTAGGCGTAGTAGAAAAAGATGAAGTGTAGATAAGTGACCAGATTAGACTTATTTCTCAAGTAAGTGGAAAACCAAGAAGGGGAAATAATATGACATCAAATATAATACTTATAAATGTCAAAAAAAATTCCCTAAGAGTCATACACAAGATGTAGATATCTAAAGATCACAAGAAAAGTAAAAAAGGCAAGCACACTAGTATGAGAGCATTCATGTGCCAGGTGTCTAATCAAGCATGGTATAAGAAAGTGAAATGAAGTGAGATAGATGGAGAAGTGTAAAAGTCAGAAGAAAACACATCAAGGACTCATCATTATTACATAAACACACTTAAGAAATATTCACAACACAATCAAACAAAGAAAGGGTCACAATCAACCCTAAGTGGACATAAGTACTCATGCATTGCTAACAAGCAAACAAATTAGAAAAGAAGATGTAATGTGAAGAAGAAGGGGTAAAAATAGACATTTTATACACTTAGAACAAACCTCATGGTCAAGAGGAAGTTAAAATAGTCGTTGAAAACATGTTACAAACACCAAAGTACACAAACTATTTTCAAACAAAGTTATGATGTGAGGTGAGAACAAGTGTGTGATCAAGTGAACATGGCCATACATGTCAAGTAAGAGTGAATTCATAATAAAACACTTAAAGATAACACATATAAATAACCTCTAATACCCCTAAGATATTACTACTTAAGAAAATTCAAAAGATAAGGCAAGACTAGGTCAAAACCAAACCCTAACATGCTCCTAAAGGTAAGTGAAGCACAAGAAAGGGATAGATGAAGATGTAACATGTTTATAGGGTGACAAAACAAAAAAGTCTGTAGAAAATGATCTCTAAGACCACACATTCAAAAATCACAAGAATGGGGAAAAGAATGCATACAAAGCATACAAAGGAAATGGCTAATGTAGGCAAGCAAGCATATTCAATTTAATAAGTAAAGATCAAAAGAAGAGAGAATAATTGAATAATTATGCAATGTGTGGCTTATATAGTAAGTTAACTCAAGATGAGACTCAAGAGTAACCAAGTAAGTAGATGAAACTTCACACACAAGATAAGTCACCTAATTGATGAATAACATCATCTAAGATGGATACTACTTGTCTTAAATCAAACAAAATTGATGAAGATTAAGTAAGAGATCAATGATATCTTATATGTCATATGGTAGTGTTGAAGCCCTTACAAGATATCAATAATGAACTTAAAACCTCAAGAAATGTTAACAAAGTAACATACTCAAGTGTGATTATATATTGTCAAAATATAGTCCCTTGATGCATACAAGAATTATGACTTAAATAAATCAAAGTCAGTGTTCTTAGATGTTATGTTCAGTAGCCAACATCAAGATACATTCATGGGACATGTCACAAAAGCTCATGAGGTAAGCATTATACAATGTGGCTCAAAACACAAGTAGAAAGGAGAATATAGCTTCTTATGTATCACTATGTTGGTTAGTAAATGAGCACTTAACCAAGGATTAAAGAAGCATGATGAATTAGATAAGAAGAGAGGTTAAGATCAATACTTAAGCATAAAGATGTTGAACATTGGTCCCTTAGAGAATTCAAACATCACCACAAATAAGCTAGGTCAAAACAAAAATATGGCTCCCAATTGTCATCATGATGGACTTGTAATTGAGTGAAACCCATGGAATCATGGGGGCTATGCTTTAAATGTAAGATGACCTTAGAAGTTAGTATAAAAGCCACAAAGCTTCACCCATCATGGATCAAAGGTATTGGACAAATGAATGCATAAAAACAAACTCCTAGCCTTGATCAAATTTGGTGAATTTAAACACATAGACAAATACAAGTTAGGATGCTTAAATGGTTCAAAGTAATTGAACTTAAGATCCTAAACAATTTTTGATAATAGGGTGAAGGAAGGAATTTTAATCCCTTATGTATTGCACAAGTGCATTCATTTTATCTCACATAATCAACCAAGAAACATAAACAAGTATCAATCCCAAAATGAAATGAGAAATGATCAAATGGAGATCAAATGCCTCTTCAGCATTTATAAGGATACCCTTGAGTTTATCATATCTCTAAACCTCAATGAGTCACAATCATAGCAATAATTGGCTCAAAGGATTTACCAAAAGTCACAAACTAGGTTTAAAACTTGCACAATTTTGAATTCAAAACCAAATGATCATCAATAGTTAAAAAGGATCAATTAAGTTGTTCTATGTAAATGTGATACTACAGGAATCCACGAACTACCAAGTGTACAAAACTCAGCCCCAAAAAGTTCCACAAGCTAGCTAATTGAAAGCAAGAAGTTCAAACAAGTCTCAAAGGACAATTTCAATAAAATATTAGGTAAAAAATAGAAATAGGACTTGTAAATTCAAAAAAAAAAAATGAATCTAACTCCCTAAGGACTTCTAAATTTCAGAAGCAAATGTTATGGTTCTTGGATTGAAGAAGAAGTATGATTTTTAAATGCAAACATCAAGACTAGTTAGCAAAGTGCTTAAACTAGACATGTTTTGAAAAATGATTTTTGAAAAATATTAGTTCAAGGTTTGAAATTAAACAAAAATTATATTCATGATCTTAACTCATCCAATAACCCTAATCCAATTGGTTTTGGCTTTTACAAGTTGAAGAAATTAGAGAATTAAATCAAACTTGTAACATAAGCAAGTGAAATTAGCAAAATGACAATCAAGCTTCACCAATTATAAAGCCAGATATAAATCAACAATAAAAATGAGATTAAAATCTCATGATCAACCTAACATCATAGGGAAGTTAGAAAATATTTTTAGCAATTTTTTAGACTAATGAAAATTAGGAAATAAAATCAATATACTAAATAAAGTGATTAAAACACCTATTTATATGTGTGAATTAATTAATTATCCAAAAATGATTTAAAAAAACAAAAACAAAATTTAAAATCATAAAGTAGACCAAAAATAAAGTCTAAAATATTTTTTGGTTAATTTTTGAATAGGTGAAACTATTAAAATAAAATTGACAAAACAATTAAAATGAAATGAAATTCAAAATAAATATGGATCTATAACACCTATCACGATAAAAAAACGATGCAAAAGGTTTTATTCATGTTCAATCAACAAAAGGCACATCATCGTCTCTGGTATGAGAACAAACCCTAGCATAAATACAGTTTCAACATGTTGATTTCCAAGCCACATAATTCTCTTGTTTCTCAATGAAATTGGATGAAATCAAAACCCAAAATCAAGATCAAAATTCAAAGAACGTGATAGCATCAATAATATCTTCAAATGAAGCATGGATCATAAAGAAAATTGAGCACGAAAACCACTGTATGAGTGAAATTTTAACAACAATTCAAAAGTTCAAATTACAGTTTCAACAATCATACTTAGATATGGATTTCTCCTTCAATACTCAACCAGATGACATGATCCAAACATCAAAATCATTCATAAAACAACAAGGATCTTCATACAATCATTATTTTTCTCAAGCAAGGCAAGATCAGAGAGAAATCTAGATCAAAATTCAGTGGAAAATGAAATTTCACACAATATTCAAAAACTTGTAGATCATGATTCAAGCTCAAAATGCACAAAACCAATACATCAAACCTATTGTTTAGCCAGCTACAAGCATATGATCAAGATTTAAAGCATCAATTCAAGATGAAACGAAAAATTGAAGTTCAAAGGAAGCTTACCTCAAAGTGAAAAATAAATTCACCAAGCCTCTTATTACAAGAGCAAGAAACCCAGTTGATCTTCTTTCTTTAACTTCAAATGAGTGGAAATGAGCAAGAGATGAGATCTGGAGCAAGGAAATTGATATATTCGAAGAAAAATTCTTGAAGAGTGAGAAATGTGAAATCTAACTTTGAGAGGAGGTTGAGCTCGTGCCTTGCAATGAATGAATGAAGATGTTTATATAGAGTGAGGAAATGAGGGTAGTGAGGTCATTTTGAAGTTTGATACCGTTATGGGATAAAATGGTAAATATGACAAATTGAGAGATTGAGCATTATCCCTTGCTTTTGAGTGTTATAGAGTGGGATCTTGTTGCGTTTTGAATAGAAAATAGAGAGTGAAAAGGGTGAGAAAATGCGTTTGATATGTGCTAGAAGATCCACATGGGTGAAAGAGAGAGAGAGGGGGAATTCAGAGGGAATTTTCTCTCTTTGGTAAGGCATGAGAAGAGTGCATGCATGGTTTTATCATCTTTGTTTGAATTTATTGGGAAAAGAGTGATGTAAGCAAGGCGTGAGGCGTGTGTATGAAGTGCATGATAAGGATCATGGAGCCAATTTCCTCAATGGTAAAAGAATTCGTTCCTGACTCCTATTTTGCTTGCTTGCTTGCACAATTATGAAGTCAGCCTTAGCCAAAACTCCATATCTCTCTTATCTCCTATTTTTTTTTCCACAAATTTGGTATATTTGGAAAGCTGAGATGATGAGCTTCAATATTTATGTTGATGAAAATTGGAAATGAAGCTTGCAAGGTGTTTAAAAGTTGGCACGGAAATGATGAGAGTTGAACTGGCCTGGCAAAGTTAATCCATCTTACCTACGCGGGCTTTGTCATGCTAGCCAAACTTAGTAACTTGACCCCTTAAAACCAAATCCAAAATTCTCCCTGCACAATGCACCAAATGCAATAATGTTTGAATCAAAGTTGAAGAAGAAGCTTCAAACATCAACTTTGAAGTTGATCACTTATCCAAATAATGAATTCTTTAAAGAGAAAAATGATCATGAACAAGTGCCTGGAAGCTATTTGATGAAAGTCTAGAGGAAATTGCCTGGCATTTGAAAATTACAATCATAAAAATGATCCAACTTTCTCCAACCATAACTTAATCAATTTTGATCCAATTGAGGAATTTCTTATATGTTTGGAAAGGTCTTGAAACAAGGAAAAAAAATTTATGTTGGAGGCAAATTGAATTAAATCCTAAATCATGAAGAAAAATGGCTTGAAAGCCAAGATGTTGAAACTAAATGAGAGGCATGAAAATTTCTCAAAGTCCCAAATACTAAGTCTTAATGAGTGCATCTCTTCTTGCTCAAATATCTTGAAATCCAAAGACCTTTTAGGGATAGACCCTCAAGGACAAAGATGAAGTATGGAATATCCTCTTTCTAAAGACTATGAGATTGCAAATTTCTGATTGAGGATGAAGAAGTTATGGCTTTTCAAAGAGTGCTGGATGAACACAAAAATCTCAAAAACAGAAAAAATTCTAAGTGTCCAAAAGTCAATAAAAGTCAATATCTTTGAGTTCTTGATTTTTTTAAAATTCAACTTGGACAAATCTTACCCATTGAACATGTTTGAATTATTGAACACCATGTTGACCTTAAAAAGTCAGGAATTGACTTTTTTGACTGCACAATTGACTTTTCCCCAATTCAATTATTTTGAATTCATCTGTGCAATTCAAAATTGATTATCAATATTTCAACCATAGATGCTTAGGGACATGTAGAGAAGCGTGAAAGCAAGTTTTAGTCAAAAATTAAGAGAAATCCTTATTAAATCCAAAACCCTAATTTTGGTCCCTTATGTTAGGAGGTGATAATCCAGTCTCAAAACCCTAATTCCAAGGAACATGATGATAAATTATTTGAAAAAAGATACCTCATATGATAATAAGAGGATCTTTCTTCGTGTATTTGGCCCGCACAAGCATTAAACACTTCATCTGGAAAAAACCCTAATCTAAAGAGATGATTAGGGGAACAGTGATTCACTTTAATACTCTTGCAAATTAAATTTTTTGATGAACCAATGAGACAATTGAGATGTCTTGAGGTATGAGAAACCCTTATAGCTTGAGTGACTAAAACATTTAGGGCATGATACTCATCTTTGCACTGATTGATAACACAACCATATTTCTTAGCTTATAAAAGAACTTGAGAACCAAAACACCTTGATCCTATCACCATGTATGAATGTATATGATGAAACATAAGCCTTTAAAGTTCTAAAAATAAGAGGGTAAATTTTGGGGTGTAATACGTCCACATCTGGACAACGGAAAGAGAATGTTGACAAAGATGCTACTGGCCTAACTTCTAATCCTGGGAAACAACTAGAAGTCATGCCTGAAGTTGACAATATAAGGATGTATGTTCAAGAAAGACCTCCACCTCATTTTCACCAAAGGATTAGGAAAGATAAGGAGGAAGAAAATTTTGGAAATTTCATGGAAATTTTGAAGCAGCTTCACATCAACATACCTCTGATTAAGTCTATTCAGCAGATGCCAAATTACTCTAAGTACATGAATGATGTACTCACCAAGAGGAAAAGAGTGGGAGAATTTGAAATCTTTTCACTCACTCAAGAGCGTAGTCAATTAGTTTAAAGCAAACTCCCTCCAAAGTTGAAAGATCCTGGAAGTTTTAGCATCCCTTGTACCATTGGAGATACCTTTTGTGGTAGAGCTCTATGTGATTTAGGGGCTAGCATAAATATTTTTCCCTTGTCCATCTTCAAGAAGCTAGGGATAGGAGTTGTAGGGCCCATAACCATCACTCTTCAGTTGGCAGATAGAAGTATTTGATATCATCAAGGGAAGATAGAAGATGTGCTAGTAAGGGTTGACAAGCTTGTCTTCCCTGCTGATTTCATTATCATGGATTTTGATGCTGATGAAGAGACTCTCATTCTATTGGGAAGACCTTTCCTTGCTACGGGTAGAACCTTAATTTATGTAGAAATAGGAGAACTTACCATGAGAGTTAATGGACAACAAGTTGTGTTTAATGTCCTCAATGCCTTACAATACCCTAAGGAAGATGTAGTTGAATATTCCATGATATCTAGATGGGAAGGAATGATTCACAAGAATCTACTCAAATCAAGTAATATGTTGGAACAAGAGTTGGAAAAGTTAAAAAGATAAGAAGTCCAACATGATGGAATCATTTATGGGCCCTTGAGCAAACAATGTATGGAAGAATAAAAACCTCTAGTGGTTCTGGAGTTATCCACTACTTTATAGAAGCAGAACTCACCTTCAGTAGAGGTTACCCATAATTTGGAACTTAAGCAACTACCTGGACATTTACAATATGTTTATTTGGAGGCAGGACATAAGTTGTCTGTAATTGTTGCAACAGATTTGGATGAAGAACAAAAGAGTCAGTTGCTGGATATTCTGAACAAACACAAGAGATCTATTGCTTGGAAAATTTCTGACATCAAGGGGATCAACCCTATAGTTTGCATGCATAGAATTTTGGTAGAGGAAAATGCCAAGAGTAGCAATAAAAGTCAAAGAAAACTAAACCTCATCATGAAAGAAGTTGTCAAGAAAGAGATTATAAAGGGGTTAGATGCTGGTATTATCTACCCTATTTCTGATAGAGTGGTTATGAGCCCTATTCAATGTGTGCCTAAAAAGGGAGGCATGATTGTAGTCAACAATGCAAAAGATGACCTAATCCCTACCAGAACTGTTATCGGATGGAGAATTTGCATGGATTATAGGAAGCTGAACAAGGAAACCAGAAAGGACCACTTCCCCTTACCATTTATTGATCATATGTTGGATAGATTGTCTAGAATGAACTATTATTGCTTCTTGGATGGATATTCTGGCTACAGTCAAATAGCCATTGCACTTAAAGACCAAAAGAAGACAATATTCACTTGTCCATATGGTACATTTGCCTTCAGAAGGATACCCTTTGGATTGTGCAATGCTCCAGCCACCTTCCAACGCTACATGATGGCCATATTTTCTAACATCATTGAGAGTTCCATGGAAGTTTTCATGGATGACTTTTCTGTTTTTGGGGAATCATTCAAGAAGTTTATGGATAACTTGGATCTGGTGCTGACTAGATGTAAAGAAAACATTCTTGTGTTGAGTTGGGAGAAGTTATATTTCATGGTAAAATAAGGAATTGCCATAGGGCACAAGATCTCAAAGAAAGGCTTGGAAGTGGATCAAGAAAAAGTGGAAGTGATAAAAAAGTTGCCACCATTAGTTAACATCAAAGGTGTTATAAGCTTTTTGGGCCATGTTGGATTTTACAAAAGATTTATCAAGGATTTTTCAAAGATCACCAAGCCACTTCGAATGTGTTATGTCTCCAGTCAAGAATATTTGAATTCCTTTAACTTATTGAAGGAAGCTTTGATTTCTGCACCAATTGTGAAGGCTTATGACTAGACAAAACCATTTAATTGATGTGTGATGCAAGTGACTTTTCCATTGGGGTTGTGATTGGCCAAAGACACAAAAAGGTGTTCCATACAATATTCTATGCTAGTAGAACTATAATTAAAGCACAAGTTAATTACACCACAACTGAAAAGGAGTTACTAGCTCTTTCTTTGCTTTTGACAAGTTTAGATCCTATTTGGTAGGAACAAAGGAAATTGTATAAATTGATCATGTTGCCATCAAGTACCTTATTTTTAAGAAGGATGCCAAGCCATGACTCTTAAGATGGTTACTTTTGTTACAAGAGTTTTATCTTGAAATTAGAGATAAGAAGGGAGTTGAGAATCTAGTTGTTGACCATTTGTCAAGATTTCCAGAGGAAGTCCAAGATGAAAATAGTGGAGAAATTCAGAAGACTTTTCTTGATGAGAAACTACTGCTGATCACTACTGGCGTGACACCTTGGTATGTTGACATTGTTTACTACTTGGTTAGTAGATATGTGCCACCTAAGTTCAGCTCTCAACAAAGGAAAAGGTTCTTTCGTATGACCAGAAATTAATTTTGGGATGAAACTTTCCTTCACAAGAAGTGGGTTGATCAATTGCTAAGAAGAATTGTGGATCAACCAGAGGCACGACAAATATTGTCAGCATGTCATAAGGCTCCTTATGGAGGATATTTTAGAGGAACCAGAACTGCTATCAAGGTTCTTCAATCAGGTTATTTTTGGCCCTCTCTTTTTAAAGATGCTCATGATTTGGTTAATAAATGTGATAAATTCGAAAGTGTGAGAAATATCTCCATGAGGCAAGAAATACCTCTTACTAACATATACGAAATTGAAATTTTTATGTTTGGGGCATTGGCTTCATGGGGCCATTTCCCCAATCTTTTGGTAACTTGTACATATTGGTAGTTGTGGATTATGTTTCTAAGTGGGTAGAGGCAGTAGCAACTTCCTCTAATGTTGCAAAGGTTATGGCCAAATTCTTGGTTAAAAACTTTTTTTTCTAGACATGGCACACCTAGAGAAATCATTAGTGATGAAGGCACAAATTTTTGCAACAAGGTTTTTGAAAATATAATGGAAAAATATGGTGTGAAACATAAGGTTTCTACAGCCTACCATCCACAATGCAGCGGACAAACTAAAATTTCTAATAGGGAAATGAAATGGATTTTGGAAAAAAGTTGTCAACCCCTATAGGAAAGATTAGTATAAGAATTTGAATGATGCTTTGTAGGCATATATAACAACTTATAAGATGCCCTTAGGCATATCTCCTTTTAGGCTTGTCTATGGAAATGCATGCCACTTGCCAATTGAGTTAGAGCACAAGGCTTTTTGGGCAGCAAAGACTTTGAATTTTAATTTAATTAAAGTTGGCCAAGCTAGGATGCTTCAACTTAATGAGCTCGAGGAGTATAGGTTGTTCTCTTATGAAAATGATGAACTTTACAAAGAAAAGACTGAGAGGTGGCATGATAATAAATGTCTTAAAAGGGAATTAATTGAAGGATAGTTTGTTCTTTTGTTCAACTCTAGACTAAAACTTTTCCCTAGAAAGCTTAAGTCAAGATATTTTGGCCACTTCAATTAAAAATGTTTATCCTCATGGGGCTGTTGATTTGTTGAACAAGAGAATAGGTGAAACATTCAAAGTGAATGGACAAAGAGTAAAAACTTATCATGATGAATCGTTAAACAACACAAGGATCACTATGAATGTGCACAGGAGAGCAGTTGTGATACGGTGGGAGAACTGACTTGAAGGGTTTTGTGTTTGTATTCTCAAATGTTGTGGTTTAGCAAGAGTCGCCACCGACTTTTCTTTTATCTAAAAGGAAAGGTGAAAAAGCACAGGAAAGACCTTTGAGAATGTTTCTTGAGTTCAGGGGGTAGATTATTAAAAGGGAAGGTGTTAGCACCCTTTTCATCCATGGTTTTCCATTGGCTCTTAGTTGCTTTCTAGATCACTTGCTTTTGTTTGAAAATGTGCTTCTGGGTTTTGAAAGTATTTTTTGAAAACGTCTTTGTAATGGTTCTCGTCTCTATAAGAACGCGTACAAAGTGTTTGTTTGGAAAATAGTTTAAAGATGTGTTTGTGAAATGCGTTTTTTGAAAGTGATTTTGAAAAGGTGTCTTTGTAACGGTTCTCGTCTCTATAAGAACGCGTACAAAATGTTGTCTTTCGAAAATGTTTTCAAACATGAGAGTGCGGGTGTATAAAATGTTTTTGTTGTGAGCAAGCGAGCAACTAGGAGCAAATCTACCTACTCAAAAGTTCTTTAGATGTTCTTTTCCTCCTCCTTTAGATGTTGCTATCTTACCATTGATTTGGTAAGAAGCCCCATCGTTGGATGTTAAGGGATGAGTGTGGGGCATTTGTATAGTCATAGAAGGCAACCTATGGGACGTTTTAGCAATGTCGTTTTTAGGGACTAGATTGTTTACCGAAGGCAACATTGAGGGTCATCGAGGTACTACGATCTTTTATCGAGGGTCTTTTGCTAAAATGCCCATGTTCGAGGGACATGACTATTTTTCCGATAGGCCACAAAGTGGGATTATCCTAAGGGTGCCAGTGTGCAAGTGTGTGTGATTTCATTCATTTTAGTCTTGATTAAGGTGATCCATTTGTCGATTTCATATCTTGCCATACACATCCTAATTACTAGCAATATATGAAAGAAATAAAAGGTGCGGAAAGTAAATATCCTAAGCTATTACAATCATTAGGGGATGGAGTGTACAAATTTACAAATGGGGATTTTTTGCAAGAAAATAAATCCTAATTATTATTACAACAATATTGAATGGATAAGAATGTACAAGAAAGAAAAAGGACTTATTTAGAAAAAGGGTTTTTTGTCTTAATGAGTTAATAAAAAAAGAAAATATTTTTATGTCTTTTTTATGTTAATAAAAGGGTATTAATATTGAAAATGATAAGAAGAGGAATAATGAGAGATAGAGTTAACATGTTGCTGAAAGCAAAACAAAGGGGATCAGAAGTTCTGATGCCGGGCGCGCTGTGATTCAGCATGAAACATCAGAGGAAATCAGAAGTTCTGAGTTGATACACTCTGAGGTCCTGTAAGAAATGTTAGAGGACAAATACAGAAGTTTTGGGTTTCTACGTGTTGAAGTTTTGAATGTGAGAGTAGTGAGAAACCCTTAGAAAGCTTTGTACGTGTTAAAACAGTGAGTGGAAACATCAGAAGTTCTGTATTGTGCTAAACCAGTGAGTGAACATCAGCAGTTCAGTGCATTATCAGCATGTAAGAATCAGAAGTTCTAAGTGTTAAAACAGTGAGTGAACATCAACAGTTCAGTGCGTTTGAACAGTGAGAAAATCATAGAAGTTCTGTGTTAAAACAGTGAAGAGAACTCAGAAGTTCTGTGTGCTTAAACAGTGAGAAAATCCTAGAAATTTTGTGTGTTAAAATGGTGAGTGAAAAACAGAAGCTCTGTGTTACATTTTGACTTTTTTCCTCATATTAATCAGCACAGCAATAACTTATTCATTTTTTAACAAACAAAAAATATGAAGAATAAAAGCACAACAGTTTATAGAAGTTCTGATCCTAATCCTGAGCCTATCCTTAATCAAGAAGTTCTGATCCACAGTTTTTCTACTTATGCAATGATATGGACAAAATTAATACTATGATATTTACATATTTAATGATGTTCTGAATGAAAAGATACAAAGTCAGAAAGACTTACCTTGAATCCTAAAGTGTGTGTTTGGAACTTGAACTGCTTCCTTCAGATGTTCTAGAGTCAGCGAGAGCAACAGGAGAGAAAATGCCAAGTTCTTTGACTCAAAGGGAAGAACAAAGGTTTTGGTTTTCTGTTCAGGATTTCTGGATATTTTTACGAGGGTTTCATAGGTTTCTTTTCTCTCTTTTGATGATTCTCCCTCTCCTAAAAGCCAACCCCTTGAAAGTGTGATGGAGAAACTTATTTATAGGTGAATTTGTTGTGATTTTGGGGGGAAAACAAATGGGATTTGAACCCCTTTTTGGCATCCTGTTCAATTGCTTTTTGATCACAGTTTTCGTATGCTAGTTTGATGCAATTATGGGATGCAGGCATGGGCTGAATTAGCTGTTGGTTATAAGATTGTGATGTAGCAGTGCAGCATGTTGTATAAACGAGGTTTTGGGATTTGGTGATGTTCTGAGTGAAGCATTGAATATGGCCTTCATATGCTAGGGTGCTTCCTTGTTCTTGAAGCAAGTATGGTGGTTAGCAGCTTTTAGCCTAAGATGGATTTATAAGAATGAATTAAGGAAAAGTACCCTCAGAGGCAACAGCAAAGCATGGGCCTAGCATAACCTTATACAAAATTTGTCTTTCAAGGACAACGATGATACTTCTTTCTCACACGTGGGTAAATTCTTTGGATAAAAACTCAAAAGTGGTTGTGAGCATTAAATGATGATGAGATCTATCAAACCAGAAATCCTACGCTATGATATTGAGTATCATAGCTAAGATTTAGGCTAGAAGTTCAACATCAACGCAACTTAGAATAAACATCCAACTTCTGATCTTTGAATCTCCCTGCTCCAGCATGTTCTGAAGGAGTTCTCAGACCTTCCGGAAAGCATGTAACATGCTTTGTAGACTTTCTTTAAATTACTTTTGCAAACTCTGGATGAACCTTCATGAAAACTCTCCCAGAAGTTCTAATCAAACTCTGTCTTGAAAATGTCCAGAATTTGCTGAGTGCTTCAGTTTTACGGACGTATCTTTGAAGATTTATAACTTGAAATTCCAACGTTTCCAGGAGAAGTTTTATTCTACAATGTTTCAGATCTTGTTGAAGTCTACAACTCTTATGTTATAAGTTCTTCCAGAATCTGCTTGCATCATGGTGATAATCTGATCAGAAGTTCTGAGCTTGTCATGTTTCTTAAACACTTAGAAAAATTCTAAGTATTTTAGAATTTTGACTTTTGAATTCCTTGATGAAACAAACTTCATATTTCAACCTGTCTTGATGAAGTATGATTCTTGAAACTTGGTTTTGATCCAAAAGTCAAAGTTTGACTTTTCAGTATGAAAATGACCATTTTGCCCCTTGTGAATGACTTTCTTGGAAAGTTTGTAATTCAAGGCTTGAAATTGGATAAGAATAAACCTGAGGGTTCAGGGTGATCCTTTGAGAAATGAGAGGGCAAAGTCTGGGGTACAACAACTGCCCCTGTTCAATCTTCTTAAACCTGAAGAGTTAGATTGGCAAATCTGCCATTTGTGACTTGAAGGTGGAAGATGATTGAACACTAGAGTGCCCAGAAATTTGCACTTGATGATGTTGTGGTTGATTGTGTAGTGAATGGGATTAAAGATTCTATTTGGAGAGATTATAGAAAGTTGTTAGAGATGGGCTTGTAGATGCCATCCAAGAGTGATTGTTGAGTCGTAATTTATAAGCTGAAAGAATGAGCATCTGAATGGAGTCCGTGTCTAGAGTGTATCTGTACTGCATCTGAAAGAGACTCTGAATGAGTATCAGAATGGCATCCGTGTCTAGAGCGTATCTGAACTATATCTGAAAGCTGAATCTGAATGAGTATCAGAATGGCACCCGTGTCTGGAGCGTATCTGAACTGTATCTGAAAGCTCAGCAACATGATGAAGGAATCTTGGATGATTACTACCTCAGCAGGATGATGATGGAATCTTGAACGATTACTACCTCGGCAGGATGATGAAGGAATCTTGGATGATTACTACCTCAGCAAAATGATGAAGGAATCTTGGACGATTACTACCTCAGTAGGATGATGAAGGAATCTTGGACGATTACTATCTCAACAGGATAATGAGGAATCTTGGATGATTACTACCTTAGCAGGATGATGAAGGAATCTTGGATGATTACTACCTTAGCAGAATGATGAAGGAATCTTGGACGATTACTACCTCAGCAGGATAATGAAGGAATCTTGGATGATTACTACCTCAGTAGGATGATGAAGGAATCTTGGATGATTACTACCTCAGCAGGATGATGAAGGAATCTTGGATGATTACTACCTCAGCAGAATGATGAAGGAATCTTGGATGTTTACTACCTTAGCAGAATGATGAAGTAATCTTGGACGATTACTACCTCAGCAGGATGATGAAGGAATCTTGGATGATTACTACCTCAACAGGATGATGAAGGAATCTTGGATGATTACTACCTCAACAGAATGATGAAGGAATCTTGGACGATTACTACCTTAGCAAAATGATGAAGGAATCTTGGACAATTACTACCTCAGCAGGATGATGAAGGAATCTTAGATGATTACTACCTCAGCAGGATGATGAAGGAATCTTGGACGATTACTACCTCAGCAGAATGATGAAGGAATCTTGGACGATTACTACCTCAGCAGAATGATGAAGGAATCTTGGACGATTACTACCTCAGCAGGATGATGAAGGAATCTTGGATGATTACTACCTCAGCAGGATGATGAAGGAATCTTGGATGATTACTACCTCAGCAGGATGATGAAGGAATCTTGGACGATTACTACCTCAGCAGGATGATGAAGGAATCTGAGACAATTAATCTTTCCTGAAAAGGTAAAGAGTTAGTTGTATGCAATGTCATGATGTATGCATTGTGTAATGATGTTCTCAAAATAAATGAGATTTTTGTTATATGTATTTTGTATGCATATGCTATGAATGTTGTTGAAATGTAATTTTGTCTTGGAGAATAAATCCTTGACAAGTGTTGGGGAATTATTAAATCCCGGATTGTTGTTGAAGAGTAGGTATGTCTTCAAACTTTGCTTAGAATGTTTCCACTGAGGATTTTTGTTTTATTGTTTGAGGAGAATTCCGCTGGGGGATGTTGAAAGCTCTGTATAGAGTGTTGATTCCTGCTTGGGGAAAATATTTCAGGAGTCTTAGTCATCCGTTGCTCTACTGGGGATTCGAAGTTGAATTGATATCTGGTCGGGTCCAGGTTTCACAGTAACTTGTTGGGGATTGTAGAGTAGTCTACTGGGGAAAAGGAGTTGTGGTCCTTTGATTTGTAGTAGTCGAAAAGGCCACCTCAAGCTGGGGAATCCTGGCGTTTGTTGGGGAAATAAACCTTGTTTCTTACTCTGTTAGAGAGGCGGAGACTTCATTGGTAGAAATCCTCGAGGATTCTTGAAGTCGACTCAGTTGGGAAGAGGTTTTCAGAGATTGAAAATCTGGCTGGGGAATCATCCTATGAGAAGCATTTTGGGGAGATTTGTCACTGTCCCAAGTAGCGAGTGTTTGTGGCACTGCCCGGAAATGTTTGACTGCATGTAACTCTTTGCTGAGATTGGCGTTCAATTCCCCAGGTAATGGAGATGGAGACCTTCCCCTGGTTATTTTGTACTTCTTGAGAGATTTCTTGGAATCTTGACTGGACTTCCCCAAGTGTGCTGGATAGTGAGATGTTATGCCCCCTTGTCGATAGGAGATTTGTCATTAGAAATGTCATCTCACTTGAAGTGATTTTGTTCATCAAGAGAGCTTTCGTTCACTAGATATTCATGGTGTGAATTTCTCTGTTTGTCAAACAAATAGCCATGTGCAAACAATGATATTCAAGTAATGCAAAGTTTATGTTTGTCTTGGAACTTTTGAAAATTCATTTTAGCAAGTAAAGAAATTTTGTAAGAAAAAATCAACTCAGGATTTTAGAGTAAAGCCTTACAGGAGTCAGGATACCTTTTGTAACATTATGCTTTTGAACTAATCCATGCTTCAATTAGGACTTTTGAAGGGTTGTAGCGTGGCTTGGTTCACGGTTTAAGAAACAAAGGATAAAGGCTCAAAATATATTTGTACCCACCCATTCTTCGTGATGTTCTTCAGTCTTAAATTCAGCTAATTGTACGTTTGAACTCCAATTGAGTCTGGAATGACATTTTGGTGATGGTTCAGACAAGTTAAGTTTGTCGGAAGGCAGTCATTTTTGCAACATATTTTTTTTCTTCATGTTGTTGAGGATTTGTAATGACCTCTTTCTTTTGATTTGTTATCCCTAATTTTTGCCTGACTGTTCTTGTTTTGAGATTACGGTCAGCGGGATGCCCCAGTTTTCCTTAAGTGTCCTTTGTAGGTATTGAATTATTGGGATTTTCTTTTTGAGAGATAATGATTGCCTATGTGGTAGGAAACCATCATTTTTCTTTTGATTTTTGATGTCATTCGTTGTATTACGAAGTGGAAGTTTGCGACTGAACACGCACTTGAATTAACTAAGAGACTACCCTGCCCCAGGTTTTGATTTATAGGTTTCAATTCATGTGTAAAAAAAAGAAAAATTCTACTTCTTTGGCTCGAAGGGGTCTTCCTTATAACTCTAGTGTTTAGCATTTGAAAGAACGCTTTTACATCGTCAGCAAGGTCTATCCAAAAGCATACTGTATGGGATTAAGGCATTGTTTTCGTCATCCTCCCTCTAAAGGCTTGTAACTTATAGCAAGAGTTAAATGTCATAAGGAGAGTAAAGCATAGTTTAAATATAGTGAAAAAACGAATGGATGAATTCTAGACAAACATATGCAATGCATTAATGAAACAAAGTTTGACATTAATAGATAATTGTTTGAATAACAAGAGGAATTACAAATGAAAACTTCAAAATGAACAAGACGCTCTCAATGATTTGGAATAGGAGCAGTGATCACGTTTGGAGTCTCTGGAGGGTCAAACTCGATCTCCTTGGCATCAGTCAAGTCTTGAATCTTGTTCTTCAAAGTCCAACAGTCGTCAGTGTCATGTCCAAGACTGTCAGAATGATAGGCACATCTTACGCTTGGATTGTACTTAGAAGAGGAGGTGTCGGAATTTTGAGGAGGATCCTTTAGCATGATCAGCTTCAACTTTAGCAAATGTTGTAACGCTTGAGACAAAGGCATGTTGATGTTAGTGTACTGCCTTTCTTGATATCTTACCCTACGCCTATTGCTTTGTCTTTGTTGAACAGGTGCGGGATTATAGATCAGGATTGCCCCTACATGTTGATCATGACGACTCTTTTGACCATACACAGCCTTGAACTCTTTCTTCCCACTGTATGGCTTTTTCTGAGCATCAGAAGGTGTAGATCCTTGGATCTTTCCACTTTTGATGCCAACTTCGACCCTTTCGCCGGTCAGTATTAGCTCGGTGAACCTGATTGAGGAGCTTCCGATTAGGTGTTTGAAGAAAGGCCCTATCAAAGTTCCCATGAAGATGTCAATCAGCTCCCTGTCAGTTAAATAGGGTTGCACCCTACCAGACAGATCTCTCCACTTTTGGGCATACCCTTTGAAGCTCTCGTTGGAACCCATGGTCATGTTCTGCAATTGCACACAAGTTGGTGCAAGATCAACATTGTACTGATACTGCTTGTAGAAAGCAGCAGCTAAATCATCCCAGGTGTGGATGCGAGAACTCTCCAATTGATAGAACCATTCGAGTTGAGTCCCTACTAGGCTCTCTTGGAAGAAATGGATCCAAAGCTTTGGATCATTTGTGTATGGTTGAATCTTGCGGACATAAGACTTTAAGTGGATCTTAGGGAAAGAGACTCCATCGTACATGGTAAAGGTAGGGATTTTGAACTTTGGCGGGATGACCACTCCAGAAACCAAACCCATGTCTCCTAAATCCAAGCCAGGTATCTGTTGAATCTCCATAGCATTGAGGCGATCCTCCAACTGTTTATACTTGTCATCAGCGGGAGGATATTGTTCCTCAGAGTAGTCAGCTTCGACTTCATCAATATCCAGACTTTCGTCTTCTTTATGACTATCCCCTATGTTGGATGGAGTTGTAAGATCTAGAGCTCCCTTGACTGGTCTTCTAAGTCTTCTTCCAAATTTCAGGATGCATACTGACTTCTTAGACTTCTTCTTCTTGTCTTTGAGGAGGAGAGTCTTCAGGTCCTCTTGCCCATTAGCCATAGCCAGGAACATTTGTTGGAATTGAGTGTTTTGAGCTTGGAGATCTTTCACTGTCTATTCCATATCCATCTTACTGAAACAAACAGTAGGAAGGTAAGGAGACCTGTATGGGAGAAATATGTCATGATATGATGCATGATATGCGGATGCATGTTTTCGAGGATCTCGCATGGTAAACACAAGAAAAAGTTAGAAGTTGAACTTTGATCAACATCTTTGATTGGAAAAAGTTGTGTCAGTAGATGTCCTTCCATGAGAATTTAGCTCACCATGCCAAGTGGGTTGTAGCCCTTGACTCAAGTTGTTGTGCTTTGATTTTTGACGGTGTTTGGTTAGAGGAAAATAAATCCTCTTGCCCCATGATAGACGTCTGGTTCAACGTGACCCTGCATCAAAGACCCTTGAGATCATTTAAGTGTCATGGTTCAATGTTATTGAAAATGATATGGTATAATGTTATGTACAAGTATGAAAAGTAAGCAAGCTTATATACAAATAAACATATACACACAAAGCAGACAAGTCCTTAGGTTTAGGCTTGCATGGAGTTTGTAGGTAAGTACCCTCTTGAAGTTTAGCTGGCTCAACCTGTCCTAGTTAATAGTAACCGGGTTCGAAGGGATCTCAATATCACTGACCTTTCCCACAAGCTTCGTTCGATATGTGATTGACTCGCAACCAAACAAAACTCAGGAGTCGAGTCTCAATGAGTGTAGCATCGAGTATCAACCAACTTTCAGCTTTATACTGAAACCGGCTATCTCACTACTTCCTAATGGCCAAGTTGGTCAAGTAAGGTTCTAAGGTCAGTTAGTGCTTCATGACACCGCTCAGCGGTCCTGTATTCTCCTCGTTTCAACACAAGGGATACCGGTACCAACAAATGTGTCACACTAATGTAGCTACTGTTTCAACCGTGTCGGTATACCCCGCACAGTTCCCTCACAGTTTATTGCTACTTACCTAAAAGGTGCCCCAGATCCGGGTAGAGGATCAAAACAAACCCAAACAAGGAACCAATAATATAAAGCAAGCAATTCAAACAATGAAGGCAAGTAAATATGATCTAGCCCTAAGATAACCCCACTTTTAGAATAATCCCTAGCAGAGTCGCCAGTTCTGTGATACGGTGAGAGAACTGACTTGAAGGGTTTTGCGTTTGTATTCTCAAATGTTGCCGTTTAGCAAGAGTCACCACCGACTTTTCTTTTATCCAAAAGGAAAGGTGAAAAAGCACATGAAAGACCTTTGAGATTGTTTCTTGAGTTTGTGGGGTAGATTATGAAAAGGGAAGGTTTTAGCACCCTTTTCATCCATGGTTTTCCATGGGCTCTTAGTTGCTTGCTAGATCACTTGCTTTTGTTTGAAAATGTGCTTGTGGGTTTTGAAAGTATTTTTTGAAAACATATTTGTAATGGTTCTCGTCTCTATAAGGACGCATACAAAGTGTTTGTTTAGAAAATAGTTCAAAGATGTGTTTGTGAAATGCATTTTTTGAAAGGGATTTTGAAAAGGTGTCTTTGTAACAGTTCTCGTCTCTATAAGAACGCGTACAAAGTGTTGTCTTTCGAAAATGTTTTCAAAAATGAGAGTGCGGGTGTATAAAAATGTTTTTGTTGTGAGCAAGCGAGCAACTAGGAGCGAATCTACCTACTCAAAAGGTCTTTATATGTTCTTTTCCTCCTCCTTTAGATGTTGTTATCTTACCATTAATTTGATAAGAAGCCCCATCATTGGATGTTAAGGGACGAGTGTGGGAAATTTGTATAGTCATAGAAGGCAACCTATGGGATGTTTTAGCAATGTCATTTTTAGGGACTAGATCATTTACCGAAGGCAACATTGAGGTTCATCGAGGGACTATGATCTTTTATCGAGGGTCTTTTGCTAAAATGCCCATGTTCGAGGGACATGAATATTTTTTTGATAGGCCACAAAGTGGGATTATCCTAAGGGTGCCAGTGTGCAAGTGTGTGTGATTGCATGCATTTTAGTCTTGATTAGGGTGATCCATTTGTCGATTTCATATCTTGCCATACACACCCTAATTACTAGCAATATATGAAAGCAATAAAAGGTGCAAAAAGTAAATATCCTACACTATTACAATCATTAGGGGACGGGGTGTACAGATTTACAAATGGGGTTTTTTTGCAAGAAAATAAATCCTAATTATTATTACAACCATATTGAATGGATAAGAATGTACAAGAAATAAAAAGGACTTATTTAGAAAAAAGGGTTTTTTGTCTTAATGAATTAATAAAAAAAAGAAAATATTTTTATGTCTTTTTTATGTTAATAAAAGGGTATTAATATTGAAAATGATAAGAAGAGGAATAATGAGAGATAGAGTTAACATGCTGCTGAAAGCAAAACAAAGAGGATCAGAAGTTCTGATGTCGGGCGCGCTGTGATTCATCATGAAACATCAGAGGAAATCAGAAGTTCTGAGTTGATACACTCTGAGGTCTTGCAAGAAATGTTAGAGGACAGATACAAAAGTTCTGGGTTGCTACATGCTGAAGTTCTGAATGTGAGAGCAGTGAGAAAACCTTAGAAAGCTCTGTACGTCTTAAAATAGTGAGTGGAAACATCATAAGTTCTGTATTGTGCTAAACCAGTGAGTGAACATTAGCAGTTCAGTGTGTTATCAGCATGTAAGAATCAGAAGTTCTAAGTGTTAAAACAGTGAGTGAACATCAGTAGTTCAATGCGTTTGAACAGTGAGAAAATCATAAAAGTTTTGTTTGTTAAAACATTGAATAGAACTCAGAAGTTCTGTGTGCTTAAAAAGTGAGAAAATCCTAGAAATTCAGTGTGTTAAAATGGTGAGTGAAAAACAGAAGTTGTGTTACATTTTGACTTTTTTCCTCATATTAATCAGCACAACAATAACTTATTCATTTTTTAACAAACACCAAATCTGAAGAATAAAAGCACAACAGTTTATAGAAGTTTTGATCCTAATCTTGAGCTTATCCTTAATCAAGAAGTTCTGATCCATAGTTTTTCTACTTATGCAATGATATGGACAAAATAAATACTATGATATTTACATATTTAATGATGTTCTGAATGAAAATATGCAAAGTCAGAAAGACTTACCTTGAATCCTAAAGTGTGTGTTTGGAAGTTGAACTGCTTCCTTCAGATATTCTGGAGTCAACGAGAGCAGCAGGAGAGAAAATGTGAAGTTCTTTGACTCAAAGGGAAGAACAAAGGTTTTGGTTTTCTGTTCAGGATTTCTGGATATTTTTACAAGGGTTTCACAGGTTTCTTTTCTTTCTTTTGATGATTCTCCCTCTCCCAAAAGCCATCCCCTTGAAAGTGTGATGGAGCAACTTATTTATAGGTGAATTTGTTGTGATTTTGGGGGAAAAACAAATGGGATTTGAACCCATTTTTGGCATCCTGTTCCATTGCTTTTTGATCAGAGTTTTTGTATGCTAATTTGATGCAATTATGGGATGCAGGCATGGGCTGAATTAGCTATTGGTTATAGGAACGTGATGTAGCAGTGCAGCAGGTTGTATAAACAGGGTTTTGGGATTTGGTGATGTAGCAGTGCAGCAGGTTGTATAAACGGGGTTTTGGGATTTGGTGATGTTGTGACCGAAGCATTGAATATGGCCTTCATATGCTAGGGTGATGCCTTGTTCTTGAAGCAAGTATGGTGGTTAGCAGCTTTTAGCCTAAGCTAGATTTGTAAGCATGAATTAAGGAAAAGTACCCTCAGAGGCAACAACAAAGCATGGGCCTAGCATAACCTTGTACAAAAGTTTGTCTTTCAAGGACAACAATGGTACTTCTTTCTCACACGTGGGTAAATTCTTTGGATAAAAACTCAAAAGTGGTTGTGAGCATTAAATGATGATGAGATCTATCAAACCAGAAATCCTGCGCTATGATATTGTGTATCATAGCTAAGATCTGGGCTAGAAGTTCAACATCAACGCAACTTAGAATAAACATCCAACTTCTGATCTTTGAATCTCCCTGCTCCAGCATGTTCTGAAGGAGTTCTCAGACCTTCCAGAAAGCTTGTAACATGCTTTGTAGACTTTCTTTGAATTACTTTTGCAAACTCTGGTTGAACCTTCATGAAAACTCGCCCATAAGTTCTAATCAAACTCTGTCTTGAAAATGTCCAGAATTTGCTGAGTGCTTCAATTTCACGGACGTATCTTTGAAGATTTATAACTTGAAATTCCAGCATTTCCAGGATAAGTTTTGTTCTGCAATGTTTCAGATCTTGTTGAAGTCTACAACTCTTGTGTTATAAGTTCTTCCAGAATTTGCTTGCATCATGGTGATAATCTGATCAGAAGTTCTAAGCTTGTCATGTTTCTTAAACACTTAGAAAAATTATAAGTATTTTAGAATTTTGACTTTTGAATTCCTTGATGAAACAAACTTCATATTTCAACCTGTCTTGATGAAATATGATTCTTGAAACTTGGTTTTGATCCAAAAGTCAAAGTTTGACTTTTCAGTATGCAAATGACCATTTTGCCCCTTGTGAATGACTTTCTTGGAAAGTTTGTAATTCAAGACTTGAAATTGGATGAGAACAGACCTGAGGGTTCAGGGTGATCCTTTGAGAAATGAGAGGGAAAATTTTTGGGTATAATAGTAGTCCTCTTTTGTAGGTAGGCAATGAACCACGACATCGGTGTCAAGTCCCGACATGTCTTCGTATGACCAAGCGAAAACCTCAACATAGTCATGTAGCATCTGAATTAACCGCTTTTTGACACTACGCTCCAGATCGGCACCTATCTTGACTTCTTTCTTTTCTTCTTCAGTACCCAAGTTAACTGTCTCAACCGGCTCTTCATGAGGCTGTATTTCCCTTTCTTCCTGTTGTAACAGTTTGGCAAGTTCTCCTGGTACTTCACAATCTTCCCCACCTTCGTCCTCGGCTTGGTAGATTGTATTTTCAAAGTCATAATGAGCAATATCAAAATCGTTATCAATGGGATCCAAAGTGTATGTGGATCTGCAGTTTGATATGTGGGTGTGTGTAAGAGCATAACTGTATATTTTTGATAAAGTAAAAAGGCAGAAAAGAAAAACAAAGAACCCAAAATTTTCATGTAAAACGTCCAATGTTTTATTGATGACATATGAAAATGAAGCAATAACCCTCACAAATAGACCATTGTGCATTGGGTAAGACACAAGGATTTAAAGTTTCAATTGCTCAAATATTATATATCCTCAAAAACAAAAGGACAAATTACTCTTGAATAAAAGTAATGGGCAAAACGTCTTTAGCCTCCCAATTGCTGAGTCCTCCACTGATGGTTGGGAAGATCCACTTGTCCAGGTCATAATCACTATCGTCGTCTTCCACAACATTGACTCCCTGATTGCTGATCCGAAATGGTGGTCCCCCGGCGCGATCACGGAGAACTACTTTTTGTGCTCCTGAAGTAAAACCCAAACCAAATTTGTCAGATTTGTGGGGAAAATCTGGAAGTTGGCCCCAAATTATACACCCACCTTCTTCGACTATTGCCTTGGCATCCTTCAGAGAAGCCATCTTCAATGGAGGTCGGGTAATCTTCGGGACCTTGGAAGCAGTCTTGGTTGCAGCAACAGTCTGTGGAACCTCCTAAAAGTTATGACAGGGGGTCTCAATGAACTCGTCGTCCATTTCAACATACCTGAAAGAGCTCAGGTGACTCACCATGTATTCCTCCTCCCCATGGACTGTGATAATTTTCCCATTGACCGGGTATTTCAACATCTGATGCAGGGTAGAAGTAACAACATCAGCCCCATGGATCCAGGGTCGGCCCAATAAACAGGAGTAAGACGGGCGGACGTCCATCACATAGAAAGTGGAATTAAAAGTCTGAGTACCTACTTTGATAGGGATGTCCACCTCCCCGTGCACCATTCTTTTAGAACCGTCGAAGGCCCTCACCATAATGTTACTGGGCTTTAGTGTGAGTCCTTCACAATCTAACCTGTCCATAGCATTCTTGGGAAAGACATTCAGCGACAAACCTATATCCACCCAAACATGGGCTAATGTAGTACCCTTCACTCAATGGAGACATGCATGGTATGATACGGTGGGAGAATTGACTTGAGGTTTTGCGTTTTGATCACAATTGTGCGGTTAGCAAGATTCGCCACTGACTTTTCTTTTATCCAAAAGGAAAGGTAAAAAAGCACTGGAAAGACCTTTCGAGATTACTTCTCGGGTTCGGGGGGTAGATTATGAAAAGGGAAGGTATTAGCACCCTTTTCATACATGGTTTTCCATGGGCTCTTAGTTACTCGCTAGATCACTTGCTTTTGTTTGAATGTGCTTGTGGTGTGGGTTTTGAAAGTATTTTGAAAAATGTCTTTGCAATGGTTCTCGTCTCTATAAGAAAGCATACAAATGGTTGTTTCAAAAAATAGTTCAAAGAGGTGTTTGTGTATTGTGTTTTTTGAAGGTGATTTTGAAAAGATGTTTTTGTAATGGTTCTCGTCTCTATAGGAAAGTATACCAAAAGTTTTTTGTCTTTTGAAAAAGGTTTTAATGTGAAAGTATTGGTGTAAAATGTTTGGTTGTGAGCAAGTGAGCAACTAAGAGCGAATCTATCTACTCTAAAGGTCTTAAATGTTCTTTTCTTCCTCCTTTAGACGTTGCTATCTTACCATTGATTTGGTAAGAAGCCCATCGTTGGATGTAAAGGGACAGGCGTGGGACGTTTGTACAGTCATAGAAGGCAACTTGTGAGACGCTTTAGCAATTTTCGTAAGGGACTAGATCGTTTTACCGAAGGCAACATTGAGGGACATCGAGGGACTGCGATCGTTTTTATCGAAGGGGCTTTGCTAAAGCGTCCCATATTTGAGGGAAATGACTGTATTTCTGAGGCAACGAGCGAGGTTACCCTAAAGGTGCACGTGTGAAAAAGTGTGTTCGTTTCAAGTTAATTTTGTTGAAATTAGGTTATCTAGCCATTGATTTTATGTCTTGCCATGCACGCCTAATTTTTATACAGTATAAGGAAAAATAGTAAATTGCAGAAATTGAAATTCTATGCTATTACAAAGCTTCGGGAATGGGGGTATAAATTAATGAATGAGGATGATTCAAATGCGATCACCAAGTTCAAATAGCAAACAATACAACCAAATCGAATTTTAATTAATTAAAACTACAACAACTTATGAAATAAAATTAATTGACAAAGTATGGAAATAAAGTTCTTGATATTTTTGTTTGTGAGAAATTTAAACAAAAAAATTTAAGACTAAAGAAAAAGTTAATTAGTGTTATACCCCAAAATTTTCCCTCCCATATTTCTCAACACATGGCAAGTGAGGTCCCCAATTTGCTCAAGGTTGCCCAAGAGTTGACCAGACAAACTCTCTCCTAAGACAGTATACCTCAAATTAGGGTTTCCATATTCATCAAGATGTGTGAACCACAGAGGACTCAAATTCTCACTCTTGTCCTAATATGTTCTCAAGATCATCCATGTCAAGTTTCAAGCCTTGCAGAAGAAGTTTGCTCAGTCAATTGCTCAAATGCCTGAAAATCAACTATACTAGGTAAAAAGTCAACTGTGGCCCACATACAATCAAACTTCAAGATTTTTTTGTCAACATCCTCATTTTTAAGTATTATCCATCATTTGATCAAGGTTTTATCATGATTCCTCAAGGATTGCTCACAATTCATCAAAACCCAAAAGTTGCTAAATTAGGATTTTATAGGAAAAGTCAACTCAACTTTGACCAAGCATAACTTTCTCATACTTTATTATAAATGATCCATCCAAATCTAATTATTAAGAGGATACAATTCCCTACAATTAATCTTCATCTCTCAAGTCCAGAATATGCACTCACAAAAAGATATGAATTTTGACATTATATGTCCTTTTGAAAAGTCAACAAAAACACCTTTTGGGTCAAAGCTTCATACATGAACATGGAAGACTCAATTGAGATGATACCAAAATGGTTGTTTAGAGGACATCCTGAGCTTTCTAAAAAGTCCAATAACACCTCTCTAGGATCAAAATTGAGAGAGTTATGCATTGACCAAGTTGACCATTTTTGCAAAATTGCCAAAAGTCAAATGTGCTCAAATTTAAATTTTTTGCTAAATGAGCCTAACTTTTTATGCTTGCACCTCAATTATAATGTGTCCCACGACTCAAATGTTCACTCACCCATTAGGTGCTTCATTTTTCAATTTATTTTGATTTTTCATTAATTAAAAAGTGAATTAAATCAAATAAATGATGAAAATTAACAAAGATATGATTTGATTTGTTTTTTTGACAGATTGGAAATCAAGATATGATGAGTTAACAAGATCAAATAGAATTAAGGTCAATTGGTACAAGAAATGGGTTAGAGGTCGTGAGAGGCAGAGAACAAAACTAAAAAAAGGTTGGCAAAAGTGTGATCCGGTTTTCAGGTTAGGGGACCTTTCAGAGCAATTCAAGGCCAGCTATCACATCCTGGGCATGCACTGAAGCCATCTCAACCATTTGCAAGGTCTGAAGCGCTCAGAATTCGTCTCTACACCTCACGCGGTTTGCAAGCTTTTTCAAATTTGATTATTACAATTTACGCATCATTAGCACCTTTAATTGTCATATTTGTGATTATTATCATGTTTGCAAGCTAACAGGATAGTTTAATTGCATTTTTGAAGCTTATACACGCACTTGCCATTGTTAGGGTTTTTATGTTCTTGTTTAGGGTTTCTTGATGCAGGAAAAATTGGGCCTTGAATCAGGTACCATGATGCTCATGAGGATGAGACGAGTTGATTGGTACCATTACATTTCATTTATCTTGCTTGTATGCAATTTTTGAATGGAACAAGGTTATAGTTACGAACAAATGTCCGTAGGTAAAAGTATTTTACCTAAAATGACGGAATCCATGAAGAAGACGATGGCGTGGTAGCGTGTGACTGGCCCGTTTGAAATTTCACGCGTTTTGGCTGGCAAAATATTTGACTTGGCTTTTGGTTTTATTTGTTTATTATGCTTACAAGTTAACAATCTAGCGCAGATGGTTGGAAGGAATGCCTTTGATGCACACGTCCCGGGTTCGATCCCAGGCGTGTGCATTTTATTATTTTCTTGATTGTTTCAGGTGAATCCAATGCAATACACCATCACACGCCTTCCTTACACCCTCAACGCCTGCCCACTGGATGCACAGCTAGTCAGATCCAACGTGTCAGCAATGAAGGTCCATGGTATTCCTTAAGTCAACACCCACGCCTGATCTAGCGCATTGACTGGGCTTGGAGCATTTGGGCCAAGATTTTCAGTTCCACATCCCCCAACATTGCTATTCAATACAGGCCCATTCCTAAATTTTTTTATTTTCTTATTTTTCTTACTCTTTGCAATTTGTTTATTTATTTTATTTTTAAAATCAATTTTTTCATAAAATCACAAAATCAAGAATTCACAAATTTAGAATTAGTTTTTTTTATTATTATCAAATTTAATTTTCAATTAATTAGCTTAATTTAATTTAGGGTAACTTTAACTTATTTTTACAATTAAAATGAATTAGAAAAACTAGGTTTAATTTCTTGATTTAATTATTTTCTTTTTTAAACAAAAACACAAAAAAAAAAAGGTTAACTTAATTATTATTTTTAATTAAAGTTAATTAGTAATTAGGTTCTTTTTTTTTTTAAATTCAATTATTCCTTATTTTCTTAAAATAACAACAAAAACAACAAAAAAAATGATTTTTCTTTAATCAATTGCAATTAGGTTTAGTCAAGGGTCAAAACCCTAATTTCTCAGGTATTTAATTTGCCGGGCGCTTGTTATTACTTTTGCCATTATTTTGTAACTGTTTCAAGGATGTAATAGTTTTAACTAGGGTTTTTACTTATCGCTTTTCCCTGATTTTTGGCTATGTAATTAATCCCCCTCCCCGAAGCCTTATAATAGTTAGGTTTTATATTTTCACACTTTCAAATTTCCGCAATTATTAACTGTTAGATGAATGCTAATAGGATTGTATGGCAAGAATGCATAACAAAATTAAAATGGTTAGAAAACCCTAATGTGAAAAGATAATAAACTGGAAATAAATCACTCGCACATATTAACTCTTAGGGTATACTCTCACTTCGGTTGCCTTCGGTAAATGATCATTAAGCATAGGGTGCTTTAGTGGTTGCCCTCCCGTCTAAAAAGATCAAATGTCGCATTCGAATGTTGCCTTGGAAATGTTGCCTCGGAAATGTTGCCTCGAAAAAGATCTTAAGACTCCAGGGTTACTAATGAGGTGTCCTAATATTTCTTTAGTGACCGTACGTCCCTTTCGAACGTCCCTTACAAATTCCAACGACGGTGCTACCTATTTCTTAATAGTAGGATAGCGCTGTCTAAAGGAAACAAGAATAGAAACGATCTTTTTTCGAGTGGGTAGATGCTAGTAGGTACTTGCTCAAATCAAAACTTTTTACACTTACACTTTTCAAACAAATGTTCAAAACAACTTCGTCACACCCTTGAGGACTGATACAAGGGTTATTACGAAGTAAAACATTTTTCTAAAAAACAAGCACACAAACACAAGCAATTTAAAAATGAGAAAGTACCTAAGATCCCATGGAAAACCATGGATAGAAAGGGTGCTAACACCTTCCCTTTCTATAATCTACCCCTCGTACTCAAAATCTCGAAAAAGGATTTTTTCTGTACTTTTTTCCTTTCCGGTTGGATGAAATAAAAGTTGGTGGCGACTCTTGCTTACCGCGACATTTTGCGAATATAAAAATGCAAAACGCAAACCAGTATTAAATAGTCGGTTCTGCCACCGTATCACAGAACTGGCGACTCTGCTGCGGAATTATAAGTGGGGTATACCTTAGGATCTAGGTCATTAAAATTGCTTCTCTTGATTGCTTTGTTTGCTTTATTTTTGAGGGTTTTGTTTGGGGTTACTATAGATCCTATACCCGGATCTGAGGGCACTCGTTAGGTAAGTAGCAATAGACTGTGAGGGAACTGTACGGCGTAGACCGATACGGTTGAAGCAGTAGCTACGTTGGTGTGACACTTTGGTTGGTACCGGTATCTCTTGTGGTGAAACAAGGAGAATACGGGGCCGCTACGTGGTGTCGTGAAGCACTAACGAACCTTAGAACCTTAGTTGAAAAACTTGGCCATTAGAAAGTAGCGAGATAGCCGGCCTCGGTGTAGAGTTGAGAACTGGTTGATACTCGATGCTACACTCATTTAGATCATACTTTCGGAATATTTTGGCCATAAGAAAAGATTGCGTGAGCTGAAACCATGACTGATAAAGGATGGTCAGTGATATTGAGATCCTCTAGAACCCGGTTACTTTTCTAGGACAGGTTTGAAACCAACTTAACTTCAAGAGGGCATTACCTTTGACCTCATGCAAAGCCTTAAACCTAAGGACTTGGTGTGACTTGACTGTGTTTTCTATACTTGTGTTTGCTATACTTGTGGTTTATCATGACATCATGCATCATAACATGGCATCCATGCTTATTGCACTAACCATTTCAAAGACCAGGGGAACTTATCTTTATTCTGTTTTGTAGATCATGGCTTTCGTGCGTAGAAATATTATCTGAATCAGCCTTGTAAAGATACCTTCCCAACTCAAAGTGCTAGTATCAAGAGTTTCTGAAACTTCTACGTTCACTAAGAGACACGGTCAACTTCTCAGCCTGGTTACTTCAAACTTTGATGAACAGATGATGAGCGTTCTTTTTCAGTTCTTCGATCCTAAGCATCACCGCTTCACCTTTCCAGATTATCAGTTGGTACCCACCTTGGAAGAATTCTCTCAGCTATTGGGCATACCCATTCTTGAATAGGTACACTTCACAGGTATAGAAGAAGTTCCTAAGCCAGAAGTCATTGCCTCAGCTTTACATTTGAAACGGGCCGACGTGGTATCCAATTGGGAAACTCAAAGTGGAGTCGAGGGTTTTCTAGCCAAATTTCTGATATACAAGGCTCTGCTATTTTGGGATGATATGGATTTTCAGGCTTTTGAGGAGGTCTTGGCTCTTCTTATCTATGGTTTAGTTCTCTTCCCTAATCCGGACTCCCTCGTATATGTGAATGCTATCAAGATTTTCCTTTCTCGCAACCCTGTGCCTACCTTGCTTGGAGATATTTTGCACACTCTCCATACTCGTACCATGAAGAGAAGAGGGACTCTGATGTGCTGCATGTCATTACTGTCGAGGTGGTTTATTTCTCACCTCCCTAAGTCTGTATCAAAGAACGAAGAAGGTTTGGGTTGGTCGCAAAGGATAATGTCACTCGCTCATACGGATATTCTTTGGTGTTCCCGAGCTATGGAAGACATTGCTATTATTGACCATTGTGGGGAGTACCCTAATGTCCTATTACTTGGTATCAGAGGGGGTATAACTTACAATCCTTGTCTAGCTTTGTGACAATTTGGTCATTCTCGAAGGGATGGTCCCCATGAGTTACTTATTGAGGGCATTATATTCAACTATAAGGATGATGTTAATGAGTATCGCCGGAGGTTCATACGAGCTTGGGGCATGGTAAACAGATCTGACGCCAATGATTTGGGACCAAAGACTTCCATTCCTATGGAGACTTACCTCCAATGGGTACAAGCTCGTGCCCAGAAGCTTATGATGCCTTATGTGGTCGTATTACCAGTGATTGTGGAGCCCACTACTGAAGAAGGCATTCCTTACACGGTTCTCTATCCTTACATGCCCATTGATCTTAGGGAGTTACAGAGGTCTTGGATTCAGTTGAAGAATGAGCGAGATACTTACAAGGAACAATTCCATGATCAAGAGAGGAAGGTTTTAAAGCTCACCAGGCAGCTCCAGGAAGAAAGAGTGCTCAATGATTATATCAGCACAAAGAGAAAGCGTCCATGGGACTTTTGATTTCTCTTTTCTAGTTTTAAATTTGTTTTATTTACTTATTTGTAACGCCTTAAAGGCATTTTGAACCTTCAAATTTAAGCTAATAAAGTTTTTGTTTATTTTGGTTTGCAAATTTAAATTTCCCGAAGTCTTTGAAATCATTACATGCGCATCCCATTGTCATACACATCATTACAGGTGCCACTACAGGTTTCTCATCTTCTTCGTTGTTTATTTCAGCAAAAATGTCTTCCGATCAAGCCATCAAAGATCTTCAGGAACAGAACGGCCAGTTCTAACAGATGTTCATAAGTCTGGCTAAGGGGCAGGAAGATCTAAAAGCCCTTATTCTGAAAGAGAAGAAGAAGAAGAAGAAGAAGGTTGTCGGTATTCTGAATATGGGCAGAAGGTTTGGAGAAAGGTTGAAGTGACAAACTGATCTAACCTTTTCATCCAAGGAAGGGGGAGAACCAAGAAGGGGAAAAGGACCCTAGTCCTGCAGTTTTTAACAATGATACAGATTACAACGATGAGCAATATCCTCCCGCTGAGGATAGATACAAGCAGTTGGAAGATCGTCTGAGTGCCATGAAAGTTCATAGGATACCTGGCCTGGATTTAGAAGAATTAGGATTGGTATAGGGAGTGGTCATCCCTCAGAAGTTCAAAGCTCTGATTTTTGCCAAGTATAATGGAGTGTCCTGTCTGAAACTCCATCTTCGCTCGTATGTTGGGAAGATTCAACCCCACACTGTTGATAGAAATTTGTGGGTGCACTTCTTTCAATATAGTCTGTCAAGGACTCAGCTTGAATGGTTCTACCAGTTGGAGGGAGCCAGTGTTCGAAACTGGGAAGATCTTGCTGTTGCTTTCTACAAGCAGTATCAGTACAATGTTGACCTTGCTCCCACTCGTACTCAACTCCAGAGTATGTCCATGGGTGCGGGTGAAGGTTTTAAAGATTATGCTAAAAATGGAGAGACTTGGCTGGGAGAGTTCAACCCCCTTTGTCTGATAGGGAGTTGGTTGATATGTTTCTAGGAACGCTATCAGGTCCATTTTTCAATCACTTAATCGGCAGCTCGTCATCTGGTTTCACCGAGATGATTTTAACTGGAGAAATAGTAAAAGCTGAAATTCGGAGTGGTAAAATTCAGAAGGATGCCTCCTCGAGTTTAGAAAAGAAGCCTTTCGCTGGTAAGAAGGAAGCCAGTGCGGTATATAGCCCGAGGGGACAAAGCAGATCTGAACACCGTCAAACGGTAAATGCTGTTGTGATACCAAGACCCGCAGTATCTCCATAATGCAACAATCAACAAAGGGTGGAAAGACCACAACGGTAGTTTACCCGCATCAACATGACTTTGGCTGAAGTTCTACCTCATTTATTAAAATCCAACTTGGCAACCTTGAAAGAGGCTCCCAAGAATCCAAATACTACCTCTCCCAGATACAATCCCAACGCGCGGTGCGCCTACCATTCTGAGAGTCCTGGCCACGATACAAATGATTGCTGGGCTCTGAGAAACAAAGTACAAGACTTGCTTGAAGCCAAGGAGATAGAGTTCGATGCTCTAGAAAAGCCGAATGTTATAACTGCTCCCATATCCAAACATGGTCGTGGAGTTAATGTTGTTGACGCTGATTTGTTTGTGACCTCTGTTGAAGAAATTTCTACTCCTCTTATGACTGTTAAGAAGAATTTGTTGTCGGCCGATTTATTTCCGGGTTGTGGTGAAGGTTGCTACATGTGTTCAATTCTACCTTCTGGTTGCCGTTTGTTGAAGTCAGGTGTTCAGCGCATGATGGATAATAAAGAGATTTTGTTCAAGAACACTGTGATCCCTATTGTTCCCATTGAAGACGTCACTATTATAACCATTTCCGCCAATCCTTCCAAGGTTTCCTTGAGAAGACCTGTTAGGATTACACTTGTTCAAAGAATTTCTCCGTTGATAATCACTGTTCCTGGTCCCATCCCGTACACCTTAGACATGGTTGTCCCATGGAACTATGGTGCTGATGTGTACTATCATGGCATTAAGCAAGATCTGAGGAATGAAGAAGCTGATACTAATGTTAGTAATATTGTCGGGACTAGTAAGGTCACCCGAAGTGGAAGGGTTTTCTCTCCTGAGATTGCTCCAAAGATCATCAAGCCTACTGTTATTCCAACTACTGCTCCAACCAGCACTCCTGAAATTTCTCCTGTTCCTACTCCAATTATTACCCCTGCTGCTGAGCCATCTGGGACTCGGGGCAAGGAAATTATAGGTGAGCCTGCCCGGACGGAGGCACCTAAGAAAATCGTTGTGGAAGCCTCTAAATTAGAAATAGAGGAAATACTTAAAATCATTAAGAAGAGCGACTACAATATGGTCGAGCAGCTGGGGCAGACCCCATCAAAGATATCCATGTTGTCCTTGTTGTTGTATTCTGAAGCCCATGCGAAGGCTTTGATTGCATTTCTTAAGACTGCGCATGTGCCGCAGGAAACTTCAGCAGATCATTTCAAAGATTGTATGGCCAGCTTGACTGCTGATAATGGGCTGGGTTTTTCATATGCGGATCTGACACCGAAAGGAAGGAAGCATAATGATGCTCTGCATGTCTTGATTGAGTGCAGGGGAACCACTATAGCTCATGTGCTGGTAGATACCAGGTCTTCACTGAATGTTCTGCCGAAGAAAGCGTTGGACCGTTTGGATTGTGAGGGTTTAACTCTAAAGCCTAGTGTGATCGGTGGAAATGGAACTGACTGTTTTGAAATGCTGGTTCGCGAAATGTCGCGGTAAGCAAGAGTCGCCACCGTCTTTTATTTTCTCCAACAAGGAAAGGACAAAAGCACAACAAAATTCCTTTTCGAGATGTTTCTCGGTTCGGGAGGTAGATTATAGAAAAGGAATGTGTTAGCACCCTTTCTATCCGTGGCTATCCACGGGCTCTTAGGTACTTGCTCACTATGTTTTCAAAAATGTTTGCTTTTCTTGTGTTTGTGGGTTTTGAAAAAGTTTGTTAGAAAAAACTTCGTTTTGACTCTTGTATCTGTCCTCAAGAGTGTATGAAGAATTTGTTTGAAAACTTTTGTTTGAAAGTGTAAGTGCGAAAAGTATTTTGTTTTGAAGGAGCAAGTATCTAAGAACCTCTACCTACTCAAAAGAAATTAATCTGTATAAATGTCCTTTAGATAGTACTATCCCACTATTGAGAAGTAGGTAGCACCGTCGTTGGAGTTTTCGGGTCAATTCGATTATAGGGACATGTGTGGTCACCAAAGCAATAGTAGGACGCCTTAGCGGTAACCCTAATGTCCTAGATCCTTTTTTATCCGAGGCAACCGTTTTGAGGCAACTTGGATCTTTAGACAGGAGGGCGACCTCTAAAACACCCTATACTCAATGACCACGTCGAGGCAACCAAGTGAAGCGTACCCTAGGAGTGGCATGTGCGAGTGTGTCAGGATTCAGTTTATATTATCTTTGCACATTTTATGGTGAGCTACATTTTGATTTTATTTTTCAGAGAACAAGTCTTGTCATGCATAGCAGTTAATAATTATGCGGAAAGTAAATTGCGGAAAGTAAAACTACGCTATTACAAGGCGTCGGGTATTTACATCGCCAAAAACAACCCTTGAAAAGTAAATACGGAAAATTAAAGAAAACGATAAAAGGGTCCTAATTACGCTATTACATTCCCGGAGCAATTACATAAATATGATCAAATAATAATATGTGCGCGAGCAAAAAATTGAATCAGAGAAGTCCTTAGGGTTTTGACCCTTTTTGAGAAAAGAATGAATTTTGGTCCTTTTTGCATTTAATTAAACCTAATTCTAATTAATTAAATAAAAGAAAAGAAAAAGTATTTTTGTGTTTTTAATGTTTTGAAGAAAAAAAAAGGAAACATGATTAAAAAAGTTGTCAAAACCTAATTCTACATGGATTTTATTTGTTATGAAAAAGTCAAAATTAAACCTAATTAAAAGACTAAATTAATTAATTACATTTATTTACAAAAATAATAAAGGGTGAAATTAATTAATAATAATTATTATTATATTTTAGTTTTCTGAATTTATTATAAAAATAATTAATTTGTGAGTTAATTAAATGATAATAATAATAGTTATTAAAAATAAAATAATTAAATAGAAATTAAAATAGAAAAGAAAAAGAATAAAGAAACCAGGGGGTGATGGGCCAGCTTGGGGGGTTTGTCAGCAATCTTCAAGCCCATTAACAATCCCAGTCCATTGACTTTTTGAGATCCTCCATGGCATGGTTGACTGGGAGCATGGTGGTCTTCCCATCCTGACCATTGGATTAATGCCTGAACACACATGGCGCTTGGATGTTAGAAGTGCATGATGGATCCTTTCTTGACACCTGCACGTGATTACATGAAGAAAAATAACAAATAATTATTTTGGGGGACCTAGGATTCGAACCCAGGTCCCAATGGTTTCCAGCCAGCTCATCAACCACCAAGCCATCTACACGCGTTTGTAATTATAATGGACAATGAATATAATATATAAAAACAACAACTATGCTGGAAAAAAATAAAAACGCGCGCTATTTTAAACCACCCAACCATACGCTTACACCTCATCATCGTCCTCCTTTGTACCTGTAAAAAACAAATAGATAGCGGGGGTTTTTAACCCCCACAACCTGTAACGACCAATAATAGTGATTAGCTCTACAGTTTACATAAATATTTCGCGATGGTGCCACTGTGTTCGTCTGGTCTCAACGATTTCAACCATAGGTCTCTCGAGGCTTGATTTTTCATGTACTGTAAAGCCCCAATTTGGAAGCTCAAGAACCCTAGATTTTGTCAATGGCAACTTATGATTCTGCAGACTATAAGTCAATTAATTTATACCATTAGTTTCACAAGGACTCAAGCAATGCAAAACGAACCATAAATCATGTTAAATGCTTATGAATCATGAGTTTCGATTATGAGAAAAAGCATCAAACCGTGTGACTGTAAATGATGATTTCTTGAGCCTTAGCGTGTGGTTTTGATTGCAAAACGTTCCTCACACTCCCAGCAACGTGTTTGAATCCACAAATTGCTTTGAATCGTGCTAGAATGCAGAAAACAATTTTGACTTTTCTTGGATTTTTTTGAATGTGGTTATGGCTTTCTTGCAGCAAATTCACGTATGCATGAGTAGGATTAGCTTGTGTACTTATAGGAGAATGAAACTAGGTTAAATCTTGCACAAAAAATCCATGGAATAATGGTTTGAATATTTGATTGAAAAACAAATATTTTTGAATATTTTTTATTGGAAAAACTTGCTAAATTTGGAGATTTTGATATCCTTGATTGGTACACGAAATTGCCAGCATATCTTGAGCTTGTTTGCTTCACAAAAAGATTGAAAAATCAAATCTTTGTATTTCCTACAATTTAAATTAATTAGATGAATTAAAATTGATTAAAAATCCAATTAATTATTAAAAAATAAGAAAATAAATTCAATGAAGCTTGATGGGTCGTGCATAAGCCATGGATAAAGTTTCAAGAATAAATTTGAGGCCCATTAGCAAAAACAAGGTGTTTTGAGCAAAGTTGACTTTTGCAAATTCACAAAAATTTCCCAACTTCTCCAATGCATATCTTGCTCAATTTTGATCATATGAACATGTTCTTGGACATTTTGGAAAGGTCTTGAAGTCCTCTAACCAATTCATTTGTTCCCATGTCATTTGGATTTACCAATCTCAAGTTATGGTCTTTGACTTAAAATGCATTTTTGTTGACTTTTGAAATTGACCTATAATGTAGAAATTAATAACTTTTTGTGAGAGCGTTTATTGGACTTGGAGTGTGAAGATGAATTGTAGGAAATGTCATCCCCTTCAAAATGAGCAATGGATGGGATTTTTCTGATGAACCATGAAAAAGTTATGCCCTGGTCAAGATACAGTTGACTTTTTCTATTGTCCAAAAATAATAACTTTTTGCATCTTGATGATTTTTGAGCCATGCTTATGGAATCATGATCAAGAATTGATCAAATGATGATTGTGTACTCAAAATAAGATGTTGACCAAAATTTCTGACTTTTAATTGCAAAATGACCATTTTGCCCCTGTAGTTGACTGTAGATCAAATAGGGCTTTTGACTGTGGAACTTGGCACTGTGAGTCTTGAGACTTAGCCTGTAGGTGCTTGAGGATGCATATAGGCTTATGAGGCTTGATTGAGCCATTGAAAACTCCAAATTCCTTGAAGGAACCAAAACCCTAATTTTGACTGGCTTAGGAGGTATTTGGACTGTGCAACCCTTGAGAAATCTTGAACCATTTGAAGATGATTCTTGACAAATATTGAGGAATATGGGAGGGAAAATTTTGGGGTACAACAGTTGCCCCTGTTCAATCTTCTTAGACCTGAGGAGGTAGATTGGCTTGCGTGCCTTTCGTAATCCGAAGGTGGAAGATGATTGAACACTAGAGTGCCCAGAAATTTGCACTCGCATGGTGTAGTATCAGCAATGTGATGTCGGGAATGGGATTACAGATGCCATTTGGAGAGATGATGGATAGGAGGATGGGCTTATAGATGCCATCTGGAGATGTGACAAAATCTTGTCGGGGATGGGCTTACAGATGCCATCTGAAGACTGTTTGTTGAATTGTGATCTTGTAAGTTGAACGAGGGAACCTGTGTAGGGTTGCCTGATGATGAGCTTGCGTAAAACTGCATCTTGGAAAGAAGGAAACCTGTGTAGGGTTGACTGATGATGAGCCTGTGTGAAACTGCATCTTTGAAGGAAGGAAACCTGTGTAGGGTTAACTGATGATGATTCCGTGTGAAACTGCATCTTTGAAGGAAGGAAACCTGTGTAGGGTTGACTGATGATGAGTCCGTGTGAAACTGCATCTTTTAAGGAAGGAAACCTGTGTAGGGTTGACTGACGATGAGTCCGTGTGAAACTGCATCTTTGGAAAGAGATAACCTGTGTAGGGTTTCTTGGTGACGAGTCCGTGTAAAACTTCATCTTTGGAAAGAGAGAACGTGTGTAGGGTTTACTGGTGACGAGTCCGTGTGAAAATGCATCTGAAATGGAGAAGGAACCTGTGTAGGGTTACTTTGATGATGAGTCCGTGTAAAACTGCATCTGGAAAGAGAAAGGGAACCGGTGTAGGGTCGCCTCATGATGAGTCAATGTAAAACTGCATCTTGAAAGGAAGGAAACCGGTGTAGGGTTTCTTAATGACGAGTCCGTGTAGAACTTAATCTTTGGGAAGAGAGAACCTGTGTAGGGTTTCTTGATGACGAGTCTGTGTAAAACTACGTCTTGAAGAGAGGGAACCGGTGTAGGGTTGTTTCGGGATAAGTTGGTGTGAAACTTCTGGAGGAACCTGGGTAAGGTTACTGCGGGATAAGTTCGTGTAAAACTTCAGGATGAACTGGGGTAAGGTTACTTCAGGATAAGTTTGTGTAAAACTTAAGGATGAACCGGGGTGAGGTTATTGCGGATAAGTTCGTGTAAAACTTCAGGATGAACCGGGGTAAGGTTACCTTGAGATAAGTTCGTGTAAAACTTCTGGATGAACCGGGGTAAGGTTACTTTGAGATAAGTTCGTGTAAAACTTCTGGATGAACCGGGGTAAGGTTACTTTGAGATAAGTTCGTGTAAAACTTTAGGATGAACCGGGGTAAGGTTACTGTGAGATAAGTTTGTGTAAAACTTCAGGATGAACCGGGGTAAGGTTACTGTGAGATAAGTTCGTGTAAAACTTCAGGATGAACCGGGGTAAGGTTACTTTGAGATAAGTTCGTGTAAAACTTCAAGATGAACCGGGGTAAGGTTATCTTGACGATGAGTTCGTGTAAAACTTCGTCTTGGAACTGAGGAGGAACCGGTGTAGGGTTGCCTGAGGACGAGTCCGTGTAAAACTTCGTCTTGGAAGGGAGGAGGAACCGGTGTAGGGTTTCCTGAGGATGAGTCCGTGTAAAACTTCATCTGAAATTGAGAAGGAACCGGTGTAGGGTTTCCTGATGATGAGTCCGTGTAAAACTACATCTGAAGTTGAGATGGAACCGGTGTAGGGTTTCCTGATGATAAGTCCGTGTAAAACTACATCTGAAGTTGAGAAGGAACCGGTGTAGGGTTTCCTGATGATGAGTCCGTGTGAAACTTCATCTGAAAGAGAAGGAACCGGTGTAGGGTTACTTTGGTGATGAGTCAGTGTAAAACTTCATCTTGGAATTAAGAAGGAACCGGTGTAGGGTTGCCTCATGGTGATCAAGTAGATAATTGTCCTGTCTGGTTTCAAGTATTAACCCACGATCAGTCGTCCACAGAATTTTCCTGGCTTGTTACAGGTGTTGATCTGGAACTGCAAAGGTAGATGGTAATCATCTTTTGATTGACCTTCTCCTGAAAAAAGTAAAACGTTAGCTGTATGCAATGTCATGATGTATGAACTGCATGATATCAAGATGTTCTCAAGAATAAATGAGATTTGTGTCGTATGATGCGTATGCATGTCATGATGTATGAAAATGTGATGTTTTTAGCTAGGGAAAATAAATCCCGGATAGCCACTGGAGGATGATGTTGAATTCTTCGTTTCCGCTGGGGATGATGAGCGAAGATGATTGCACGAATAAACCTGTAGGAGGGGATGACTCCGTTGGGGAATAGACTTTGTGAAGAGATTACTCTGCGGGGAATTACTCTGTGGGAAGAGATGCTTCGCTGAGATTTTAATGATAACTCCGTTGGGGGCTCCGTTGATAAACTCTGTTGGGGATTTTGATGATGCACTCCGCTGGGGATGGAAAGAACTTTGCTGGGGACGATCTTTCCGTTGCAATGTGCTGAGGATAACCCAGTTAGACTCTGGTGGGGGATAACCTTCTGAATATGGCTGGGGAAATGCATTTGTACTCTGCAGGGGACAAGCTTCCAGAATCTACTAGGGAGGTGATTCAACTCTCCTGGAGAAACTTTTTGGACTGCACTGGGGAAATGGCTCCACTGGGGGTACCTTGTATTCCGCCGGGGAACAATCTTAAGACTGTCGAGGAATAATAAGACTGTCGGGGATGCTTGCTGAGGGATATCTGTATACTCTGCTGGAGAATATTAAGATCTTCTGGGGATACCCAACTTTTCCAGGACTGATGGTAGACCAACTTGCTTGGGGAGAGTATTGCTGACTTGCTGGGGATATTGTCCCTTTTTAGGGCTGATGGGAGACCAACTCTGCTTGGGGAGAGTATTGCTGACTCTTGCCTTACTCTGCGGGGAGTGAAAGTATCTTGGTCATGTTCTTCAGCTGAACTTACCTTGGTACCTCGGTGGACAGAGCAGCTAGTACAATTCGGACAATTCTTATTGCCCCTGCTTTTATGGGAGAAGGTACCTGTGGAGGTCTTGATAACTGCCGATTGAAAAATCTTCTTTTGGTAGGCAAGTGACGAGATGCCGGGACATAGTCGCACGCTGTGATCCCTAACTTTTGCCTGGACCGCCCTTTCGGGTTTTCAGTCCACCGGGATACCCTTTTTTGCCCAAGCCGCCTTTTCAGGTTTTCGACTTGCCGGGTGTACATATTTTTCATTTTCATCCCTCATTTTTGCCCGAACCCTTTTGGTTCGCCGGGAAGCCCTTATTTTTGCATAGGCCAGTCGACCTAGCGGGTCTTTGATTGCACGTAGTATTTTTTCGACTATGTCCCCGTTCTCAGAGCGCATGGAGTTGTCACTGCCAGTAGTGTAGTGTTGCAATATTACCAGAAGATGTTTGATCGTACCAGATTTGTCGCTGGAATTCATGCCCAATGCCCCAGTTGATTCAGATGGAGATCTGCCCCCGGCTATTTGGCATTTTTGAGAGATTCCTTGAATCTTGACTGGACTGCCCCAGATGACGGACCATGATCATGTCTGCCCCTTGGTTGGAAGTGTTTTTCCACTTGAGATGATCCTTGAGAAGATTTTTGTTCATTAGATATTCGTCGTGCGAATTTCTCTGCTGTTTGAACAAATAGTCATATGCAAACAATGTTATTTTAAGAATGCAAAGCTTATGTCTGTCTTGAAGTTTTTTTGAAAATGCATTTTTTCAGTTAAAACAAGGAAATTTTGTAAAATGTGATGTCAACTCAGGATTTTACAGCAAGCCCTACAGGAGTCAGGATACCTTTTGTAACAGTATGCTTTCGAACTAACCCATGCTTCAGCTAGGACTTTTAAGGGTTATAACATGGCCTGGTTCACGGTTTAAGAAACAAAGGATAAAGGCTCAAACTTTATTTGTACCCACCCGTTCTTCGTGATGTTCTTCGATCCTAAACTCAGCTAATCGTGCGTTAGACCTTGTTTGAGTCTTTGCTTTGATATTCCGGTGATGGTTCGGATACTGATAGTTTATTTTGAATAGGAAGTCATTTTGTTGAGAGTCTGTAGGATCTCTTTCTTTTTGGTTTTTATTATCCCTGTTTTTTGCCTGAACTGTTTTTTTTGTGATTACAGTCAGCGGGATGTTTCAGTTTTGTAAGTCTCCTTCATAGGTTTTGACTTATTGGGATTTTGTTTTTGAAAGATGACGATTTCCTGTCTTTATGATTATTCGGAACCATCACTGTCTTTTGCTTTGAAAGGACTCCTTTGATGCCATTCATTAGGCACCTGGATCAACTGAGAAGACTACCCTGCCCCAGGTTATGATTAAGGGTTTTAGTTTTTTGCGTAAAGAAAAACTCCAACTTCTTTGGCTCAAAGGGGTTGACTAGGGATTATCTTCCTTATAACTCCACTGTTTAGGATTTGAAACAATGCCTGTACCTCATCAGCGGGGTTTGTTCAAAAGAATACTGTAAAGATCGTGGTATCGTTTTCGTCATCCTCCCTCAAAAGGCTTAGAATTTTTTAATCGAGAGTTAAACATCAAAAAATGGAAGCAATTTTAAGCATAGTGAAAACAATTAATTCAAAACAGACACGTGTAATGCATTAATGAAATAAAAGAGTTTGACATGATAATTGTTTGAATAAGCAAAGAAAAATACAATATCAGAATTCAAATGAACAAAAGTCTCTCAATCCTATCCATGTTTTGGCAAGGGAGCAGTGATCAAACTGGGAGTCTCAGAAGGCTCAAATTCGATCTCCTTAGCGTCAATCATATTCTGAATCTTGTATTTCAGCGCCCAACAATCGTCAGTATCGTGCCCCGGGCTATCGGAATGGTAAGCGCACCTTGCATCTGGATTGTAGTTTGGAGAAGAAGTCTTAGGGTTCGCAGGAGGGTTTATCACCGCAATCAGATTCATCTTCAACATGTGCTGCAGTGCTTGTGACAATGGCATGTTAATGTTGGTGAACTGTCTTTTAGGCTCGTCCGGCCTTCGTTGATTTCCCTTTTGCTATTGTCGGCGTGACGCAGAACCAGAGATCAGGACTGCCCCTACATGTTGGTCACGGCGACTCTTTTGATTGTACGCAGCATTGGACTCTTTCTTCCCACTGTAAGGCTTTTTCTGAGCATTGGAAGGTGTAGCCTCTTGAATCTTCCCAACCTTGATACCAGCTTCAATTCTCTCACCAGTCAAGATAAGGTCTGTAAACCCAGCAGAAGAATTTCCAATCAGATGGTTAAAGAACGGACCAGACAGGGTCCCCAAGAACATATCCACAAGCTCACGGTCAGTTAAAGGTGGCTGCACCCTTCCAGCAAGGTCTCTCCACTTTTGAGCATATTCTTTAAACCCTTCACCCGTTCCTAGTGACATACCCTGGAGTTGGGTACGCGTAGGAGCGAGGTCGGAATTATACTGATACTGCTTATAAAAGGCAGCAGCAAGGTCCTCCCAGTTGCGAATACTGGCTCCATCCAGCTGATAGAACCATTCGAGTTGAGTCCCTGAAAGACTATCCTGGAAGAAATGGATCCATAAATTCTTATCAGCGGTGTAAGGTTGGATCTTCCTTACATACGATCGGAGGTGCAGCTTTGGGCAGGAAGCTCCGTCATACTTTGCAAAAGCAAGTGCCTTGAACTTATGGGGAATCACCACCCCAGAGGATAAGCCTAGGTCTCCAAAGTCCAACCCGGGCACATTCTGTATCTCCATAGCACTTAAGCGGTCCTCCAGCTATTTGTACCTGTCCTCAGCAAGAGGGTATTGTTCATCATTATAATCCGTCTCATTGTCGGAGACCACGAGACTAGGAACCCTTCTCTCTTGGGGACTGTCTTTGCCTACAGATGAGGTAGTCAGCTCAGCCTCATTTTGTAGTCCATTCCCAGATCTGCGTCTAGTGTTGAACAAAACAGTCCTCTTCGTCTTCTTCTTCCTCTCTTTCAGAATCAGAGTCTCCAGATCCTGTTGACCCTGGACTAGGCTCATAACCAACTCCTGGAACTGGGCATTCTGGGCCTGGAGGGCCTTGATAGCTTGTTCAGTAGTAGGTTCAGAAGTCATGATGATTGCTGAAATAAACAACGAAGAAGATAAGTGACCTGTAAAAGTGTACCTGTAATGTAATGATATGTATGATATGCATGCAATGTTTTCAAGGATCTCAGGGGGTAAACCAAGAAACTTGTTAGAATTTGAATTTGGGTAGCTTGATTGAAGGAACTTCAAGTTGTTGAGAGTCCTTCTTCAAGAGTCAAAGCTCACCATATCGAGTGGGTCATAGCCCCTGACTCAAGCTATTGTGCTTGGATTTCTGGACAACCTTGGCTAGAGGAAAATAAATCCTCTTTGCCCCTTGCTAGACATTTGATTCATCATGACCTACATCACAGACCCTTGAGATCCTTGAAATGGGTTAGTCCTTATGCAGGATGTATGCAATGTTATGATGTGTATGCTATGCGTGAAGTGATGTAAGTAAACCCTGCAATGAGTCCAAATTATTGGATAAGGACTGTAAGCAAAACCTGCAAGGAACTCATGTTGTCAGATAACAAGAATGCGCAAGTAGTTCAAGTTTGAAAGCACACAAGACACACAAAGAGCCCTTAGATTTTAGGCCGGCATGAAGTTTAGGTACTACCCTCTTTCAGTTTCAGTTGGTTAAGACCTGTCCTGAAAATAGTAACCGGGTTCTAGAGGATCTCAATATCACTGACTACCCTCAATCGGTCATAACTCCAGCTTCACAATCTTTTCTTGCGTCCGGAACCATCACGAGAGTTTAGCCTTAATGAGTGTAGCATATTGCTACTGTTCTATGGCCAAGTTGGGTCAATTTAAGGTTCTAAGGTCGGTTGGTGCTTAATGACTCCTCAGAAGACCCATATTCTCCTCGTTCCAACACAAGGGATATCAGTACAGAGCAAGGTGTCACACCAACGTAGCTACTGCTTCACCCCTGTCGGTCTATGCCGGACAGGTCCCTCACAGTTTATTGCTACCTAAAGGGTATTCCCCAGATTCGGGTTAGGATCTATGAAACTCCAATACAAGCCCACAAATATAAATCATACAAAGCATGCAATTGAAAACATAAGTGATCTTATCCTAAGGTACACCTCACTTATTAATTCTCCCCAGCAGAGTCGCCAGTTCTGTGATCGGTGGAAATAAAACTGACTGTTTGGAAATGTTGGTTCGCGAAATGTCGCGGTAAGCAAGAGTCGCCACCGTCTTTTATTTTCTCCAACAAGGAAAGGACAAAAGCACAAAAAAATTCCTTTTCGAGATGTTTCTCGGTTCGGGAGGTAGATTATAGAAAGGGAAGGTGTTAGCACCCTTTCTATCCGTGGTTATCCACGGGCTCTTAGGTACTTGCTCACTATGTTTTCAAAAATGTTTGCTTTTCTTGTGTTTGTGAGTTTTTAAAAAGTTTGTTTGAAAAAACTTTGTTTTGACTCTTGTATCTGTCCTCAAGAGTGTATGAAGTATTTGTTTGAAAGTGTAAGTGCGAAAAGTATTTTGTTTTGAAGGAGCAAGTATCCAAGAACCTCTACCTACTCAAAAGAACTTAAGCTGTGTAAATGTCCTTTAGACAGTACTATCCTACTATTGAGAAGTAGGTAGCACCGTCGTTGGAGTTTTCGGGTCAATTCGATTATAGGGACATATGTGGTCACCAAAGCAATAGTAGGACGCCTTAGCGGTAACCCTAATGTCCTAGATCCTTTTTTATCCGAGGCAACCGTTTCGAGGCAACTTGGATCTTTAGACAGGAGGGCGACCTCTAAAACACCCTATACTCAATGACCACGTCGAGGCAACCAAGTGAGGCGTACCCTAGGAGTGGCATGTGCGAGTGTGTCAGGATTCAGTTTATATTATCTTTGCATATTTTATGGTGAGCTACGTTTTGATTTTATTTTTCAGAGAACAAGTCTTGTCATGCATAGCAGTTAATAATTGTGCGGAAAGTAAATTGCGGAAAGTAAAACTACGCTATTACAAGGCGTCGGGTATTTACATCGCCAAAAACAACCCTTGAAAAGTAAATACGGAAAATTAAAGAAAGCGATAAAAGGGTCCTAATTACGCTATTACATTCCCGGAGCAATTACATAAATAAGATCAAATAATAATATGCGCGCGAGCAAAAAATTGAATCGGAGAAGTCCTTAGGGTTTTGACCCTTTTTGAGAAAAGAATGAATTTTGGTCCTTTTTGCATTTAATTAAACCTAATTCTAATTAATTAAATAAAAGAAAAGAAAAAGTATTTTTGTGTTTTTAATGTTTTGAAGAAAATAAAATAAAAAAAGGAAACATGATTAAAAAAGTTGTCAAAACCTAATTCTACATGGATTTTATTTGTTATGAAAAAGTCAAAATTAAACCTAATTAAAAGACTAAATTAATTAATTACATTTATTTATAAAAATAATAAAGGGTGAAATTAATTAATAATAATAATAATTATATTTTAGTTTTCTGAATTTATTATAAAAATAATTAATTTGTGAGTTAATTAAATGATAATAATAATAGTTATTAAAAATAAAATAATTAAATAGAAATTAAAATAGAAAAGAAAAAGAATAAAGAAACCAGGGGGTGATGGGCCAGCTTGGGGGGTTTGTCAACAATCTTCAAGCCCATTAACAATCCCAGTCCATTGACTTTTTGAGATCCTCCATGGCATGGTTGACTGGGAGCATGGTGGTCTTCCCATCCTGACCATTGGATTAATGCCTGAACACACATGGCGCTTGGATGTTAGAAGTGCATGATGGACCCTTTCTTGACACCTGCACGTGATTACATGAAGAAAAATAACAAATAATTGTTTTGGGGGACCTGGGATTCGAACCCAGGTCCCAATGGTTTCCAGCCAGCTCATCAACCACCAAGCCATCTGCACGCGTTTGTAATTATAATGGACAATGAATATAATATATAATAACAACAACTATGCTGGAAAACAAATAAAAACGCGCGCTATTTTAAACCACCCAACCATACGCTTACACCTCATCATCGTCCTCCTTTGTACCTGTAAAAGACAAATAGATAGCGGGGGTTTTTAACCCCCACAACCTGTAACGACCAATAATAGCGATTAGCTCTACAGTTTACATAAATATTTCGCGATGGTGTCACTGTGTTCGTCTGGTCTCAACGATTTCAACCATAGGTCTCTCGAGGCTTGATTTTTCCTGTACTGTAAAGCCCCAATTTGGAAGCTCAAGAACCCTAGATTTTGTCAATGGCAACTTATGATTCTGCAGACTATAAGTCAATTAATTTATACCATTAGTTTCACAAGGATTCAAGCAATGCAAAACGAACCATAAATCATGTTAAATGCTTATGAATCATGAGTTTCGATTATGAGAAAAAGCATCAAACCGTGTGACTGTAAATGATGATTTCTTGAGCCTTAGCGTGTGGTTTTGATTGCAAAACGTTCCTCACACTCCCAGCAACGTGTTTGAATCCACAAATTGCTTTGAATCGTGCTAGAATGCAGAAAACAGTTTTGACTTTTCTTGGATTTTTTTGAATGTGGTTATGGATTTCTTGCAGCAAATTCACGTATGCATGAGTAGGATTAGCTTGTGTACTTATAGGAGAATGAAACTAGGTTAAATCTTGCACAAAAAATCCATGGAATAATGGTTTGAATATTTGATTGAAAATCAAATATTTTTGAATCTTTTTGATTGGAAAAACTTGCTAAATTTGGAGATTTTGTTATCCTTGATTGGTACACGAAATTGCCAGCATATCTTGAGCTTGTTTGCTTCACAAAAAGATTGAAAAATCAAATCTTTGTATTTCCTACAATTTAAATTAATTAAATGAATTAAAATTGATTAAAAATCCAATTAATTAATAAAAAATAAGAAAATAAATTCAATGAAGCTTGATGGGTCGTGCATAATCCATGGATAAAGTTTCAAGAATAAATTTGAGGCCCATTAGCAAAAACAAGGTGTTTTGAGCAAAGTTGACTTTTGCAAATTCACAAAAATTTCCCAACTTCTCCAATGCATATCTTGCTCAATTTTGATCATATGAACCTGTTCATGGACATTTTGGAAAGGTCTTGAAGTCCTCTAACCAATGCCTTTGGTCCCATGTTATTTGGATTTACCAATCTCAAGTTATGGTCTTTGACTTAAAGTGCATTTTTGTTGACTTTTGAAATTGACCTATAATGTAGAAATTAATAATTTTTTGTGAGAGCATTTCTTGGACTTGGAGTGTGAAGATGAATTGTAGGAAATGTCATCCCCTTCAAAATGAGCATTGAATGGGATTTTTCTGATGAACCATGAAAAAGTTATGCCCTGGTCAAGATACAATTGACTTTTTCTACTGTCCAAAAATAGTAACTTTTTGCATCTTGATGATTTTTGAGCCATGCTTGTGGAATCATGATGAAGACTTGATCAAATGATGATTGTGTACTCAAAATAAGATGTTGACCAAAATTTCTGACTTTTAATTGCAAAATGACCATTTTGCCGCTAAAGTTGACTGTAGATCAAATAGGGCTTTTGACTGTGGAACTTGGCACTGTGAGTCTTGAGACTTGGCCTGTAGGTGCTTGAGGATGCATATAGGCTTATGAGGCTTGATTGAGCCATTGAAAACTCCAAATTCCTTGAAGGAACCAAAACCCTAATTTTGACTGGCTTAGGAGGCATTTGGACTGTGCAACCCTTGAGAAATCTTGAACCATTTGAAGGTGATTCTTGACAAATCTTGAGGAATATGGGAGGGCAAATTTTGGGGTACAACACCTAGTAACATTGTGGTAAGGGCTTTTGACGGATCAAAGAAAATGGTGCACGGGGAGGTGGACATCCCTGTTAAAGTGGGTTCTCATACTTTTGGGTCCACCTTCTACGTAATGGATATCAAGCCGTCATATTATTTCTTGTTGGGTTGTCCTTGGATCCATGAGGCTGGGGCAGTTACTTCCACACTCCATCAAATGTTGAAGTATCCGGTGAAGGGAAAGATTGTCACAGTGCGAGGTGAAGAAGAATATATGGTGAGTCACCTCAATTCCTTCCGCTACGTAGATATGGACGGGGAATTCATAGAAACGCCTTATCAGAATTTCGAAGAGGTCCCTCAGACCTTGGCATCAACTGAAGTCACTACCGATAAACCTTCGTTGAAGATGGCTTCTCTCAAGGATGCCAAGGTTGTGGTTGAATAAGGTGGGTGTACCAATTGGGGTCAGCTCCCTAATTTCACTCACAAAACTAACAAATTTGGTTTGGCCTTTACTACAGGGGCTCAAAGGGCTGTTAGGCGCGCTCGGGCTGGAAGACCTCCTCTACACATTAGCAATCGGGAAGTTAATGCAATTAAAGACAGTGAAGAGGATTCAGACATCGACAGCTGGATCTACCCAACAACCAACGGTGGACCGAATAACTGGACGGCTAGGTACTTCATACCTGTTTCTTTTATTCTGCAGTAATTGACTCATTTGTTTTAAGATTTGTAATAAACAATTTGAAACTTTACAGCTCGGTGCCTTGCCCGAGGCACCTTGGCTTTGCTTGTGAGGGCTATTATTTGTCATTTCATATATCATCAATAAAGCATTGGACGTTTCTTGCATACAAATTTTGCGCTCCTTGTTTTTCTTTTCTTTTCTGTCTCTCACTTTATCAAAACAACTATTCTATTACACACACTCACGTATCATACTGCAGATCCATATCCACTCTGGATCCCATTGATAACAGCTCTGCTACTGCTAGTTATGACTTCAAAAATCCGATCAACCAAGTCGAGGACGAAGGTGAGGACGATTGTGAGGTGCCTGGAGAACTTGCTAGAATATTACAGCAGGGAGAAAGGGCCATACAGCCTCATGAAGAGCCAGTTGAGTTAGTGAATTTAGGTACATAGGAAGACAGGAAAGAGGTTAAAATAGGTGTGAATCTGGAGCTTAGTGTCAAACAACGGTTAATATAGATGCTACACGACTATGTTGAGATCTTCGCCTGATCCTATGAAGACATGCCTGGTTTGGACACTGATTTTGTGGTACATAAATTGTCGACTAAAGAAGACTGCCCTCCGGTAAAGCAGAAGGTCCGCCGTATGCGCCCTTAAATGTCAGAGAAAATCAAGGCAGAGGTCATGAAACAGTTCGACGCAGGATTCTTAGCTGTCACTTCTTATCCACTGTGGGTTACCAACGCCGTTCTAGTACCTAAGAAGGACGGTAAGGTATGGATGTGTGTGGACTACAGAGATCTGAACAAGACAAGCCCCAAGGATGACTTCCCACTTCCTCACATTGATGTTCTAGTCGACAACACCGCGCAGAACAAGATCTTCTCCTTCATGGATGGTTTTTCTGGCTACAACCAGATCAAGATGGCTCCTGAGGACATGGAGAAGACAACCTTCATTACACAGTGGGGCACCTTCTGTTACAAGGTAATGCCTTTTGGGTTAAAGAATGCTGGGGCAACTTATCAGCGCGCCATGGTCGCTTTGTTCCACAATATGATTCACCACGAGATCGAGGTTTATGTTGATGACATGATAGCCAGGTTCCAGACTGAGGAAGAGCACCTTGATCATCTCCAGAAACTGTTTGATAGGTTGAAGACGTATAGGCTGAGGTTGAATCCGAACAAGTGTACCTTCGGGGTAAGGTCTGGTAAGCTTCTGGGTTTTGTTGTCAGTGACAAAGGTATTCAGGTAGACCCTGTAAAGGTAAAGGCCATACAAGAGATGTCGGTCCCCCGCACAGAGAAGGAAGTTAGAGGTTTCTTGGGACGTCTGAATTACATCACCAGGTTCATTTCACATTTGACTGCTACTTGTGATCCAATCTTCAAGCTGCTGAAGAAAGATCAAGTGGTAAAGTGGAATGATGAATGCCAGACCACTTTTGAAAGAATCAAGGAATACCTTCAAGAACCACCGATTTTGATGTCTCCAGTTGAAGGAAGACCTTTGATATTATACTTGACAGTGCTAGACAGTTCAATGGGGTGTGTGCTGGGGCAGCATGACAAGTCAGGTCAAAAATAGCATGCAATTTATTACCTTAGCAAAAAGTTTACCGACTGTGAGACCCGATACTCATTGCTCGAGAAAACTTTCTACGCTTTAGCATGGGCTGCTCGCCGACTGAGACAGTATATGCTGACTCACACTACCTTGTTGATATCAAAGATGGATCCGATCAAATATATTTTCAAGAAGCCCGCCTTATCCGGAAGAATAGCAAGATGGCAGATGATCTTAACCGAGTACGACATCCAATACACAACCCAAAAAGTAATCAAGGGGAGTGTATTGGAGGATCATTTGGCGCATTAGGCCGTGGATGACTACCATTCCATGAATTTTGAGTTCCCGGATGAGAATATCATGTTGGTGACTGATTACGAAGAACTTGGACCGGATGAAGGACCCTAGGAGGGATCCCAATGGTCTATGTATTTTTATGGAGCCTCAAATGCATTGGGTAATGGCATTGGCGCTGTAATTATATCTCCTGAGGGATGTCATACTCCATTCACCGCCTGATTATGTTTTAACTGCACCAACAATATGGCGGAGTATGAAGCGTGTATTATGGGTCTTCGAGCTACTATTGACCTGAGGATTAAGTTCTTGAGTGTATTCGGAGATTCCGCTCTGGTAATAAGTCAAATCAAAGGTGAGTGGGATACGAAGCACCCGAATCTTATTCCTTACAAAGAGTATGTACTGACGTTGCTGCCAAACTTTGAGGAGGTAACCTTTGAACGTTGTGGCGCGGTTTATCCGTCATAATCTTATCTGTCGATATGGTGTCCCAGAGAGAATTATTACTGACAATGGTACAAATCTCAATAACACAATGATCACCGAGCTCTTTAAATAGTTCAAGATTCAACATCATAACTCTTCTCCCTACCGGCCGAAGATGAATTGGGTTGTTGAAGTAGCTAACAAGAACATCAAAAAGATTGTGCAGAAGATGACTGTAACATATAAAGACTGGCACGAGATGTTACCATTCGCTCTTCATGGGTATTGTACCTCAGCACGGACGTCGACAGGGGAAACACCCTACTCTTTGGTGTATGGTATGGAGGCATTCCTACCCATCGAAGTCCAGATAGCCTCTCTCAGGATTATGAAGGATGCGGGTTTGAACAAAAACGACTAGATCCAAACCCGACTTGATCAACTGAATCTAATCGATGAAAAGAGACTTACTTCTATTTGTCATGGTCAGGCGTATCAAAAACGAATGATAAAGGATTTTAACAAGAAGGTCAGACGTCAAGAATATCAAGTCGGGGATCTAGTGATCAAGTGCATCATACTACCGCAAGGTAATCCCGGAGGTAAATGGACCCCCACATACGAAGGGCCATTTGTGGTGAAGAACATTTTCTCCGGAGGAGTTATGATTCTAACCACCATGGATGGTGACGACCTTCTTCACCCCGTCAATGCAAACATGGTGAAAAGATACTACGCATAATCAAAGACCCGCTAGGTTGACTGGCCTAGGCAAAAATAAGGGCTTCTCGACGAACCAAAAGGGTTCAGGAAAAAGCAAGGGATGAAAATGAAAAACTGTACACCCGACAAGTCGAAAACCTGAAAAGGCGACTTGGGAAAAAAAGGGTATCTCGGTGGACTGAAAACCCGAAAGGGCGGTCCAGGGAAAAATTAGGGATCGAAGCGTAACACTATGTCTCATTGGATCATCTCACAACCAGACTTCGGTATCAACTGTCAAGCTCGGACAGCGCCAATCAATCTGATCAACCTTCGGCCAAGTAGCAAAGTGATGAGACGCTTGAAGATATAAAGGAAATAGCAGAGTTGGAACCCAATGAGGTCGTTTCACATAGCTGTTTTTCTTTTTTTACAAAATTGTAATTTCTTTCGGCGATATTCTCTTACTAGGACGTTAGCCTCTTTGTACAAAAGTACCTATTACAGGCCAATTGCAAAAATCAATACAATTCATTTTCACAAGAAATTTCAATTTGTTTTTCTTTTTCTGTTTTGTTTTGCAAGAACGTCCAATGATTCATTTTTGATATATGCATTTGAAAATAATGGTTGCTCATAAATATTTACACAAGAAACAAAAGACGATTACTCGTAATACCATAAACAGGGAAAACAAGAAGTGCCCAAACCTTACAGTTATTCTGCCCATCAGGTACAGGGATAGAGCCAGCTTGAGAACATGAGTAGTGGTACATACACTCCCCACAGAGTAAAAAGTATCCAAAGACAGTGATGTTAGCTTTCCCGAAAAGGACATAACTCTCCCCAGCCGAGGTTCACAATCGCGAGTGAGTCAGTAAATTTTTCCCCAAGCAGAGTTTATTTCTCTCATAAGCAGAAATTCAATCTCCAACAGAATTCATTATCACCAGCAGCGGAAATTCATCCCCAGTTGAGTTTATTTCTCCAAATCAGCAGATCTATTAACAGAGTATCTCCTCTCTAACAGAGTTATTCCCCGCAGAGTTATCCTTAGATAGGGTCTCTTCCGGCAGAATATTCACCAGCCGAAGGGATGTGAATTCCCAGCTAGTCATCTTTGTTCACCATCCCCAACAGAAGTAGAGGAACTATGTTTTTTACAGCGGTCAAGAATACCATTTCTCATACTCTCCAAACAGCAGTCAGGGATTTATTTTCCCAGACTCAAATTATTACGTCAGCATTTCATGTTCATACATCATGACATGTGCATACATTACATATAACATAATCTCAGTTATTTTGAGAACCTCATCACAATGCATCTCATGCACCGCACATAACTAACCCTGTATTTCTTTCAGGAAAGACAGTTATTATCAATAATTTCCAGCAGGTCCATGATCAACACTTGAAGCTAAATAGAGTAATCATCGGTGCGACAAATGCAACCTTACCCCGATTCATTCTGAAATTTTACACAAACTTATAACCTTACCACAGTTTATTCTGAAGTTTTACACAAACTTATAACCTTACCCTGGTTCATTCTGAAGTTTTACACAAACTTATAACCTTACCCCGGTTCATTCCGAAGTTTTACACGAACTTATCACCAAGCAACCTTACCCCGGTTCCTTCTCACAGTCCTACCATCCAGGCTTTCATATCAAAGTAACCCTACGACCCAGGTTCCTTCTCAAGCCCCGCCATCCAGTCTTTCATGTTGAAGTAACCCTACTATCCAGGTTCCTTCTCACATCCCTACTATCCAGGCTTTCACATCAAAGTAACCCTACTATCCAGGTTCCTTCTCACAGCCCTACTATCCAGGCTTTCATGTCGAAGTAACCCTACTACCCAGGTTCCTTCTCACAGCCCTACTATCCAGGCTTTCACATCAAAGTAACCCTACTATCCAGGTTCCTTCTTACAGCCCTACTATCCAGGCTTTCATCTCGAAGTAACCCTACTATCCAGGTTCCTTCTCACAATCCTACTACCCAGGCTTTTCATATCGAAGCAACCCTACTATCCAAGTTCCTTCTAATAACCTTACTATTCGGGTTCTTCCTCTCTTATCCCAAGACAATAATCCACAACACTATAAGACTGAGACCCGATCAAACACGACTGGTTTCGCATCTCTCCAGTAAGTCGCGGTGCAGCATATACCCCGACCAGATACGCAGTCCACTTCCACTTCCCCAAGCCGGAGTTATTCCCCAGTAGGGTAACGGACAACTGAAGCTCCTAAAACTCTATTTCTCCCAATACAGAGACCAGCATTCCCCAGTAGATTCCTCCTTAACAACAGTAATAGGGACTCTCGTCAAAGGAATATCTCAGGAAATCTACATTCTCTAGATGGCATCTTTAAGCCCATCTCAGAAAATTCTCTGTCACATCCAGGATGGCATCTTTAAGCCCATCTCTGACAAATCTTCAATCATCAACTTCTAAATGGCATATGTAAGCCCATTCCTGATGTCACAAGTCGAGGGCCACTTCATGCGAGTGAAAATTTCTGGGCACTCTAGTGTTCAATCATCTTCCACCTTCAGATCACGAAAGGCAGACGAGCCAATCTACATCTTCAGGTTTAAGAAGATTGAACAGGGGCAGCTGTTGTACCCCAAAATTTTCCCTCCCATATTTCTCAACACATGGCAAGTGAGGTCCCCAATTTGCTCAAGGTTGTCCAAGAGTTAACCAGACAAACTCTCTCCTAAGGTAGTATACCTCAAATTAGGGTTTCCATCTTAATCAATATGTGTGAACCAAAGAGGACTCAAATGCTCACCATTGTCCTAATATGTTCTCAAGATCATCCATGTCAAGTTTCAAGCCTTGCAGAAGAAGTTTGCTCAATCAATTGCCTGAAAATCAACTATACTAGGTCAAAAGTCAACTGTGGCCCACATACAGTAAAACTTCAATATTTTTGGTCAACATCCTCATTTTGAAGTATTATCCATCATTTGATCAAGGGTTGATCATGATTCCTCAAGGATTTCTCACAATTCATCAAAACCCAAAATTTGCTAAATTAGGGTTTTACAGGAAAAGTCAACTCAACTTTGACCAAGCATAACTTTCTCATACTTTATAAAAAATGACCCATCAAAATCTCATTTTGAAGAGGATACAATTCCCTACAATTCATATTCACCTCCCAAGTCCATAATATGCACTCACAAAAAGATATGAATTTTTGACATTATAGGTCCTTTTGAAAAGTCAACAAAAACACCTTTTGGGTCAAAGCTTCATACATGAACATGGAAGACTGAATTGATATGATACCAAAAGGATTGCTTAGAGGACATCCTAATCTTTCTAAAAAGTCCAAGAACACCTCTCTAGGGTCAAAATTGAGAGACTTATGCATTGGCTAAGTTGACCATTTTTGCAAAATTGCCAAAAGTCAAATGTGCTCAAATTTGCATTTTTTGCTAAATGGGCCCAACTTTTTATGCTTGCACCTCAATTATAATGTGGTACACGACTCAAATTTTCACTCACCCATTTGGTGCTTCATTTTTCAATTTATTTTGATTTTTCATTAATTAAAAAGTGAATTAAATCAAATAAATGATGAAAATTAACAAAGATATGATTTGATTTGTTTTTTTGACAGATTGGTAATCAAGATATGCTGAGTTAACAAGATCAAATATAATTAAGGTCAATTGGTACAAGAAAGGGGTTAGAGGTCGTGAGAGGCAGAGAACAAAACTCAAAAAAGGTTGGCAAAAGTGTGATCTGGTTTTCAGGTTAGGGGACCTTTCAGAGCAATTCAAGGCCAACTATCACATCCTGGGCTTGCACTGAAGCCATCTCAACCATTTGCAAGGTCTAAAGCACTCAGAATTCATCTCTACACCTCACGTGGTTTACAAGCTTTTTCAAAATTGATTATTACAATTTACGCATCATTAACACCTTTAATTGTCATATTTGTGATTATTATCATGTTTGCAAGCTAACAGGATGGTTTAATTGCATTTTTTAAGCTTATACACGTTCCATTGTTAGGGTTTTTATGTTTTGGTTTATGGTTTCTTGATGCAGGAAAAATTGGGCCTTGAATCAGGTACCATGATGCTCGTGAGGATGAGACGAGTTGCTTGGTACCATTACATTTCATTTATCTTGCTTGTATGCAATTTTTGAATGGAACAGGGTTATATTTACGAACAAATGTTTGTAGGTAAAAGTATTTTACCTAAAACAACGGAATCCATGAAGAAGACAATGGTGTGGCAACGTGTGAATGGCCCGTTTGAAATTTCGCGCGTTTTGGCTTGCAGAATATTTGATTTGGATTTTGGTTTTATTTGTTTATTATGCTTACAAGTTAACAATCTAGCGCAGATGGTTGGAAGGAATGCCTTTGATGCACACGTCTTGGGTTCGATCACAGGCGTGTGCATTTTATCATTTTCTTGATTGTTTCAGGCGATTCCAATGCAATACACCATCACACGCCTTCCATACACCCTCAACTCCTGGCCAATGGATGCACAACTAGTCAGATCCAACGTGCCAGCAATGAAGGTCCATGGTATTCCTCAAGTCAACGCCCACGCCTGATCCAGCGCATTGACTGGGCTTGGAGCATTTGGGCCAAGATTTTCAGTTCCACCCCCCCCCCCCCATCATTGCTATTCAATATAGGCCCATTCCTATTTTTTTTTATTTTCTTATTTTTCTTATTCTTTGCAATTTGTTTATTTATTTTGTTTTTAAAATCAATTTTTTCATAAAATCACAAAATCAAGAATTCACAAATTTAGAATTAGTTTTTTTTTTATTATTATCAAATTTAATTTTCAATTAATTAGCTTAATTTAATTTAGTGTAACTTTAACTTATTTTTACAATTAAAATGAATTATAAAAACTAGGTTTAAATTCTGGATTTAATTATTTTCTTTTTTAAACAAAAACACAAAAAATAGGTTAACTTAATTATTTTTCTTAATTAAATTTAATTAGTAATTAGGTTCTTTTTTTTAATTCAATTATTCCTTATTTTCTTAAAATAACAACAACAAAAAAATGATTTTTCTTTAATCAATTGCAATTAGGTTTAGTCAAGGGTCAAAACCTTAATTTCTCACGTATTTAATTTGCCGCGCGCTTGTTATTACTTTTTCCATTATTTTGTAATTATTTCAAGGATGTAATAGTTTTAACTAGGGTTTTTACTTATCACTTTTCCCCGATTTTTGGCTATGTAATTAATCCCCCTCCCCGAATCCTTGTAATAGTTAGGTTTTATATTTTCGCACTTTCAAATTTCTGCAATTATTAACTGTTAGATGAATGCTAATAGGATTGTATAGCAAGAATGCATGACAAAATTAAAATGGTTAGAAAACCCTAATGTGCAAAGATACTAAACTGGAAATAAATCACTCACACATATTCACTCTTAGGGTATACTCTCACTTCGGTTGCCTTCGGTAAACGATCATTAAGCATAGGGTGCTTTAGTGGTTGCCCTCCCATCTAAAAAGATCAAATGTCCCATTCGAATGTTGCCTCGGAAATGTTGCCTCAGAAATGTTGCCTCAGAAATGTTGCCTCGGAAATATTGCCTCGAAAAAGATCTTAAGACTCTAGGGTTACTACTGAGGTGTCCTAATATTGCTTTATTGATCGTACGTCCCTTACAAATTCCAACGACGGTGCTACCTATTTCTCAATAGTAGGATAGCGCTGTCTAAAGGAAACAAGAATAGAAACAATCTTTTTTTGAGTGGGTAGATGCTAGTAGGTACTTGCTCAAATCAAAACTTTTTACACTTGCACTTTTCAAACAAATATTCAAAATAACTTCGTCACACCCTTGAGGATTGATACAAGGGTTATCACGAAGTATAACATTTTTCTAAAAAACAAGCACACAAACACAAGCAATTTAAAAATGAGCAAGTACCTAAGAGCCCATGGAAAACCATGGATAGAAATGGTGCTAACACCTTCCCTTTCTATAATCTACCCCCCGTACTCAAAATCTCGAAAAAGGATTTTTTCTGTACTTTTTTCCTTTCTGGTTGGATGGAATAAAAGTCGGTGGCGACTCTTGCTTACCGCGACATTTTGCGAATATAAAAAATGCAAAATACAAACCAATATTAAACAGTCGATTTTGCCACCGTATCACACTTAATAAAATTATTTACAAAAGTCCCTAACTAAACTATTTAAGAAAATTAAACTAATTTAAAAGAAAGTTAACTTAGAGAACAAAAAAAAGGTTCATAAGGTTATTTCAAAATTCTAACTTAGTTAACTAATTACATTTTTTAATTGAATTTTAAAGTCTAAACTAAAGATTAACTAAACTAATTTTGTTATAAAAACTTAACTAAAGATTAACTAAACTAATTTTGTTATAAAAACTTAACTAAAGGTTAACTAAACTAACATTGTTATAAAAACTTAAAGAAATAAAAAAAACAAAGAAAAACCAAGCCCCAGCAGCGGTTGAACCCGTGTCCTTAAGTTAGAGCCAATGATACTTTACCAATTCAACTATTCTATTCATTCGTTATAACCATGGTTTTATTAATACAAAAAAATGAAATTGATAACTGGTTTGGGCCGAGGGGCCCAAAGGGCCGACCCGGTTGAAGGAAAAGAACAAGGAAAGGTTATGAAAACCCTAGGCACCAAAGAGGCGCCGCTGGGGTGTTATGGGGAAGGCAAAGGAAAAAATAATAATTAATGTTGGTATGTGATTTCCCATAAAACAAAAACAAGAGAAGATAAAGAAATAAAAACTCCTCTCTCTCTTGCGGACCATCGTCATCTTCCTCTACTACAAATCTACTCCATCCTTTCCAAACCCTGATTTCCACTCATTTAAGACACTCAAAACCTAAGCACCTTAATGTGAGAAACTCACACCCCCCGAATAGAACCAACTTAAGAATCAACCCTATTACTGCTTTAAATCCAATCGGCCTAAATCACAATTTACAGCGGCGGTATTATCATCAGAATCTGGATCGAGATTAACGGCGAGGATAGCTTCCTTCCCTTGAGATATGATCTGAGCCAAATTTAATGATGGTGCTACCAAAACTCACCCATCGAATCTAGAGCGACTTTGATCTCACTCATCAAACCGACATTGAATTCTTGTAAATCGTGACAGTGCATCTTGATTATGGATTTAGATTTGGATTCCGCAGTGTTTAGAGAGAATGAGGGTTTTCGTATATCTCCAATTCATGGTCTATGGCGAAACAGGTGAACCGCGTTCTGAAAGAGGCAAATGGATAAAGGCAACCGGAGATACTGATGCGAATTCAGGTAATAAGACTCAGACTCGTATGTTCTTGATTCAGTAATTTCTACTTCTCCATGAATTTATTGTTGTCGATGTTAATATAGTGGGACTTACCGCGTGGAAGGGATGAGGAACTAAAAAACAAGAGGCAGAGGGGATTGTGATGAATTGAAGTTTGGACCAAGGAGATGAATAGGAACCGTTTTCGAATCTTTGATAAGTTTTGATCTGTATTTTTATTTTAGTATGAACTATTTTCGGTTGATACTTTTGCAGGTGAGTTGTTTGTTGGTGGAAATTTGGAATGTTGTTTTGTGTTTTCATTCATGTTTTTTTTTTTGTATGCTTAAACAGTTACAAAAATAACAGCGAAACAGTAGCGTAAACAATGAAAGTTCAGCAACTAATTAAAGCACTACAAAGCAGCAATATACTTATGAGACCAGGAAGAGAGACTTACAGGATTGGAGCTTTATGAATGATTCTTTTGAATTTTTATGTGTTGCTGTCTCTGTCCGCTTTCAGTTCCTCAATCGTTCTTGCCATAGGCTTTTCGTTTGACAGGGAAGTTTCCTCTGTAAACTTTCCTTCTTTCTCCTTTTTAAATTCTGAAGGGTTATGTGAGGAAAATGATGATGAGGAGGATGATTTGGCTTGGTTGCTGTATTGGTGGCTATGGTTATTCTATGAACTGCTTTTTTTTCTTTGTATATTTTGATGATGTTGTTGCTGGTTGTGGCATACTATTCTCTTTTTTTTTTGGTTTCCTGTCATGTTATTATATATGGCCATCAGTGGGTAAAGTGGAGGGAAGAATATATGTTTGATTTTGAATGTAACAAAATATTTTTATGCCAAACTATTCTATTGCTTTGTTGATGCAGACTTTGGTTTTTGCTGAAATTGTGCAATTGCTAGACTGTCTTGGACTAACTTGTAGGCTGGTTTTGCAGCAGGTTTTCAGACTGCCAACTGCTTTTTTTTGTTGCAGCAGTGCAGGCTGTAATGCAATCCTGTTTTCTCTTTACAGTATTTACTTTGTTTCTGAACCAAAAGACATGTTTTGTGATTTGCAAATGAGCATATTTTATTTGGGCCGATGGTAGGACAAAATTAAGGCTTTTGTTGGGCTTTAATCTTTGATTTGTGATGCTGCTAACTTGTATTTGCTTATTGTGATTTCATTACACCGCCTCTTTTTCTTTTGTGAACCGAGATTTATCTTTGTGATTTGCAAATGGAAAAGAAATCCCATGATTAAAACTGATTTGTATGAGGCTTTGAGCTTAGCACATGACCTCTTAATTTTTCTGATTCCAAGCATAACCCTTATGATGAGAATTTTTTTTCTAAACAAGAGTTCTTGAATTTTTCACATGCTTGCTAATTTTTATTTTCCTTGTTTCATGAGCAAATGAGAATTGGGCTATCAAGGTTGAAAGACGAAGAGGCCATAGCGAGGAGTGAATGAGTTTCTTGAAGATGAAGCAATAGAAAATTGAAGAAGCATTATTTCTTTCCCTTTTTTGTAAATAAAACAATTGTGATTTTTATCTTAAATTGTAATCCACATTGAAGTATATCCTGAAATTGTTCCTTTGTAACATAAATCGATGGAACTTTGAGGTTTGTTTGAAAACTTGGATGATGATCGTTGAATTGGAATTGGAATTTTTGAGTTTCGGGTAAATTCTTCCAGATATGAAATACTTGATACAAACCACTTATTGAAAAGAAATTTGAATTTGAAATGATGATGATTTGAATGATGTATGGTTCAAAATTGTCCACATGAATGAAATTTGATTTTGAAAGCGGATATTTCAATCGTCATTAGCCCGGATATCTTAAAATGATGAATGCAATTGAATCCTTGAATCAATCTTGAAAGAACCAATAATTCTTCGAGAACATTGGTCAAAAATCCACTCTAATTCAAATAATCACCTATGCTTCAAATACCAATGACTTGAACTAATCAACAAACTATCCAATAATCCCCGAACCTAACATTTTATACAATGAACGATATCATCATAAAAGCAAATGTCTTGAGGAAACGATTAGGGCGTTAACTAAGTTTAAGAGTTAAGAACATTCTAAATCACAAAATGACCCGTAGCGTTTTCACCAACTTTTATAGCCTTTTAAGCATAATACGGCCTTGATTCTTGAAGAGAACTTGTAGACGACATCATTTATTATAACGTGCAAAAATAATTTGTCTCAAAAATATTAAAAATCGAGGACATGATGATCCGTGGAAGCTGGGCACAACTACTTTGATATTAAGTCAAAATCCAGAAAGCGTCCTCTAAAGTATTCGAATCTTTGTTGATCTTTCGCACATAATTAGCCCTTGATTTATGAAGAGAAATTGGAGATGATATCAAGGAGAATCACACGCAAGAACAACTACTCAAAAATATCGAATAATGAAGAAGTTTACAAGCACTTGAACTTGTTCTCGCAAAAGGGTTGATTTGCTGTAGTTGTTTTCAGTTATCTGGACCATTGATTGAGTAAACTTGCGATGCGAGGTTTGAAACTTGTCACGAACATCCTTGGGGAGACATGAAGATCTGTGAAGACCATTTGAGAACTTGAAGACTTAATTTTCTTTGGAAAATACAAAACCCTAATTGCTGATTTACTGCTTAGGGAGAGAATCTGTCTGATCAAATTCTGAGCCAAATTGAGTATCCGAGAAACCCTAGGATAGTATCTTGTATGAAAAATAGGAGGGACATTTTTGGGGTACAACAGCTACCCCTGTTCAATCTTCTTTAACTTGAAGAGTAAGATCGGCATGTTCGTCGTTCGTAGCTTAAAAGTGGAAGATGATTGAACACTAGAGTGCCCAGAAATTTGCACTTGATGATGCGCTGGTTGATTGTGTAGGGAATGGGCTTAAAGATGCCATTTGGAGAAATGATGGAGATTTATTGGAGATGGGCTTATAGATGCCATCCAAAGGTGATTGTTGACAGAAATGGACTAAGTCTGAACTTGACTTTAACCAGAAAAGAAAATCAGAATAAACCTTTGGTTGATTTAAACTAAAACTAGCAGAAGTATTGAATGTTGTTTGACTGGAAAGAATCAAAATAAATCGTTGAGTGATTTAATCCGAAACCAAAGGAGAAAATGTCTACGGGAAAGAATCAAAATAAAACATTGAGATGATTTATTTGAACCAGTAAAGATCTGGAGAAGAATCGGAATAAACCGTTGAGAGATTTATCTGAACCAGCAAAAATTTGGATAAGAATCAGAATAAATCGTTGAGATATTTATCTGAACCAACAAAAATTTGGATAAGAATCAGAATAAATCATTGAGAGATTTATCTGAACCAACAAAAATCTGGGTAAGAATCAGAATAAATCGTTGAGAGATTTATTTGAACCAGCAAAAATTTGGATAAGAATCAGAATAAATCGTTGAGAGATTTATCTGAACCAGCAAAAATTTGGGTAAGAATCAGAATAAATCATTGAGAGATTTATCTGAACCAACAAAAATCTGGATAAGAATAAGAATAAATCATTGAGAGATTTATCTGAACCAACAAAAATTTGGGTAAGAATCAAAATAAATCATTGAGAGATTTATCTGAACCAACAAAAATTTAGATAAGAATCAGAATAAATCATTGAGAAATTTATCTGAACCAGCAAAAATTTGGATAAGAATCAGAATAAATCATTGAGAGATTTATCTGAACCAGCAAAAATTTGGATAAGAATCAGAATAAATCATTGAGAGATTTATCTGAACCAGCAAAAATCAGAATAAATCGTTGAGAGATTTATCTGAACCAGCAAAAATTTGGATAAGAATAAGAATAAATCATTGAGAGATTTATCTGAACCAGCAAAAATCTGGGTAAGAATCAGAATAAATCATTGAGAGATTTATCTGAACCAGCAAAAATTTAGATAAGAATCAGAATAAATCATTGAGAGATTTATCTGAACCAGCAAAAATTTGGGTAAGAATCAGAATAAATCGTTGAGAGATTTATCTGAACTAGCAAAAATCTGGATAAGAATCAGAATAAATCGTTGAGAGATTTATCTAAACCAGCAAAAATTTGGATAAGAATCAGAATAAATCATTGAGAGATTTATCTGAACCAGCAAAAATTTGGATAAGAATCAGAATAAATCGATGAGAGATTTATCTGAACCAGCAAAAATCTGGAGAAGAATCAGAATAAACTGTTGAGAGATTTATCTGAACCAGCAAAAATTTGGATAAGAATCCGAATAAATCATTGAGAGATTTATCTGAACCAGCAGAAGTCATCCTATTCTCGGGAACTGGTCTGTATTTGACTTGTTGAAAATATTTGTCTGTCAGAAATTTGTTGATGATAATTTCCTGTTTATTGATTCTTTCCTAAAAAGGTGAAGAGTTAATTGTACGCAATGCTATGATGTTTGCAATGCATGGTATGATGTTTTTTTCTCACAATGAAGGAGAATTCACTATATGTACTTGTGTTGTCAATGCTATGACGTATGAATGCAAATGTATGGACATAAAGATTGTTCGTGCCGTAGTGTTATTGGAGTTGGGGAAAATAAATCCCTGAGTACTGTTGGGAAAGAGGAGTGTAAGTCTCAATACTTTGTTGAAGTTTGAAGCATTGATGGGTGAGTTCCCATTTATTAGAGAAATAAACTCTGTTGTAGAAGGGAAACATCGGGCATTGCTTGTGGACTTCGTGAAATCCTGCTGGGGAATCCTGAGAAGTTGGGAAACTTTCACTAGGGAACCTTTGGAGCGGTAGTTGGATGTTTTACTCTGTCAGGGATATGAGAGCGCTTGATACCATTAGGTTGCATATTGGAAATACGTTAGCGATTCTGTAGTAGGATTTCTTTGCTTCCGCTCTTGCTGGAGAAGGTACCTGCGGGGATTTTATGGAATAGTCTGAAGATATTATCCTGTTTCTTAAAGCCATTAGTGATTGTCTTTCTATTTTCTGTCCATTTGTAAATAGTAATCACGTTCAAATGCATATGTTCAAAAATAAATCATTGGACGTTTTTGTAAACAAAACACAGAAATAAAGAAAAATAGATAGTTTTGCACTTTCAAAAGGGATATCTTTGTATTAACTTGAATAAGTCTTTTTTTTGTACAACGAGACGAGCATTCTAGTAAGAAAATGCCGTCATAAAAAATGAAAATTGATACAAAGAAAAGATAGCTATGTGAAATAATCCCATGGGGTTCCCATTCTGCTATAGTTTACGTGTCTCTGAGTGTCTTGTCTACTTGTCGCCTCGGCGAAGCTGATTGGATTGATTAGAACCGTTTGAGCTGGTTGGTCGATGCTGAATATTGTCTGCAAGATGATCCAACGAGACATAGTCATATGCTTTAATTCCCTAAATTTTGCCTGGACCGCCATTTCGGGTTTTCGATCCACCAGGACACCATTTTTTACCCAAGCCACCCTTTCAGGTTTTCAGCTTGCCGGGTGTACAGATTTTTTGTATTTTATCCCTAATTTTTTCCTGAACCTTTTGGTTCGCCGGGATGCCCTAATTTTTTCCTAAGTCAGTCGACCTAGTGGGTCCTTGTTCATGCGTAGTATCTTTTAACTATGTCCGTATTTACAAGGTGTGGAAGGTCGTCACCATCCATAGTGGTCAAGATCATTGCTCCACCAGAGAATATGCTTTTGATTACAAACAATCCTTCATATGTAGGAGTCCATTTTCCCCTGGGATCACCTTGTGGCAAAATAATACGCTTGATTACCAAGTCACCGACCCGATATACCTGACGTTTTACCTTTTTGTTAGCTTTGATCATGCGTTTTTGGTACATATGACCATGACAGATAGCTACAAGCCTCTTCTCGTCAATCAAGTTCAAATGGTCAAGTCGAGTCTGGATCCAACCTTCTTCGTTCAACCCAGCATCCTTCATGATTCTCAGAGAGGGGATCTGGACCTCAATAGGTAAGACAACCTCTATGTCGTATACCAGAGAATAGGGCGTTGCCCCAGTTGATGTGCGAGCTGTGGCACGATACCCGTGGAGAACGAATGGTAGCATCTCATGCCAGTCTTTGTATGTGACTGTCATTTTCTGTATGATCTTCTTAATGTTTTTTTAGCAGCTTCTACAACGCCATTTGTGATTGGTGGATCTGGAACTGACTGTTTAATGCTGGTTCGCGAAATGTCACGGAAGCAAGAGTCGCCACCGTCTTTTATTTTCTCCAATATGGACAGGACAAAAGCACAGCAAAATTCCTTATGAGATAGTTTCTCGGTTCGGGAGGTAGATTTATAGAAAGGGAAGGTGTTAGCACCCTTTCTATCCATGGTTATCCATGGGCTCTTAGATACTTGCTCATTTGTGTTTTCAAAATGTTTGTTTGCTTTTCAAAGTGTGAGTGGGTTTGAAAAAAGTTTCGTTTAAAGATTTCAGATTGACTCTTGTATCAGTCCTCAAGAGTGTTTGAAAAATTGTTTTGAAAGCTTTTTGAAAAGTGTCGGTGTGAAAAGAGTTTTTGATTTGTTTTGAATTAGAGCAAGTATCTATGAGTCATCCACCTACCCTAAGGAATTAGGCTGTGTAAATGTCCTTAAGGTAGTGCCATCCCACCATTGAGAGGTAGGTAGCACCACCGTTGGAGGTGTTCGGGTCAATTCGTTTATAGGGACAGTGTGGTCACCAGAGAAACAGTAGGACACCTTAGAAGCTACCCTTATGCCATTGATCCTTTTTAATTCTGAAGCAACCGTTTCGAGGCAACCGGATCATGTTATGGACATAAGGACTTACTAAAACGTCCTATACTCGACGACCACGTTTCGAGGGCAAGGCAACAGTGAGGCGTACCCTAAGAGTGGTGTGTGAATTTGTGTGTTGTTTTCATGTTATGTTTATCTTGTACATGTATTTTTGGTGATCTACGCTTTGTTTTTAGTTTAGGCCATTCATTCTTTCATGCAAGTTAGCAGTTTAAAAGTGCGGAAATTAAAGTGCGGAAAGTAAAGTCCTACGTTATTACAAGGCGCGGGTCTATACATCGCCAAATTAACAAAGACCCGTTTTAATAAAAGTGCGGAAAATAAATAAATTCCTAATTACTATTACAAGGCTTGGGAAATTACATAATATTTGAAAGAAAATAAATAAGAATAAATGCGCGAAAAGAAATTAGAATCGAATGTTCGAGGGCGTTGGACCCTTTAAGGAATTAAATGAAATTAAAAAGCTAATTAATTATTTAATTAAGAAATGTTTTTATGTTTTTTTTGTATTTAATGAAAATAAAGAAAATTAAAGTTAAAATTAAAAGAAACCCTAATTCTAAGTTGTTTTAGTTATTAATGAAAAAAATGTTAAAGTTTAACCTAATTTATGCTAATTAATTATTTACATATTTATTTACAAAATAAATTAGTAATTAATAATAATGATAATAAGAAAAAATTATTTATTAAGAAAAAGGATGAAAATGCTAAAAACCCTAATTTCTACATATTTTAATTTATTTAAGAAAAATATTAAAGTTTTGAAACCTAAATTAATCTAATTAATTGTTTAAAGTTTATTTATAAAAATAATAGTGAAATTAATATTAATAAAATAAACACTTTTTTTGATTTTTCTGTATTTTATATTTATTATGAAAATTATTTTATGGAATTAAAAGAAAACAATTAAAAAAACAATTAAAAGAATAAAAAGGAAAAACAAAGAAAAAATTAAAAATTGAGCAAACCATGGGGGTGTCTGACCCAATTTGGAGGTGAGTTGAAGTGATTTTTGGCCCAAGAATGCAAGCCTTTTTTGACTTTCAGAGATTGCATGTGGAGTGGTTGACTGAGGTGCATGGTGGAATCCACGTTATGGCCATTGGATGGATCCTCTGGGACACTTGGCAAGCCTGAGCGTTGGGACATATGGTAGGACGTTTTGAGGGAAACTGCACATGAACATGTCATAACAAAAATTATTGAGAATATGGGGGACCTGGGAATCGAACCCAGGTCCCAGTACCTGCATGCCACTTCATCCACCAACCAAGCCAATGCGTATATTTGTTATTTGGATAACTAAGAAACATAATATGCAAAAACGTTCATTAGTGGTGTATACAAGAAAATACGCGCCAGTATTTGAATACCCCAACCGCGTCTGGACACATCAGCATCTTCTTCATCTTTTTGCCTGTAACATAATCAAATAGCGGGGGTTTTAAACCCCCACTAAACAAGACCAGGAAAAATAACGATTAGCATATAAGCAAATATAAAAAAGGCGCGAGGTGTGGATTCCATTCGTCTTGTTGCCACGAATTCAATGGTCCCAGTTGGAAGTTTTAATTTTTCCATATGAAGGAAACCCCAATTTAGAGTTTCTGAAACCCTAAAATACGTTCATGGTGAATTCTTGTACAGGCAGTATTAGTTCAATTCAAGGGTACCATTAGCTTCAGAACATCCATATTAGTGTAAATCAACATTTAAAACATATGAAAAATGCATGTAAATTACAAAACGATAATGGACAATTTCAAGAAAAGTGTGATGTCGTTCTACCAATCCTTGAGGTCTGGAGACTTGGTTTCGATTGCAAACGCTTCCTAGGTGTCTCAGCAATGTTTTGGAACCCTTTTAAAGCTTTGAAACGCCTTCTAACTAGGTTTTCAGTTTTCAATATTTTGTGAAAAAAATGCAATGTTGTCCTCTCTTTTCCGCGTAGCTCTTGTGTCCAATGCCTTAGGTTTCAGTTGTGCATAAGTAAGTGAATAGAATTAGGTTAAAAAAACAGCCCATAATCCATGCATTGATGATTTGGAGATTTGATTTTCATTGATATCAATTTCAATATTTTTGCCATGAAACTCTTGCCAATTGTGAAAGATTTGTCTCTTGAGAAGGTACACGAAATATTTAGCTCATAATGGAAGGATTTGCTGCTCAAAAAAGATTTAAAACCATTGTTTAGTATTTTTGTCATAATTAAATTTAATTAAATGAATTAATAAGATTAAAAATTCAATTAATTAATTAAAAAATAAGAAAATAACTCCCTTTTAGCTTAATGGGTCGTGCATAGCCTTTGGGTAATGATTCATGGAAGAAATTGAGGCCCATTAGCAATTTTGAGGCATTTGAAGCAAAGTTGACTTTTCAAAATTCCCAAAATTTCCCAACTTCTACAAGGCATATCTTGCTCAATTTTGAAGCTATGATCATGTTCTTGGACATTTTGGAAAGGTCTTGAAGTCCTCTAACCAATTTCTTTGGTCCCATGTCATTTTGATTTACCAATCTCAAGTTATGGTCTTTGACTTAAAGTGCCTTTTTGTTGACTTTTGAAAATGACCTATAATGTTGAAATTGATAACTTTTTGTGAGAGCATTTCTTGGACTTGAAGTGTGAAGATGAGTTGTAGGAAATGTCATTCTCTTCAAAATGAGCTTTGGATGGAATTTTTCTGATAAACCATGAAGAAGTTATGCCCTGGTCAATTTGCAGTTGACTTTTTCAACTGTCCAAAAATAGAAACTTTTGCATCTTGAGACTTTTTTGAGCCATGCTTTGAGAATCATGATCAAGAATTTATCAAATGATGTTTGTGGCTTCAAAATAAAATGTTGACCAAAATTTTTGACTTTTGACTGTCAAATGACCATTTTGCCCCTGCAGTTGACTGTGAAGCATTTAGGGTTTTTGACTGTGCAATTTGATGCTGTGAGTCTTGAAACTTGACATATGGATGCTTGACAATGTTTATAGGCATGTGAGACTTGATTGGACCCTTGGAAACTTCAATTTCTTTTCCAGAACCAAAACCCTAATTTTGACTGTGTTAGGAGGCAATTGGACTGTGCAACCCTTGAGAGATTTTGAGCCTTGATCTTGGCAAATCTTGAAGAATATGGGAGGTCAAATTTTGGGGTACAACAGTTGCCCCTGTTCAATCTTCTTAGACCTGAGGATGTAGATTGGCTGACGAGCCTTTCGTAATCCGAAGGTGGAAGATGATTGAACACTAGAGTGCCCAGAAATTTGCACTCGCATGGTGTAGTATCAGCAATGTGATGTAGAGGGAATGGGCTTATAGATGCCATTTGGAAGTGATGGATGGGGGGATGGGCTTATAGATGCCATCTGGAGCTGTGACGGAGCTTTGTCGGGAATGGGCTTATGGATGCCATTTGGAGACTGTTGGTATGTGGATGGGCTTACAGATGCCATCTAGGTGTCGATCGCGTAAGAGATTCCTTAGAGAGAACTTGCGTACCTGAGAAAGAAAGATAATTACCTGGCCTGTTACAGGAGTTGATCTTCAAACTCTTTATGTAGATGTGCCCTGGCCGGATACAGGTATCGAGTCTACAATCAGCTACTCACAGATGCGCCCTGGCTAGATACAGGAATCAAATCTGGAAAAATAGTCGTCAACAGATACACCCTGACAAGATACAGGAATCAGATCTTCAAACTCTTCAGACGTGCCCTGGCAAGATACCGGAATCGAGTCTGGAATTAGTCGTCAACAGATACACCCTGGCGAGATACAGGAATCAGATCTTCAAACTCTTCAGACGTGCCCTGGCAAGATACAGGAATCGAGTCTGGTAATGTTAGTCGTCAACAGATACACCCTGGAGAGATACAGGAATCAGATCTTCAAACTCTTCAGACGTGCCCTGGCAAGATACAGGAATCGAGTCTGGTAATGTTAGTCGTCAACAGATACACCCTGGCAAGATACAGGAATCAGATCCTCAAACTCTTCAGACGTGCCCTGGCAAGATACAGGAATCGAGTCTGGTAATGTTAGTCGTCAACAGATACACCCTGGCAAGATACAGGAATCGGATCCTCAAACTCTTCAGACGTGCCCTGGCAGGATACATGAATCGAGTCTGGTAATGTTAGTCGTCAACAGATACACCCTGGCAAGATACAGGAATCGGATCCTCAAACTCTTCAGACGTGCCCTGGCAAGATACAGGAATCGAGTCTGGTAATGTTAGTCGTCAACAGATACACCCTGGAAAGATACAGGAATCAGATCCTCAAACTCTTCAGACGTGCCCTGGCAAGATACAGGAATCGAGTATGGAATCAGTCGTCAACAGATACACCCTGGCAAGATACATGAATCAGATCTTTAGTTGCGACCGTTGATGGTAATCATCTTTGTATTAACTTTTGTCCCGAAAAGACAAAACGTTAGTTGTATGCGATGTCATGATGTATGACATGCGTGATGAGATTATATGTTCATGATGCGTATATGCATGCTGTAATGTATGGAAATGCGATGTTTATGAATGTATGCTTTTGTCTAGGAAAATAAATCCTTTGACGAGTGCCGGGAAGTTAAATCCTGGGCTGATGTTTGAGGAGAAGAGTTTCGTTGTTTCCGCTGGGGATGATAGTTGCAAGAATACCGGTAGGAGAAGATGACTCCGTTGAGGAATGAACTTGGCGAATAGATTTCTCTGCGGGGAGTGAACTCTGTGGGGAAGAGATGTATTTTGTTGATGGTAACTTCGCTGGGGATACCGTTGTTGTATTATGTTGGAAGATGAACTCCGCTGGGGATAGGAAGACTTCGCCGGGGACGATCTTTCCGTGGCAAATGGCTGAGGATAACCCAGTTATATCCTGATGGGGAAGTAACCTTTTGAATAAATCCCGGGGAGCGTTCGTGCTCTGCGGGTGACAAGCTTCCAGAATCTACTGGGGATAAGCTTCCTGCTGGGGAGATGGATTCCACTTTCCTGGGGAAACTTTTGGGATGGACTCTCCTGGGGAAACTTTTTTGAAATATACTAGGGAAGTGGCTCCACTGAATGTCTGTATACCGCCGGAGAACAATCTTAGATCAAGACTGTCGGGGATGCTTGTTAAGAATGCTTGAATACTCTGTTGAGGAATGTTGAGATCTGCTGGGGATACCCAATTTCCTTAAGGCTGACAGTATAACTTTGCTTGGGGAGAGTATGTTGACTTGCTGGCTCACTCTCTGGGGAATTAAGATATCTTGGTTATGTTCTTCAGCTGAATTTACCTTGGTACCTTGATGGACAGAGCAATTAGATCGCTTAGACAACTCATTATTGCCCATGTTTCTAATGTTACCTGTAATTAATCCTTTGTTTCGCATGCAAATATTTATGAGTTAGCAATTAGTGTCAAATGCATATATCACAAATTGAACCTTAAACGTTCTTCGCAACACAAAACAGAAAAAGAAAAAACGACTGGCAATTTGTCTAAAAAGTGAATTTGTATTGATTTTTGAATTGCCTGTAAATAGGCGTTTATGTACAAGAGGCTGACGTCCTAGTAAGAGAACGCCGCCGAACAGCTGAGTTTATACAATTTTGCGAAAAGGGAAAACAAAACAGCTATGTGAAAAGAACAATCCCACTGGGTTCCAACTCTGCTATCGCCTTTATATCTTCGAGCGTCTCATCACTTTGATGCTCGGTTGAAGATGAAGTTGATTGATCGATGCCGTCTGAACTTGATGTTGATACCGGATTCTGGATGCAAGGTGATCCAATGAGACATAGTATTACGCTTTAATCCCTAACTTTTGCCTGGACCGCCCTTTTGGGTTTTCAGTCCACCGGGATACCCATTTTTGCCCAAGCCGCCTTTTCAGGTTTTCGACTTGCCGGGTGTACAGATTTTTTCATTTCATCCCTCATTTTGCCCGAACCCTTTTGGTTCGCCGGGAAGCCCTTATTTTTGCCTAGGTATGTCAACCTAGAGGGTCTTTTATCATGCGTAGTATCTTTTTACTATGTCTGCATTGGCGGGGTGAGGAAGGTCGTCACCATCCATGGTGGTTAGGATCATGGCTCCTCCTGAGAATACATGTTTAACCACAAATGGCCCTTCGTATGTGGGGGTCCATTTGCCCCTGGGATCACTCTGAGGAAGGATGATGCGTTTGATTACCAGATCCCCAACTTGATACTCTTGTGGTCTGACTTTCTTGTTAAATGCCTTGATCATCCGTTTTTGGTACGTCTGACCATGACAAATAGCAATGAGTCTCTTTTCGTCAATCAGGTTTAACTGATCAAGTCGAGTCTGGATCCAGTCATCTTCGCTCAGATTTGCATCCTTCATTATCCGGAGAGAGGGTATTTGCACTTCAATCGGTAAGACTGCCTCCATGCCATAGACCAAGGAAAAGAGAGTTGCCCCGGTTGACGTTCTTGCTGAGGTACGATACCCATGGAGAGCAAACGGTAACATCTCGTGCCAATCTTTATAAGTCACTGTCATCTTCTGCACAATCTTCTTGATATTCTTATTAGCTGCTTCTACAGCCCCATTCATCTTCGGCCGGTAAGGAGAAGAGTTGTGGTGATGTATCTTGAATTGCTCGCAGAGCTCAGTGATCATCTTGTTATTGAGATTGGTACCATTGTCCGTAATAATCCTTTCCGGGATGCCGTATCGATAGATCAGATTATGCCGAATGAACCGTGCCACGACATTCTTGGTTATTGTAGCATAGGAAGCTGCTTCAACCCACTTTGTAAAGTAATCAATCGCCACCAGGATGAAGCGATGCCCATTGGATGTCGTAGGTTTAATCTCGCCGATCATATCAATGCCCCACATTGCAAAAGGCCAAGGTGCAGTCAGGACATTCAGAGGAACTGGAGGAACATGCACTTTATCTGCATAAATCTGGCACTTATGACATGTCCGAGAATGTTGGTAACAGTCGGCTTCCATTGTGGACAAGAAATATCCTGCCCGAAGGATCTTCTTTGCCATGGTATGCCCACTGGAATGTGTTCCGAAAGTACCTTCATGCAGCTCTGCCATGATCCTTTCTGCTTCAGTCTTATCCACACAACGCAGTAAGGTCGAATCATGGTTTCGCTTGTACAGGATGCCGTTGTTGAGGAAGAACTTTGCTGCGAACCTTCTCAAAAACTTCTTGTCATTGATAGATGCACCTTCAGGGTATTCCTGAGCTTCCAAATACCTCTTCACCTCATGATACCAGGGTTTTTCAGTTACCACCTCAGCCTCAAGATCACAACAGTATGCCGATTCGTCCAGTTTCCAGATGATGATCCGGGGAGCCTCATTGTCCCACTTGACTTTGAACATAGAAGACATCGTAGCTAACGCGTCCGCCAACTGATTCTCCTCTCTTGGGAAGTGTTCAAAAGTTATCTCTGTGAAATGGGGGATCAATTTCAACACACATTCTCTGTAAGGAATAAGATTCGGATGTTTCGTATCCCACTCGCCTTTGATCTGATTGATCACGAGAGTGGAATCTCCGAAGACACTCAGAAACTTGATCCTTAAGTCAATCGCAGCTTGAAGATCCATGATGCATGCCTCATACTCCGCCATGTTGTTGGTGCAGTTGAAACATAGCCAGGCAGTAAGTGGAGTATGAGTGCCTTGAGGGGATATGATCACAGCGCCGATACCATTACCCAAAGCGTTGGAGGCTCCGTCAAAATGCATAGACCATCGAGATCCTTCCTCAGGTCCTTCATCCGGTCCAGGTACTTCACAATCAGTCACTATCATGATGCTCTCATCTGGAAACTCGAAGTTCATTGACTGGTAGTCGTCTATTGCCTGGTGTGCCAAGTGGTCTGCCAATACACTTCCTTTGATAGCTTTCTGAGTTGTATACTGGATGTCATATTCCGTCAAGATCATTTGCCATCTTGCTATTCTTCCAGACAGAGCAGGCTTTTTGAATATGTACTTTATTGGATCCATTTTTTAAATCAACAAAGTAGTGTGAGTCATCATATACTGTCTCAGCCGGCGAGCAACCCATACCAAAGCGCAACAAGTCTTCTCGATCAGTGAGTATCGGGTCTCACAGTCGGTAAACTTTTTTCTAAGGTAATAAATGGCGTGCTCTTTTCGGCCAGACTCGTCATGCTGCCCCAGCACACACCCCATTGAGCTGTCAAGCACTGTCAGGTATAGTATTAGAGGTCTCCCTTCAACCGGTGGCATAAGGATGGGTGGTTCTTGGAGATACTCTTTGATTCTGTCAAAAGCGGCCTGACATTCGTCATTCCAACGTACTACCTGATCTTTCTTCAGCAGCTTGAAGATTGGCTCACAGGTAGCAGTTAGATGCGAGATGAACCGGGCAATGTAATTCAGTCGTCCCAGAAAGCCTCTGACTTCTTTCTCTGTCTTGGGAACTGGCATCTCTTGAATAGCCTTAACCTTGGCAGGGTCCACTTGAATACCCTTGTCACTTACGACGAAGCCTAGCAACTTTCCAGATCTTACCCCAAATGTGCACTTGTTTGGGTTCAACCTCAGCTTGTACAACTTCAGACGGTCAAACAACTTCTGCAGATGATCAAGATGTTCCTCCTCAGTTTGAGACCTTGCAATCATATCGTCGACATACACTTCGATCTCATGATGGATCATGTCATGAAATAAAGCAACCATGGCACGTTGGTAGGTTGCCCCAGCATTTTTCAACCCGAATGGCATGACCTTGTAGCAGAAGGTGCCCCACTGAGTAACAAAGGTAGTCTTTTCCATGTCTTCAGGAGCCATCTTGATCTGATTATAACCTGAAAAACCATCCATGAAGGAGAACACCTTGTGCTGAGCAGTATTGTCAACCAGAACATCAATGTGAGGTAGGGGAAAGTCATCCTTGGGGCTGGCCCTGTTCAGATCCCTGTAGTCAACATACATTCTGACCTTACCATCTTTCTTCGGTACCGGCACCACATTGGCAACCCACTGAGGGTAAGAAGTCACTGCTAGAAACCCGACATCAAATTGTTTCATAACCTTAGCTTTGATCTTCTCAGACATCTCTGGACGCATACGGCGGACCTTTTGCTTAACCGGAGGGCAGTCTTCCTTGGTAGGCAAGTGGTGGACCACAATGTCGGTATCCAACCCAGGCATGTCTTTGTAGGACCAGGCAAATATCTCCACATAATCATGCAACATTTGAATCAAACGTTGTTTCACGCTGAGCTCCAGATTGGCACCAATCTTAACTTCCTTTCTGTCCGTCTCAGTACCCAGATTTATCGTTTCCACTGGCTCTTCATGTGGCTGAATGGCCCTCTCTTCCTAGAGTAACAGTCTTGCAAGCTCGCCAGGCACTTCGCAATCATCTTCACCTTCGTCTTCGGCTAAGTTGATCAGATTTTCGAAGTCATAACTGGCAGTAGCAGAGTCGTTACCAGTGAGATCCAGAGTGGATTGAAACCTGTATGGGTGAGTGTGCGTAAATATAGCTGTTTTGCAATAAATAAAGGAAGAAAGAAAAGGAGCACAATATTTGCAATGCGAAAAACGTCCAATGTCTTTATTCATGATATATGGAAATGACAAGTAATATGCCCTCACAAATGAAGCCACGGTGTCCCGGGTAAGACACCGGGCCATAAAGTTTCAGTTTATTTGTTTATTACAAATTAAAAAAACAAAGGAATTCATTATTGCGTAACAAAAGTAACAGGTATGTTGTCTTTTGCAGTCCAATTGCTAGGTCCACTGTCGGCCGCCGGGTAGATCCAACTATCAAAGTCTGATTCTTCCACTTCGTCACCGTCCCTGATATCATTCACTCCATGATCAGGCAGGGGAGCTGTCACCACATTGGGCTTCTCAGGTGCCTCAAACTGTACCTCCTTCGCATCAATAAGGTCCTGCACCTTGTTTCTCAAGGCCCAACAATCATCAGTAGAATGCCCCGGGCTATCGGAGTGATAAGCACAGCGGGCATTTGGATTATACTTCGGAGATGCAGTATTCACCATCTTTGGAGCCTCTCTGACGGTCACCAGGTTGGTCGATAGCAGTTGCGGCAAGATCTGTGACAAGGTCATACTCAACCGAGTGTATTCTCTTCTGGGTCTCTCAGTCCTTGGTTGGTTGGGCTGCCGAGGAGCGGCAGCGGGCTTAGCAATAACCACCGCATTGACAGCTTGGTGGCGTTCTGGTTTGTCTTGCCTCCTAGGCCCATACACAGCACTGGCCTCCTTTTTAAAAGGTTTCTTCTCAGAACTTGAGGACGCACCTTTCTGAATCTTTCCTGATTTCATACCAGCCTCTATCCTTTCCCCAGTCAGAATGAGATCTGTGAACCCTGCAGACGAATTGCCAATGAGATGATTGAAGAATGGCCCGGATAGGGTCCCCAAGAACATATCTACTAATTCACGGTCGGTTAATGGTGGCTGCACCCTGCCAGCCAGGTCCCTCCACTTCTGCGCATACTCTTTAAAACCTTCTCCTGATCCTAACGACATACCCTGGAGTTGGGTACGTGTAGGAGCGAGGTCGGCATTATATTGATACTGCTTGTAAAAAGCAGTAGCCAACTCCTCCCAGTTACGAACCTTGGTTCCATCCAGCTGATAGAACCATTCGAGATGAGTCCCTGAAAGACTCTCCTGGAAGAAGTGGATCCACAAGTTCCTGTCCACTGTATACGGCTGAATCTTCCGCACATAAGATCTGAGATGTAGCTTAGGGCAGGATTCCCCGTCATAATTTGCGAAAGATGGTGCTTTGAATTTGTGTGGGATGACCACACCAGAAGATAGACCCAAGTCTCCGAAATCCAAACCAGGCACTTGTTGAATTTCCATGGCATTCAGACGGTCTTCCAATTGCTTGTACCTGTCTTCAGCTGGAGGATACTGTTCCTCATTAAAATCAGTCTCGTTGTCAGAGACCACCGGACTTGGAGCCCTTCCCCCCTGGGGACTGCCTTTGCCTACAGAAGAACCAGCTTGATCAACCTCATTCTGCAGTGTGTTACCAAACCTCCGGCCCGTGTTGAATAGAACAGTTCTCTTCTTCTTCTTCTTCTTAACCAGCAGAGCCTTCAACTCCTCTTGACCTTGGGCCAAACTCATGATCAGCTCTTGGAATTGTGCGTTCTGAGCTTGAAGGGCCTTGATAGACTGCTCGGTTGATGATTCAGGGTTCATGATGCTGAAATAAACAGCGAAGAACATTAAGCAACCTGAAAAGAAGAGTACCTGTTATGCACATGATGCATGATATGTGTTTATGCAGTGCATTCAAGGGTTCGAAAGTTCAAATTTGTTGTAGACAAAAAGGAACACACGTTATCATTAAGAAATCATTATTCAGTACATCAAGGCCTTATAGGCAAAACATTACAAAGCAAATCAATCCCAAAAGACACTACGCATCCTCTTTGGAGCAATGTAGGTGTTGAGAGTCTTTTCCTCGTGCAGTAGGCGGGTGAGCTCCAAGACCTTCTTCTCACTAGCATGTAGACTGGACTCAAGAGAATTCCGTTCTTCCTTAAGCTGGATCCAAATCTTCTGCATTTCTTCCCAGGATGTAGGCATATCAGGATGTTAAATAGTGTAGGACACCTCTCCTTCCAAAACTGGCTCTTTGATCACAGGGAGAACATGAGGATATGGCATCACTAACTTCTGGGAGCGGGCTCGTACCCACTTGAGATAAGGTTCCAACGGGATGGAGTTCCTGTGCCCCAGTGTCTTGCTGTCTATCTTGCTGGGCATCCTCCAAGCTCTGATAAATCTCTGGCGAAGTCCTTGTGCATCGTTGTCGAAGTCAAAAACTATGTCAGGAATTAACATGTCATGAGGGCCGTCCCTCCGAGCATAACCAAACTGTCTCCAAGCCAGGCATGGGTTGTAAGTGATACCTCCTCTGATTCCAAGTAAAGGAACATTAGGGTACTCCCCGCAACGATCAATGATAGTGACATCTTCTCTGGACCGAGAACACCAATGTATATCTGCATGTGTAAGAGTCATCAATCGTTGTGACCATCTCAAACCCCGCTCGTTCTTCAAAACTGATTGTGGAAGGTGCGAAATAAACCACCTTCCCAGGAGAGGAGTGCAGCACATGAGAACACCTCTTTTTCTCATGGTTCGAGTGTAACATGAGTGAAGGATGTCCCCAAGCAACGTAGGTATAGGATTCCTGGACATGAAGATCTTGACAGCATTGATATCTATAAGCTGATCGAGATTCGGGAACAACACCAATCCATAGACAAGGAGGGCCACCACTTCTTCAAAAGCCTGCAGGTCAAGGGAGCTCCAACATTCTTGGGCCTTCTCAAACAGAAACCTGGCTAAGAACCCTTTGATACCACTTCTAACTTCCTAATGTCCCTTGATGTCAGATGGTTGTAAGCGTAAGTCTTTAGCAATCTCTTCAAGTTTGGGTTCCTTTTCCGTACCGTTGTAGGGTAGTTGACTAAGGATAGGGATCTTCAGAAGCCGGGAGAACTCTTCCAATGTAGGCACCAGTTGATAATCCAGGAAAGTAAAACAGTGGTGCAGAGGGTCAAAGAACTGGAATAGGATCTTTATCATATCTTCCTCAATGTTGGTGTTGACCAAGCTGATGAGTCTTCCATGTCTCTCACTGAAAGAAGAGCTCTCAGGAATCCTGGATATAAGTTCCTTAAGCTGAGGAGGGATCCTTACAAGGCTGGTCTGAATTGTCTTTCTGCGAACAGTTTCCATGTCCTACAAAACAAGAACAAAGATGAAGATTCGAACCCCTGAAATGGTTAGTCAATGCATATGATGCTGTATGATGTCATGATGCTATGATAAAACACACCACAAATATTCACAAGGGCAAACATGATAAGGCACACAAGTCACACAAGACAAGCCCTTAGAGTTTAGGCCTGCATGGGGTCTGGGTATTACCCTCTTGAAGTTGGTGGGCTCAAACCTGTCCTATCAAAGTAACCGGGTTCTAAGGGTCCCAATATCATTGGATTTCTTTCATTGTTCATCGTTTCGATTTAGCCACTGAACTGGCGACCGAAATATTCCAAGAAAACAACCCTCAATTGAGTGTAGTATCGAGTATCAGCCAACCTCGGACTGCACCAAAGTCAGTTATCTCACTACCCTAAAGAGGCCAAGATGGTCCAATTAAGGTTCCTAAGGTCATTTGATGCTTCACGACACCACGCGGAGGCCCCGTACTCTCCTTGACTGAACTCAAGGGTTATCGGTACACACCAAAGTGCCACATCAACGTAGCAGACTGCTTCAACCATGTCGATATACCCCGCACAGTTCCCTCACAGCCTTGTTGCTACTTTCTAAGAAGGTATCCCCAGATCCGGGTTAGGATCTATAGAACTCCCGAGACAGTCCCACAATAATAAAGCAAACAAGCTTAACAATTGAAAACACAAGTGATCTATCCTAAGGTACACCTCACTTTATAACAAGTCCCCAGCAGAGTCGCCAGTTCTGTGATCGGTGGATCTGGAACTGACTGTTTAACGGTGGTTCGTGAAATATCGCGGAAGCAAGAGTCGCCACCGTCTTTTATTTTCTCCAATATGGACAGGACAAAAGCACATCAAAATTCCTTATGAGATAGTTTCTCGGTTCAGGAGGTAGATTTATAGAAAGGGAAGGTGTTAGCACCCTTTCTATCCATGGTTATCCATGGGCTCTTAGATACTTGCTCATTTGTGTTTTCAAAATGTTTGTTTGCTTTTCAAAGTGTGAGTTGGTTTGAAAAAAGTTTCGTTTAAAGATTTCAGATCGACTCTTGTATCAGTCCTCAAGAGTGTTTGAAAAATTGTTTTGAAAGCTTTTTGAAAAGTGTCGGTGTGAAAAGAGTTTTTGATTTGTTTTGAATTAGAGCAAGTATCTATGAGTCATCCACCTACCCTAAGGAATTAGGCTGTGTAAATGTCCTTAAGGTAGTGCCATCCCACCATTGAGAGGTAGGTAGCACCACCGTTGGAGGTGTTCGGGTCAATTCGTTTATAGGGACAGTGTGGTCACCAGAGCAACAGTAGGACACCTTAGAAGCTACCCTTATGCCATTGATCCTTTTTAATTCCGAGGCAACCGTTTCGAGGCAACCGGATCATGTTATGGACATAAGGACTTACTAAAACGTCCTATACTCGACGACCACGTTTCGAGGGCAAGGCAACAGTGAGGCGTACCCTAAGAGTGGTGTGTGAATTTGTGTGTTGTTTTCATGTTATGTTTGTCTTGTACATGTATTTTTGGTGATCTACGCTTTGTTTTTAGTTTAGGCCATTCATTCTTTCATGCAAGTTAGCAGTTTAAAAGTGTGGAAATTAAAGTGCGGAAAGTAAAGTCCTACGCTATTACAAGGCGCGGGTCTATACATCGCCAAATTAACAAAGACCCGTTTTAATAAAAGTGCGGAAAATAAATAAATTCCTAATTACTATTACAAGGCTTGGGCAATTACATAATATTTGAAAGAAAATAAATAAGAATAAATGCGCGAAAAGAAATTAGAATCGAATGTTCAAGGGCGTTGGACCCTTTAAGGAATTAAATGAAATTAAAAAGCTAATTAATTATTTAATTAAGAAAAGAAATGTTTTTATGTTTTTTTTGTATTTAATGAAAATAAAGAAAATTAAAATTAAAATTAAAAGAAACCCTAATTCTAAGTTGTTTTAGTTATTAATGAAAAAAATGTTAAAGTTTAACCTAATTTATGCTAATTAATTATTTACATATTTATTTACAAAATAAATTAGTAATTAATAATAATGATAATAAGAAAAAATTATTTATTAAGAAAAAGGATGAAAATGCTAAAAACCCTAATTTCTACGTATTTTAATTTATTTAAGAAAAATATTAAAGTTTTGAAACCTAAATTAATCTAATTAATTGTTTAAAGTTTATTTATAAAAATAATAGTGAAATTAATATTAATAAAATAAACACTTTTTTTGATTTTTCTGTATTTTATATTTATTATGAAAATTATTTTATGGAATTAAAAGAAAACAATTAAAAAAAACAATTAAAAGAATAAAAAGGAAAAACAAAGAAAAAATTAAAAATTGAGCAAACCATGGGGGTGTCTGACCCAATTTGGAGGTGAGTTGAAGTGATTTTTGGCCCAAGAATGCAAGCCTTTTTTGACTTTCAGAGATTGCATGTGGAGTGGTTGACTGAGGTGCATGGTGGAATCCACGTTATGGCCATTGGATGGATCCTCTGGGACACTTGGCAAGCCTGAGCGTTGGGACATATGGTAGGACGTTTTGAGGGAAACTGCACATGAACATGTCATAACAAAAATTATTGAGAATATGGGGGACTTGGGAATCGAACCCAGGTCCCAGTACCTGCATGCCACTTCATCCACCAACCAAGCCAATGCGTATATTTGTTATTTGGATAACTAAGAAACATAATATGCAAAAACGTTCGTTAGTGGTGTATACAAGAAAATACGCGCCAATATTTGAATACCCCAACCGCGTCTGGACACATCAGCATCTTCTTCATCTTTTTGCCTGTAACATAATCAAATAGCGGGGGTTTTAAACCCCCACTAAACAAGACCAGGAAAAATAACGATTAGCATATAAGCAAATATAAAAAAGGCGCGAGGTGTGGATTCCATTCGTCTTGTTGCCACGAATTCAATGGTCCCAGTTGGAGGGTTTAATTTTTCCATATGAAGGAAACCCCAATTTAGAGTTTCTGAAACCCTAAAATACGTTCATGGTGAATTCTTGTACAGGCAGTATTAGTTCAATTCAAGGGTACCATTAGCTTCAGAACATCCATATTAGTGTAAATCAACATTTAAAACATATGAAAAATGCATGTAAATTACAAAACGATAATGGACAATTTCAAGAAAAGTGTGATGTCGTTCTACCAATCCTTGAGGTCTGGAGACTTGGTTTCGATTGCAAACGCTTCCTAGGTGTCTCAGTAATGTTTTGGAACCCTTTTGAAGCTTTGAAACGCCTTCTAACTAGGTTTTCAGTTTTCAATATTTTGTGAAAAAATGCAATGTTGTCCTCTCTTTTCTGCGCAACTCTTGTGTCCAATGCCTTAGGTTTCAGTTGTGCATAAGTAAGTGAATAGAATTAGGTTAAAAAAACAGCCCATAATCCATAAATTGATGATTTGGAGATTTGATTTTCAATGATATCAATTTCAATCTTTTTGCCATGAAACTCTTGCCAATTGTGAAAGATTTGTCTCTTGAGAAGGTACACGAAATATTTAGCTCATAATGGAAGGATTTGCTGCACAAAAAAGATTTAAAACCATTGTTTAGTATTTTTCTCATAATTAAATTTAATTAAATGAATTAATAAGATTAAAAATTCAATTAATTAATTAAAAAATAAGAAAATAACTCCCTTTTATCTTAATGGGTCGTGCATAGCCTTTGGGTAATGATTCATGGAAGAAATTGAGGCCCATTAGCAATTTTGAGGCATTTGAAGCAAAGTTGACTTTTCAAAATTCCCAAAAATTTCCCAACTTCTACAAGGCATATCTTGCTCAATTTTGAAGCTATGATCATGTTCTTGGACATTTTGGAAAGTTCTTGAAGTCCTCTAACCAATGTCTTTGGTCCCATGTCATTTTGATTTACCAATCTCAAGTTATGATCTTTGACTTAAAGTGCCTTTTTGTTGACTTTTGAAAATGACCTATAATGTTGAAATTGATAACTTTTTGTGAGAGCATTTCTTGGACTCGAAGTGTGAAGATGAGTTGTAGGAAATGTCATTCTCTTCAAAATGAGCTTTGGATGGAATTTTTCTGATAAACCATGAAGAAGTTATGCCCTGGTCAATTTGCAGTTGACTTTTTCAACTGTCCAAAAATAGAAACTTTTGCATCTTGAGACTTTTTTGAGCCATGCTTTGAGAATCATGATCAAGAATTGATCAAATGATGTTTGTGGCTTCAAAATAAGATGTTGACCAAATTTTTTGACTTTTGACTGTCAAATGACCATTTTGCCCCTGCAGTTGACTGTGAAGCATTTAGGGTTTTTGACTGTGCAATTTGATGCTGTGAGTCTTGAAACTTGACATATGGATGCTTGACAATGTTTATAGGCATGTGAGACTTGATTGGACCCTTGGAAACTTCAATTTCTTTGCCAGAACCAAAACCCTAATTTTGACTGTGTTAGGAGGCAATTGGACTGTGCAACCCTTGAGAGATTTTGAGCCTTGATCTTGGCAAATCTTGAAGAATATGGGAGGGAAAATTTTGGGGTACAACACCATTCATCTTTGGACGGTAAGGGGAAGAATTGTGATGTTGGATCTTGAATTGCTCGCACAAGGCGGTGATCATAGTGTTGTTTAGATTCATACCATTATCAGTGAGGATTCTCTCTGGGATGCCGTACTGACAGATGAAATTCTGTTTGATGAACCGGGCGACTACATTCTTGGTAACGGAAGAGAAAGAGGCTGCCTCAACCCACTTTGTAAAATAGTCAATGGCCACTAAGATGAAGCTGTGTCCATTGGAGGTTGTTGGCTTGATTTCCCTAATCATATTGATTCCCCACATAGCAAAGGGCCAAGGAGCCGTCAAGACATTCAGAAGGAGCTTCAGTCAACAATAATAAGTTCTTAAGGAGATTCTCTACTAAGTTCTTCACGAGATCGTTGACTGAAGCTACTTCTTCATTACCGATCTCGTGATAGTAGGCTGGTTCATCCATCCGCTCAATGGTGATTTAAGGAGCCTCGTTATCCCAATTAAGTTTAAACATGGATGAAATTGTAGCTAGTGCGTCTTCTAGCTGATTTTCTTCTCGCGGGAAATGCTCGAAGGTGATCTTCTCAAAATATGGCAGCAATGTCAGAACATGTTCTTTGTAAGGGATAAGGTTAGGGTGTTTGGTGTCTCATTCCCCTTTGCTGACTGATAACCAAATAAGAATATCCGAACACAACCAAAGATTTGATCTCCAAATTTATTGTAGCTCTGAGACCAAAGATGCATGCTTCATATTCTTCCATGTTGTTTGTACAATCGAAGCAGAGTCTTGCGGTAAAGGGAGTATGACACCCTTCAGGAGATACGAGTACAACACCAATACCATTGCCAAGTGCGTTGGATGTCCCGTTGAAAAACAGAAACCATCGGGATCCTTGTTCAGGTCCATCATATGGTCTGATCTCTTCACAATTGTTTACTATCATGATGTCCTCATCTGGGAATTCGAATTTCATGGATTGATAGTCTTCCATAGCTTGGTGAGCAAGGTGATTAGCCAGTACACTGCCCTTTATTGCTTTCTGGGTAGTATATTGTATGTCATATTCCGTCAGGATCATCTGCTATCTTGCTATCCTCCTAGAGAGAGCAGGCTTCTCGAAGATGTATTTTATTGGATCCATTTTAGATATCAACAAGGTAGTATGGGTCAACATATATTGTCTTAGCCCGCGAGCAGCCCATGCCAGAGTGCAGCAAGTTTTCTCGAGCAGTGAATATCTTGTTTCACAGTCGGTAAACTTTTTGCTCAGGTAATAAATATCATGCTCTTTTCCGCCAGACTCGTCATGCTGCCCCAGTACACACCCCATTGAGTTTTCTAAAACAGTCAGATATAAGATCAATGGTCTTCCCTGGACGTGTGGTAAAAACACATGAGGCTCTTGTAAGTATTATGTTATTTTGTCAAAATCAATTTGGCATTTGTCATTCCATTTGACTACTTGATCTTTCCTCAATAATTTGAAGATTGGTTGACAAGTAGCTATCAGGTGAGAAATGAATGTGGCAATGTAATTCAAATGTCCAAAAAATCCTCTGACTTCCTTCTCAGTACAAGGAGAAGGCATCTCTTGTATTGCTTTAACTTTGGTAGGATCAACCTCGATACCTTTGTTGCGGACGACAAAGCCTAGGAGTTTACCAAACCGTAGCCCGAAAGTGCATTTATTTGGGTTCAACCTCAGCTTGTATTTCTTCAGCCTCTCAAACAGCTTCTGTAAATGATCGAGATGCTCTTGTTTCTTTTGAGATCTGGCTATCATATCATCTATGTAGACTTCTATTTCATGATGTATCATGTCATGAAACAAAGCTACCATGGCACGCTGATAGGTTGCCCCAGCATTCTTCAGTCCGAATGGCATGACCTTATAGCGGAATGTGCCCCACTATGTAACAAAGGTTGTTTTCTCCATATCCTCAGGCGCCATTTTGATTTGGTTGTAGCCTGAGAAACCGTCCATGAAGGAAAACACTTTGTGGGCATGGGAACAACACTGGCAACCCATTGGGGATAAGAGGTGACAGCCAAGAATCCAGCATTGAATTGCTTCATGACTTCTTCTTTAATCTTTTCTGACATATCAGGCCTCATGCGGCAAACCTTTTGCTTTACTGGAGGACAATCTTCTCTTGTAGGCAGACGATGTACCACAATGTTTGTATCAAGTCCCGACATGTCTTCATACGACCAGGCAAATACCTCAACATAATCATGTAGCAACTGAATCAGACGCTTTTTGACACTGGGTTCTAGATTAGCACCCACTTTGACTTCTTTCTTGTCCTCCTCAGTTCCTAAGTTAACTGTTTCAACCGGCTCTTCGTGAGGCTGAATGGTCCTTTCTTCCTGTTGCAACAACCTAGCCAATTCCCCTGGCACCTTACAATCTTCCCCACCTTCGTCTTCGGCTTGGTAGATCGGATTTTCAAAGTCACAATAGGCCATAGAAGAATCGTTACCCATGGGATCCTGAGTGGATGTAGATCTGCATTTTAATATGTGAGTGTGTGTAAGAGCATAGCTACCTTTGAAAGAAATAAAATGTAAGAAAGAAAGAGAGCACAAAATTTTTATGCAAAAACGTCCATGATTCATTGATGACATATGAGAATGAAGTGACAACCCTCACAAATGGACCGTTGTGCCCCGGGTAGGACACAAGGTTTTAAAAAGTATGAATTGTTTAAATATTACAAGCCTGAAAACATTAAAAGGCAATTACTCTTGAATAAAAGTAATAGGAATGAAATCTTTGGCCTCCCAATTGTTGATCCCTCCGCTAATGGTTGGAAAAATCCACTCGTCCATATCACAGCTGCCATCATTGTCTTCTACTGCATTGACTCCCTGATTGCTGATACGCAAGGGTGGTCCCTCGACGCGAGAATATCGAACAACTCTTTGGGCCTCTATAGTGAATCCCAAACCAAATTTGTCGGACTTGTAGGGGATATCCGGAAGTTGACCCCAGATGGTACACGCGCCTTTTTCAACTACTACTCTAGCATCTTTCAAAGAGGCCATCTTTAGTGGAGGTCTGGTAATCCTCGGGACTTTAGGAGTACACTTGGTTGTCGCGACTGTTTCTGGAACCTCCTCAAAGTTCTGACACGGAGTCTCAATGAATTCACCATCTATTTCAACATACCTGAAAGAGTTCAGGTGGCTAACCATGTAATCCTCCTCCCCGTGAACTGTGAAATTTTTTCCTTTGATCGGGTATTTTAGCATTTGATGTAGGGTAGAAGTGACGGCACCAGCACCATGGATCCAGGGTCGACCCAATAGACAAGAGTATGAAGGGCGGATATCCATCACATAGAAAGTTGAGTCAAAAGTCTGAGTTCCAACTTTTATGGGGATATTAACTTCTCTATGCACTGTCCTCTTAGAACCATCAAAGGCCCTCACTATGACATTGCTAGGTTTTAAAATGAGTCCCTCGCAGTCCAGTCGGTCGAGAGCATTTTTGGGAAAGACATTAAATGATGAGCCGGTATCCACCAGAACATGGGCAAGTGTGGTGCCCCTGCATTCAATGGAAACATGCAAGGAATCGTTGTGCTTCCTTCCCTTAGAAGTTAAATCAGCATCGGAAAAGCCCAATCCGTTATCAGCAGTTAGACTGGCCACACAATTCTCAAATTGGTCGATGGAGGTCTCTGTAAAATCAAGCTTCTCAAATGAACTTTTGTTTTTGATGAAGACAAACCATGATTAACAAAGAAGGCAAAGATTTATGATCAAGCTCAAAGCATCTATGTACAAAGTCTTCATTTCAAAACTCTTAAACAACTTTCAAGGTATAATGATATTAATTACTTTGATCTTAAGATATAGATGCTCAATGGTGAATAAGAAATGTTTTATAAATCATTACTCAAGTTTTTCAAAGTTAAAAATTCATTTTTCACTTGAGTACAATCGATTTGCATATTAGTGCAATATATTGCATGCTTCAATTTTTTAGATATTTTGCTTTTGTTTCTCAGTGCAATCGATTTACATTGCTTGTGCAATCGATTGCATGCTTAAAATTTTCAAAATGTTTGCTTCTGTTTCTCAGTGAAATCGATTTACATTGCTTGTGCAATCGATTGCACTCACTTATTTTTGCTACTGACTTCACATGCAATCGATTTACATTGCTTGTGGAATCGATTGCACACTTAAAACTTTTGAAAATATAACTGTTGAAACCTTGTGCAATCGATTTACACAAAGGGTGCAATCGATTGCATGCTACACGATTTTGAAAAACAACAGCTTTGCACATGCCTGTTTGTTGTACCCCAAAATTTGCCCTCGCATATTTCTCAATACATTCCAAGTGAGGTCCTCAAATTGCTCAAGGAAGTCCAAGGGTTTACCAGACAAGCTCTCTCCTAAGGCAGTCTACCTCAAATTAGGGTTTCATGTTGCATCAATATACTTGAGTCCAAGGGATCCAAAATTCTCACCATTGTCCTAATATGTTCTCAAGATCATCCATGTGAAGTTTCAAGCCCTACAGAGAAAGTTGGCTCAGTCAATTGCTCAAAGGCCTGAAAATCGACTATGCTAGGGCAAAAGTCAACTGTGGCCCACATACAGTCAAACTTCAAGATTTTTGGTCAACATCCTCATTTTTAAGTGTCATTAATCATTTGATCAAGGTTTGATCATGATTCATCAAGGTTTTCTCATAATTCATCACGAACCAAAAGTTGCTAAATTAGGGTTTTGTAGGAAAAGTCAACTCAACTTTGACCAAGCATAACTTTCTCATACTTTATGAGAAATGACCCATCCAAAGCTCATTTTTAATAGGATGCAATTCTATACAATACATCTTCAGCTCCCAAGTTCAAAATATACACTCACAAGAAGTTATGAATTTGGACATTATAGGTCATTTTGAAAAGTCAACAAAAACACCTTTTTTGTCAAAACTTCATACATGAGCATGGAATATCAAATTGATATGAGACCAAAAGGGTTGCTTATAGGACATCTCAAGATTTCTAAAAAGTCCAAGAACACCTTCAAATACTCAAAATTGAGGAAGTTATGCATTGGTGAAGTTGACCCTTTTTGCAAAATTGTCAAAAGTCAACTATGCCTAAAATTGCAAATTTTGCCAAATGGGCCCAATCTTTTGCACTTGTTTTGAGTTGTAAACATGGTCCACGAGCCCTAGCCCTTGCCACTTGTCATTATCTTTTTTTTATTATTTATTTTGATTTTTATTTGAATTAAATCAATTTTAATCAAAACAAATCATAGAAAAATCCAATGCATTGAAAACTCAAGATTTTGCACATGTTTCAGATCCTATATCCAGCTAGCATGAGATTGAATTCGTGTAAAGGCTTGGTGTGCACAAAAAGATTGAGTTTGCTCTATTTTTAGCAAGATTTTCAAGTGTATCAAATCCAAATCAAAAGCAATGATGGAGGAAGATTGAGATCAGGTTTTCAACCCTAATCCAATCCTTGATATATATTGAGCATGTGCAGACCTAAAACAAGGCGAGAGAGAGGCGTGAGAACCAGAACCAAACTTTAAAAAAACAAGAAAAAGTGTTGAATTGAATTCCTAGTGGCAAGCAATTACAGGCCTTCCTGATCATCCCAATCACTTCCTGGGAGTGTAGGCAAGCGAAACCAATCAAGAACAAGCATTCCCAAGTCCTGTAACTCGCTGTAAGTCAGCCATGACATTCCCTTTTTCTTCAATTCGAATTGCATCATTCTGATACTTATAGCATAAAATAATTGTATATTATTGTTCACCATCATATTTGCAAGCTTTCTGTAACATTTAATTTTGTTTTCATGGACTGTATGAGATTTCACCATTGTTAGGGTTTGTAGCTTCAATTTGGGATCTTGGCTTACAGGTGAAATTGGGCCATGTTAGGGTACCATGAAGTTCGTGAGACTGAGACGAATGGATTGGTACCATCACCATTGATTTATTGTGCTTGTACAGGATTCTTGATATGCATAGGTCTTTAGCCACGATGGATGTCCGTTGGTAAAGGTCTGTTGTCTAAAACAACAGATCCTTGGAGAAGACGAAGACGTGGCGAACAACTATTCGCCTGTTTAAAAAAAATGCGCGCTGAATTAACATGTTTGGCCTTTTTAATATTTAATTATTGTCTTGTATTATATGAACAAACAGAACAAGTGGCGCAGTTGGTAGTGGAGTGTGTGGAAAAGGCATCAGGGCCTGGGTTCGAATCCCAGGTCCCCCCATTCTTGCATATTATTTTTCCTTTTAGGATCAGGCGCGCATACAAAGTTAAGAGAACACCATATGCCCTCAGGATCTAGCCCTTGGATCTCCAGATGGTCAAATCTCATGGCCATCATCTGAAGGACCATGGTATGCCCAGTCAACGCATGGCAGGAGATCATGGAGGTCAACGTGGGTCACCTCCTTTTTGGGCCCAAAATCTGATATTCACACCCCCTCCAAATTACTTTTCCAGGACCAGTTTCCTATTTTCTTTTCTTTTTATAATTTCCATTATTTAGTTTACTTATTTATTTTACTAACAAAATTAATTATTTTCTTTTATCAAAAAATCACAAATAATATTTTTCACCCAATTAGACTTAGGTTTATTTTTTATCAATAAATTAATTAATTTAATTAGATTTTAATTTTAGATAACTTTAATTATTTTGCAAATAAATTAAAAATAATTAGAACAATTAGGGTTGGTTTATAATTTAATTATATTTTCTATTTTCTTAAAAATAACCAAAAACATAAAAAATAGGCCATGTAATTATTTTTATTAATTAATTTAATTACTAGTTATTTTTGTATTTAATTTTAAAACCTAATTCTTTTCTTAAAAAAATATTAAAAAACAACAAAAACAATTTTCTCTTTCAATTAGGTTAGAAGGGGTCAAAACCCTAGTTCTCTCCCGATCTAAATCTCATCGCGCGCACTTTTATTATTATTTTTATCCTATTAATGTAATTTCTCACAAGTTGTAATAGTTTAAATTAGGACTTTTTTACTTTCATTTATCGCTTTATATTAAGGGTTTGTTTTTGGCTATGTAAATACCCGAAGCCTTGTAATAGCGTAGTTTAATTTCCGCACTTTAAATTCCGTAAAATGTTAACTGTTAGATGTATGATTAGGGTTGCATGACAAGAATGTATGATTAACTTTAAAACAGTTAGATAACCCTAAAATGTGCAAAGATAAAAAATCTGAAATTGAATCACTCGTACATGCGCACTCCTAGGGTATACTCCCACTTCGGTTGCCTTCGGTAAACGGTCATTGAGTATAGGATATTTTAGTGGTCGTCCTTTTGTCTCAAAGATCAAAGTTGCCTCAGAATGGTTGCCTCGGATATTGTTGCCTCAAATAATTGATCTAAGACATTAGGGTTACTACTAAGACGTCCTGACATTGCTTTAGTGACCGTACGTCCCTTTCGAATTGACCCTTAAAACTCCAACGATGGTGCTACCTACTCACTAATAGTGGGGTAGTGCTGTCTAAAGGAAATGAATATAGAACAATTATTTTTTCGAGTAGGTAGATTAGTTCTTAAGTACTTGCTCAATCCAAACAAACTTTTTCACACTTACACTCCTTTACAAACAAAGTTTTCAAAAACACTTCGTAACACTCTTGAAGACAGAAGCAAGAGTTAAATCGAAGTCAAAACAAAAACTTTTCAAATCACACAAACACACAAAGAAGCAATTTTGAAAATGATGAGCAAGTACCTAAGAGCCCGTAGAAAACTACCGATAGAAAGGGTGCTAATACCTTCCCTTTCTATAATCTACCCCCCGTACCCAAAATCTCGAAAAAAGGAATTTTTCGGTGCTTATTTCCTTTCCGGTTGGATAAAATAAAAGTCAGTGGCGACTCTTGCTTACTGCGACATTTTGCAAACACAAACGCAAATCGCAAACCAACACTCCTAAAAAACAGTCCCGGTTCTGGCCACCGTATCACAGAACTGGCGACTCTGCTGGGGAGTTAATAATTGGGGTATACCTTAGGATTAGTTCATCATATTGTTTTCTATTGCTTGATTTGATTGCTTTATTTTTATGGGCTTTGTATCGGAGTTACTATAGATCCTAACCCGGATCTGGGGAACACCTTTTAGGTATGTAGCAATAGACTGTGAGGGAATTGTACAGCGTAGACCGATACAGTTGAAGCAGTAGCTACGTTGATATGGCACATTAGTTGGTACCGATATCCTTTGTGGAGGAACAAGGAGAATACGAGGCTGTTATATGGGTCGTTAAGCATCAACTGACCTTAGAACCTATAATTGACCAACTTGGCCATAGGAAGTAGTGAGATAGTCGGTCTTGGTGTAGAGCTGGGAACTGGTTGATACTCGATGCTACGCTCATTAAGACCATACTCTCGAGATGGTTTCGGCCGCAAGAAAAGATTGCGTGAGCTGAAACTATGACCAATGGAGGATGGTCAGTGATATTGAGAACCTCTAGAACCCGGTTACTATTATTAGGACATGTTGAACCAACTAAACTTCAAGAGGGTACTACCTTAAAACCCATGCAAGCCTAAACCTAAGGCTGTTTGTGTGACTTGTGTGCTTTCAACTTGAACTGCTTGCACATTTTTATTATCTGACAAAATGAGTTCCTTGCAGGTTTTGTTTACGGTCCTTATCCAATAACTTGGATTTATTGCCGAGTTTACTTGCTTACATCACTTCACACTTTTTCTTAAACGCATAGCATACACATCATAACATCATGCCTTAACATTTCCTTAACCATTTCAAGGATCTAAAGGGATTGTGATGCAGGTTGTGGTAAATCAAACGTCTAGCAAGGGGCAAAGGGGGTTTATTTTCCTCTAGCCAATGCCATCTAGAGATCAAAACACGATAACTTGAGTCAGGGGCTATGACCCACTCGATATGGTGAGCTTGACTCTTGAAGAAGGACTCTCAACGACACGAAGTTTCTTCAATCAAGATGCAATCAAATTCTAACAGTTTCTTGTTTACCCTGCGAGATCCTTGAAAACATTGCATACACATATCATACATATCATTGCATAAAAGGTCTTCCAGTACAGGTCTCTCATGTTCTCGCTGTTTATTTCAGCAATGGCACTCAAACAAGATAACAAAGATCTTCAAACCTAAGAAGCTCAGTTCAGGGACATATTCCTAAACCTATCCAAGGGGCAGGAAGAGTTGAAAGCACTCCTCGTTGGGAATTTGGTCAAGAAAAGTCTCGAAGACAATAAGAACGAACGGCTGGAACAACTGCAAGCTGAGGTAGATGCAATAAGAACCCAAATGCTGGGGCAGATGGCTTTTATCCAAGACCTAGCCCGGGGACAAGAAGAGCTGAGAACCATTATCAACCAACTTCATCAAGACGGATATAACAGTATGAAGCAGACAGTCGAGGCTGGGGACCAAGTCATTGATCAACCTCCAAGAAGACAAGAGTTTGGTTTGGTGAAGAGTGGACCTTTCCAAATTGCTACTACATCACGGGTCCAACAACAACCTCGCCAAAAACAACGGGTTAATCAGAGTAAGCCAGATGCACCCAAGAGGCAGTTTACCAAACTCAACATGCCGCTGTCTCAAGCTTTACAAAACATGTTGAGGATGAATCTGGTTACGTTGATAGGACCTCATCCAAACCCCAAGACTTCTTCCCCTAACTACAATCCTGATGCAAGGTGTGCATATCACTCCAACAGTCTAGGGCATGATACTGACGACTGTTGGAAGTTGAAATACAAAATTCAAAACCTGATTGATGAAGGAGTATTGGAATTCACACAAGATGGTCAATTGGAATGTTTTTGTCAATCCTCCAAGGCTCACCATTTGAAGTGACAAGTTCTGATAAGAGAGGCTTTTGTTCATTAGAATTTTCAATTTGCAATTTTCTTTTAATTGTTCGAACATCTATTCATGTCAAACTCTGTTACTTTATCAATGCATTGCATATGTCTGTTTCGAATCAATCCATTCGTATTCACTATATTTAAATTGTGTTCCTTTTTGTGATATTCAACTCTCGACTAAAAAGTTGTAAGCCTTTAGAGGGAGGATGACGAAAATTATACCACAATCTCTACAGTATGCTTTTGAACAGACCCCGCTGACGATGTACAGGCGTTGTCTCAAATCCTAAACAGTGGAGTTATAAGGAAGATAATCCCTAGTCAACCCCTTCGAGCCAAAGAAGTAGGAGTTTTCCTTTTCACACAAATTAAAACCCTTAATCACAACCTGGGGCAAGGTAGTTTTCTCAGTTAATCCAGGTGCACAATGAATGGCATCGAAGACGTCCTTCCAAAACAAAAGACGATGATAGTTCCATATAATCGCCAAGACAGGAAATCATTATCTCTCGAAATAAAAGCCCATTAAGTCAAAACCTATGAAGGAGACTTAAGAAAAAACACTGGAGCATCCCGCTGACCGTAATCACAAAAAGAAACAGTTTAGGCAAAAGACAGGGATAATAAAATCAAAAAGAAAGAGGTCCTACAAACCCTCAACAAAAAAGAAATGACTGCCTATTCAAAATAAACTGTCAGTATCCAAACCATCACTGCAATATCAGAGCAAAGACTCAAACGGGATCTAAATGCACAATTAGCTGAGTTTAGGATCGAAGAACATTATGTAGAACGGGTGGGTACAAATAAATTTTGAGCCTTTATCCTTTGTTTCTTGAACCGTGAACCAGGCCACGTTATAACCCTTAAAAGTCCTAGCTGAAGCATGGGTTAGTTCGGAAGCATACTGTTACAAAAGGTATCTTGACTCCTGCAGGACTTGCTGTCGATCCTGAGTTGACATCACATTTTAAAAAATTTGCCTATTTTACTGAAAAATGCATTTTCAAAAATTTCAAGACAGACATAAGCTTTGCATTCTTAAAATAACATTGTTTGCATATGAATATTTGTTCAACAGAAGAGAAATTCGCATGACGAATATCTAAGTGAACAAAAACCTTCTCAATAAAAAGGATCACCTTAAGTGGGAAAACACTTCCAACCAAGGGGCACGGCATGATCATTGTCCATCATCTGGGGCAGTCAAGTCAAGATTCAAGGAATCTCTCAAAGATGCCAAATAACCAGGGGCAGATCTCCATCTGAATCACTTGGGGCATTGGACAGGGATTCCAGCAACGAATATTGTACGATAAAACAAACATCTTCTGGTAGTGTGGAAACACAACGCTACCTACAGTGACAACTCCCTACACCCTGAGAGTGTGGGCATAGTCAAAAAATACTGCGCATAAACAAAGACCCGCTAGGTTGACTGGCCTAGGCAAAAATAAGGGCATCCCGGCGAACCAGAAGGGTTCGGGAAAAAATTAGGGATAAAAACAAAAAAAGATAGGTACACCTGGCAAGCCGAAAACCTGAAAAGGCGGCTTGGGGAAAAAAGGGTATCCCGGTGGACTGAAAATCTGAAAAGATAGTCCAGGCAAAAGTTAGGGATTAAAGCGTACGACTATGTCCCGTCATCTCGTCACTTTCCTACCAGAAGAAGACTTATCATTTCGATCGAAAGTTACCATGCACCTCATAAGTTGGGATAACACTCAATCCACAAGGTCTCTGAAGGCACTTTTTCCAGCAGATACAGGGGCAAACAAGAAATGTCCAAGCCTTACAGTTGCTCTATTCACCAGGTACATGGATAGACCCAGTTCGAGAATATGACTAAAAATGCATACACTCCCTGCAGAGTAAGAAAAAGACAATGGTGTTAGTTCTCCCCAGCTGAGGTTCACAATCGCAAAGGAGTCGGTAAGATTTTCTCCAAGCAGAGTTTATCTATCACCAGCACTGGAAGATTATCCCCAGCGGAGTTTGGAAGATTATCCCCAGCGGAGCACTAGAATATTATCCCCAGCGAAGTCTGGAAGGTTATCCTCAGTAGAGTCTAGAAGACCATCCCCAGTGGAGTTTATTTCTTCCACAAACAGAAACTTTATCCCTGACAGGGTTATCATCGCCAGCAACGGTAATTCATCCACAGCCGAGGGTATTTCTCCAAGATCCACAAATCCTCAGCAGAGTACCTCTTCCCCACTGAGTCATTCTCTCACCAGTGCATTCTCCATAAGGATTATTCTCCCAATCATCTTCGGTCGTTATCCATAGCGAGCGAAACTCTTTATATTCTCCAGTAGCATTCCGGGATTTATTTTCCCCAGCTAAAGAACATCATAAAAACATCCAATTTCCATACATTATGACGCATGCATACGCATCATACAGCACAATCTCATTTATTTTGAGAACATCATTGCCTGATACATATCATGCATTACATACAGCTAATCTTTACCTTTCAGGAAAGATACAATCAAATTCTCACAAAGTTCAAGCTATGAAGCCCGGGTGCAACCGGATAGTATCTTGATTACTCCATCATATTGTGAAGCCCGGAGAATGACCGGATAACAGTATCAGAACACCGCGAAGCCTGGATTTCGACCAGATTGTGGTTTATCACAGATTCAAGCTAGGAAGCCTGGATTTAACCGGATAATAGTTTAATCCCCAGCGAGCCGTGAGGCCGGATTCAACCGGATAACAGCTCAACAAGTTAATGTGAAGCCTGGATTACGACCAGATAGCAATACAAGACCATGAAGCATGGATTACGACCAGATAATGGTAGAATATTGTGAAGCCTGGATTACGACCAGATAGGAGCCAAGAATACTACGAAGCCTGGAGTCGACCAGATAGTGGTATATCTTTAATATAAGTTATGAAGCCCGGATTCAACCGGATAGTATCTTGATTTCTCCAAATACCATGAAGCCTAGATTCGACCAGATAATGGTATAATACATCGTGAAGCCTGGATTACGACCAGATAGCGGTAAAAAAGCACTGAAGCCTGGATTACGACCAGATAACAATGAGGGACCCTGTGAAGCTTGGATTTCGACCAAATAGCAGTTCACACGGCCAATTACTATGAAGCCTGGATTCGACCAAATATTAGTATGCCCAACAGTCAAAGGGAAGCCCGGAAGCGACCAGATAACCACTTGATTTCTTCTGAAACCTGGATTTCGACCAGATAAGAAGTAAGGTATTGTGAAACCTGGATTACGACCAGATAACGGTACAAGACACTGCGAAGCTTGGATTTCGACCAAATAGCAGTTTACTTGGACAATTACTAAGAAGCCCGGAGTCGACCGGATATTAGTGTGCCCTGAATTCAAGTTGAAGCCTGGATGCGACCGGATAACAACTTAATTCCTTCTAAAGCCTGGATTACGACCGAATAAGAATTGAGAAATTGTGAAGCCTGGATTACGACCGAATAGCAAGTATAATCTCATCTCCCCAGTAAGTCACTGTAAAGCCTGGATTACGACCAGATAGCAGTCGGCCTTATCACTATGAAGCCTGGATCACGACCAGATAGTAGTTCATTTTCACCTCTTCAACTAAGAGGCGATTCCTCAGTAGAATAACGGACGACCAAAGTTCCTAAAATTCGAATTTTCTCAAGAAACAGAGATTATTCCCCCAGTAGAATAACGGACGACCGAAGCTCCTAAAATTCTATTTCTCTCAACAAAGAACAACATTCCCCAGTGGAATCTTCCTCAACAACAAGTATACAAGCTCTCGCTAAGGAAACTCTTATGCGATCGACACTCCTTCGGATGGCATCTTTAAGCCCATCTCTTATCATCAATCTCCAAATGGAATCTTTAAGCCCATTCCCAACATCACAAGACAAATACCACTTCATGCGAGTGCAAATTTCTGGGCACTCTAGTGTTCAATCATCTTCAACCCTCGGATCACGAAAGGCAAACAAGCCAATCTAAATCTTCATGTTTAAGAAGATTGAACGGGGCAGATGTTGTACCCCAAAATTTGCCCTCCCATATTTCTCAATACATTCCAAGTGAGGTCCTCAAATTGCTCAAGGAAGTCCAAGGGTTGACCAAACAAGCTCTCTCCTAAGGAAGTCTACCTCAAATTAGGGTTTCATGTTGCATCAAGATACTTGAGTCCAAGGGATCCCAAATTCTCACCATTGTCCTAATATGTTCTCAAGATCATCCATGTGAAGTTTCAAGCCCTACAAAGAAAGTTGGCTCAGTCAATTGCTCAAAGGCCTGAAAATCGACTGTGCTAGGGCAAAAGTCAACTGTGGCCCACATACAGTCAAACTTCAAGATTTTTGGTAAACATCCTAATTCTGAAGTATCATTCATCATTTGATCAAGGGTTGATCATGATTCATCAAGGGTTGCTCATAATTCATCAAGAACCAAAAGTTGCTAAATTAGGGTTTTGTAGGAAAAGTCAACTCAACTTTGACCAAGCATAACTTTCTCATACTTTATGAGAAATGATCCATACAAAGCTCATTTTAAAGAGGATGAAATTATCTACAATCCATCTTCAGCTCCCAAGTTCAAAATATGCACTCACAAGAAGTTATGAATTTGGACATTATAGGTCATTTTGAAAAGTCAACAAAAACACTTTTTTTGTCAAAACATCATACATGAGCATGGAATATCAAATTGATATGAGACAAAAAGGTTTGCTTATACGACATCTCAGGCTTTCTAAAAAGTCCAAGAACACATTGAAAGAGTCAAAATTGAGGAAGTTATGCATTGGTGAAGTTGACCCTTTTTGCAAAATTGTCAAAAGTCAACTATGCCTAAAATTGCAAATTTTTCCAAATGGGCCCAATCTTTTGCACTTTTTTTGAGTTGGCAACATGGTCCACGAGCCCTAGCCCTTACCACTTGTCATTATCTTGTTTCTATTATTTATTTTGATTTTTATTTGAATTAAATCAATTTTAATCAAAACAAATCATAGAAAAATCCAATGCATTGAAAACTCAAGATTTTGCACATGTTTCAGATCCGATATCCAGCTAGCATGAGATTGAATTCGTGTAAAGGCTTGGTGTGCACAAAAAGATTGAGTTTGCTCTATTTTTAGCAAGATTTTCAAGTGTATCAAATCCAAATCAAAAGTAATGATGGAGGAAGATTGAGATCAGCTTTTCAACCCTAATCCAATCCTTGGTATATATTGAGCATGTGCAGACCTAAAACAAGGCGAGAGAGAGGCGTGAGAACCAGAACCAAACTAAAAAAAAAACAAGAAAAAGTGTTGAATTGAATTCGTAGTTGCAAGCAATTACAGGCCTTCCTGATCATCCCAATCACTTCCTGGGAGTGTAGGCAAGCGAAACCAATCAAGAACAAGCATTCACAAGCCCCGTAACTCGCTGTAAGTTAGCCACGACATTCCCTTTTTCTTGAATTAGAATTGCATCATTCTGATACTTATAGCATAAAGTAATTGTATATTATTGTTCACCATCATATTTGCAAGCTTTCTGTAACATTTAATTTTGTTTTCATGGACTATATGAGATTTCACCATTGTTAGGGTTTGTAGCTTCGATTTGGGATCTTGGCTTACAGGTGAAATTGGGCCATGTTTAGGGTACCATGAAGTTCGTGAGACTGAGACGAATGGATTGGTACCATCACCATTGATTTATTGTGATTGTACAGGATTCTTGATATGCACAGGTCTTTAGCCACGATGGATGTCCGTTGGTAAAGGTCTGTTGTCTAAAACAACAGATCCTTGGAGAAGACGAAGACGTGGCGAACAACTATTCGCCTGTTTAAAAAAAATGTGTGCTGAATTAACATGTTTGGCCTTTTTAATATTTAATCATTGTCTTGTATTATATGAACAAACAGAATAAGTGGCACAGTTGGTAGTGGAGTGTGTGGAAAAGGCATCAGGGCCTGGGTTCGAATCCCAGGTCCCCCCATTCTTGCATATTATTTTTCCTTTCAGGATCAGGCGCACATACAAAGTTAAGAGAACACCATATGCCCTCCGGATCTAGCCCTTGGATCTCCAGATGGTCAAATCTGATGGCCATCATCTGAAAGACCATGGTATGCCCAGTCAACGCATGGCAGGAGATCATGGAGGTCAACGTGGGTCACCTCCTTTTTGGGCCCAAAATCTGATATTCGCACCCCCTCCAAATTACTTTTCCAGACCCAGTTTCCTATTTTCTTTTCTTTTTATAATTTCCATTATTTAGTTTATTTATTTATTTTACTAACAAAATTAATTATTTTCTTTTATCAAAAAATCACAAATAATATTTTTCACCCAATTAGACTTAGGTTTATTTTTTATCAATAAATTAATTAATTTAATTAGATTTTAATTTTAGATAACTTTAATTATTTTGCAAATAAATTAAAAATGATTAGAACAATTAGGGTTGGTTTATAATTTAATTATATTTTCTCTTTTCTTAAAAATAACCAAAAACATAAAAAATAGGCCATGTAATTATTTTTATTAATTAATTTAATTACTAGTTATTTTTGTATATAATTTTAAAACCTAATTCTTTTCTTAAAAAATATTAAAAAACAACAAAAACAATTTTCTCTTTCAATTAGGTTAGAAGAGGTCAAAACCCTAGTTCTCTCCCGATCTAAATTTCATCGCGCGCACTTTTATTATTATTTTTATCCTATTAATGTAATTGCTCACAAGTTGTAATAGTTTAAATTAGGACTTTTTACTTTCATTTATCGCTTTATTTTAAGGGTTTGTTTTTGGCTATGTAAATACCCAAAGCCTTGTAATAGCGTAGTTTAATTTCCGCACTTTAAATTCCGCAAAATATTAACTGTTAGATGTATGATTAGGGTTGCATGACAAGAATGTATGATTAACTTTAAAACAGTTAGATATCCCTAAAATATGCGAAGATAAAAAATCTGAAATTGAATCACTCGCACATACGCACTCCTAGGGTATACTCCCACTTCGGTTGCCTTCGGTAAACGGTCATTGAGTATAGGATATTTTAGTGGTCGTCCTTTTGTCTCAAAGATCAAAGTTGCCTCAGAATAGTTTCCTCAGATATTGTTGCCTCGAATAATTGATCTAAGACATTAGGGTTACTACTAAGACATCCTAACATTGTTTTAGTGACCGTACGTCCCTTTCAAATTGACCCTTAAAACTCCAACGATGGTGCTACTTACTCACTAATAGTGGGATAGCGCTGTCTAAAGGAAATAAATATAGAACAATTCTTTTTTTCGAGTAGGCAGATTAGTTCTTAAGTACTTGCTCAATCCAAACAAACTTTTTCACACTTACACTCCTTTACAAACAAAGTTTTCAAAAACACTTCGTAACACTCTTGAAGACAGAAGCAAGAGTTAAATCGAAGTCAAAACAAAAACTTTTCAAATCACACAAACACACAAAGAAGCAATTTTGAAAATGATGAGCAAGTACCTAAGAGCCCGTAGAAAACTACGGATAGAAAGGGTGCTAATACCTTCCCTTTCTATAATCTACCCTTCGTACCCAAAATCTCAAAAAAAGGAATTTTTCTGTGCTTTTTTCCTTTCCGGTTGGATAAAATAAAAGTCGATGGCGACTCTTGTTTACCGCGACATTTTGCGAACACAAATGCAAATTGCAAACCAGCATTCCTAAAAAACAGTCCCGGTTCTGGCCACCGTATCACACTGTTCATAATACCTTTTCATTGAAACCTTTCACTCAATCTTGGCATTTGTTCATGATTCATTTTCAGAACTTTATGATGTTTCAAAAAGGTGTTATGAACATATAAATATTCATTTTCAAAATCATTTTCAACACCTCTTCCAAATATATTTTCTGAATTTTTCAAAATACAAACTCATGCTTTTCTTCACTTTCATACATAAGTTTTATGCACACTTTCATACATTGTTAAACAGAAAACTTTGAGCAATTATATCTTGAGTCATTATACAATATTATCATTGTAAGAGAAGATCATTCATTGTTAAATCACTCTAAGTGATGAATACTACTCAACTCACTCAAAATCAAATATTGATAGTTACTTACTTATTTTTCCAGGATTGTTGGAAATAAGTTTAAGTGGTTTTTAAATCTTGTCTTTCCAGGATTGTTGGATACAAGTGTAGTCACTTTGAGAGGATTGTTCTCATTGTTGACATAATGAAAATACAAGAGGATTGTTCTTGGTCCAAGAGGATTGTTCTTAGCTGTTTGGTATTTCTTGTTTAAGTTTGCCACAATAAGGAAATCTCTTTCATGTTAAAAGGGGACTGGAGTGCTCTCGGACTGTGAGGGGAACCAGGATATATCGCTCGTGTCTCTTTATTTTTCTGCACTTTACTCTTTCCTAAACTCACCATTAACCAGAAAAATAATATCCATCATCACTAAAACCAGAACTTTTTAAAGTACCTAATTCACCCCCCCCCCTCTCTCTTAGGCGCACTTCATACTTACAGTTGGTATCAGAGCAGGTTATAGGTAACTTGTTCCTAAAAGATCCAGAATGGCTTCCGCAAATCAAAATCCCGTTTTCAGAGATGGTGGTAGTAACAACAAGCCTCCTCTATTTTGTGGTGAATATTTTGACTTCTAGAAAATACGCATGAAGGCACATCTAGAAACACAAGGAGATGAAATATGGGATGCCGTCGAGAATGGTCCATTTATCCCTATAACGGTAATCAATGGTGCTGTCTCATCAAAGCCTAAAACTGCATGGGATGATGATGATAAGAAGAAAGTTATCTATGATAAAAAGGCAATAAACCTTCTTCAAGGTGCACTTAGCATGGATGAATTCTTCTGTGTCTCGGCATGCAAGACAATAAAAGAAATATGGGATACCTTGGTACAAACTCATGAAGGAACGGTTGAAGTAAAAAGATCAAGACTAAATACTCTGAGTCAAGAATACGAATTATTTCGAATGCAGCCCAGAGAAACCATTCTTGACCTACAAAAGAGATTTGTGCACTTGATAAATCATCTAAGTGCTCTTGGTAAAACTTTGACAAATGATGAACTAAATCTGAAAGTACTTAGGTCCTTAACTAGGGAATGGCAACCAAAGGTAACAGCAATTTCAGAAAAGAAAATTCTCTCCTCCATGACGTCCGCAACATTGTTTGGAAAACTTCAAGAATATGAAACGGAACTCAGAAGACTTAAAAAGCATGAAAATCAAGAGAAGAAATCCAAGAATATTGATTTGAAGATAGATTCCAAGGAAGTTGAAAAGGAAGACAATCTGGAAGAAGATGAAAATTTCATGCTTCTTGTTAAAAGGCTTGGTAAGTTCTTTGGTAGAAATGACAAACCCTTTTCTTATTCAAAATGAAAGAAACAATTTAAGAAAAAGGAAGCTTCCACATCAACACAAGAAACCACATGTTATGAATGTGGTAAGCAATGTCATATCAAGCCGGATTGTCCAAAACTCTCCAAGAAAGGTTGCTTCAAAAGCAAAAAGGGATTCAAGAATAAAAAGGCTTATGTTGAATGGGAGGATAATGAAATAAGTTCCTCATCCGATTTCGATAGTGATGAAAGTGCAAATCTAGCGTTGATGGCCTCACACCACTCCGATGATGAAGACAATGAGGTTAGTAATGAATTTTCTATTTTTGATAGTGATGCACAAGGTGCTATAGATGAACTATTGAATGAATGCAAAATTCTGTATAAAACTATTTCATCACAAAAGAAACAAATTTCATCCTTAGAAGAAAAATGTGAATCTATGGAAAAAGATTTCAAAGAAGAAAAAAAAATTAAGTGATGAACAAAAATAGAATTTTGTATGCAAAAATTGTGAATCACTCTCTTTCCAAATTGTCCAATTAAAAGAGTCATTGAAAGATATGAAAAAGGCCAAATTGGATTGGAAGATGTTCTTATCCAACAAAGATACTCCAATGACAAAAGTGGACTTGGATATTCAAAGTTCTCAAAACCGAGTTCTAATAAAACTATCTTTGTTAAGGCTAGTGATCAATCATCCAAAGAGAAAGTGATCAAACCTAAAATAGTTCATCACTATCCTAAAAAGAAAACATTTCCTAAGAAGAAATCTTATCCTTCTAGATAGAAGTAACTTTGAACCTACTTGTTTTTATTGTGGCATTAAAGGCCATACACCTAATGTTTGCTATGTTAGAAGCTTTAGTGTGGCAAGTGGGCATTATGTGTGGGTAAAGAAAGGCACTAATTATGAAGGACCCAAAGCAACTTGGGTACCTAACAAAGCCTAATTTGTTTTGCAGGTATGCTTGAAGACCACATGCAATCTTTGGTATCTTGATAGTGGTTGTTCAAAGCATATGACAGGAGACATAAACCAATTTTAAAATCTAGTGCTAAAGGCCAAGGGTTTTGTCACTTATGGAGACAATAATAAGGGAAGAATCCTTGGCAAAGGAAAAGTTGGTACTCCACCTTTCACATCCATTGAAGATGTTCTTTATGTTGAAGGACTAAAGCATAATCTTCTGAGTATTAGCCAACTTTGTGACAAAGGCTTCAAGATCAAGTTCACTAAGGATGAATGCTTGATAGAAGACGAAGTCGCACATGAGGTTATACTTAAAGGTAAAAGAATCAATAATATATTCATGATTTCCCTTGATGATCCGTCTTTGAAGGTTAAATGTTTCATGGCGAACAACGATGATTCATGGTTGTGGCACAAAAGAATTGCTTATATTCACATGGAACACTTGAATAAACTAATCAAGCATGATCTTGTCATTGGACTGCCTAAGATAAATTTCGTCAAAGATAGACTCTGTCATGCTTGTCAAAAGGGGAAACAAACAAAATCAACTTTCAAATCTAAGAATATGGTTTCCACTACAAGGCCACTATAATTGTTACATATGGACTTATTTGGTCCATCAAGAAAAAGAAGTTTCGGAGGTAGTGTATATGCTTTGGTTATTGTTGACGATTTCTCTAGATATACTTGGACATTCTTTTTAGTGAATAAAAGTGATGCATTCAAGGCGTTCAATAAGTATGCTAAACAAATTCAAAATGAGAAGTCTCTAACAATTGCCTCCATAAGAAGTGATCATGGCGGAGAATTCCAAAATGCTCTATTAGAAAAATTTTGTGGAGAACATGGAATATCTCACAACTTCTCGGCACCAAGGACTCCTCAACAAAATGGAGTGGTAGAAAGAAAGAATAGGTATCTTGTGGAACTTGCTAGAACAATGCTTAGCTATTCAAATATTCCAAAATACTTTTGGGCAGATGCGGTGAGCACGACATGCTTTGTTAGCAATAGAGTTAACATAAGACCAATCTTGAAGAAAACTCCATATGAACTCTTCAGAGGGAGGAAACTGAACATTGATTTCTTTCACATCTTCGGATGCAAATGCTTTGTCTTAAACAACGACAAAGATAACCTTGGTAAGTTTGATGAAAAATCCGATGAAGGTATTTTTCTTGGCTACTCTCTTTCTAGTAAGGCATATAGAATCTACAACAAAAGAACTTTGACAATTGAAGAATCAATGCATGTATCTTTTGATGAAACTAACCCCTCCAAGGAGGGTAATATTGTTTGTGATAATGATGATGATGAAATACTAGAAGGTCCTCAAGAAAATTCTTCCAAAGATCAACCAATTCAACACGAAGAATCACCCCAACTAGAATCAAATCACAATGATCTACCAAAAGAATGGAGAACTCATAAAGATCATCCTATCGATAATGTAATTGGTAATATAAGTCAAGGTGTGTCAACAAGATTAAATCCCAAGGATGCTTGCCTAAACATGACGTTTGTCTCTCAAATTGAACCTTACAAAGTTGATAAAGCCTTAGGCGATGACCAATGGATTATCGCTATGCAAGAAGAATTGAATCAATTTGAAAGGAATCAAGTTTGGGAACTTGTCCCTAGGCCAAGAAACAAACACATTATTGGAACAAGATGGGTGTTTAAAAACAAACTTGACGAGAATGGAATAATTGTTTGTAACAAATCAAGGTTGGTAGCACAAGGCTACAATCAAGAAGAAGGAATATATTTTGAAGAAACTTTATCTCCGGTTGCAAGGTTAGAAGCTATTCGTATCTTACTTTCCTATGCTTGTTCATTAAATTTTCAGCTTTTCCAAATGGATGTCAAAAGCGCATTCTTGAATGGATATATCACTGAAGAAGTCTATGTTAAGCAACCCCCGGGGTTTGAAGGTTTCAAGAATCCATCTCATGTATTTAAATTGAGAAAATATCTCTATGGATTGAAACAAGCACCAAGGGCATGGTATGATCGTTTAAGCAACTTCTTATGCGAAAAAGGTTTTGAAAATGGCAAAGTTGACAAGACTCTGTTTATCAAGAAAATCAAAGATGACACTTTGCTACTCAAGTCTATGTTGATGATATCATTTTTAGTTCTTCAAATCAAGAAATGTATGAAGAATTTTCAGCAATGATGCAAGGAGAATTTGAAATGTCCATGATGGGTAAAATGAACTATTTTCTTGGACTTCAAATCGAACAATTAAAAGATGGCATCTTCATCAACCAATCCAAATATTGCAAGGAACTCTTGAAAAGATTTGACATGGATAACTGTAAGGCAATGTCTACACCAATGGGTTCCGGTTCATATGTTGATCAAGATGAATTAGGTGTTTCCATCGACATTACAAAGTATCAAGGTATGATTAGCTCCTTATTGTAGTTGATGGTAAGCCGTCCTGACATAATGTTTAGTGTTTGTCTCTGTGCTCGCTTTCACGCTAATCCAAAGGAATATCATCTCACGGTGGTAAAGAGGATCATGAAGTATCTCAAAGGAACAAAAAATGTCAGATTGTGGTATCCTAAAGGTAGTGTTTGCAACTTAGTTGGTTATTCTGACGCGGATTATGCAGGTTGTAAAACTGATAGAAAAAGCACAAGTGGTACTTGTCACATCCTTGGAAATGCATTAGTATCATGGGCCTGTAAGAAACAAGCATGCGTTGCTCTCAGCACGGCCAAAGATGAATATATTGCAGCGGGTAGTAGTTGCGCTAAAATTTTGTGGCTCAAACAACAACTTCGTGACTACAGACTCGATCTAGGATGCATTCCTCTACGGTGCAACAATACAAGTGCAATAAACATTACAAAGAATCATGTCATGCATTCAAGAACTAAACACATAGACATACGACATCATTTCCTCTGCGATCATGTACTTCAAGGAGATGTCGAGGTAACCTTTGTAGATACTCATAATCAGCTTGCCGATATCATCACTAAACCTTTGGCAAGAGAACCGTTCTACAAGATTCGACGAGAGCTTGGCATACTTGACGAAAATGACATATAAGGTGCCTTCTATCCTTGTTATGATTTTATATATATGTTTTAAACATGCTATATGTGAATATATATTAAGTGGTATTTAATTTTTAAGAAAAATTTGGTTTTGGTCATTTTTGGTTGATGCAAATCGATTGCAGAAAGAGTGTAAATCCATTGCTCACTGAGTATTTTTAATTCTGACCTTTCTGTTTCAAGTGTAAATCGATTACACCATTGTGATCGGTGGATCTGGAACTGACTGTTTAACGCTGGTTCGCGAAATGTCGCGGAAGCAAGAGTCGCCACCGTCTTTTATTTTCTCCAAATGGAAAGGACAAAAGCACAGAAAAATTCCTTATAGAGATTGCTCTCGGTTCGGGAGGTAGGTTATAGAAAGGGAAGGTGTTAGCACCCTTTCTATCCATGGTTATCCATGGGCTCTTAGATACTTGCTCTTTGTGTTTTCAAAAATGGTTTGTTTGCTTTTCAACTGTGGGTTTTAAAAAAGTTTCTTTGAAAATTTCAGTTCGACTCTTGTATCGGTCCTCAAGAGTGTTTGAAAAGTTGCTTTCGAAAGCTTTTTGAAAATGTGTCGGTGTGAAAAGTATTTTTGAATTTGTTTTGAAATTAGAGCAAGTACCTAGAGTCGTCTACCTACCCTAAGGAATTCGTCTGTGTAAATGTCCTTGAAGTAGTGCCATCCCACCATTGAGAGGTAGGTAGTACCACCGTTGGAGGTGTTCGGGTCAATTCGAGTTTAGGGACATGGTGATCACCAGAGCAATGGGAAGATACCTTAGAAGCTACCCTCATGCCAGGTTCCCGGATCATGAGGACTTACTAAGACATCCTCTACTCGACGATCACCTTTCGGGGCAAGGCAACAGTGAGGCGTACCCTAGGGGTGGTGTGTGATTTTGTGTGTCAGATTCATTTATTTTTGTCTTGTCATGTCATGGGTGATCTACGCGTTTGTTTTTATTTTGTCATTCATTCTTGCATGCCATTATTAGCAGTTAAAAAAGTTGCGAGAAATGTAAAGATCCAAAACTATTACAAAGGCGCGGGTCCACATCGCCAAATTAAAATCCAGGACCCGATTTGACAAAAAATAAAGAAATAAAGTGCGAGAAATATAAATTTACACGGCTTTGGGAGAGTTACATAAATATTATAAGAAATAAAATAAAATGCGCGAATTAAATTAAAATTGAAAGCGAGGGCGTTGGACCCTTTTTAATGAAATTAAATTATATTAACAAATTAATTAAATTAAAATGAAAAAGAAATTATTTTTGAGGTTTTTTGTATTTATGGTTTTTATGTTAATTAAATGAGATTTGAACCTAATTCTAGCTATTTTTTTAATTTATTAAGAAAATATGACCATTACCTAAAATTAAACCTAATTAATTAATACAATTTGATTTATAAAAATAATATTAAATAATTAATTATGGTGAGAGAAAAAGAAAAAGAATGGAAAAATACTTGAAACCCTAATTCTACACTTTTTAATTTATTAAAAAATATTTGAATTAAACCTAAATTTAAAAAGTTAAATTAAATTAATGAGATTTATTTACAAAAATATTAGTTAAATAAAATATATTTTGATTTTTTGTCTTTTCTGATTTTTATATTATTATTATTTTTTTATATTAAGAAAATAAATTAATTTAAGGATCAAAATAAATAAAATAGAAAAATATGAAAAAAGAATAAGAAAGCAAACCATGGGGGGTTCTGTCCCCAAATTGGAGGTATAGCTCAGCATCTTTGGCCCATTAAGCCTTGGCCTTATTTGACTTTTCATGCCAGCGTGTATTTGCATTGACTGAGGCACATCATATGCTTTGAATTCTGGCCATAGGATGGATGCAGTGGGACGTGTGGCATGGCAGATTACGAGGTTTCATAGTGGTCTTCAAGGAGCAAACTGCATGGAATCATGATTAGAAGAAAAATATGGAAATAGGAAGGGGACCTGGGGTTCGAACCCAGGTCCTAGAGGTTACCAATACCAAGCCTTGCCACTGGAGCTCTTCACGCGTTTTGATTATATAATTGCAAACAAATATTATAAGAGAAAAGTGGTCACTGATGTAAAAATAACAAAAAGCGCGCGTTGATTTCAAATTAGCCTATCACGCTTCGCCACCTAGTCTTCGTCTTCCTTGTTTTGCTTTTTCCTGAAACATAAAAAGGGTTAGCGGGGGTTTTAAACCCCCCCCCCCCCCCAAAATACACTCTTTTCCAAAATAGCGATTAGGCCATATGGTTATATAAATTAGGCGCGAGGGGTGTATTATATTCGTCCAGGCTTCCTGATTTCAACCATGGCACTGAGAAGTCTCATTTTACAGTATGTGAAAGTACCCAATTCGAAGCTTGAAGAACCCTAGCCTGTTTCAATGGTGAATCCTCTAATTTGGCACGAAAACTCAATTAAAGTATGCAGTTAGCTTTAGAATCAATCAATTAATGTAAATCAGTAAAGAAAACACATGAAAAATGTATGTAATTCATGATACAATTATGAATATTTTTCTGAAAAGTGGGACATGCTTCTACCGTTTCCTGGTGTTAGAGCTTATGATTTTGATTCAGGAAGTTCCCTTGATATCTCAGGAAGGTGATAGAATGGTTTTCTTGCCTTGAAAAGCCTTGCAATCGTGATTTCAGTTCTTGAGTTTTTCACAAAAAATGCAAAAGTGTTTCTTCAATTCTAGCGCAGCTCAGAGGTTCCTTGGACTAGGGTTTGCATGAGTATATATGTGTGAATGATTAGGGTTGAGTTTTTGGTCCAAAGAATCAATGAATTGATGGAGAGAATATTTAATTTTCCATGCATATATTTTTCAATCTTTTCATGCATATTTGCTACCAATCATGTCCAATTACCATTGATTCTTTCCCTATCCAATAAGGCACGAAAATCTGAAGTTATTCCATGCATAAAAAGATTTGATTGACTTGCTTTGGTATTTTCCACATATTTATTTTAATTAAATGAATTATTAGCAATTAAAAATTCAAATACATAAATAAAAATGATGAAAAACTTCCCTTTGGGCCAAATGGTCGTGCACATGTTTTGGATGATGGATTTTGGAAGAAAAAGAGGCCCATTAGCAATTTTAAGACATTTGAAGCAAAGTTGACTTTTCAAAATATCCAAAAAATTCCCAACTTCCACAAGGCATAACTTGCTCAATTTTTAAGCTTTTCTCATGTTCTTGGACATTTTGGAAAGGTATTGAAGTCCTCTAACTAATGCCTTTGGTCCCATGTCATTTTGATTTACCAATCTCAAGTTATGGCCTTTGAATTAAAGTCCCTTTTTGTTGACTTTTGAAAATGACCTATAATGTTGAAATTGATAACTTTTTGTGAGAGCATTTCTTGGACTTGAAGTGTGAAGAGGAGTTGTAGGAAATGTCTTTCTCTTCAAAATGAGCTTTGGATGGAATTTTTCTGATAATCCATGTGGAAGTTATGCCTTGGTCAAGTTACAGTTGACTTTTTCAACTATCCAAATATGGAAACTTTTGCATCTTGAGACTTTTTGAGCCAAGCTTTGAAAATCATGATCAAGCATTGATCAAATGATGTTTGTGGCTTCAAAATAAGATGTTGACAAAAAATTTGAACTTTTGACTGTCAAATGACCATTTTGCCCCTACAGTTGACTGTAGTGCAATTAGGGTTTTTGACTGTGCAATTTTGTGCTGTAAGTCTTGAAACTTGGTATGAGGATGCTTGACCATATTTGTAGGCATGTGGGACTTGATTGGACCCTTGGAAACTTCATTTTCTTTGTCAGAACCAAAACCCTAATTTTGACTGTTAGGAGGCCCTTGAACTGTGCAACCCTTGGGGAATTTTGAAGCTTTGACTTGGCAAATCTTGAAGAATATGGGAGGGCAAATTTTGGGGTACAACAACCATAAATGCAAATCGATTGCACTCTGTGCATTTCAGTTTTATTTTGATTTTGTTTTATGTGCAAATCGATTGCACCTGTATGCAACTCGATTGCACCTACTGTAACTTGCTTTTATGACAGAAATTTTTGTTGGTCAGAATTCCTCTCTCTCATATTCCCAAGCCAAATAAACTTTAATACAACCCACTCATTCCTATCTACTCAAATCATATCCAAATTTCAGCTCACAAACACCTTTCTCTCTCAACAAAACCTAAAATCCTCAAAACCCTAAATACCTTACCCATGGCTTCAAGACAAAAAAAGAAAGGTGCCAGCTTCAGAAAAAAGGGAAGAAAAAGGTTGATTCATTCTCTAATCCATTACTTTCATCTCTCTCATAAGAACAAGAATCCAGATTCACAAAGGACTTCCAAAGGAAAATAGTGTCCAATCCTAAATATGGAAAAATGGTGACATATGTGTTAGGTACTCGTATCTCTCTAACTCCTGAGGTTGTTGGTGAGATTATTCATATTCCTTACACTGGAAGTTCTCTGTATGACCCTGAAAACAAGGCATGGGATGACTACCGAAAAAAGGATTTCTATTACAGCATTGGGCGATTAAGTGAAGCTGAATTCCGTGCCAAATGGATTCGTGGTCTAGGCGGAGTAATTCCTTCCAGAGACTCCTAGAGTGCAGGTAACTTCTATATAGACGATCGCCTATTTCATTACTTTATGGTCTATTTATGTTTCCAAGAGCTGGAAACCACTGCACTGTGACCAACCTGGAAATGCAGCTGATTTATGCAAGAAAGAAAGGAATAAGTGTTAACTGGGCAAGACTTATAATGGTGCATATGTTGAGAGTCGATGAAAAATCGAAATTTCTTCCATATGCTTATTTTGTTACTTTAATTATGGAGGAATTTGGAGTGGATTTTGCTGGGTTTGAGAAAGTGAATATGGATCCAAATCTGAATAAGATTTCCATCAAGAATGTTGACTCCAGAATGGGTGTGCATTACAATCCGGAAACAAAAACTATCACTTACATTGGTGAAGATGTGGTTGGTGATGAAGGGAAAGATCAAGAAGTCGAAGGCGGTGAAGCTGTACCTCCACCACCTACTGCTTCCTCTGGTCTAAGCAATCAAGAGCTTATGGATTACATGTCTCAACAATTTGCTTCCATGAACACCAACATCAACAACCAATGGAATTCGATCAATGATTCTACTACAACCCGGATTAATGACTTCTGCACAGATGTGAATCAACAATTTTCTTACCTTTACTCTCATCTTCACATTCCACCATATGATCTAAATGATCCAGCTGCACCTCCTCAACACTATACAGAACCCCCTCTTCAACAACAATTTCTGAATCAAGGCTTTTGGTCCTATAACCACCAGGACATGCATCACCCTTGAAGTTCTGGCCAACTCTATTTTCTTTTATGTCCTTGTCTTGTTATTCTATGTTTTGTTTGTTAAATTTATGTGTAATCGTTAGACAATTTATGTTGCATGTTTAATTAAAGTTTTTTTCGATATATTGCTTTATTACTATTTTTTTTGTTACATCTTTCCCTTCTTTTTGATAATGTCAAAGGGGGAGAAAGATGTGGTACTTTATGCTTGTATATTTCCTTGTCTTAATTTTTAAAGGTACTCTCCAACCAAGATGAACAAATACAAAGGATTCCAACCTTCTCATACATAGGGGGAGTTTTGCATCTTAGGTGGAGAAGCTCTTTCTGGAAACTACAACGCATAAAGCAAGGTTGTTTGTCATCATCAAAAAGGGAGAGAGTGTAAAATCAAGCTTCTCAAATGAACTTTTGTTTTTGATGAAGACAAACCATGATTAACAAAGAAGGCAAAGATTTATGATCAAGCTCAAAGCATCTATGGACAAAGTCTTCAGTTCAAAACTCTTAAACAACTTTCAAGGTATAATGATATTACTTACTTTGATCTTAAGATATAGATGCTCAATGGTGAATAACAAATGTTTTATAAATCATCACTCAAGTTTTTCAAAGTTAAAATTCATTTTTCACTTGACTGCAATCGATTTGCATATTAGTGCAATCGATTGCATGCTTCAATTTTTCAGATCTTTTGCTTTTGTTTCTCAGTGCAATCGATTTACATTGCTTGTGCAATCGATTTCATACTTAAAATTTTTAAAATGTTTGCTTTTGTTTCTCAGTGCAATCGATTTACATTGCTTGTGTAATCGATTGCACTCACTTATTTTTGCTACTGACTTCACATGCAATCGATTTACATTGCTTGTGCAATTGATTGCACACTTAAATTTTTTGAATATATAGCTATTGAAACCCCGTGCAATCGATTTACACAAAGGGTGCAATCAATTGCATGCTACACGATTTTGAAAAATAGTAGCTTTGCACATGCCTGTTTATAATACCTTTTCATTGAAACCTTTCACTCAATCTTGGCATTTGTTCATGATTCATATTCAGAACTTTATGATGTTTCAAAAAGGTTCTATGAACATATAAATATTCATTTTCAAAATAATTTTCAACACCTCTTCCAAATATATTTTCTGAATTTTTCAAAATACAAACTCAAGCTTTTCTTCACTTTCATACATAATTTTTCTGCACACTTTCATACATTGTTAAACAGAAAACTTTGAGCAATTATATCTTGAGTCATTGTATAATATTATCATTGGAAGAGAAGATCATTCATTGTTAAATCACTCTAAGTGATCAATACTACTCAACTCACTCAAAATCAAATATTGATAGTTACTTACTTATTTTTCCAGGATTGTTGGAAATAAGTTTAAGTGGTTTTTAAATCTTGTCTTTCCAGGATTGTTGGATACAAGTGTAGTCACTTTGAGAGGATTGTTCTCATTGTTGACATAGTGAAAATCCAAGAGGATTGTTCTTGGTCCAAGAGGATTGTTCTTGGCTGTTTGGTAGTTCTTGTTTAAGTTTGCCACAATAAGGAAATCTATTTCATGTTGAAAGGGGACTTGAGTACTCTGGGACTGTGAGGGGAACCAGGATATATCGCTCGTGTCTCTTAATTTTTATGCACTTTACTCTTTCCTAAACTCACCATTAACCAGAAAAATAATATCCATCATCACTAAAACCAGAATTTTTTAAAGTACCTAATTCACCCCCCCCCCTCTCTTAGGCGCACTTCGTACTTACAGTCTCTTGGGGCACGTGGGCGGTCTTGAGAAACTTTACCAAGGCTTTGGCATGGGCCTCAAAACACAAAAGTAAGGACAACAGTGATATATTCGAGGGGGTCTGCCCCAACTGTTCTACAATGTTTTAGTCACTTTTCTTGATTATCTTCAGTATTTCTTCTATCTCCTTTCTAGAAGCTTCAAGGATGATATTGGGACGCTCTCTTGCTTGGACAGGCTCATTCAAGACCTCTTTGCCCCTTGTCTCGGTAGCAGGGATAATAGTAGGAGTATCACTGGGAGTGTTGGTAGGAGTGGCAGCAGGGATGATCACAGGAGTAGCAATGATCTTTGGAGAAATCTAGGGTGAGAAGACTCTTCCACTTCTTGTTATCTTACCGGTCCCAGTGATATTACCGATGTCAGGATCAGTATCTCTTGCCACTTCGTCTTTGTCGGCCAACTGGTCTTGCTTGACGCCATAGTAATAGACGTCATCCTCATAGTTCCAGGGAACAACTTTATCTGATGAGTATGATATTGGTCTTGGCATAGTAATGATTAGAGGTGCAGACCTTGGAACAAATGTAATCCTGACGGGTCTTTTGGTGGAGACCCCGGGAGGATTGTTAGAAATGGTGATTATTGAGACATCTTGATAAGAAGTTATGGTAAGAGGAATTTTTTCAAACAAGATTTCTTTGCTAGTCATCAGGCGTTGAACGCCTATCTTTAGTAACAAACAGCCATTTGGTAGAGACTTGCATAAGTGACAATTCTTATCACATCCCAGGAACAGACCGACTTGCAACAGATTCTATTTAATGGTCAACAGAGGAGTAGTTAAGTCATTCACGGAGGAGACAAAATGATCATCATCAATGGTGTTGATACCTTGACCATGTCTGGGCATTGGCGCCGTTATTACATTAGGCGTTTCTGGGGGATCAAACTCAATCTCTTTCGCATCGATAAGGTCTTGTACCTTATTCTTCAAGGCCCAACAATCATTTGTTTCATGCCCCGGGCTTTCAGAATGATAGGCACATCGAGCATTCGGGTTGTAGAGAGGCGAAGCAGTGTTGGGGTTCTTGGGAGCTTTTTTTAAAGTTGCCAGATTGGTCTTCAAAAGGTGTGGCAAGACCTGGGACATGGTCATGTTGATCCGGGTGAACCGTCTCATGGGCGCTTCTGGCTTGTGCTGATAATTTTGTTGTTGATTTGGCACAGGATTAGAAATCATAACAGCCCCTACCATCGACCGACGTTCAGTTTTGTTTTGATTCCTATGGTCATATGCAGCACTGACCTCCTTCTTTCCAACAAAGGGTTTCTTCATCATGCTCGAAGGTGCATCTCTTTGAATTTTGCCACTTTTTATACCGACTTCGACCCGCTCCCCAGTCATGATTAGTTCAGTAAATCCAGTTGAGGAACTTTCAATCAGGTGGTTGAAGAATGGACCTGATAAGGTGCCTAGGAACATATCCACTAATTCTCTGTCAGATAGAGGGGGCTGGACTCTGCCTGCGAGATCCCTCCATTTTTTAGCATAGGTCTTGAAACCTTCAGCTGCACCCATAGACATGCCTTGTAATTGCGTCCGAGTTGGAGCTAAGTCATCATTATACTGGTATTGTTTGTAAAAGGCGGCAGCCAAATCTTACCAATTGCGAATATTGGTCCCTTCCAACTGATAGAACCAATCCAACTGCGTCCCTGACAAACTCTCCTGGAAAAAATGCACCCACAAATCCTTATCAGCCGTATGGGGTTGAATCTTTCTGACGTATGACCTTAAATGCAGCTTCGGGCAAGAGACACCGTCATATTTAGCAAAAGTGGGGACCTTGAATTTCTGCGGGATGACCACCCCTGAGACAAGTCCTAACTATTCAAAATCTAATCTGGGTACTCTCTGGACCTCCATAGCATTCAAACGATCCTCTATCTCTTTGTATTTATTATCAGCAAGAGGATATTGTTCCTCAGAATAGTCAGGTTCTTCCTCTTCTTCAGATGTTGGGTTGTTGTTCACTTCCTTGGTCCTGTCTTCTTGATTATCTCCTTCACCCGATGATGTTGCGAAGTCTAAAATTAGTCTAGCTTGTCCTTGGAACCTTCTTCCCATGATCACAATACCGGGTGGTTTCTTCGCTTTTCTTCTTTTCTTTGGCCAGTAGAGTCTTCAACTCCTCTTGTCCTTTTGTCAGAGTCAAGAGGATTTGTTGAAACTGGATGTTCTGCGCCTGAAGATCTTTCATTGTCTATTCAATATCCATCTCACTGAAATAAACAGTAGAAGGATAAGGAGACCTGTTGTAAGAAACCTGTATGATGTTATGATGAATGAATGCAATATGCAAATGATTTCAAGGAAATTAAAGATTTAAATTTGTTCAAACCAAAAAAGAACACACGTTATATTAATAAATCCAAGTTTGAGTACATCATGCCTCTTTGGTCTTACAATGAAAGGAACAAAATACAACAAAAACTTGTAAGACAGAAAGGTTGAATGCATCCTCTTTGGAGCGATGCAGGCGTTCAGATTTCGCTCTTCATGAAGCAGCTTGGTGAGTTCTAGAACCTTCTTCTCACTGGCGTAGAATTGGGCTTCAAAGGTGTCTCGCTCTTCCTTCAATTGAACCCAAGCTTTTTGCAAGTCTTCGAGAGAAGTAGGCATGTCAGGATGAAGGACAATGTATGAGACGTCTCCTTCAACAACATGCTCTATGATAACAGGGAGGATGGAAGGGTAAGGCATCATGAGTCTCTGAGTACGAGCCCGTACCCACCTAAGGTAAGTCTCGAGAGGGATAGAGTTTTTCTGTCCCAAAGTCCTACTGTCCACCTTGTTCACCATTCTCCAAGCTCGTGTAAACCTCTGGCGGTAACCTTTGTCTTCTTTGTCATAGTCAAACACCATACCTTGAATGAGCATCTCATGAGGGTCGTCTCTTCGGGCATACCCAAATTGTCGAAGAGCTAAGCAGGGATTGTAGGTGATACCTCCCCTAATACCAAGCAAAGGGAAGTTAGGTAATTCCCCACAACGGTCAATGATAGAGACGTCTTCCAAGGATCTTGAACACCAACGGATGTCAGAATGGGTGAGGGACATCATCCTTTGAGACCATATCATTCTTTGCTCGTTCTTCAATGCTGATTGAGGTAGGTGTGAAGTGAACCACTTAGCGAGTAAGGGGATGCAACACAAGAGAGTACCTCTTTTCTTCATGGTGCGGGTATGAAGGAAATACAAGATGTCTCCAAGTAAGGTAGGTACGGGATTGCGAGAGAGAAAGACTTTGATGGCATTAACATCTATGAATTGGTCTGGATTAGGGAACTAAACCAAACCATAAATGAGAAGAGCCAGGACATCTTCAAAATCTTGGAAATCCATGTAATCCAAGAATGAACAAGCCTTCTCCAATAGAAATTTGGCTAGGAAGCCTTTAACCCCGCTTCTTGTCTCCCAATTGGATATAATGTCAGCTCTCTTCATATGCAAAGCTTCGGCGATGACTTCAGGTTTTGGAATCCCTTCTAGATCGGTGAACGGTATCTGATCAAGCACGGGCACTCCTAAGAGTAGAGAGAACTCTTCCAGTGTAGGTACTAACTGATAGTCCGGGAAAGTGAAACAATGATGTACGGGATCAAAGAGTTGGAACAGCACACACATCATATCTTCTTGGAAACTGGATGTAGCCAAACTGAGGAGTCGACCGTATTTCTTGGTAAAAGGAGAATCCCCAAGCACTCTTGAGGTTAACTCTTGAAGTTGAGGGTTTGCTTTTACAAATTTGATTCGGATGGTGTTCCTTCGGGCGGAATTCGTGACCTATAAAACAAAAACAAAGATAAATTTCTAAATCCTTGAAATGGTTAGTGAGCATGCTCATGATGCTTATGATGTTTATGATGTTATAAATAAGTAAATATATACACACACAGCAAACAAGTTCCTATGTTTTAGGCTTGCATGGGGTTTTCATAGGTAAGTACCCTCTTGAAGTTTAGTTGGCTCAACCTGTCCTAGTAATAGTGATCGGGTTCTAAAGGATCTCAATATCACCGACCTTTCTCTTAGGCATTGTCTCAGGGAAATCAATCTTTTCTTGCAGCCGAGATATCCCAAAAGTCTAGCCTCAATGAGTGTAGTATTGAGTATCAACCAATTTTTAGCTCTACACCGAAACCAGTTATCTCACTACGTCCTAATGGCCAAGTTTGTTCAATTAGGGTTCTAAAGTTAGTTAGTGCTTCATGACGCCACTCAGCAGCCTCGTATTTTCCTCGATTCACCACGAGGGATACCGGTACCCACAAATGCGTCACACTAACATAGCCATTGTTTCAACCATATCGGTATACGCCGTACAGTTTCCACAATCTATTGCTATTTACTTAAAAAGGTGTCCCAGATCCGGGTGGAGGATCAATGCAAGCCCAATACAAAAGAACAAAATATAAAGCATGCAAAGAAACAAGTAAAGGTGATCTAACTCTAAGGTAACCCCACTTTTAAGTAATATCCCAAGCAGAGTCGTCAGTTCTGTGATACAGTGGGAGAACTGACTTGAGGTTTTGCGTTTTAATCGCAATTGTGCGATTAGAAAGAGTCGCCACCTACTTTTCTTTTATCCAAAAAGAAAGGTAAAAAAGCACAGGAAAGACCTTTCGAGATTACTTCTCGGGTTCGGGGGGTAGATTATGAAAAGAGAAGGTATTAGCACCCTTTTCATCTATGGTTTTCCATGGGCTCTTAGTTACTCGCTAGATCACTTGCTTTTGTTTGAATGTGCTTGTGGTGTGGGTTTTGAAAGTATTTTGAAAAATGTCTTTGCAATGGTTCTCGTCTCTATAAGAACGCATACAAAGGGTTGTTTCGAAAAATAGTTCAAAGAGGTGTTTGTGTATTGTGTTTTTTGAAGGTGATTTTGAAAAGATGTTGTTGTAATGGTTCTCATCTCTATAAGAACGTATACCAAAAGTTTTTTGTCTTTTTAAAAAGGTTTTAATGTGAAAGTATTGGTGTAAAATGTTTGGTTGTGAACAAGCGAGCAACTAAGAGCGAATATATCTACTTGAAAGGTCTTAAATGTTCTTTTCTTCCTCCTTTAGACGTTGCTATCTTACCATTGATTTGGTAAGAAGCCCATCGTTGGATGTGAAGGGACAGGCGCGGGACGTTTGTACAGTCATAGAAGGCAACTTGTGAGACGCTTTAGCAATTTTCGTAAGGGACTAGATCGTTTTATCGAAGACAACATCGAGGGACATCGAGGGACTACGATCTTTTTTATCGAAGGGGCTTTGCTAAAGCGTCCCATATTCGAGGGATATGACTGTATTTCCGAGGCAATGAGTGAGGTTACCCTAGTGGTGCGCGTGTGAAAAAGTGTGTTCGTTTCAAGTTAATTTTGTTGAAATTAGGTTATCTAGCGATTGATTTTATGTCTTGCCATGCACGCCTAATTTTTATACAGTATAAAGAAAAATAGTAAATTGCGGAAATTGAAATTCTACGCTATTACAAAGCTTCAGAAATGGGGGTACAAATTAATGAATGGGGATGAGTCAAATGCGATCACCAAGTTCAAATAGCAAACAATACAACCAAATATAATTTTAATTAATTAAACCTACAACAACCTATGAAATAAAATTAATTGACAAAGTATGGAAATAAAGTTCTTGATATTTTTGTTTGTGAGAAATTTAAACAAAACAATTTAAGACTAAAGAGAAAGTTAATTAGTAAAATTATTTACAAAAGTCCCTAACTAAACTATTTAAGAAAATTTAATAATTTAAAAGAAAGTTAACTTAGAGAACAAAAAAAGGGTTCATAAGGTTATTTCAAAATTCTAACTTACTTAACTAATTACATTTTTTTTAATTGAATTTTAAAGTCTAAACTAAAGATTAACTAAACTAATTTTGTTATAAAAATTTAACTAAAGATTAACTAAACTAATTTTATTATAAAAACTTAACTAAAGATTAACTAAACTAATTTTGTTATAAAAACTTAAAGAAATAAAAAAAACAAAGAAAAACCAAGCCCCAGCAGGGGTTGAACCCGTGTCCTTAAGTTAGTGCCAATGATACTTTACCAATTCAACTATTCTATTCATTCGTTATAACCATGGTTTTATTAATACAGAAAAAAAAGGAAATTGATAACTGATTTGGGCCGAGGGGCCCAAAGGGCCGACCCGGTTGAAGGAAAAGAACAAGGAAAGGTTATGAAAACCCTAGGCACCAAAGAGGCGCCGCTGGGGTGTTATGGGGAAGGCAAAGGAAAAAAAACATAATTACTATTGGTATGTGATTTCCCGTAAAACAAAAACAAGAGAAGATAAATAAATAAAAACTCTTTTCTCTCTCTTGTGGACCATCGTCATCTTCCTCTACTACAAATCTACTCCATCCTTTCCAAACCCCGATTTCCACTCATTTAAAATACTCAAAACCTCAGGCACCTTAGTGTGAGAAACTCGCACCCCCCGAATAGAACCAACTTAAGCATCAACCCTACTACTGCTTCAAATCCAATCGTCCTAAATCGCGATTTACAACGGCGGTATTATCATCAGAATATGGATCGAGGTTAACGGCGAGGATAACTTCCTTCCCTTGAGATATGATATGAGCCAAATCTAATGATGGTTCTACCAAAACTCACCCATCGAATCTAGAGCGACTTTGATCTCACTAATCAAACCGGCATTGAATTCTTGTAAATCACGACGGTGCGTCTCGATTATGGATTTATATTTGGATTCTGCAGCGTTTGGAGAGAATGAGGGTTTTCGTATATCTCCAATTCATGGTCTGTGGCGAACCAGATGAACTGCATTGTGAAAGAGGCAAAGGGATAAAGGTAACCAGAGATACTGATGTGAATTCAGGTAATAAGACTCAGACTCGTATGTTCTTGATTCGGTAATTTCTACTTCTCCATGAATGCATTGTTGTCGATGTTAATGCAGTGGGACTTACCGCGTGGAAGGGATGAGGAACTGAAAAACAAGAGGCGAGGGGATTGTGATGAATGGAAGTTTGGACCAAGGAGATGAATAGGAATCGTTTTCGAATCTTTGATAAGTTTTGATCTGTATTTTTATTTTAGTCTGAACTATTTTCGGTTGATACTTTTGCTGGTGAGTTGTTTGTTGGTGGAAATTTGGAATGTTGTTTTGTGTTTTTATTGATGTTTTTTTTGTATGCTTAAACCGTTACAAAAATAACAGCGAAACAGTAGCGTAAACAATGAAAGTTCAACAACTAATCAAAGCAATACAAAGCAGCAATATACTTATGAGACCAGGAAGAGAGACTTACAGGATTAGAGCTTTATGAATGATTCTTTTGAATTTTTATGTGTTGCTGCCTCTGTCCGCTTTCAGTTCCTCAATCGTTCTTGCTGTCGGCTTTTCGTTTGATAGGGAAGTCTCCTCTGTAAACTTTCCTTCTTTCTCCGTTTTAAATTCTGAAGGGTTATGTGAGGAAAATCATGATGAGGAGGATGATTTGGCTTGGTTGTTGTATTGGTGGCTATGGTTATTGTATGAACTGCTTTTTTTTCTTTATATATTTTGATGATGCTGTTGCTGGTTGTGGCATACTGTTCTCTTTTTTTTTTGGTTTTCTGTTATGTTATTATATATGGCCATCAGTGGGTAAAGTGGAGGGAAGAATATATGTTTGATTTTTAATGTAACAAAAGATTTTTATGCCAAACTGTTCTATTGCTTTGTTGATGCAGACTTTGGTTTTTGCTGAAATTGTGCAATTACTAGACTGTCTTGGACTAACCTGTAGGCTGGTTTTGCAGCAGGTTTTCAGACTGCCAACTGCTTTTTTTGTTGCAGCAGTGCAGGCTGTAATGCAGTCCTCTTTTCTCTTTACAGTATTTGCTTTGTTTCTGAACCAAAAGACATGTTTTGTGATTTGCAAATGAACATATTTTATTTGGGCCGATGATAGGACAAAATTGAGGCTTTTGTTGGGCTTTAATCTTTGATTTGTCATGCTGCTAACTTGTATTTTCCTATTGTGATTTCATTACACTGCCTCTTTTTCTTTTGTGAACCGAGATTTATCTTTGTGATTTGCAAATGGAAAATAAAGCCCATGATTGAAACTGATTTGTATGAGGCTTTGAGCTTTAGCACATGACCTCTTAATTTTTCTGATTCCAAGCATAACCCTTATGATGAGAAAAATATGTTTTAAACAAGAGTTCTTGAATTTTTCACATGCTTGCTAATTTTTCTTTTCCTTGTTTCATGAGCAAATGAGAATTTGGCGATCAAGGTTGAAAGATGAAGAGGCCATAGCGAGGAGTGAATGAGTTTCTTGAAGATGAAGCAAGAGAAAATTGAAGAAGCATTATTTCTTTTCCCATTTTTTTGTAAACAAAACAATTGTGATTTGTATCTTAAATTGTAATCCACTTTGAAGTATATCCTGAAATTGTTCCTTTGTAACATAAATCGATGGAACTTTGAAGTTTGTTTGAAAACTTGGATGATGATCGTTGAATTGGAATTGAATATTTGAGTTTCGGGTAAATTATTCCGGATATGAAATACTTGATACAAACCACTTATTGAAAAGAAATTTGAATTTGAAATGATGATGGTTTGAATGATGTATGGTTCAAAATTGTCCACATGAATGAAATTTGATTTTAAAAGCGGATATTTCAATTGTGATTATCCCGAATATCTTAAAATGATGAATGCAATTGAATCCTTGAATCAATCATGAAAAAACGAATAATTCTTTGAGAACATTAGTCAAAAATCTACTCTAATTCAAATAATCACCAATGCTTCAAATACCAATGACTTGAACTAATCAATAAACTATCCAATAATCCCTACACCTAACATTTTATACCATGAACGATCTCATCATAAAAGCAAATGTCTTGAGGAAACGATTAGGGAATGAACTAAGTTTAAGAGTTAAGAACATTCTAAATCACAAAATGACCCGTAGCGTTTTCACCAACTTTTATAGCCTTTTAAGCATAATTCGGCCTTGATCCTTGAAGAGAACTTGTAGACGACATCATTTATTATAACGTGCAAAAAGAATTTGTCTCAAAAATATTAAAAATCGAGGACATGATGATCAGTGGAAGCTGGGCACAACTACTTTGAGATTAAGTCAAAATCCAGAAAGCATCCTCTAAAGTATTTGAATCTTTGCTGATCTTTAGCACATAATCAGCCCTTAATTTGTAAAGAGAAATTGGAGATGATATCAAGGAGAATCACACGCAAGAAAAACTACTCAAAAGTATCAAATAATGAAGAATTCTACAAGCACTTGAACTTGTTCTCGCAAAAGGGTTGATTTGCTGTAGTTGTTTTCAGTTATCTGGACCATTGATTGAGTAAACTTGTGATGCGAGGTTTGAAACTTGGCACGAACATCCTTGGGGAGACATGAAGATATGTGAAGACCATTTGAGAACTTGAAGACTCAATTTTCTTTGGAAAATACAAAACCCTAATTGCTGATTTACTGCTTAGGGAGAGAATCTGTCTGATCAAATTCTGAGCCAAATTGAGTATCCGAGAAACCTTAGGATAATATCTTGTATGAAAAATGGGAGGGAAAATTTTGGGGTACAACACATGGCATAATTGTGTTTACTTCCCTTGGGAGTTAAATCTGCATTAGAGAATCCCATTCCATTGCCAGTTGTCAAACTAGCCACGCAATTCTCAAATTGATCAGCGGAGGTCTCTTGAGGCACATGGGCAGACTTCAGGAATTTTACTAAAGCCTTAGCATGGGCTTTAGAGCACAGCAGTAGGGCCAACATTGATATTTTTGAAGGGGTCTGCCCTAATTGTTCCACGACATTATAATCACTCTTCTTGATTATCCTTAAAATCTCTTCCATTTCCTTTTTAGAAGCCTCCAGAATGACTTCTGGGTGCGCCTTCGTCTGGACAGTCTCCGCCAATACCTCTTTGCCCTGAGTCTCGACCGACTTGGTAGCAGGGATAACAGCAGGAATAACAGTAGGAGTAGCAATGGGAATACTTATAGGAGCAGCAGCAGGAATGATCACATGAGTACTAGCAGGAGCAGTAGCAGGGATGATCACAGGAGTAGAAATATTTTTTGGAGAGATCTCGGGAGATGAAACTCTTTCGCTTCTCGTTATTTTACTGGTCCCAATGATATTGTCGACGTCAGGATCAGTATCTTCAGCAACTTTGTCTTCAATAGTCAATAGGTCTTACTTGACGCCATGGTAATAGACGTCAGCCCCATAATTCCAGGGAACAACTTTATCTGAGGAATATGGTATTGGCCCAGGAAGGGTGATGATCAGGGGAGAAAACTTTGGAACAGATGTAATCCTGATGGGTCTTTTGGTAGAGACCCTGGGAGGATTTTAAGAAATGGTGATTATAGAAACATATTCACATGAACTTCTTGTAAGAGGAACTTTATCGAACAGGATTTCTTTGTTAACCAACAGCCGTTGGACGCCCATCTTCAATAACAAACAGCCATCTGGTAGAGTCATACATAAGTGGCAACCTTCACCACAGACCAGAAATAAACCGGCACTCAACGGATCCTCTTTAATAGTCAGAAGAGGAGTAGTTAATTCATCCACGGAGGAAACAAAACGGTCATCATCAACAGCATTGACACCTTGGCCATGTTTGGGCATTGGCGCAGTTATTACGTTAGGTATTTCGGGAAGGTCAAACTCAATCTCCTTCGCCTTAATGAGAACCTGTACTTTATTCTTTAAAGCCCGACAATCATTTTTATCATGCCAGGAGTTTCAGAATGGTAGGCACATCGAGCATTCGGGTTGTAGCAGGGAGAGGCAATATTAGGATTCTTTGGGGTATCCTTTAGGGTCACCAGGTTGGACTTCAGCAGCTGTGGTAAAACCTGGGATAGGGTCATGTTGATCTGGGTAAACTGTATTTTGGGCGCATCTGGTCTGTGCTGATTGTTTTGTTGTTGGTTTGAGGCGGGATTATAAATCATAACAGCCCCTACCATCATACGATGCTCAGTTTTGTTGTGATTTCTTTGGCCATAAGAAGAATTGACCTCCTTCTTTCCTGTGAATGGTTTATTTGCTGTACTGGAGGATGCTTCTCTCTAGATTTTACCACCTTTAATGCCAGCCTCTACCCGTTCACCAGTCAGTATCAGTTCAGTGAACCCAGCAGACGAACTTCCAATCGGATGGTTAAAGAACGGACCAAACAAAATGCCTAAGAACATGTCAACCAGCTCCCTATCAGACAGCGGAGGCTGGACTCTTCTCGCAAGGTCTCTCCACTTTTGGGAATAATCTTTAAAACCTTCTGTTGTACCCCAAAATTTTCCCTCTCAATTCTCAAGGCCTTTCTTACAAGGATTTTCAAGGTTCAAGCTTGAACAAGTGCATTTGGATTTTCCAATACCAAAATTAAAAGGAGACTGTCAAAAAGGGAGAAAACAGATAAAAATATTATTTTGACAAAAAATTGGAGAAATACAAGTGTTCTTCGTTTCAGCTTTTTCGATTGGCCTTTAAGCCTCTTTCGATCAGCATCCTTCGATTGACTTTTGGCCTCCTTCGATTGCTCAAAATGGATGCTAGCGTGGCTCTTTCGCATGGGCGTGTGACTTCTTGTTGCAGGCTTCGTTTGTGACTTTTGCTGCCTACATTGCTTGCCTTGAAAACCATGTTTGCTGTTTACAAGTGCCCCCTTCAAGGAAAAAACCCTCTTGATGATGTCCTTCGATCCAGGAGGAAAAAGCCTCTCTTTTTCCCTCTTTCGATCACACATCCTGCCCTTGCACGCCTTTTTCGTTTGAGGGAGTGACTTCTCCAACGTTGCAAGCTTCGGTTGAGCCTTCCATCCCTGGCACACATCCTTCGCTTGGGGGGTGAATCCTTGGGCACAAGTGTTTTGTCATTCTTTCGTTCGGCCATATGGCCCCTTTGTAGGTAAATTTGAGTGGGAAGGATTTCCTGTTAGAAATGGCATGTTCCAAGCATACAAACTCTTCATTATGTCATTGCCTCAGGCGAAGAAAGCATCTGGGTGGTGCATTCAAAGAGTTTTGTCAGGCATGTCAAGATGTCCCCTATCGAAGGACATATATTACTGATCCATCCCAAGAGAATTAATTTGGCCCATTCGAAGGATTGTCTAGGGAAGTCATTCGAACGTCACTTCGATTAAAAAAGGAGATGGTTACTGAAAGTCTGGTCGAAAGGTGAGGCTAGGGAGTCAAGACAAAAGGATGAGAGGCCAAAGGCATTTGTTGACCAAGTCTCATGCGTTGTCAGGCTCGGGCCTGATTCACTGGCCATAAAACTCCAAAACTGCTGCACAACAGTCCTGCACTGTCCAATTCCTTGCACCAAAATGGCAATAAAACACTGTCCCTCAAAAGCTACAAATACAGCATACCCCTTTATTTTGAATTTTTTGTTTTCCCTCCCAAAGCATCAGCCTAAGCCATCTATAAATATGAGCCTCCACCACACATGTTAAGAGAGGATCTTTGGACCAGTAGAATGAATCTCCTAAAGTTTCTCAAACACAAAAACTCTCAAGTTCATCAACACTTGAGAAATCAAAACCTAGAATCCCAAACACTTGCTTCCTTCGATTTTGAAGAACAAATACTCTTCAGTATCCTTCGAATCCAATTTGGAAAGAATCACAAGACTTGTTTCTTTCCTTCCTTCGAATCCAGCAGTCCAAGCACAACTGTTGGCCCCTCTGTCAATTCCAGAACCCTGGGCCTCCACTCAAAGTCTCACACCCATTCAAAGCCTCCAGCAAGGTAAGTCACTCTTACCCTTGAACCTTTCGTTTCATGGCATAGTATGTGAATAATCTTCCCTTTCATTTCAAAACATGTACATAACACTTTGGTTCTTTTCGTTTCCACCCTGTTAACATGTTTTTAAAAGTTAATCCTTTTGTTTTGCTTGCTGTTTGCCTGAACTAGATTTAGTTATTAAACTGTTTGAAAGATAAATATTAGCATGGCCTCAGGCCATGTTGCCATTTAATGCTTGAAATGAAAGAAACGGGAGACAGGAGTATGAAACGAAGCCTTTGGTTTCCACACTGACTTCCAGGCCCAGCCAGAGACACGCTCACACTGATTTCACTGGCCCAATCGAAGAAGGCAACAAGGCAGAAAGGCCCAGCCAGAGGCACACTTGCACTAAGTCCAGGCTCAGACGAAAGGCACTCCCATGCTGGTGCCAGCCTCCAATCGAAGTACATGACCTTGCTGCTGCCTTTGCCCAATCGAAGGACAGGACCTCGCCCCTGCCAAAGCCTAATCGAAAGACATGACTTTGCTGTTGCTGGCCCCAATCGAAGGAAGCCAACAGAATGCAAATCGAAGGCTGCTACTGCCTGGGTGGAAAGACACTCATTTTTCTTACTTTTATCTTATTTTTTCATATTTTTTATGCCTTTCGATATGGTTGTAATAGCGTAGGATTTTATCTTTCTGCATTTTATTTACTCTGTACAAATGCTAGTAATTAGGTGTGTATGGCAAGATAAAACCAACACATAGACAACCTAAAAAATCTAAGATAATGCATGCAATAAAACACCCTTTGCACACATGCACCCTTAGGGTAATCTCACTTGTTGCCTCGGAATATAGTCATGTCCCTCGAGCATGGGCGTTTTAGCAAAGACCCTCGATAAAAGATCGTAGTCCCTCGATGACCCTCGATGTTGCCTTCGGTAAACGATCTAGTCCCTAAAACGACATTGCTAAAACATCCCATATGTTGCCTTCTATGACTATACAAACGTCCCACGCCCGTCCCGTTCAACATCCTAACACAAGGTTGTTCACCAAATACAATGGTGAAACAACACTGTTAAAAGGGTTAAAAACATAAGAAAAATCTTTGAGTAAAATAGGGTAGATAGCTCTTAGTTACTTGATCAAACTTGCAAAACATCCTTGCCATTTTTCAAACACACATCACAACACAACTTCAAAACAAATTTCAAAAAAACATTGAATTATCTTTTCAAAAAGACAAACACCTTTGTAAAACATTCTAACAAGAATTATTACAAAGGTTTCCTAGACAAGGCATATTTTTCAAAACATTTTCAAAACCACACACACAAAACACCATTTCAAGAAATTGAAAAACAAAGGCAAGTGATCTAAAACAAGTAACTAAGAGCCCATGGATAACCATGGATGAAAAGGGTGCTAGCACCTTCCCTTTTCATAATCTACCCCCCGAACCCACGAAAACATCTCAAAGGTCTTTCCTGTGCTTTTTGACCTTTCCTTAGGATAAATAAAAAGTCGGCGGCGACTCTTGCTAAACCGCAACATTTGCAAACACAAACGCAAATCCCAAGTCAGTTCTCCCACCGTATCATAGAACTGGCGACTCTGCTGGGGACTTTTTTTAAAAGTGGGGTTACCTTAGGGTTTTAGATCACCTTTACATGCTTACTTTGATTGCTTTGATTGCTTTACTTTTTGGGTTCCTTGTTTGGGTTTGTTTAATCCTACACCGGATTTGGGGGCACCTTTTTAGGTAAATAGCAATAAACTGTGAGGGAACTGTGCGGGGTATACCGACATGGTTGAAGCAGTAGCTATGTTAGTGTGACATATTTGTGGGTACTGGTAGCCCTTGAGTAGTCAAGGAGAATACGGGGCCGCTGAGTGATATCATGAAGCACTAACGAACTCTTAGAACCTTACTTGACCATCTTGGCCTTTTTTAGGGGTAGTGAGATGACCGACTTTGGTGCAGTCCGAAGTTGGTAGATACTCGATACTACACTCATTGAGGATTGTTTTCTTGGAATATTTTGGTCGCCAGTTAAGTGGCTAAACCAAAACAATGAACATAGAAAACAATCCAGTGATATTGAGCTCCTTAGAACCCGATTTCTATTTTAGGACAGGTTGAGCCAACTAACTTCAAGAGGGTACTTACCTACAAACCTCATGCAAGCCTAAACCTAAGGACTTGTCTGCTTTGTGTGAATATGATTATCTGTATATACACTTGCTTACTTCTGCATACATATACATAACATCATAACATCATACCATAGCATTTTCAATAACCATTTCAAGGATCTCGAGGGTCTTTTAATGCAGGGTCACATTGAACCAGACGTCTACCAAAGGGCAGGAGGTTTCATTTTCCTCTAGACAAACGCCGTCAAAGATCAAGTGCAACAACTTGAATCAGGGGCTATGACCCACTTGACATGGTGAGCTTGATTCTCGTGGAAAGACATCCACCATTACAAAGTTCTCAAATCAAAGATGTTGATCAATGTTCAATTTCTAACATTTTCTTGTGTTTACCCCGATAGATCCTTGAAAACATGCATCCACATATCATGCATTGCATCATAACAGTTTTTCCTTTTCAGGTTTCCTTATTCTCCTACTGCTTATTTCAGTAGAGATGGCTCTAGAGCAGACTATCAAGGGCATCCAGGCTCAAAACTCTCAACTTCAAGAGATGTTCTTGAACCTATCCAAGGGACAAGAAAAGGTCAAGGCGCTCCTCACCAGGGGCATGATCGTGGGAAATCCTAGGGACGACAGAGATGACCAGTTGGAGTGGCTACAAACTGAGATAACCATAATGAAGGTCCTCCACTTGAAATGACAGAGCTCGAACTGGGAGACTTTTGTTTCATTTGAATTTTCAAGTTGTAATCTCTTTTGTAATTCAAACAATTATCTGTTAATGTCAAACTCTGCTTCATTAATGCATTGCATATGTTTGTCTTGAATTCATCCATTCGTTTTCACTATAATTATGCTTTCTTTATGACATTCAACTCTTGCTAAAAGTTACAAGCCTTTAGAGGGAGGATGACGAAACAATGCCATAATCCTATACAGTATGCTTTTGAACAGACCTTGTTGATGATGTACAGGCGTTTCTTTCAAATCCTAAACACTGGAGTTATAAGGAAGATAATCCCTAGTCAACCCCTTCGAGCCAAAGAAGTAGGAGTTTTCTGTTTTAAACACAAATTGAAACCTTTAATTTTAACCTGGGGCAGGGTAGTCTCTCAGCTAATTCAAAAGATGCGCATTGAAGTCGCAAAACTCTCAGTTCATAATACAACGAATGACATCAAAAGCATTCCTCTAGAATCAAAAGACAGTGGTGGTTCCTTATCTCATAGGCAGTCATTACCTCTCAAAATAATTTTAAAAAAAACCCACTAAGCCAAAACCTATAAAGGAGGCTTAAGAAAGTTGGGGCATCCCGCTGACTGTAATCTCGAAAACAGGAACAGTCAGGAAAAAGTTAGGGATAACAAATCAAAAGAACGAGGTCGCTACAAATCCTCGACAACATGAAAAATGTTGCAAAAAAAAATGATGATGACTGCCTTCCAAAATCCAGCTTGTGTGAACCATCACCAAAATGTCGTTCCAAACTCGAATAGAGTTCGACGCGTAATTAACTGAGTTTAGGATTGAAGAACATCACGAAGAGCGGGTGGGTACAAATATAATTTGAGCCTTTATCCTTTTCTTCTTAAAACGTGAACCAAGCCACGTTACAACCCTTCAAAAGTCCTAATTGAAGCATGGGTTAGTTCAAAAGCATACTGTTACAAAAGGTATCCTGACTCCTGTAAGGCTTTGCTCTAAATCTTGTGTTGAATTTGTCTTATAAAAAGTTTTCTGCTAAAAAACGCATTTTTCAAAACTTCGAGACAAACATAAACTTTGCATTACTTGAATATCATTGTTTGCATATGGCTATTTGTTTAACAGCAGAGAAATTTACACAATGAATATCCAGTGAACGAAAGCTCTCTCAGTGAACAAAATCACTTCAAAAAGGATGACACTTCCATTGACGAATCTCCTATCAACAAGGGGGCATGACATGTCACTATCCAGCACACCTGGGGCAGTCCAGTCAAGATTTCAAGAAATCTCTGAAGAAGTACAGAGTAACCAGGGGCAAGTCTCCATCTCCGTCACTTGGGGCATTGAACGTCAACCCTGACAAAGGGTTACGTACAATCAAACTTTTTGGCAATGCCACAAACATTCACTACTAGGGGCAATGACAAGTCTCCCCAAAGTCCTTCTCATAGAATGATTCCACAGCAAGAGTATAATCTCTGGCCCCCTTTCCCCAGCTGAATCAACCTCAAGAATCCTCAAGGACTTCCCCAAAGAAGATGTCACCTCTCTAGCAGACTGACAACATGGTTTATTTCCCCAACAACACCAGGATTCCCCAACTTGGGTTTGCCTCTCCGACTACTACAAATCAAAGGACCACAACTCCTCTTACCCAGTAGACTACTCTATGATCCCCAGCAAGTTACTGCGAAACCTGGACCCGGCCAGATATCAGTTCAACTTCGACTCCCTACAGAGTTTTCAACTTCCCCCAGCGGAGTTCTCCTCAAACAACAAAACAGGAATCCATTGGAAATATTCTAAGCAAAGTTTGAAGACACACATACTCTTCAACAGCAGTCCAGGATTTAATGACTCCCCAGCTTTTGTCAAGGATTTATTTTCCCAAACAAAAATACATTCATTAATATTTCACATTACATACATCCTATTTATATACATGATAAGTGCATACAACACAATCTCATTTATTTTGAGAACATCATGACATTGTGCATTTCATACATCATGACATTGCATACAACTAACATTTTACCTTTTTTCAGAAAAAAGGTCAATCAACAGATGGCTACCATCAACCTTTTCAAGTTCCAGATTAATACCTGTAGCAAGCTAGGAAAACTATCTGTGGACGACTGATTGTAGATTAATACCTGTAACAAGCCAGGAAAACTATCTACATGAAGAGATTGAAGATTAATACCTGTAGCAAGCCAGGAAAACTATATTTCTTTCTCAGGTCAGAGATTAATACCTAAAACCAGCCAGGACAACTATCTCATCGACCAACCTTTTCAAGTTCCAGATTAATACCTGTAACAAGCCAGGAAAAATATCTGCGGACGACTGATTGTAGATTAATACCTGTAACAAGCCAGGAAAACTATCTACATGAAGAGATTGAAGATTAACACCTGTAACAAGCCAGGAAAACTATCTTTCTTTCTCAAGTCAGAGATTAATACCTGAAACCAGCCAGGACAACTATCTCTTCGACCAACCTTTTCAAGTTCCGGATTAATACCTGTAGCAAGCCAGGAAAACTATCTGTGGACGACTGATTGTAGATTAATACCTGAAACCAGCCAGGACAACTATCTACATGAAGAGATTGAAGATTAACACCTGTAACAAGCCAGGAAAACTATCTTTCTTTCTCAGGTCAGAGATTAATACCTGAAACCAGCCAGGACAACTATCTCGTCGACCAACCTTTTCAAGTTCCGGATTAATACCTGTAGCAAGCCAGGAAAACTATCTGTGGATGACTGATTGTAGATTAATACCTGAAACCATCCAGGAAAACTATCTACATGAAGAGATTGAAGATTAATACCTGTAGAAAGCAAGGAAACTATCTTTCTTTCTCAGGTCAGAGATTAATACCTGAAACCAGCCAGGACAACTATCTCGTCGACCAACCTTTTCAAGTTCTAGATTAATACCTGTAAGAAGCCAGGAAAACTATTTGCGGACGACTGATTGTAGATTAATACCTGTAACAAGCCAGGAAAACTATCTACATGAAGAGATTGAAGATTAACACCTGTAACAAGCCAGGAAAACTATCTTTCTTTCTCAGGTCAGAGATTAATACCTGAAACCAGCCAGGACAACTATCTCGTCGACCAATCTTTTCAAGTTCCGGATTAATACCTGTAGCAAGCCAGGAAAACTATATGTGGATGACTGATTGTAGATTAATACCTGAAACCAGCTAGGAAAACTATCTACATGAAGAGATTGAAGATTAATACATGTAGAAAGCCAGGAAACTATCTTTCTTTCTCAGGTCAGAGATTAATACCTGAAACCAGCCAGGACAACTATCTCGTCGACCAACCTTTTCAAGTTCCAGATTAATACCTGTAACAAGCCAGGAAAACTATCAGCGGATGACTGATTGTAGATTAATACCTGTAACAAGCCAGGAAAACTATCTACATGAAGAGATTGAAGATTAACACCTGTAACAAGCCAGGAAAACTATCTTTCTTTCTCAGGTCAGAGATTAATACCTGAAACCAGCCAGGACAACTATCTCGTCGACCAACCTTTTCAAGTTCCGGATTAATACCTGTAGCAAGCCAGGAAAACTATCTGTGGATGACTGATTGTAGATTAATACCTGAAACCAGCCAGGAAAACTATCTACATGAAGAGATTGAAGATTAATACCTGTAGTAAGCCAGGAAACTATCTTTCTTTCTCAGGTCAGAGATTAATACCTGAAACCATCCAGGACAACTATCTCATGGGCCAACCTTTTTAAGTTCCGGATTAATACCTGTAGCAAGCCAGGAAAACTATCTGTGGACGACTGATTGTAGATTAATACCTGAAACCAGCCAGGAAAACTATCTACATGAAGAGATTGAAGATTAATACCTGTAGCAAGCCAAGAAACTATCTTTCTTTCTCAGGTCAGAGATTAATACCTGAAACCAGCCAGGACAACTATCTCGTTGGCCAACCTTTTCAAGTTACAGATTAATACCTGTAACAAGCCAGGAAAACTATCTGTGGACGACTGATTGTAGATCAATACCTGTAACAAGCTAGGAAAACCATCTACACGAAGGGATTGAAGATTAATACCTGTAGTAAGCCAGGAAAACTATCTTTCTTTCTCAGGTCAGAGATTAATACCTGAAACCAGACAGGACAAATATCTACTCGACCAACTCATGCTTATTCAACTTCAAGACTTCTGAAAACAGTTTACGGGTGCTTCCAGATATGGATGTCAATCTATCGCTTGTTCAGACTCAACTTCTGAAAACAGTTTATGGGTGCTTCCAGATATGGATGTCAATCTATCGCTTGTTCAGACTCAACTTCTGAAAACAGTTTATGGGTGCTTCTAGATATGGATGGCAATCTATCGCTTGTCCAGACTCAACTTCTGAAAACAGTTTACGGGTGCTTCCAGATATGGATGTCAATCTATCGCTTGTTCAGACTCAACTTCTGAAAACAGTTTACGGGTGCTTCCAGATATGGATGTCAATCTATCGCTTGTTCAGAATCAACTTCTGAAAACAGTTTACGGGTGCTACCAGATATGGATGTCAATCTATCGCTTGTTCAGACTCAACTTCTGAAAACAGTTTACGGGTGCTTCCAGATATGGATGTCATTCTATCGCTTGTTCAGACTCAGCTTCTGAAAACAGTTTACGGGTGCTTCCAGATATGGATGTCAATCTATCGCTTGTTCAGACTCAGCTTCTGAAAACAGTTTACGGGTGCTTCCAGATATGGATATCAATCTATCGCTTGTTCAGACTTAACTTCTGAAAACAGTTTACGGGTGCTTCCAAAAACGGATGTTAATTTATCGCTTGTTCAGATTCAACTTTTGAAAATAGTTTACGGATGCTTCCCAACATGGATGCTGATCTATTGCTTATTCAACTTCAAGACTTCTGAAAACAGTTTACGGGTTCTCCAAATACGGATGTTAACATATCGCTTGTTCAGATTTAACTTCTGAAAACAGTTTACGGGTTCTCCAAACATGGACGTCAATCTATTATTTATTCAGACCCCTAGCTCAGAGATGTTCCAAAACATGGACACCTTTCTGATACTCATTTCTTGCACTTACAACAAACATTCTTGGATGGCATCTTTAAGCCATCCCCGACAAGATTCTTTCGCACCTCTGGATGGCATCTTTAAGCCCATCTCCACAACTATCCATTACATCTCCAGATGGCATCTTTAAGCCCATCTCCAACAACTTTCTATCATCTCTCCAAATGGCATCTTTAAGCCCATTCCCTCAAACTACGTTTTGACGAGTGCAAATTTACGGGCACTCTAGTGTCCAATCTTCTTTTACCTTCGAGTCGCGACGGAAAAACTGCCAATCTAACTCTTCAGGTTCAAAAAGATTGGACAGGGGCAACTGTTGTACCCCAAAATTTGCCCTCTCAATTCTCAAGGCCTTTCTTACAAGGATTTTCAAGGTTCAAGCTTGAACAAGTGCATTTGGATTTTCCAATACCAAAATTAAAAGGAGACTGTCAAAAAGGGAGAAAACAGATAAAAATATTATTTTGACAAAAAATTGGAGAAATACAAGTGTTCTTCGTTTCAGCTTTTTTGATTGGCCTTTAAGCCTCTTTCGATCAGCATCCTTCGATTGACTTTTAGCCTCCTTCGATTGCTCAAAATGGATGCTAGCGTGCCTCTTTCGCATGGGCGTGTGACTTCTTGTTGCAGGCTTCGTTTGTGACTTTTGCTGCCTACATTGCTTGCCTTGAAAACCATGTTTGCTGGCCACAAGTGCCCCCTGCAAGGCAAAAACCCTCTTGATGATGTCCTTCGATCCAGGAGGAAAAAGCCTCTCTTTTTCCCTCTTTCGATCACACATCCTGCCCTTGCACGCCTTTTTCGTTTGGGGGAGTGACTTCTCCAATGTTGCAAGCTTCGATTGAGCCTTCCATCCCTGGCACACATCCTTCGCTTGGGGGTGTGAATCCTTGGGCACAAGTGTTTTGTCATTCTTTCGTTCGGCCATATGGCCCTTTTGTAGGTAAATTTGAGTGGGAAGGATTTCCTGTTAGAAATGGCATGTTCCAAGCATACAAACTCTTCACTATGTCATTGCCTCAGGCGAAGAAAGCATCTGGGTGGTGGATTCAAAGAGTTTTGTCAGGCATGTCAAGATGTCCCCAATCGAAGGACATATATTACTGATCCATCCCAAGAGCATTGATTTGGCCCATTCGAAGGATTGTCTAGGGAAGTCATTAGAACGTCACTTCGATTAAAAAAGTAGATGGTTACTGAAAGTCTGGTCGAAAGTTGAGGCTAGGGAGTCAAGATAAAAGGATGAGAGGCCAAAGGCATTTGTTGACCAAGTCTCATGCGCTGTCAGGCTCGAGCCTGATTCACTGGCCATAAAACTCCAAAACTGCTGCACAGCAGTCCTGCACTGTCCAATTCCTTGCACCAAAATGGCAATAAAACACTGTCCCTCGAAAGCTACAAATACAACATACCCCTTTTGTTTGAATTTTTTGTTTTCCCTCCCAAAGCATCAGCCTAAGCCATCTATAAATATGAGCCTCCACCACACATTTTAAGAGAGGATCTTTGGACCAGCAGAACGAATCTCCTAAAGTTTCTCAAACACAGAAAAACTCTCAAGTTCATCAACACTTGAGAAATCAAAACCTAGAATCCCAATCACTTGCTTCCTTCGATTCTGAAGAACAAATACTCTTCAGTATCCTTCAAATCCAATTTGGAAAGAAACACAAGACTTGTTTCTTTCCTTCCTTCGAATCCAGTAGTCCAAGCACAGCTGTTGGCCCCCTCTGTCAATTCCAGAACCCTGGGCCTCCACTCAAAGTCTCACACCCATTCAAAGCCTCCAGCAAGGTAAGTCACTCTTACCCTTGAACCTTTCGTTTCATGGCATAGTATGTGAATAATCTTCCCTTTCATTTCAAAACATGTACATAACACTTTGGTTCTTTTCGTTTCCACCCTGTTAACATGTTTTTAAAAGTTAATCCTTTCGTTTTGCTTGTTGTTTGCCTGAACTAGCTTTAGTTATTAAACTGTTTGAAAGATAAATATTAGCATGGCGTCAGACCATGTTGCCATTTAATGCTTGAAATGAAAGAAACAGGAGACATGAGTATGAAACGAAGCCTTTGGTTTCCACACTGACTTCCAGGCCTAGCCAAAGACACGCTCACACTGATTTCACTGGCCCAATCGAAGAAGGCAATAAGGCAGAAAGGCCCAGCCAGAGGCACACTTGCACTAAGTCCAGGCTCAGACGAAAGGCACTCCCATGCTGGTGCCAGCCTCCAATCGAAGTACATGACCTTGCTGCTGCCTTTGCCCAATCGAAGGACAAGACCTTGCCCCTGCCAAAGCCTAATCGAAAGACATGACTTTGCTGTTGTTGGCCCCAATCGAAGGAAGCCAACAGAATGCAAATCGAAGGCTGCTACTGCCTGGGTCGAAGGACACTCATTTTTCTTACTTTTATCTTATTTTTTCATATTTTTTATGTCTTTCGATATGGTTGTAATAGCGTAGGATCTTATCTTTCTACATTTTATTTACTCTGTACAAATGCTAGTAATTAGGCGTGTATGGCAAGATAAAACCAACACGTAGACAACCTAAAAAATCAAAGATAAATGCATGCAATAAAACACCCTTTGCACACATGCACCCTTAGGGTAATCTCACTTGTTGCCTCGGAATATAGTCATGTCCCTCGAGCATGGGCGTTTTAGCAAAGACCCTCGATAAAAGATCATAGTCCCTCGATGACCCTCGATGTTGCCTTCGGTAAACGATCTAGTCCCTAAAACGACATTGCTAAAACGTCCCATATGTTGCCTTCTATGACTATACAAACGTCCCGCGCCCGTCTCGTTCAACATCCTAACACAAGGTTGTTCACCAAATACAATGGTGAAACAACACTGTTAAAAGGGTTAAAAACATAAGAAAAATCTTTGAGTAAAATAGGGTAGATAGCTCTTAGTTACTTGATCAAACTTGCAAAACATCCTTGCCATTTTTCAAACACACATCACAACACAACTTCAAAACAAATTTCAAAAAAACATTAAATTATCTTTTCAAAAAGACAAACACCTTTGTAAAACATTCTAACAAGAATTATTACAAAGGTTGCCTAGACAAGGCATCTTTTTCAAAACATTTTCAAAACCACACACACAAAACACCATTTCAAGCAATTGAAAAAAAAAAAGGCAAGTGATCTAAAACAAGTAACTAAGAGCTCATGGATAACCATGGATGAAAAGGGTGCTAGCACATTCCCTTTTCATAATATACCCCCCGAACCCACGAAAACATCTCAAAGGTATTTCCTGTGCTTTTTGACCTTTCCTTAGGATAAATAAAAAGTCGGTGGCGACTCTTGCTAAACCGCAACATTTGCAAACACAAACGCAAATCCCAAGTCAGTTCTCCCACCGTATCACACCTTCACCGGAACCCATAGACATACTTTGCAACTGTGTATGAGTCGGGGCGAGGCCAGCATTATATTGGTACTGCTTGTAGAAAGCAGCAGCCAGATCTTCCCAATTACGAATATTGGTTCTTTCCATTTGATAGAACCATTCCAGCTGAGTCTTTGCCAAACTCTCCTGGAAGAAATGTACCCACAGATTCCTGTCAGTAGTGTAGGGTTGAATCTTCCTGACATATGACCTTAAATGAAGCTTAGGGCAGGAGACACCGTCGTACTTAGCAAATGTAGGGACCTTGAATTTTTGCGGGATGACCACCCCTAAAATCAGTCCTAGCTCCTTAAAATCCATCATGGGTATCCTCTGGATCTCCATAGCATTGAGCCGATCTGCCAGCTATTTATATTTATCATCAGTAGTTGGATATTGCTCCATAGAATAGTCAGGTTCATCTTCCTCAGACCCTGGATTGTTGTTTTCTTCCACTGGCTTCTCTTCTCAATTGTCCCCTTCATTTGACGGGGTTGTGAAATCTATAGCTCGCTTAACCGGTCCTATGATCCTTCTTCCCAAATTCACTACACCAGCTGGTTTCTTTGCCTTCTTGGTCTTCTCTTTGATGATCAGAGCTTTCAGATCTTCTTTCCTGTGGGCCAAAGCCAGGAACATCTGTTGAAATTGAGCGTTCTGAGCTTGAAGATCCTTTACTGTTTGTTCGAGAGCCATTTCTTTTGTTGAAGTAAACAGCGAAAGAATAAGAAACTTATCTTGAAATACTTGTTTATGTAATGAAATGCATGACCATGTTTATGCAATGTTTTCAAGGACTTTTAAGATCTTAAATTTTCTTATTCAAGGAGAAGAACAAACATTAATTGCATTTATAAGTTTAAATGATTACAATGATGCCTCTTGGGCTTACAATGAAATAAACAAAGATAAACAAAACTCCTAAATCAAACAAGACTCATGCTTCCCATGAGCGCATCCTCTTTGGTGCAATATAGGCATTCAAACTTTGTTCTTCATGTTGTTGTCTTATAAGCTCCAAAACCTTTTTCTCACTTGCATATAACTGGGCTTCAAAGTTATCTCTTTCCTCTTTAAGTTGAACCTAAGACCTTTGCAATTCCTTGAGAGTTGTTGGCATTTCGGGATGGAGAATGGTATGAGGTACACCTGTATCTGCAATGGGTTCCATGATGATGGGTAGAATGACGGGGTAAGGCATCATGAGATTTTGAGCGCGAGCTCGCACACATTTAAGATAAGGCTCCAAAGGGATGGAGTTCGTATACCCCAGTGTCTTGCTATCCACTTTGTTTACCATGCCCCAAGCTTGGATGAACCTCTGACGGTACCCTTGAACATCATCCTCGTAGTTGAACACAATGCCTTGACCCAAAACATCATGAGGACCATCCCTCCTAGCATACCTAAACTGTCGCAACACCAAACAAGGGTTATAAGTGATTCCTACCCTAATGCCTAGGAGAGGGACCTTAGGAATTCCCCATATCGATTAATAATGGTAACATCTTCCACAGATCGAGGACACCAATGAATATCCGAATGTGTGAGAGACATCAACCTGCTAGACCATCTTAAGCCTTATTCGTTCTTCAACATAGATCGAGGTAGGTGCGAAATAAACCACCTAGCCAACAGAGGGGTGCAACACATGAGGGTTCCTCTTCTTTTTACAGTGCGAGTGTGAAAAGAGTGCAGAATGTCTCCAAGCAAAGTAGGCACCGGATTATGAGACAAGAAGATTTTGACCGTATTCACGTATATGAGTTGGTCCGGATTAGGGAACAGTACCATCCCATAGATGATAAGGGTCAATACCTCATCAAAGGCTTGTAAGTCCAAAGTATCCCAGAACTATTGAGCTTTTTCAAACAAGAACTTGGATAGAAACCCTTTAGTATCGCTTCTTGTTTCCCAATTTGCTACAACATCGGACCGTTGTAAATACAGAGCTTAAGCAATTTACTCAAGTTTTGGGTCTCTTTCCGTACCATTGAAGGGTAACTGATTGAGGATAGGCACAACGAATAACTGAGAAAACTCTTCCATGGTAGGCACCAACTAGTAGTCGGGAAATGTGAAGCAATGATGTAACGGGTCAAAGAACTGAAAGAGAACTTTCACCATATCTTCAGCAGGGCTTGAGGTGACCAAACTGAGGAGTCGACCATGTCTTTTAGTGAATGAGGAATTCTCAGGAACCCTTGATGCTAACTCTTTGAGTTGAGGAGGTACCCTTACAAGGATGACTTGGATAGTATTTCTGCGAATGGGAGCCATGTCCTATAAAGCAGACACAAAGATATATCCTAAAAGTCCGTGAAATGGTTAGTGTGATATGCCATGTTATGATGTATATACAATCACACAAACAGATCCTTAGGTTTAGGCTTGCATGGATTCCATGGGTAAGTACCCTCTTGAAGTATAGTTGGTTCGACATGTCCTATCAATAGTAACCGGGTTCTAGGGAATCTCAATATCACTGATCTTTCTTCACCGATCATTGTTTCAGCGCGAGCCTCTTTATTGGCGACTGAAATATCCCGGAAGTCAGATCTCAATGAGTGTAGTATCGAGTATCAACCAACTTCGGACTGCACCAAAGCTGGCTACCTCACTACTTCCTAATGGCCAAGTTAGTTTAATTAAAGGTGCTAAGGTCAGTTGATGCTTCGTGACACCACACAGCAGCCTCGTATTCTCCTTGACTACTCAAGGGCTACCGATACCAACAAATGTGTAACATCAACGTAGTTATCATTTCAACCGTGTCGATATACCCTGCACTGTCCCCACGGTCTATTTCTACTTACCTAAAAGGTGCCCCAAATCAGGTTGTAGGATCTTTATAAGTAACCCAAACAAAAACCCTCAAAGATAAAGCAATCAAAGCATACAAGGAAAGCAAATTAAATATGACCTAAGCTCTAAGGTAAACCCCACTTTTTATTTTTCCCCAGAAGAGTCACCAGTTCTGTTATACAGTGGGAGAACTGACTGTTATACTGGTTTTGCGTTTGTGTTTGAAAATGTTGCGGTAAGCAAGAGTTACCACCAACTTTTCTTTTATCCAACAAAGGAAAGGGTGAAAAGAATAGAAAAATACCTTTTTGAGAATTTTCTGAGTAAGTGGGGTAGATTATGAAAAGGGAAGGTGTTAGCACCCTTTCCATCCGTAGTTTTCTACGGGCTCTTAGATGCTTAGCTCATTTGAAAAAAATACCTTGTGTTTTGAAAAAAAATAGCTTGAAAATGCCTTAGTGCGGCGATTTGCTTTATGATAACTCTTGTATCAGTCCTCAAGAGTGTTGATAAAGAAAACATTTTTTAAAATTGTTTTTGAAATGTGTAAGTGTAAGAAATTTGTTTTGAGCATAGTATCTAACAGCTATCTAGTTGTACTCGAAAAGGTCGTTCTTTTCCTCCTATCCTTTAGACAATGTTATCATACTATTAGTGAGTAGGTACCCTATTGTTGGATGTATGAGGGACATTCGAAGGGACGTACAGTCATAAAGGCAACATATGGAGATCATTTACCGAAAGGCAACTGTAGGGTCATCGAGGGACTATGATCTTTTAATTTACGGGTCTTTGCTAAAGCGTCCCCGTTTCGAGGGACATGACTATTTTTCCAAAGGCAACCAAAGTGGGGTACCCTAGATGTGTGCATGTTAAATTGCATTGTGTTGTACCCCAAAATTTTCCCTCCCATATTCCTCAAGATTTGTCAAGAATGATCCTCAAATTGCTCAAAATTGTTCAAGGGTTGTACAGTCAAATCATTTCCTAGGACAACTGAAATTAGGGTTTTGGTTCTTTCAAGGAATTTAGGGTTTTCAATGGTTCAATAAAGTCTCATAGGCCTATATACATTCTCAAGCACCTACATGCCAAGTTTCAAGACTCACAGTGCCAATTTGCATAGTCAAAAGCCCCATTTGATCTACAGTCATCTGCAAGGGCAAAATGGTCATTTTTCAGTCAAAAGTCAAGATTTTTTGTCAACATTCTTATTTTGAAGGATAATTCATCATTTGATCAAGGGTTGATCATGATTCCACATGAATAGCTCAAAAATCATCAAGATGCAAAAGTTACTATTTTTGGACAGTAGAAAAGTCAACTGTACTTTGACAAGGGCATAACTTTTTCATGGTTTATCATAAAAATCCCATCCAATGCTCATTTTGAAGAGGATGCAATTTCCTACAATCCATATTCACACTCCAAGCTCAAGAAATGCTCTCACAAGAAGTTACCAATTTTTACATTATAGGTCAATTTCAAAAGTCAACATAAGTACACTTTGAGTCAAAGGCCATAACTTGAGATTGGTAAATCCAAATGACATGGGACCAAAGGAATTGGTTAGAGGACTTCAAGGGCTTTCCAAAATGTCCAAGAACATGGTCATATGATCAAAATTGAGCAAGATATGCATTGGAGAAGTTGGGAAATTTTCATGAATTTGCAAAAGTCAACTTTGCTCAAAACACCTTCTTTTTGCTAATGGGCCTCAAATCTCTTCTTGAAACTTCACCCATGACCTATGCACGACCCACCAAGCTAAATGGGATTTATTTTCTTATTTTTATTGATTTATTGGATTTTTAATATATATTAATTCATTTAATTAATTTAAATTATAAGAAAATAGAAGATTTGATTTTTAAATCAATTTGTGAAGCAAATATGATCAAAACATGCTGGCAAATTCGTGCACAAGTCAAAGATACAAAAAAAATCCAATTTTGGCAACATTGTTCAATCATGAAAAATCAAGAATATTTGATTTTAAATCAAAGATTTAAACATCAATGCACATGGATATTGGCCCAGCTTTTAACCTAATTTGATTCTCCTATATGTATGCAAGCAAACCATACCCTAGCACAGGATTGAAAGCTGCAGAAACGGCCATAGCATATTCAAGAAATTCCAAGAAAATTGAAAACTTATTCTTGCAATCTAGGCCAATTCAAGGCGTGCTATTCATTAAAACATATTGCAGGAGGTCCCAGGAGTGTTTTGCAATCCAATTCAAGCACTAAATCTCAAAGAATCGTCACCCACAGTCCCACGGTTTGCCCTTATATTTCATAATTGTATCTCTTGATTCATGCTCATTTAACATGTTTTTTTGATTGATTTTCATTGCTAGATACTGAACAAAGCTAATGGAATGATTTAATTGAACCATAGCACCCTGAATCGAAGAATGCCATGATCAAATTTCTAGGGTTCTTGAGCTTTAAATTAGGGCTTTCTGAACCAGGGAAAATTGGGACCAGTGAGACACATGGTTGAGATCGTGAGACCAAGACGAACACGATCCATACCTCGCGAAATATTTATATGTATTGTGGTTCTATTCGCTATTTTTCCTTGCAGGAATTAGTGGGGGTTAAAAACCCCCGCTATTTGATTCTAATTGTGCAGAAAAAACGAAGAAGACGATGATGTGTTGACATACCATTGGACAATTTGAAAAGCGCGTGTTATTTTTTGTTTTATTACAGCGTATTGATTATTTTCATATATAATTATTGCTCTTTATTTTAATAACAGTTGAAGCAGCTTAGTGGAGTGGTTAGTGCATTGGCCTGGAAGCATTGGGACCTGGGTTCGAATCCCAGGTCCCCCCAAAACCTTGTTACTTTTATTTTTCAGGTGTTCTTGTGCAGTTTGACAAAAGAAGTCCACCATATGCCTCAATTATCAACATGCCAAGTGGCTTGCAAAGCAAATCCAGTGGCCAAAGCTGGGTATCCACCATACGCCCTAGTCAATGAGCATGCAGGGAGTTGCAAAAGTCAAACAGGCTGGAAGTATAATGGGCTTCAGAATTGCTGATACACTCCAGAATTAAGCCCAACACCCCCCTTCAAGTTTATTTCTTTTCTTTTTCTTTTTTTTTATTTCTTTCATTTTAATTACTTATTATAATTATTATTTTCACTAACAAATTAATATTTATTTTCATAATAAATCCAGAAAACACAAAAAATATAATATTTTTATTTATTAAATTTAATTAGTATCTTTGTAAATAACTATAATTAACTAATTTAGTTTTAATTAGGATAATTCTAACTTTTTTGCAATAATTTAAAATCAACATAGAATTAGGGTTCTTGACAATTTTAATCATCTTTATTTTATTTTCCTTAAAACATAAAAAACTCAAAAAAAAAATATCTTTCTTTTATTTAATTAATTAATTAGTCTAGGTTTAATTTACTTAAATGCCAAGTAACAATAAAAATCTCTTTCTTTCTCAAAAAAGGGTCAAAACTCTAGAAACTCCCCGATTCAATTTTTCTCGCGTGTGACTATTTTTGATCCATATTATGTAATTGCTCCGAGGATGTAATAGCTTTAATTAGGACTTTTTATCGCTTTCATTTATTTCCCGCAATTTACCTTTTCAAGGGTTGTTTTTGGCGATGTAAATACCCGACGCCTTGTAATAGCTTAGTCTTATTTTCCGCACAATATTAATTGCTAGATGTATGCTAACTAGGCTATGCATGACAAGACTTATCTTAAATTAAAATCAACCCGTAGCTCACCATAACATGTACAAAGATAACATTAACTAAAACCTGACACACTCGCACATGCCACTCCTAGGGTACGCCTCACTTGGTTGCCTCGACGTGGTCATTGAGTATAGGGTGTTTTAGAGGTGGCCCTCCTGTCTAAAGATCAAAGTTGCCTCGAAACGGTTGCCTCGATAAAAAATGATCTAAGACATTAGGGTTACCGCTAAGGCGTCCTACTATTGCTTTAGTGACCACATGTCCCATAATCGAATTGACCCGAAAACTCCAACGACGGTGCTACCTACTTCTCAATAATGGGATAGTATTGTCTAAAGGACATTTACACAGCTTAATTTCTTTTGAGTAGGTAGAGGTTCTTAGGTACTTGCTCTTTCAAAACAAAAATACTTTTTGCACCTACACTTTTCTGACAAAAGTTTTCAAACAACACTTCATACACTCTTGAGGACAGACACAAGAGTTAAATCGAAGTTTTCAAACAAAACTTTTTCAAAACCCACAAACACAAGAAAAGCAAAACCTTTTGAAAACATAGTGAGCAAGTACCTAAGAGCCTGTGGATAACCACGGATAGAAAGGGTGCTAACACCTTCCCTTTCTATAATCTACCTCCCGAACCCGAGAAAAATCTCGAAAAGGAATTTTGCTGTGCTTTTGTCCTTTCCTTGTTGGAGAAAATAAAAGACGGTGGCGACTCTTGCTTACCGCGACATTTTGCGAAACGCAAACGCGAACCAGCATTAAAAAACAGTCAGTTCTATTTCCACCGATCACACATTGTTTTCAATTATTTTAATCTTTGCATTCGGTTTGCTAGCGTTTGGTTTATTCTTGCCATACAAGCCTAATTACTAGCAGTTAATATTTTGCAGATATTTAAAGTGCGGGAATCGTAAATCCTATGCTATTAAAATGATTTTGGGGAGGGGGGTTTTTACATGTCCAAAACTGGGGGAAAAGAAAATAAAGAAATCAGTAAAGCCCTAGTTAATTATCTATTACATTCCATCAGCAGGTACAAAAATATGAAAAAGAATAGAAAGGAAATACTGAACGCGCGTGGATTTAAAATGATGTCTAAGCCCTAAAAAAGTTCTAAGGGAAAGAAATTTCTTTTTGGTTGTTTTTTATTAAGAAAATAATTAAACTAAATCTAAATTTAATTAAGAAAATAATACTAAATGAAATTAAACCCGATTCTAATATTTTTGTATTTTTTGTTAAGAAAGATTTGAATGAAATAAATCTAAGTCTATTATTTTTTATTTTAAGAAAGATGTTAAAGTAATTAAATTAATTAGTTAATAATTTTAATTAAAAAAAACAAACTAGACCTTTTTTTTTGTGATTTTGTTTTAATGTTGATAAAAAGGAAACAAGAAATAAAAGAAATAAACAAAACCAAAAATAAGGCAATGAACAGAGGTCCTTCGATCCGGGGAAGGAACTGTCTTCTTCGATCAGAGAAGGAACTGTCTTCTTCGATCCAGGGAAGGAACTGTCTTCTTCGATCCAGGGAAGGAAGTTGTCTCCTTCGATCCAGAGAAGAAGTGATTTTCGATCTAGACCTGGTGTCGAACCCAGGCTCTCCAAGCTTACACACGCATCCTTTACCATTGTGCCATCTGTTCAGTCATTAATACAAACAACAAGAAAACAAAATATTTGAAATATCATAAAATACTGAGGTGTTAAAACCATGGCATTGGTTTGGACTGAAGGTGTTTGTACAGGGAGATACAACCAAAACGTCGCAGACTGCCCTAACAATGGTTTTTCTTGATTCCTGCCTTAAACCTGGCATGTGCTACATCAACATAAATCTAAACAACAATATGAGTATGGATTTATGCATCAAATCCATTTAAATTGCATGAACTGAAAGATTAGAGCATGAGAATTTTACCCTACCGGAGCAACGAGATCTGTTATTTTAAGATGCTTTAAGCGTCAAGGAGGGCTGGTATGAACTCCTGGGATCCTCAAGGTGATGATGTAACGCCTGGAACAGACTGAGTATGGCTGGAATTGGATGTTCAAATTTCACAACTTTGTTTGATTTTTGGCAATTTTTTGTGGCTCTCTAGGCAGTGCATATGCGTGTATGAGGCAGTATATCCGTCCTTTTGCATCTTATATTGTTGGGTTTATATAGGCAAAGATTTAGGTCAACATTTGTGTATCAAATCTTTGCTCATCATGAGGGAGAGATTTGATTTGATTTTTTGCATGAAAACTTATCATATTTGATCCAATCATGCGTTTCTTCCAGCTTGCTCTGAGTTGTTTTGGGCCTTCAACTTGATGGGAATCGAAAGCTTAGGATGCATTTTCTTTTTTAGGTAGCCATTCAAAGTGACTTTGGGGCTGGTCAAAGCTTCATTCTTCCTTCTTTAATTTCCCTCAATTTGAGCCAATCGAAATGTCAACTTATTGATATGCTTATCAAAAGACATCTTGTTCTGATATGCCAGTCGAAGGATGCTTTGTTGACATGCCTTCAAAGTACACCTTATCTTTGCTCTTCGATCGACTATGACTTTCTACTCATGGCTCGGACCCATCTATTTTCTTTAGCTGCTTGATTCTGGAAAACTCAAATAGCCCAAATGAGAACTTCATTTTGTTCAGTCGAAGCCACCTTTGTCACTTCCTTTGAATGCCATTGCGCGGGAGGCTTGGGCCTGGCAACATGTAGGGCCAAGACTCATCATAAGACAAAATTGCTTTCAATAATTATGTTTCTCCTTATAATGGCCACCTATATATCCTTCGAATGGACTTTTTGTGTGTCTTTCGAATAGTCCACATGCATGCCTTGTGCCTTCTTCGAATGGGCCACCACTATGTGTCCTTCGAATGGACCTTTCGAATGCTCTTTTAAAGGGGTCATATTGTGTTCTATAGTGCAAAAACTATGTTGAGGATTCTTAGCCTTGTGCATTTAAGGAAATCCCAAAGGAAGTCTTTTCCTTATGCATTGAATGCAAGTTGAAAGGAGCCTTTGACTTAGTGAATCCAAGGCAAGCATGAAGGGGCTTTTGGCCTAGTGAGTCGAAGGTTGCATGAAGAGGCCTTTGGCCTAGTGAATCGAAGGGAACTTGTAGAGGCCGTTGGCCTTGTGAATCTTGGACCGAGGCTTGCTCTAAGGGGAACCAACACGCAATCGAAGCTGATGGGCCAATGCTTGGTCGAAGGGTTTTAAATGCCCAATCGAAATTTGTGAGACAAACATCACTCGAAGGGTTTTAAAATCCCAGTCGAAACTCCTTGTCCAGATTCCAATTGAAGGATATTGCTGACATGCCAATTGAAGGACACCGTTCAGATGCCAATCGAAGGACACTATTGACATGCCAATCGAAAGTCACCGTTCAGATGCCAATCAAAGGACACTGTTGACATGCCAATCGAAAGACACTTAACCATCATTCAAAAAATTTCATTTTCTTTAGGCAAGTGTTTGTAACTACCCATGTAAGGGAAAACCTTGGGAAACATGAGAGGGGAAATTTTAGGGTACAACAGACGTCATACCCTTAATGGGTGGAAAATGTTGTTCCAGTATTGAAGAAAGACGGTAAAGTCCATATGTGCGTAGACTACATAGATTTGAATAGGGCAAGCCCCAAAGATGATTTCCCACTACCTCATATCAATGTCTTGGTTGACAACACTGCTCAACACAAAGTTTTCTCCTTCATGGATGGATTCTCCGGTTACCACCAAATCAAAATGGAACCCGAAGACGTGGAGAAAACCACTTTTGTTAGACAGTGGGGCACCTTCTGTTATAAAGTCATGCCTTTCAGTTTGAAGAATGCAGGCACAATCTATCAACGGGCTATGGTAGCTTTATTTCATGATATGATTCATCATGAAATAGAAGTCTATGTTGACGATATGATTGCAAGATGAAAAAACTGAGGAAGAACACCTTGATCATCTTCAAAAGCTATTTAAAAGGTTGAAGAAATACAAGTTGAGGCTAAATCCCAACAAATGCAACTTCGGAGTAAGATCGGGAGAACTCCTAGGGTTTGTCGTCAGTGGAAAAGGTATCAAAGTCGACCATGTGAAACTCAAAGCCATACAAGAAATGCCAGCTCCCTATACTGAGAAGGAGATCATGGGTTTCTTAGGTCGACTCAACTACATTGCTCGATTCATATCTCACTTAACTTCTACTTGTGAGATAATCTTCAAACTATTGAAGAAAGATCAAATAGTCATATGGAATGACGACTGCCAGGCAGCTTTTGACAAAATCAAAGAGTACTTGCAAGAACCTCCAATCTTGATGCTTCCAGTTGAAGGAAGACCTCTGATTATGTACTTGACTGTATTAGAGAATTAAATGGGGTGTGTGTTGGGTCAACATGACGAGTCTGGCCGAAAAGAGCATGCAATATACTACCTTAGCAAAAAGTTTATCGATTGTGAAACCAGATATTCACTGCTCGAGAAAACTTGCTACGCTTTGGCATGGGCTGCTCATCGGCTAAGACAGTATATGTTGACTCACACCACACTATTGATTTCTAATATGGATCCCATCAAGTATATCTTAGAGAAACCACCTATCTCTAGACGAATAGCTAGATGGAAAATGATCTTGACTGAATATGAAATCCAGTACACTACACAAAAAGAAATCAAGGGAAGTGTGCTGGAAGATCATTTGGTCCATCAAGCTGTGGATGACTACCAATCCATGAACTTTAAATTCCTGGACGAGAATATCATGTTGATAACCGACTGTGAAATTCCTGGACTGTATGAAGGACCTGAACAAGGACCCCAATGGACTATGGTTTTTAATGGAGCTTCCAACACTTTGGGTAACAGAATTGGTGTTGTGATCATTTCTCCCGAAGGCTGCCATACACGTTTCACTGCTAGACTTGGCTTCGATTGTACAAGTAATATGGACGAGTATGAAGCATGTATCTTGGGTCTTAAGGTTGCTATTGACCTAAGAATTAAATTCTTGAGCGTGTACGGAGACTCGGCTCTGGTAATCAGTTAAGTTAAAGGAGAGTGGGATACTAAACATCCAAATCTGATCCCCTACAAAGAGCTTGTGCTAACCTTGATCCCATAATTTGAGGAGGTCACCTTTGAACATATACCAAGGGAATAAAACCAGTTGGCAGACGCCTTAGCAACTATGTCTCTATGTTCAAGGTCAATTGAGACAACAAAGCTCCCAAAATTACTATGGAAAGATTTGGTGAACCTGCACACTATTGTGAGATTGATACTATCAAGGAGAAGCCTTGGTTTCATGAGGTTAAAATATATCTTAAAGCTCAAGAGTATCCTGAAGGCGCATCAATCAATGATAAGAAATTCCTGCGGAGGTTCTCAGCCAAGTTCTTCCTAAGCAATGGGATTTTGTACAAATGCAACCATGATTCAACTCTGCTCCGTTGTGTGGATAAGAAGGAGGAGGAAGAGATCATGGAGGACATACATGATGGTATCTTTGGAACTCACTCTGGTGGACACACTATGGCCAAGAAAATTATGAGGGCTGGTTACTATTGGTCAACAATGGAAACTGATTGTCACCACCACTCGAGGACGTTCCATAAGTGTCAGTTCTATGCCGACAAGGTTCATGTGCCTCCAATACCCTTGAATGTCATGACTGCTCTGTGGTCATTTGCAATGTGGGGAATTGACATGATTAGAGATATTAAGCCCACTTCCTTTAATGGACATCACTTCATCCTCGTCGCCATTGATTACTTCACCAAATGGGTCAAAGCTACTTCATTTGCCTCAGTCACTAAGAATGTTATAGCCCAGTTTATCAAGCATAACCTCATCTTCTGGTACGGCATCCCTAAAAGGATCATCACCAACAACGTAACCAACCTCAACAATGCTATGATCACTGAACTTTGTACGCAATTCAAAATCAAGCATCAAAACTCTTCTCCTTATAGACCTAAGATGAATGGTGCAGTGGAAGCTGCCAATAAAAACATAAAGAAGATTGTGCAAAAGATGGTGGTGAACTACAAAGATTGGCATGATATGCTACCATTTTCTCTTCATGGCTACCGTACATTGGCACGAACATCAACTGGGGCCAACCTATTCTCCTTAGTCTATGGCATGGAAGCCGTCCTGCCTATCGAAGTTCAGATTCCTTCCTTAAGGATTATGAAAGAAGCAGACTTAGGAGAAGATGAATGGATTCATACTAGGTTGGATTTGTTGAACTTGATTGATGAAAAGAGGCTGGCTACTGTTTGTCATGGTCAAATGTATCAAAAGTGTATGATCAAGGCATTCAAAAAAAATATCAAACCTCGAGTATACCAGGTTGACGACTTGGTAATAAAATGCATCATTTTACCACAAGGCGGTCCCAGGGTCAAATGGACTCCCACTTATGAAGGGCCATTTTTTGTCAAGAAAGTATTCTCTGGCGGTGCTATGATTCTAACCTCCATGGACAGCGAAGATTTCCCGCATCATGTGAATGCGTACATAGTCAAAAATACTACGCATAAAGAACGACCCGCTAGGTTGACATAACTAGGTAAAAATAAGGGCATCCCGGCGAACCAAAAGGGTTCGGGAAAAATTAGGGATATATATATATATATATATATATATATATATATATATATATATATATATATATATATATATATATATATATATAAAAAATATTATACACCCGACAAGTCGAAAACCTAAAAGGGCGACTTGGGGAAAAATGGGTATCCTGGTGGACTGAAAACCTGAAAGGGCGGTCCAGGTAAAAGTTAAGGATTAAGGCGTACGACTATGTCCCGTCGGATCACTAAGAGCCAGCTTTATTACCAAGGTCAAAAGTTCAAATGGTGCGAGATCAGTTCAATCAACTTCTTTTGACAGCAAGGGATGATGTTCGAAGACATAGGGGAAATAACAGAGTTGGAAACCAATAAGATCACTTCCACATGGCTATACAAATTTTGTCTTCACTTTGCATTCTTTTCGTTTTTTCAACGACTTCCTCTTACTAGGATTTCTGTCTCTCTGTACAAAAACTTTTTTTTATAGGCAGATTATCAATACAAATATACTTTGAAGTGCAAACTTTTTGTTTTTTCTATTTTGAATGCAAAAACATCCAATGACTAAAATTGAATGAACATATGCATATGAACATGATTAACTTTTGATAAATGTACACACGAGAATAGTAATAATAATTTACTAAAGGATTTGGGATATCCCCACAGAGTTACTTCAATGAGATTATCCCCACAAAGTGAAATCATACATTCTCCATCCAGAGTTCCAATCAGTATATCTCCTGGAAATTCTCTTCCCCAACCGAGTTTGGTTTTCCAAAGCTGAGAAGGAAACCTTGAAAAATTCTTCCCCAATAAGGTCATCAGAATGCCTTCCTCAATAGGGTTTATTTCCCCAACAGACTACAACCTCCCCAGCTTGAGTCTATTCCTTGGACCACTCACTGGCGAAATTCCTCTTCTCTAGTAAAGTTGATACTATCCCAAGAAAATTGTTAAAAAGCCTGGGACCCGACCAGATATCAGTTAACTCCATCCTCCCCAGATGATCAGAAGTCTAATAATCTCTTTTATCCACAGTTGGGGTATATGAGAATTAAAATTACCCAGTAGAGCAATGGATAACCAAGATTCCAAAACTCTACTCCCCAAACAGAAATCAACATTCCCTGCAGATTTTCCTCAAAACAGCAAATAGGATTTCCCAGCGGAAGCACTCTAAACAAGGTTGAAGATACACATACTCTTCATATCCAGCAGTAGTCCGGAATTTAGCTTCCCGAAAACTCCCCGACATTAGTCAGGGATTTATTCTCCTAGACAAAGATACGTTTCAATAACGTTACATATTCATACATCATGACATATGCATATAAAATGCATATGGCACAATCTCATTTATTTTGAGAGCATCATTACAAAATGCATGCATCAGGATATTGCATACAACTAATTCTTTACCTTTTCAGGAAAGAATAGTCGACAGAGGAGTCCCATCAACAATGAGCGAGTTACTTCAAAAGACCTCTTTTGGTTAGATTTATTTCTTCCAGTTAAAGATAGATGAATCAAAGACCTCTTCTGGTTTAGATTTATTTCTTCCAGTTAAAGACAGACGAATTAAAGACCTTTTCTGGTTAGATTTATTTCTTCCAGTTAAAGATAGGCAAATCAATGACCTCTTTTGGTTAGATTTATTTCTTCCAGTTAAAGATATGCGAATCAAATACCTCTTCTGGTTAGATTTATTTCTTCCAGTTAAGGACAGGCAAATCAAAGACCTCTTCTGGTTAGATTTATTTCTTCTAGTTAAAGACAGGTGAATCAAAGACCTCTTTTGGTTTAGATTTATTTCTTCCAATTAAAGACAGGAGAATTAAAGACCTCTTCTGGTTAGATTTATTTCTTCAAGTTAAAGACAGGCGAATCAAAGACCTCTTCTAGTTAGATTTATTTCTTCAAGTTAAATACAGACGAATCAAAGACCTCTTCTGGTTAGATTTATTTCTTCCAATTAAAGACAAGCTAATCAAAGACCTCTTCTGGTTAGATTTATTTCTTCCAGTTAAAGACATTTGAATCAAAGTTCTCTTTTGGTTAGATTTATTTCTTCCAGTTAAAAACAGGCTGAGGACATCTACTGTTTCAATATAAATCGACCAAAGATTTATTCTGATACTTCTCCCCATCTCTATCAACAGTTACTGTAGATGGCATCTATAAGCCCATTTCTGACAACTCTTCATCACCTTTCCAAAAGGCATCTTTAAGCCCATTTCCGACGTAATCAACTAACATATTGCTTCGTGTATCAGCGAGTGAAAATTTATGGGCACTCTAGTGTTCAATCATCTTCCACCTTTAAGTCACGAATGGAGGACTCGCCAATCTACCTCTTGAGTTTAAGAAGATTGAACAGGGGAAGCTGTTGTATCCCAAAATGTGCCCTCTCTTTTCTCAAGACATTTCACATAAGTTCTCCAATAACTCAAGCTTCACAAGCGTTGACTAGGTCAAACCATCTCCTAAACACTGATGCCTCAAATTAAGGTTTTGATTTTCACAAGGATAATTGGACTTCTAATGCCTCAAATGACCTTCATGGATCATTATATATCTCCAAGAATACTCATGTCAAGTTTCAAGTCTTGAATCACAAATTTGCTCAGTCAATTGACCAGATGACTGAAAATCAATTGTATTGGAAAAAAGTCAATTGTGGTCAAACTATAGTCAAACTTCAAGATTTTTGATCCACATCAACATTTTTAAGTCATATTCATTAGTTGATCAAATTTGAATCACAATTCCTCAAGAAAAATGTTCAAATCACCAAAAGGGCAAAATGGTCAAAATTAGGGTTTTAATTGAGAATGACTAATCATTGACTTTTGACCTAATACATGACTTAATGGTTTGGTATATGATCTTAAGGATTCAAAAACCATACCTTTACCTAATTTCATAGCCCAAATCGTTTCTCAAGATCAATTGATTGATAGTTGAAATTTGGTCAACTGATGAAAAAGTCAACGGTCACACCAAAAGTCAAAGTTTGACTTTTTGGTCAACATTGAATTTCAAAGATCATAATTCATCAAGACATTCAAAAATATGAAGCTTTATCATCAAGAAATCAAGAAAGTCAGAAGTCCATGAACAAAGTCAAAATTTTAAGTGTTTTTATCCTTATAATTTCATAACTTCATGACATTTTTTCACTAAGATGCAAGATGATTCAAAGAAAACTTCTAACATAAAAGTTGTAGATATTGATGAAATCTACAACTTTTATTTTATGATCAAGTCCTATAAATGTTTGTATTTTGAGTTATAAATTCATTAAGTCATGCCCATGTTCTAAAACACTTAGTGAATTTTTTTAACCTAGTTTGGTCAGGATTTTGCCCTAACTTCTTGGCTAATTTTCACCAAGTTCCAATTTTATTTAGCAAAAATGGACAACATGAAAGTTATAGATAATGTTTCAAGCTTTCCAAAATTTCCAATAACTTGAAGAGATCATTTTTGAGCTAGGAGATTCGAAGACTTGAAGTTGGAATTTCATTCTTGAATTTCAATTCATTTTTATGAAGAACTCAAGACCAAATCTCATAACCTTATCATCCAATCTCACTTTCCAGGCCACGTTGCTTCTAAATCTCCACATAATCAGAGATTTACACAAATTTGTGATGCATTACATAAATATTTGAGGCTTTATCCACTTGGTTATACCATTTTTGGATGAAATTGCAAAAAGCTCCATATCCATTTTCATAAAGATCACATTACTCACAAAGTCAACTTCTTGAGCTCCCATACTTGTTTCATCTGAATACAAGAAAAGTAAAAACCATAAGAAATAGTTCTAAGGCCTCCAATAACTTCAGACCATGCTTGTACAACACATTGAAACTTGTTTTCCACTTTTCTTCAAAAGCAAGCCACCTAGTCAAACCCTACAACTTAGAAATCCCTTGCGCAAAACATCTCTAACCTTATCCTTATAGATAGACAAGTTATTTCCAAGCAAAGGCACAAGTTCAAGAGCCCTAAAACCTGCTCAAGCACTCTCCAGCATAGAACTGTCCAAAAACACATCTTCTTGAACTTCAAACACTCATCTCTATTTTCACTCGTGCGTTTTCACTTTCAACTATCCAAACACTTCACATACATCATATAGAACTCATTCCAACATTTGTTACACTTCTGTAACTCCATCTTCATTATCCACCATTTTCAAAAATCTCCATTACAATTGGACTTGAGTAGAGAGTTCTAGCTGGTTTCAAAAAAAAGTAAAGCTTACAACACACTCAGGGAGGTCCAGGCAAGCTAACCAGGTCATCCTTGTATCTCCAAGGTTGCTCAAACTCCATACACGAATCTCCCTACAAGAGGCAAGTTTTCTAATTGTGATATCTTGATACAAGCATCATTTGTGCATACTTTGAAAAGTAAAAATGTAGATATCATTGCCCTAAAGCTAACCATATTATTAGTTTTCATTTTAATAGCTTGTGTATGAAGAATTTTGCCTCTGACCAGTTAGGGCACGTTTTTGGTACCAACAGAAATTAAACTTAACCTTTGATCTATAGCTTTTAAGATTTACATGGTTGGATTTGTGGTGAAAAAATACACAAGTTTCATGTTTGTACTTTTTAAAATGATTGAGAAATAAGAAAGTTACAAGGTTGACAATGATGGTTGTGTGTTCTGCGCACGAGAAGAAGACGAAGGTGGGAATTTTCAAATTTCTAGAATTGAGTTTATAATATATTTAGTGGTAGTTGTTTCATAACCAGATGAAACAGCCACCCCAGTGGCAAGCGCACACGTACTAAAGCTTTACTGACCTAAAGGGCGAGGGTTCGAACCAATGTGAACCCCCCATTTGTTTTTTTATATTTATCCTTGTTTCAGGATCCAGTGCATCCAAGGCTTAGCGCGCATGATGCGCCTCTCATCTCCAACCGTCTGATCTTTATCCAGTAAAATCCAACATGCCAAAATACAACCTCGTGGTGAACCTTCCATGGGACATCCACACTGGAGCACTCAAGGCGTTGGGCTCACTATAAATAGGCCTAACATTTTTACTTGTTTCTCACCCCTGTTTCACTTTTGCAACACCAAGCCCAAAACAATTCCTTTTTCTTATTTTGTTTAATATTTTTTGTTTAATCTTTTTTATTTAATAAAAAAAACATAAAATCATAAAAAATGTTAGATCTAGGTTTTACTGAATTAAACTTTTTTTTAACATTTAAAATTAATTTATTTTAATTACCCTTTTTGTTTTATTTTATTAATTAACTTGTAAATTAATTAAAAACTAGGGTTTTCACTTTTTTTCTTCTATTTTTACACATTAAGAAATATTTTCTTAAACAAAACTCCAAAAGATAATAGTTTCTAAAAATACTTAAATCATCTTAGGTTTTGTTATTAATTTATTTTCATGATAAAATTAATTAACTTTCTTCACACCTTTCTTTTATTTTGTGAATAAATTGAATTAGGGTTTAACTCCTAATTTCTTCCATTTCAAAATTCAAACTTCTTTTTCTCATGACAAAAACAAACAAAAACATATACTTTTTAGGGTTTTATCATATATTTTGCCCTTTTCCTCTTCACATATTTTATTTACCATCTTATTATTATGTTTACATTTATGAAATTATTCATCAATTTGTAATAGTAATTTAGGGTTTATTGCCTTCATCCCTCATTCATAAATTTGTACCCCTATCCCCTAAAGCGTTGTAACAGCGTAGGACGTTTAATTTTCACAATTTACCGTTTTCCATTATTGTTAGTAACTAGGATTTGTATGGAAAGATAAAAATCAAATCTTAGAAAATCCTAATTTCAAAGACAAAATAGATGCAATCAAAGCACTTTTCACACTTGCACCTCTAGGGTAACCCACACTTGTTACCTCGAATATAAACAGTCATGTCCCTCGAATGTGGGATACTTTAGCAATGACCCTCAAATACAAGATCGTAGTCCCTCGATGACCCTTCAATGTTGCCTTAGGTAAACGATCTTAGACCCTTAAGATAAGTTGCTAAGGTATCCTACAATGTTGCCTTCTATGACTGTACGATGACCCATATTTTCCCCTTCACATCCAATGATGGGGCTTCTTACCAATCAATGATAAGATAGCAATATCTAAAGGAAGAGGAAATGAACAAAGACTTTTTGAGTAGGTAGAATACTCGTAGTTGCTTGCTCACAAACATTTCAAACAAAACATCTTTCAAATACACCAACACTTTCAAGAAATATTTTCAAAAGTCAACATTTTGTATACATTCTTATAGAGACGAGAATCATTACAAAGTTTGCCTAAAGAAAGGCACTTTTCAAAAATACTTTCAAACCCACACAAACACATTTTACAAAGCATTTCAAAGTGAGCTAGCAACGAAGAGCCCGTAGATAACTATGGATGAAAAGGGTTCTAACACCTTCCCTTCTCATAACCTACCCCCCCCCCCCCCCCCGAACTCAAGAAAATTTTCAAAAGGTCTTTCATGTTCTTTTCACCCTTTCCTTTATTGGATAAAAGAAAATTCGGTGGAGACTCTTGCTATCTGCAACAATTGCGATAAAACACAAAACACCCAAGTTAGTTCTCCCACCGTATTACAATATCCCTATATGTTACCTTTATGATTATACGATGACCTACGCATGTCCCTCAAAACATACAACGATAGGGCTTCCTACTAACTAATGGTAGGATGACACTATCTAAAGTAAGAGGTAAAGAACAAAGACTTTTGAGTAGGTAGACTATTCTTAATCGCTTGCTCGTGAACATTTCAAAACATTTTTCACACAATGACACTTTTTCAACAAATATTTTCAAAATAAACATGTTGTATGCATTCTCAACGATATGGGAAACATTACAAAATTGCCACACTTAGGCATTTTCAAAATATTTTCAAACACACATTCATAAAGAATTTTCAAAGTGAGCTAGCGATTAAGATCCCGTAGATAACTACGGATAAAAAGGGTGCTAACACCTTCCCTTTTCATAACCTACCCCCTTACTCTCAAAGTTCTTTCCTGTTCTTTTCACCCTTTCCTTTATTGGATAAAAGAAAAGCCGGTGGTGACTCTTACTATCCGCAACATTTGCGATAAAACGCAAAACCAAAAGTCAATTCTCCCACCGTATTACAACTGGTCAAACAAATCAATGTAAAATTTCTAATGATCTAGAGGTAAAAACAACATTCTTGCTTAAAGGGAAGTTTGTTTTGTGAAAGACTTTGCCCTTCTTAATCATGCTTCACAGGGAGATTTTTTAAGAGAACTTCTGATTAGGAAGGCTTTTGACACATATAAGCTAGTTTAACTGAGATATTTTTCTCATATAACATCACATAATCATAATTGCCAAGACTAATACTTTTTAGAAGAGAAAATAAGAGTTTTTAATATTTGAAAGTATGATTATGGGGATGTTGTTTTTCCATTGTATCGTTGAATGGAATATTCGCAACCTTCCAACTAATAGCATGATAGGATTCTTTAATAAGGATAATATTATAACAATTGTCACTTAATTGATTTAAAGACAACATATTATGTATTACTCCAATTGTCATTGAAACATTGGATAGAGTAAAGAAAAACATTACCAATTGTTTCAGAGTCCATGATCTTTTCAGATAACCTCTGAGATCCACAATGCTTCTAGGCTTAAGTTCCAGGCTTAGGAACGTATGCCTTCTTTCCTCCATGTGTTGCAAGCAGACAAAGTCCAGGTACCATGACATGTGTTTCAACTGTGCTGCTAAGAATATCTTTAACATAGATAATTTGATTCTTGGGTACCCATAATTTCTTGGGTCCTCTCTTATTAGTTCTCCTAGAGTTTTTGACAACTTTGGGTTTAACAACATAATAATCATATTTGCAAGAACTAAACCTAGATGTTTTAGCCAAAGGTTTTTCCTTAGGTTCAGAAGCAGATTTATCTTTATTTTCTCTTATCTTTAGGCACAAACCCAGCAAAGACAAAATGGGAGTGAAAAGTATTAGGTTTTTCTTCCTTATCAGAATTCGATTTGTCATAGGAGTTATAACCAATACCATTGGTTCCATTTCTTCTCACGCCATAGATCATAGAAGCCATCATGATTCTCCCTATGCTTATGGCTAGGAATTTCTGGAAGACTTTGTCATATTTCATAATGACATCATCAGTACTCTCAGAAACTTACGGAAGGATTCTCGTGCCTTAGAGGGAAGAGTTCTCATCTTTGAGAAAGAAGTTTTCTTCATTTAAAATGGAGAGATCTTCCTTAAGCTTACCGTTTTCAAGAAATGTGGATTCAAAGGATATTTTAAGTTCCTTGAATTCAATCTTGAGTAACTCTTGTTTTTCTAGAATTTCAACTAAAGAGAAAGTAAATTCAGAATTAGTAAGTGTGATCGGTGGGAATGAGAACTGACTGTTTTGGAATGCTGGTTCGCATTTGCATTTGTTTTCGCAAAATTTCGCGGTAAGCAAGAGTCGCCACCGTCTTTTATTTTATCCAACAAGGAAAGGACAAAAGCACAGAAAAATTCCTTTTTGAGATATTTCTCAGGTTCGGGAGGTAGATTATAGAAAGGGAAGGTGTTAGCACCCTTTCTATCAGTGGTTATCCACGGGCTCTTAGGTACTTGCTCATTATGTTTTCAAAAGTTTTTGCTTTTCTTTGTGATTGTGGGTTTGAAAAGAGTTTTGTTTTTGAAGAGAGTGTAAGTGCGAAAAGTTTTGTTTTTGTTTTCAAAAGAGAAAGTACTTAAGAACATCTACCTACTCAAAAAGGAATTAAACTGTACAAGTGTCCTTTAGACAATGCTATCCCACTATTGAGGAGTAGGTAGCATCGTCGTTGGAGTTTTCGGGTCAATTCGACTAAGGGACGTGTGGTCACTAAAGCAATGTTAGGATGCCTTAGCGGTAACCCTAATGTCTTAGATCATTTTTATCCGAGGCAACCGTTTCGAGGCAACTGATGATCTTTGGACAATAGGGCGACCTCTAAAACTTCCTATACTCAATGACCACGTTCGAGGCAACCAAGTGAGGTGTACCCTAAGAGTGGCATGTGCGAGTGTATTGTTTTTCAGTTATATTATCTTTGTACATGTTATGGTGAGCTACTTGTTGATTTTAAGTTTAAAGTTGATTTTGTCATGCATTGCCTATTATTCAAACATCTAACAGTTAATGATTGCGGAATCTAAATTGCGGAAAATAAATCTAAGCTATTACAAGGTGTTGGGTATTTACATCGCCAAAGACAAACCCTTAAAAATTAAATTGCGAAAAATAAATAAAACGATAAATAAAATCCTAATTCAAAACTATTACATCCTCGAAGCAGTTACAATATTGAAATATGGATCAAAAATAATTCGCGCGCGAGAAAATTAAATCGAAGTTTTTTTTTAGGGTTTTGACCCTTTTTATTAAATAAAGCATATTTTTGTTATTTTTTGAATTAAAAGGTTAGTCTAAGTCAATAATTAATTAATTAATAAAATGAAAATATTTTTGGTCTTTGATTATTTAAAGAATAAAATAAGAATGGTAAAAATATCAAAACCCTAATTCTAAATCAGTTTTAATTTATTGCAAAAATTTGTTAAAATTATTCCTAATTAAAACTAACTAAATTAATTAATTTTTGTTTATAAAAATAAATAATAAAATTAATGGAATTAATAAAAAAATATTATTTTTATTTTGGGTTTTCTGATTTATATAAAAAAATGTTAATTGGTTAATTTATTAATTAAGATGATAATAATAATAATAGAAAATAAAATAATAAAAGGAAAGAACAAACTCAGGGGGGTGTGGGCCTGAATAGAGTGTTTGAATTACAAATTTCAAGGCCCAAAACGCTTCAGCCTTGTTGGACTTTTGTGGTTCAGTGCATGCGTGTTGACTAGGGAGTATGATGAGCCTCCATCCTGAACCACTGGATCTAGATCTGGGACCACTTGGCACATTGATAGTTGAGGCGCATGGTGGTCTGCATTCTAGGTGCTATATGGGAACACCTGAAAACAAAATTGAATAATGTTTTGGGGGACCTGGGATTCAAACCCAGGTCCCAATGCTCATTGCATGCGCGCTTAACCACTCCACCAAACTGCTTCATTTGTTATTGTAATAAGAAACAAATATTATATACAAAACCATCAATTATTCCCTACAAAAAAAATAAAAACGCGCTAATAATTCAAATGGGCCAATAGACTCTAGCCACGTTATCGTCTTCCTCAACGCGTCCCTGGTTATTTACCTGCGGATTTTCATCCGCAGGAAGTTTCGTAGGATGTCTCAAAAACTCGTTCTAGGCCATAAAAATCCCATCCAAGCGCATGAACGTGATCGTCTCTGTCTCCTGAGTGTCCCTATAACCATTATTTGTCTTAATTTTACCTACAATGCAAATGCCTAAAAACGAAACAAGCAAACCCTAGGTTCTGGCATCACCATATAGGGCATGAAAATGAAATTGAATATTGCAGTCATGTTAGAAATTTGACATTAAGCATAATTATTCAAAAGATTTGGCAAAAGGATGCAAGATAACTGATTCACGATCCCAGGTACAGGGCCAAGTTCGTGGTGACTTACAGGGCGTTTTAGGCAACGAAAAGGCTTGGTTTCACTTTGTATAGCTTCACTGGATGTCAAGGAAGAGAGCTGTGTTGAGCTTTTGGTTGGAAGATGCCTCCAATGTCGTTTTTGATCTCTCACTTTTCAAGCTTTTTTCTCAAAGTTGTATGGTTGTTTCTGCAGAGTTTTGTACATGTCTTAGGTCTGGCTAGCTTGTGTGCATATAATAGAATGCATTTAGGTCAAAATATGGGCCATGATCCTTATGCATTGAAGAGGGAATATTGGATTTGATCACCATTGATAAGCTTTCCAAAAATAGACCAAATCTGATTTTTTGTGCTTGTTTTGACTTGATACGAATTGGTTGAGTGTCACATGGTACTTGCAAGCTGTACAAATCACAAGAATCCCTTTACATAATTTTTTAGATTTTATTTGATTTAATATTGATTAATAATGAATTAAATCAATAAAAAATGAAATAAAATAGAAAAATAAATGTTTGGTCATGAAATTAAAGATGAGACACGTGTGTGGCATGATAAGACCAAATCAAGTGGAAAAAAGTGGGCCCTTTTGTCAAAAATTGGAGTTTTGAGGATAGTTGACTTTTGGCAATTTTGGAAAAATTCCCAACTTCAAACATGCATAACTTCCTCAATTTTGAACTTTTGGAGGTGTTCTTGGACTTTTTATAAACCTTGAGATGTCGTCTAACCAACCCTTATGGTCTCATCTCATTTTGATGTTCCATGCTCAAGTTATAAGCTTTGGAAAAAAAGGTGTTTTTGTTGACTTTCAAAAATGACCTATAATGTCCAAATTTGTAACTTTTTGTGGGAGCATTTCTTGATCTTGGGGTGTGAATATGGATTGTAGTAAATTGCATCCTATTAAAAATGAGCTTTGGATGGGTCATTTCTCATAAAGTATGAGAAAGTTATGCTTGGTCAAAGTTGAGTTGACTTTTCCTACAAAACCCTAATTTAGCAACTTTTGAATCTTGATGAATCTTGAGCAATCCTTGATGAATAATGATCAACCCTTGATAAAATGATGAATTATCCTTCAAAATGAGAATGTTTACAAAACATCTTGAGGTTTGACTGTATTTGGGTCACAGTTGACTTTTGCCCTAGCACAGTCGATCTTTGGGTCTTTTGAGCAATTGACTGACCAAACTTACTCTGCAAGGTTTGAAATTTGACATGGATGAACTTAAGAACATATTAGGACATTGGGGAGCACTTGAGGTCATTTGGATGCAAGTACCTTGATGCAACACAAAACCCTAATTTTGACTTGACTGCCTTAGGAGGTGATTTGACTGTCCAACCCTTGAGCCAACTTGAGCAACTTGAAGATTATTCTTGACATGTCTTTGAGAAATATGGGAGGGCAAATTTTGGGGTACAACAGTTTCCCCTGTTCAATTTTCTAAAACCTGAGGATATAGATTGGCTTTCGAGCCTTTCGTGATCCGAAAGTGGAAGATAATTGAACACTAGAGTGCCCAAAAATTTGCACTCGCATGGTGTAGTATCAACATTGTGATGTCGGGAATGGGCTTACAGATGCCATTTGGAGATTGTTGGTAGGAGGATGGGCTTACAGATGCCATCTGCAGGAATTTCGACCGCATAAGAGATTCCTTAGCGAGAACTTGCATACCTGTTGTTGTAGAAGATTCCGCTGGGGAAGTCTAACTTTTGTTGAGATTTAGGAACTTGCTTGTACTTCAACTGAGAGAATGCCTCAGCTGAGTTTTAAGAACCTGTCCATAATTCAATTGGGAGGAAACATCTTCGTCAATATCTAGGAACTGTCTCGTGTTCAATGGAGTATACCGTTGAGGTTATAGAACTTGTCCACACTATGACGGAGGAAAACATCATGATCTAGGAACTGACTCGTGCTCAATGGAGTATACCGTTGAGGTTATAGTACTCGTCCACACTATGACGTAGGGAAACATCTTCATCAAGATCTAGGAACTGTCTCGTGCTTAATGGAGTATACCGTTGAGGTTATAGTACTCGTCCACACTATGACGGAGGAAAACATCAAGATCTAGGAACTGACTCGTGCTCAATGGAGTATACCGTTGAGGTTATAGTACTCGTCCATACTATGACGTAAGGAAACATCTTCATCAAGATCTAGGAACTGTCTCGTGCTCAATGGAGTATACCGTTGAGGTTATAGAACTCGCCCACACTATGACGTAGGGAAACATCTTCATCAAGATCTAGGAACTGTCTCGTGCTCAATGGAGTATACCGTTGAGGTTATAGAACTCGTCCACACTATGACGGAGGAAAACATCAAGATCTAGGAACTGACTCGTGCTCAATGGAGTATATCGTTGAGGTTATAGTACTCGTCCACACTATGACGTAGGGAAACATCTTCATCAAGATCTAGGAACTGTCTCGTGCTCAATGGAGTATACCGTTGAGGTTATAGAACTCGTCCACACTATGAAGGAGGAAAACATCAAGATATAGGAACTGACTCGTGCTCAATGGAGTATATTGTTGAGGTTATATTACTCGTCCACACTATGACGTAGGGAAACATCAAGATCTAGGAACTGACTCGTGCTCAATGGAGTATACCGTTGAGGTTATAGTACTCGTCCACACTATGACGGAGGAAAACATCAAGATATAGGAACTGACTCGTGCTCAATGGAGTATACCGTTGAGGATATAGTACTCGTCCACACTATGACGGAGGAAATTTTAGAGATTGAGAACCTTATCTGAAATTCAACCGAGGATACTTCAATTGAGATTTAAGAACTGGTCAGGTCTTCGACTAAGCTGAGAACTTTAACTGTATATTTCCTGAAAGGTAAAGGTCAGTCATATGCAATGCATGATATGGATCAGGCAATGATGTTCTCAAAATAAATGAGATTGTATTCGTATGATGCGTATATGCATATATCATGATGTATGGGGATATGATGCTTTAGCTGGGGAAAATAAATCTCGGAGCTGCTGGAGAATAGAGTTGAGTTCTTCGTTTCCACTGGGGATGATGAATGAAGATGATAAACCTGTAGGAGAGAAGAACTCCGTTGGGGGAATAAACTGATGAAGAATTACTCCGAGGGGAATTACTCTGTGGGGAGAGATGTTCTGCTGAAGATTTTAACGATAACTCCGCTGGGGATTCTGTTGATAAGCTCTGTTGGGAATTTTAATGATGAACTCCGCTGGGGATAGAAAGGACTTCGCTGGGGATGATCATTCAGTTGCAACTTGTTGAGGATAAACCAATTAGACTCTTGTGAGGATAACCTTCTGAATTTGGCTGGGGAGATTTATTTGCGCTCTGCAGGGGATAAGCTTCCAGAATCTATTGGGGAAGATGATTCAACTCTGGCGGGGAAGCCTTTTTTAGACTGTGCTGGGGAAATGACTCCACTGGGGTATCTTGTATTCCGCCAGAGAACATTCTTATATTCGGTTGAGGAATATTAAGTCTGTCGGAGATGCTCTTATTCTTGCTGGAGGATATCTTTATACTCCGTTGGGGAATATTAAGGTCTTCTGGGGATTCCACACCTTCTTGGGACTGATGGTAGATTACCTTTGCTTGGGGAGAGCATTGCTGATTCGTTCGTAGTTGCAAGTCTCAGTGGGGAGAGCTACCATTATTGTCTTACTCTGCGGGAAGTGAAGGCATCTTAGCCATATTCTTCAGCTGAATATATACCTTGGTACCTGGTGGACAGAGCAACTACACTGCTCGGACAATTCTTATTGCCTCTGTTTCTGATATTACCAGTAATTTGTCCTTTGTTTCGCATGTAAATATTTATGAGCAGCAATTAATGTCAAATGCATATATCAAAAAATGAACATTGGACGTTCTTTGCAAAACAAAACAGATAAAGGAAAAACAATTTGAAATTTGTCTGAAAAATGAACTTGTATTGATTTTGAAGTTTGGCCTGTAAATAGGCATTTTTGTACAAGAGGCTGACATCCTAGTAAGAGGACGCCGCCGAACAAATAGAATCTATACAATTTGTGAAAAGGAAATAAAACAGCTATGTGAATAATCCCACTGGGTTCCAACTCTGCTATTGCCTTTACGTCTTCAAGCATCTCATCACTTTGCTGCTTAGTTAAAGATGAATCTGATTGATTGGTGTCGTCCGAGCCTGATAGTTGATACCGAAGTCTGGATGCGAGGTGATCCAATGAGACATAGTGTTACGCTTTAATCCCTAACTTTTTCCTGGACCGCCCCTTCGGGTTTTCAGTCCACCGGGATACCCATTTTTGCCCAAGCCGCCTTTTCAGGTTTTCGACTTACCGGGTGTACAGACTTTTTCCATTTCATCCCTTATTTTTGCCCGAACCCTTTTGGTTCGCCGGGAAGCCCTTATTTTTGCCTAGGTCAGTCAACCTAGCGGGTCTTTGCTTATGCGTAGTATCTTTTCACTATGTCTGCATTGACGGGGTGAGGAAGGTCGTCACCATCCATGGTGGTTAGAATCATCGCTCCTCCTGAGAAGATATTCTTAACCACAAATGGCCCTTCGTAAGTAGGGGTCCATTTGCCCCTGGGATCACCTTGAGGTAGAATAATGTGCTTGATTACCAGGTCCCTAACTTGATACTCTTGTCGTCTGACTTTCTTGTTAAATGCCTTGATCATCCGTTTTTGGTACGCCTGGCCATGACAAATAGCAGTAAGTCTTTTTTCGTCGATTAGATTCAGTTGGTCAAGTCGGGTCTGAATCCAGTCGTCTTCGCTCAAACCTGCATCCTTCATGATCCGAAGAGAGGGTATCTGAACTTCAATCGGCAAGACTGCCTCTATGCCATATACCAAGGAATACGGTGTTGCCCCTGTTGACGTCTGTGCTGAGGTACGGTATCCATGAAGAGCAAATGGTAACATCTCATGCCAGTCTTTGTATGTCACTATCATCTTCTGCACAATTTTCTTAATGTTTTTATTAGCTGTTTCTACAGCCCCATTCATCTTCGGCCGGTAGGGAGAAGAGTTATGATGTTGTATCTTGAATTGCTCGCAGAGCTCAGTGATCATTTTGTTGTTGAGATTAGTACCATTGTCCGTAATGATCCTCTCGGGTACACCATATCGACAAATCAGATTGTGCCGAATGAACCGTGCCACCACGTTCTTGGTTACCGTAGCAAAGGAAGTTGCTTCAACCCACTTTGTAAAGTAATCAATCGCTACCAGGATGAAACGATGCACGTTAGATGTCGTAGGTCTGATCTCGCCGATCATATCAATGCCCCACATTGCAAAAGGCCAAGGTGTCGTCAAAACATTCAGAGGAACTGGAGGTATGTGCACCTTATCAGCATAGACCTGGCATTTGTGACATGTCCGAGAATGCTGATAACAGTCAGCTTCCATTGTGGACCAATAATATCCTGCCCGAAGGATTTTCTTTGCCATGGTGTGTCCACTGGAATGATTCTCGAAAGTACCTTCATGTAGATCTGCCATGATCCTTTCTGCTTCATTCTTATCCATACAACTCAGTAAGGTTGAATCATGGTTACGCTTGTAAAGAATGCCATTGCTGATGAAGAATTTCTCCGTGAACCTCCTCAGAAACTTCTTATCATTAACATATGCACCCTAGGGATACTCCTGAGCTTCAAGATACCTCTTCACCTCATGATACCAGGGCTTTTCTGTCACTTCTTCAGTCTCAAGATCACAGCAATGCGCAGGTTCGTCCAATCTTTCAATAATGATCCGGGGAGCCTCGTTGTCCCAATTGACTCTGAACATAGAAGACATCGTAGCTAGCGCGTCCGCCAACTTATTCTCCTCTCTAGGGAAGTGTTCAAAGGTGATCTCCTCGAAATGGGGAAGCAACGTCAATACATACTCCTTGTAAGGAATAAGATTTGGGTGTTTCGTATCCCACTCGCCTTTGATCTGACTGATCACGAGAGCGGAATCTCCGAAGACACTTAGAAACTTAATCCTTAGGTCAATTGCAGCTCGAAGACCCATGATGCACGCTTCATACTCCGCCATATTGTTGGTGCAGTTGAAACATAGTCGGGCGGTGAACGGAGTATGAGAGCCTTTAGGAGATATGATCACGGCGCCAATGCCATTACCCAAAGCATTCGAAGCTCCATCAAAGTACATAGACCATCGGGATCCCTCCTCAGGTCCTTCATCCGGTCCAGGTATCTCACAATCAGTTATCAACATGATATTCTCGTCCAGGAATTCAAATTTCATAGACTGGTAATCATCCACTGCCTGGTGCGCCAAATGGTCCGCCAATACACTTCCCTTGATTGCTTTTTGAGTCATGTACTGGATGTCATACTCAGTCAAGATCATCTGCCATCTTGCTATTCTTCCGGACAAGGCAGGCTTTTCGAAGATATACTTGATTGGATCCATCTTTGAAATCAACAAAGTAGTGTGAGTCAGCATATACTGTCTCAGCCGGCGAGCAGCCTATGCCAAAGCGCAACAAGTTTTCTCGAGCAGTGAGTATCGGGTCACAGTCGGTAAACTTTTTGCTAAGGTAATAAATAACATGCTCTTTTCGGCTAGACTCGTCATGCTGCCCCAGCACACACCCCATTGAGTTGTCAAGTACTGTCAAGTATAAGATCAGAGGTCTCCCTTCAACTGGTGGCATAAGGATGGGTGGCTCCTGGAGATACTCTTTGATTCTTTCGAAGGCAACCTGGCATTCATCGTTCCAACATACCACTTGATCTTTCTTCAGTAACTTGAAGATTGGCTCATAGGTAGCAGTTAGGTGCGAGATGAACCGGGCAATGTAGTTCAGTCATCCCAGAAAGCCTCTGACCTCCTTCTCTGTCTTGGGAGCTGGCATCTCTTGTATGGCTTTCACTTTGGCAGGGTCCACTTGAATACCTTTGTCGCTTACGACGAAACCTAGTAGTTTACCAGATCTCACCCCGAAGGTGCACTTGTTCGGGTTCAATCTCAGCTTGTACAACTTCAACCTATCAAACAGCTTCTGGAGATGGTCAAGGTGTTCTTCCTCGGTCTGGGACCTTGCAATCATATCGTCGACGTATACTTCAATCTCATGATGGATCATGTCATGAAACAAAGCAACCATGGCACGCTGATATGTTGCCCCAGCATTCTTCAGTCCAAAAGGCATGACTTTGTAGCAAAAGGTACCCCACTGAGTAACAAAGGTTGTCTTCTCCATGTCTTCGGGAGCCATTTTTATCTGATTATAACCGGAGAAACCATCCATGAAGGAGAATACCTTATGCTGAGCAGTATTGTCAACCAGAACATCGATGTAAGGTAGAGGAAAGTCATCCTTAGGGCTCGCCCTGTTCAAATCCCTGTAGTCAACACACATTCGGACCTTCCCATCCTTCTTCGGTACTGGAACCACATTGGCCACCCAGTGAGGGTAAGAAGTAACTGCTAGAAAATCGGCATCAAACTGTTTCATCACCTCAGCCTTGATTTTCTCAGACATCTCTGGGCGCATACGGCGAACCTTCTGTTTTACCGGAGGGCAGTCTTCCTTGGTAGGCAGACGATGAACCACAATGTCAGTATCCAACCCAGGCATATCTTCGTAAGACCAGGAAAATATCTCAACATAGTCATGCAGCATCTGAATCAACCGCTGCTTCACACTAAGCTCCAGATTTGCACCGATCTTGACTTCTTTCTTGTTTGTTTCAGTACCCAGATTCACTGTTTCCATCGGCTCTTCATGTGGCTGAATGGCCCTCTCTTCCTGGAGTAGCAGTCTTGCAAGTTCACCAGGCACTTCGCAATCATCTTCGCCTTCGTCTTCAGCTAAGTTGATCGGATTTTCGAAGTCATAACTGGCAGTAGCAGAGTCGTTACCAGTGAGATCCAGAGTGGATTAAGACCTGTATATGTGAGTGTGTGTAAAATAGCTGTTTTGCAATATATAATAAAGAAAAACAAGGAGCGCAAAATTTGAAATGCAAGAAACGTCCAATGCTTTTATTAATGATATATGAAAATGGCACACAAAAGCCCTCACAAATGAAGCAACGGTGCCCCGGGTAAGACACCAAGCCATAAAGTTTAAAAACATTGTCTGTTACAAATTCAAAACAAAGAATTCATTACTGGGTAACAAAAGTAATAGGGATGAAGTCCTTTGTTGTCCAGTTGCTTGGTCCACCATTGGTCGTAGGATAGATCCAACTGTCGAATTCAGACTCCTCCACATCATCTTCAATGGCATTTACTCCCGAGTTGCTGATGAACACGGGAGGTCTTCCAATCCTTGCATTACGAACAACCCTTTGAGCTTCTGCAGTGAAACCTAAACCAAACTTGTTAGTCTTCTGTGTAAAATCAGAAAGTCGGCCCCAATTTGCACACTCACCCTTCTCAATAACAGCTCGGGCATCATTTAAGGAAGCCATCTTCATAGGAGAATCTTCAACCACAGTCTCAGCTGATGCCAGTGTCTGAGGAACTTCTTCAAAGTGCTGAAATGGGGTCTCAATGAACTCCCTATCCATCTCTACGTATCGGAACGAGTTGGGGTGGCTGACCATATACTCTTCCTCCTCCTGAACTGTCACAATCTTCCCTCTGACCAGGTACTTCAGCTTCTGGTGGAGCATTGAGGTTACGGCTCCAGCTTTGTGGATCCATGGACGACCCAGCAAACAAGAATAGGATGGCCGAATGTCCATCACGTAGAATATGGAATTGAAGACCTGAGAACCAACTTTAATTGGAATATCAACTTCACCATGCACCATCCTTTTAGACCCGTCAAAGGCCCTGACAACGATGTTACTTGGCTTTAGCTCCAACCCTTCGCAATCCAACCGGTCTAGAGCTTTCTTGGGCAAGACGTTCAATGAGGAACCAGTGTCAACCAATACATGTGCAAGAGTAGTGCCCCTGCATTCAATGGATACATGCAGGGCATCATTGTGGTTCTTCCCTTTAGCAGTCAAATCAGCGTCGGAGAAACCCAAAACATTATTAGCGGTTAAATTGGCCACACAATTGGTAAACTGATCAGCTGATGTCTCTTGTGGCACGTGGGCAGTTTTCAGGAAGGTAATCAGAGCCTTGGCGTAGGCCTCTGAACATAACAGCAGTGACAACATAGAAATCTTGGATGGGGTTTTCCCCAACTGCTCAACTACGTTATAATCACTCTTCTTGATAATCTTCAAAATCTCTTCCATCTCCTGTTTGGAAGCTTCAACAGTAATTGTCTTTGGTGCCTCCGTCTGGGCAGGCACATCAGTGGTGATCCCTTTGCCCCGAGCGTTAGATGACTCGGCGACAGGGGTAGGACTAAGAACTTGATCAGGAATGGCAGTAGGTACACTTGCAGGTATAATGACAACAGGTCTTCGGACAGTTGGTGGAGCAATATTAGGTGAGAAAAGTCTACCGATGTGGGTGACTTTGGCAGGCCCAGTAATGTTGCTGACGCCGGTATCAACATACAACTCTTGCTTAACTCCAAGAACATAAACATCTTCCCCCATAGTGCCAAGGGACAGCTTTGTCAGAGGTGTAGGGGATGGGCCCCAGAACAGTGATGATTACAGGTGCGATCTTCGGAACAGATGTAATCCTAACAGGCTTCCTCGAGGGAGCCTTGGAAGAACTGTTGAAAATGGTAATGATGGCAACTTCTTCAGTAGGAATGGAAGGAACAACAATCTTCTCAAATAGAATCTCTTTATTATCCATCAGGTTTTGGATACCTGACTTCAGAAATGGGCAACCAGTAGGTAAAACAGAACACATATGGCAACCTTCGCCACAGCCCGGAAATAAACCGGCTAGCAACAGGTTCTTCTTGACAGTCATCAGAGGGGTAACAATATCATCCACGGAAACTACAAACAAGTCTTCCTCCACAGCATTTACTCCATGTTTGGGCATGGGAGCAGTCACAACATTGGGCCTCTCGGGCACCTCAAACTCAATCTCCTTCGCATCAATTAGGTCTTACACCTTGTTCCTTAAAACCCAACAATCATCTGTATTATGCCCCGGGCTATCAGAGTGAAAAGCGCAGCGGGCATTAGGGTTATATTTTGGTGATGTGGTACTTGGATTCTTCGGAGCTTCTTTTAGAGTCACCAGATTGGTCTTCAACAACTGTGGCAGAATCTGAGACAAAGTCATGCCGAGACGAGTGAATTGCCTTCGAGGTCTCTCGTCCTTTTGTTGATTGTGATGCTGAGGAGCACCAGCAGGTTTTGAAATAACAACCGCATTGACAACTTGGCGGTGTTCAGGTCTATTCTGTCTTCTCGAACTGTAGACAGCACTGGACTCTTTTTTAAACGGTTTCTTCTTGGTGCTCGAGGAGGCACCCTTTTGTATCTTCCCGGCCTTAATACCAGCTTCAATCCTTTCAGCGGTCAAAATAAGGTCTGTAAACCCAGCTAAAGAGCTTCCAATTAGATGGTTAAAGAACGGACCAGATAGGGTCCCTAAAAACATGTCAACAAGTTCACGATCAGCCAAAGGTGGTTGCACCCTTCCGGCAAGGTCTCTCTATTTCTGAGCATACTCTTTAAATCCTTAACCTGTTCCTATTGACATACCCTGGAGTTGGGTACGCATAGGAGCGAGGTCAGAGTTGTACTGATACTGCCTGTAAAATGCAGTAGCCAAATCCTCCCAGTTGCGGATACTGGCTCCGTCCAACTGATATAACCACTCAAGCTGAGTCCCTGAGAGATTGTCTTGAAAGAAATGGATCCATAAGTTCTTATCAGCAGTGTAAGGTTGGATCTTCCTCACATATGACCGGAGGTGAAGCTTCGGACAGGAGACTCCGTCATACTTGGCAAAGGCAGATGCCTTGAACTTATGGGGAATCACCACCCCGGATGATAGACCCAGATCTCCGAAGTCCAGTCCGGGCATTTTCTATATTTCCATAACGCTCAAACGGTCTTCCAGCTGTTTGTACTTATCCTCAGCAGGAGGATACTGTTCTTCATCATAGTCCATCTCGTTGTCAGAGACCATAGGGCTAGGAGCCCTCCTTTCTTGTGGACTATCTTTCCCTCCAGATGAGGTGGTCAGATCAACTTCATTTTGCAGCCCGTTTCCAAACCTGCGTCCAGTGTTGAACAGGATGGTCCTCTTCTTCTTCTTCTTCTCTTTCAGAAGCAAGGTCTTCAGTTCCTGCTGACCCTTAGCTAGATTCATGAACAGCTCTTGAAATTGGGCATTCTGGGCCTGGAGGGCCTTGATAGCTTGCTCAGTTGAAAGTTCAGTAGACATGATGATTGCTGAAATAAACAACAAAGAAGATAAGAGGCCTGTAAAGGGGTACCTGTTTATGAAATGCATGGGATGAAATGCGGATAATTTATGATCTCAAAGACAATCGGGATTCAAATTTGTAAACCAGAAAGGAAACACACTTTATTAGATTTAAACTTCGAAATTTAAATTGTTCAACAAATTTCCTTTAGGCGTTACAAGAATGGAAATACTAAAAAGTAAATAAACTGTAAAAGAAATCATCAAAGGTCCATCAACCCTCCCATGGTCTCTTCTTCTCAGTGCGGACATAATCATTCAGAATCCGCTCATTCTCCAACTGTCGAGTCAGCTTCTGGATCTTCTGCTCCTGTTCATTGAACCTCTCTCGATAGGAATCCCGTTCATTCCTCAACTGCATCCAAGACCTCTTCAGTGTCCCAATATCAGTGGACATGTAAGGTTGGAGGATAGTTGGAGGAACCCCCTCCTCATTAGCAACTTCAAGAGTAACAGGCCTGACAGCTTCGTATGGCATACCTAACTTCTGGGCACGGATGCGGACCCATCTGAGGTATGGCTCCATTGGCAGAGAAGTCTTTGGGCCCAACTCATGTGGATCATATTTGTGAACTATGTCCCAAGCCCTTATGACTCTACGACGCAGATCGTCGCTATCTCCCTGAAAATCAAAGATGATATGGGGCATCAACATCTCATGAGGTCCTTCTCTTCTGGCTCTTCCAAACTGACGGAGAGTTAAGCATGGGTTGTAAGAAATCCCTCCATGGAGTCCGATCAATGGAACATTAGGATACTCTCTGCAGCGATCAATGACAGTCACCTCATCCATACCTTTGAGAGTCCAGATAATGCCATCATTAGAAAGAGACATCACCCTATAAGCCCAACCCATTCCTTCTTTGTTTTTCAGCACGGACTTAGGGAGGTGCGAAATAAACCACCTCAACAATAAAGGAACACAGCACATCAAATTTCCCCACTTCCGGGCAGTACGAGCATAGAGCTGATGAAGCATATCACCCAAGAGAGTGGGTACCGGGTTCTGAGAGATGAAGATCTTGATGGCATTAATATTAACAAAAGTGTCAGGATTCGGAAACAATACCAGACCATAAATCAAGAGAGCCAGAATGTCCTCGAAAGCCTTAAAGTCTAAGCTATCCCAGAAGTAATTAGCTTTGTCCACCAAAAACTTAGCCAGAAAACCCTTAGCTCCACTTCTAGTCTCCCAGTTAGCCATTACCTCCTCCTTAGTCAAGTGAAGGGCTGCAGCAATTTCTTCGGGCTTAAGAGTCTTCTCACATCCAGTAAACGGAGTCTGCTCCAAAACAAAGATACCAAGCAGCTCAGAGAACTCTTCCAGGGTAGGAACCGGCTGGAAGTCTTGAAAGGTGAAGCAATGGTATAGCGGATCATAGAATTGGACCAGAACACTCATCATTTGTTCGTCCAATTTGGAGGTGACCAAACTGAGAAGAGAACCATGCCTTTTGATGAAGGAAGTAGTGCCTGGAATCCTGACAACCAGCTCTTTAAGCAGGGTAGGCACTTCGATAAAGTTGATCCGGATAGTATTCCTACGCATGGGCATCATGATGACCTACAAAACAGAGCAAAGATGAAACCCTCTTGTCCTTGAAATAGGTTAGTCCTTATGCAAAATGTACGCAATTTTATGATGTCATGATGTCATGGTAAAGGCACACCACAAGTATCCACAAAAGGCAAACATGGTAAAGGCACACAAGTCACACAAAAGATCCCTTAGATTTCAGGCTGGCATGGAGCTTAGGTACTACCCTTTTTCAGTTCAGTTGGTTAAAACCTGTCCTAAAAATAGTAACCGGGTTCTAGAGGATCTCAATATCACTGACTACCCTCAATCGGTCATAATTCCAGTTTAGCAACCTTTTCTTGCAGCCGGAATCATCGCGAGAGTTTAGTCTCAATGAGTGTAGCATACTGCTACTGTTCTATGGCCAAGTTGGTCAATTTAAGGTTCTAAGGTCAGTTGGTGCTTAATGACTCCTTAGAAGACCCGTATTCTCCTCGTTCCAACACAAGGAATATTGGTACAGACCAAGGTGACACACCAACGTAGCTACTGCTTCATCCGTATCGGTCTACGCCGTACAGATCCCTCACAGTTTATTGCTACTTACCTAAAGGGTATCCCCAGATCTGGGTTAGGATCTATAGAACTCCGATACAAGCCCACAAAATTAAAGCATACAAAGCATACAATTGAAAACATAGTGATCTAATACTAAGGTACACCTCACTTATTAAGCTTCCCCAGCAGAGTCGCCAGTTCTGTGATCGGTGGGAATGAGAACTGACTGTTTTGGAATGCTGGTTCGCATTTGCGTTTGTTTTTGCAAAATGTCGCGGTAAGCAAGAGTCGCCACCGTCTTTTATTTTATCCAACAAGGAAAGGACAAAAGCACAGAAAAATTCCTTTTTGAGATGTTTCTCAGGTTCGGAAGGTAGATTATAGAAAGGGAAGGTGTTAGCACCCTTTCTATCCGTGGTTATCCACGGGCTCTTAGGTACTTGCTCATTATGTTTTCAAAAGTTTTTTCTTTTCTTTGTGATTGTGGGTTTGAAAAGAGTTTTGTTTTTGAAGAGAGTGTAAGTGCGAAAAGTTTTGTTTTTGTTTTCAAAAGAGCAAGTACTTAAGAACATCTACCTACTCAAAAAGGAATTAAACTGTACAAGTGTTCTTTAGACAATGCTATCCCACTATTGAGGAGTAGGTAGCATCGTCGTTGGAGTTTTCGGGTCAATTCGATTAAGGGACGTGTGGTCACTAAAGCAATGTTAGGATGCCTTAGCGGTAACCCTAATGTCTTAGATCATTTTTATCCGAGGCAACCGTTTCGAGGCAACTGATAATCTTTGGACAAGAGGGCGACCTCTAAAACTTCCTATACTCAATGACCACGTTCGAGGCAACCAAGTGAGGTGTACCCTAAGAGTGGCATGTGCGAGTGTATTGTTTTTCAGTTATATTATCTTTGTACATGTTATGGTGAGCTACTTGTTGATTTTAAGTTTAAAGTTGATCTTGTCATGCATTGCCTATTATTCAAACATCTAACAGTTAATGGTTGTGGAATGTAAATTGCGGAAAATAAATCTAAGCTATTACAAGGCGTCGGGTATTTACATCGCCAAAGACAAACCCTTAAAAATTAAATTGCGAAAAATAAATAAAACGATAAATAAAATCCTAATTCAAAACTATTACATCCTCGAAGCAGTTACAATATTGAAATATGGATCAAAAATAATTCGCGCGCGAGAAAATTAAATCGAAGTTTTTTTTTTAGGGTTTTGACCCTTTTTATTAAATTAAGCATATTTTTGTTATTTTTTGAATTAAAAGGTTAGTCTAAGTCAATAATTAATTAATTAATTAAATGAAAATATTTTTGGTCTTTGATTATTTAAAGAATAAAATAAGAATGGTAAAAATATCAAAACCCTAATTCTAAATCAATTTTAATTTATTGCAAAAATTTGTTAAAATTATTCCTAATTAAAACTAACTAACTAAATTAATTAATTTTTGTTTATAAAAATAAATAATAAAATTAATGGAATTAATAAAAAAATATTATTTTTATTTTGGGTTTTCTGATTTTTTATAAAAAAAATGTTAATTGGTTAATTTATTAATTAAGATGATAATAATAATAGAAAATAAAATAATAAAAGGAAAATATAAAAGGAAAGAACAAACTCAGGGGGGTGTGGGCCTGAATAGAGTGTTTGAATTGCAAATTTCAAGGCCCAAAACGCTTCAGCCTTGTTGGACTTTTGTGGTTCAGTGTATGCTTGTTGACTAGGGAGTATGATGAGCCTCCATCCTGAACCACTGGATCTAGATTTGGGACCACTTGGCACATTGATAGTTGAGGCGCATAGTGGTCTGCATTCTAGGCGCTATATGGGAACACCTGAAAACAAAATTGAATAATGTTTTGGGGGACCTGGGATTCGAACCCAGGTCCCAATGCTCATTGCCTGCACGCTTAACCACTCCACCAAACTGCTTCATTTGTTATTGTAATAAGAAACAAATATTATATACAAAACCATCAATTATTCCCTGCAAAAAAAATAAAAACGCGCTAATAATTCAAATGGGCCAATAGACGCTAGCCACGTTATCGTCTTCCTCAACGCGTCCCTGGTTATTTACCTGCGGATTTTCATCCGCATGAAGTTTCGTAGGATGTCTCAAAAACTCGTTCTAGGCCATAAAAATCCCATCCAAGCGCATGAACATAATCGTCTCTGTCTCCTGAGTGTCCCTATAACCATTATTTGTCTTAATTTTACCTACAATGCAAATTCCTAAAAACGAAACAAGCAAACCCTAGGTTCGGGCATCACCATATAGGGCATGAAAATGAAATTGAATATTGCAGTCATGTTAGAAATTTGACATTAAGCATAATTATTCAAAAGATTTGGAAAAAGGATGCAAGATAACTGATTCACGATCCCAGGTACAGGGCCAAGTTCGTGGTGACTTACAGGGCGTTTTAGGCAACGAAAAGGCTTGGTTTCACTTGGTATAGCTTCACTGGATGTCAAGGAAGAGAGCTGTGTTGAGCTTTTGGTTGGAAGATGCCTCACTCTGTGTTGAGCCGTTTCTGCAGAGTTTTGTGCATGTCTTAGGTCTGGCTAGCTTGTGTGCATATAATAGAATGCATTTAGGTCAAAATATGGGCCATGATCCTTATGCATTGAAGAGGGAATATTGGATTTGATCGCCATTGATAAGCTTTCCAAAAATAGGCCAAATCTGATTTTTTGTGCTTGTTTTGACTTGATACGAATTGGTTGCGTGTCACATGGTACTTGCAAGATGTACAAATCACAAGAATCCCTTTACATAATTTTTTAGATTTTATTTGATTTAATATTGATTAATAATGAATTAAATCAATAAAAAATGAAATAAAATAGAAAAATAAATGTTTGGTCATGAAATTAAAGATGGGACACGTGTGTGGCATGATAAGACCAAATCAAGTGGAAAAAAGTGGGCCCTTTTGTCAAAAATTGGAGTTTTGAGGATAGTTGACTTTTGGTAATTTTTGAAAAATTCCCAACTTCAACCATGCATAACTTCCTCAATTTTGAACTTTTGGAGGTATTCTTGGACTTTTTAGAAACCTTGAGATATACTCTAACCAACCCTTTTAGTCTCATCTCTTTTTTATGTTCCATGCTCAAGTTATAAGCTTTGGCAAAAAAGGTGTTTTTGTTGACTTTCAAAAATGACCTATAATGTCCAAATTTGTAACTTTTTGTGGGAGCATTTCTTGATCTTGGGGTGTTAAGATGGATTGTAGGATATTGCATCCTCTTCAAAATGAGCTTTGGATGGTCCATTTCTCATAAATTATGAGAAATTTATGCTTGGTCAAAGTTGAGTTGACTTTAATTACAAAACCCTAATTTAGCAACTTTTGAATCTTGATGAATCTTGAGCAATCCTTGATGAATCATGATCAACCCTTGATAAAATGATGAATTATCCTTCAAAATGATAATGTTGACAAAAAATCTTGAGGTTTGACTGTATTTGGGTCACAGTTGACTTTTGCCCTAGCACAGTCGATCTTTGGGTCTTTTGAGCAATTGACTGACCAAACTTCCTCTGCAAGGTTTGAAATTTGACATGGATGAACTTAAGAACATATTAGGACATTGTGGAGCACTTGAGGTCATTTGGATGCAAGGACCTTGATGCAACACAAAACCCTAATTTTGACTTGATTGCCTTAGGAGGTGATTTGACTGTCCAACCCTTGAGCCAACTTGAGCAAATTGAAGATTATTCTTGACAAGTCTTTGAGAAATATGGGAGGGCAAATTTTTGGGTACAACAGTAAGGTTATAAAATACCTCTTTGGATAATACCTCTTATGTGTCTTAATATGATTATGCTTTATCTTCTTGATGGATCCTTTCAATATACCTTCCAGCTTGAGCCATCAGCGCCACGTTAGCATGTTCTTCTTTGAATTGTCTTCTGAAGAGTCAGAATCATCCCAGGTTGTCATCAATCCTTTCTTATTTCTCTTGAGAGATTTCTTCTCGGGCTTGTCCTTCTGTAGTTTAGGATAACCATTCTTGTAGTGTCCTAGCTCGTTGCACTCATAACAAGTGACTTATTTGCCACTATACTTATTTTGATCAGAAGTATACTCGAAGTGACCTCCTGTCCTTCTAGTACTTCTAAACATGTTGCCTTGATTTCTCTTCCAAAGACGGTTAACCCTTATGGACAGTAGAAACAACTCATCTTCATCTTCATCAGAATCTTCTTCTGAATCCTCAATCTATTCAACTTTAAGAGCTTTGGACTTCTCAGATCTTCTGACAAATTTGAGCGTAATAGGTTTCCCTCTTTGCTGAGGTTCATCCTGATCTAGATTAATCTAATGACTTCTTATATAACTCACCAGTTCTTCCAGAGAAGTGTTGTTCAGATCCTTTGCAAGCTTGAGCATAATTACCATAGGCCTCCATTTGGATGGCAAGCTTCTGATAATATTCTTCACACGATATGTTGTTGATATCCTTTGTTCAGAACTTTTAGTCCTACAACCATGGTTTGAAACCTTGAGAACATCATCTCTATTGTTTCATCATCCTCCATCTTGAAGGCTTCATACTTCTAAATCAAGGCCAAAGCCTTGGTTTCCTTGACTTGATCATTTCCTTCATGAGTCATTTTGAGAGATTCAAATATAGACTTAGTTGAGTCTCTATTTGTGATATTCTCATGCTTACAATTATTCTTTTGTTGATCAGTCATAGCTTTCCTCTCAAGCTGCTTTCCATTCTCATTTGTAGGATGTTCGTAGCCATCGACTAACATATCCCAGAGATCAACATCATGGCCAAAAAAGAAGCTTTCTAGTATATCTTTCCAATACTCAAACTTTTCACCATAAAAAATGAGAGGTTTAGCATTGTAGTTATCTTTATCAGAAACTGGAGCTGGTGGTGGTGGAACAGGATCAACCATAGTGTTTCTAAAACTCATCTGGATATTTATCTAACACGATTAAGTGTTTGATAGATATCAATACTAGAACTTGAGCTCTGGTGCCAATTGAAGGTGCGAGAAACACAAGAAAGTAGGGTTTGAATTGGGTTGCACCAAATATAATCTTTTTTCAACTTAAAACACAAAGATACCAAGTGAATAAAAATAGATGAACACAATTATTTTTATCCTAGTTCATTATTAACTAAGTTACTCCAGTTCATCGCGCAACGTGATTTTCCTTATACACGACAACTTAATCCACTATAATCAACCAAATTACAGACAGCCACAATAAGTCCAATCAACCCTATTGGAACCCCCAATAAGTATATTGATCCTTATTGTAAACCATTATGACCGCAGCCAAAGTCTTCTTGAGAATCCAGACTACACAGAGTCTCTCAAGGAACCTATCAACAACAGTTGATTACAAAGATGTGTATACAAAGTTGCTTCTACACAAGAAGATTACACAACTTTTAAGTACAAAAACACAAAAGTGTTGATAGCAAGATACGAGCAACAACTCCTTTCTTATTTATAAAAATATACAAAACATTTCTCTATAGAGTTTTTGTGCAGCGATTTAGTGTAGTTTTGTTGAACTGATTCGTTGATTTGAAATTCTTTCAAGTACTTCTTTTATATCTGAAAAGAAGAGATCAGTTGGAGGATAGAATGTGAAATACAAATACAGATGTATTGTTCCCAACAATCATGGTGAGACTGGTAGACAATAGTACAAAAAGGTATGTCCTTGCACCACTCTAGAGAGTAGAGGTTACAGTGTAATTTTGTACTTTATACTCACCATCACACACAATCTCTTAGTCTTGATCTTTGTCTTCTATTTCTTCAGAGGCTTCTGATATATTTATTGATGAATCATGTTGTAGAAGGACCAAAACTAGTATCTTCCAGAACCTAAGTCATGAGAACCTTTTAGGGCTTGTTCAGAGAACTTTTTCCTTCTTTAATCTTCATCACTTGGTATTCAGAAGAATGTCTTCCGATCTTCAGAACTTTGTTCAACAGAACCTTTGCCTTCAGCATCTTCAGAACTTGGAACATCATAAGTAAAGCTTTAGAAGGCCTCCAAAGCTTCCTCGAATAAGTCACGATCAGAATCTCTTTTACTAATGTTCCTTAGAACCGTTGCATAAGACGCACTCCTTAATCTTGACTTAACTTATAAAACACCAAAGGTATTCTTACAGAGTGTTGAGTTCAGAACCTGATGACATCGCATGCCTTCTTACCAGAGTTATAACCTATATGAAAAAAGCCACACACTAGATAGAAACATGTTAGAGTATACAATTGTTCTTAAAGATAACATGTAAATTTATCATTAAAACATAAGGCCATATGTAGAACCAACTTTGTTCTCACACTGGTGTGGCTCAGAAAGATTGAGAAGATCTTCAGAGTAATGGCTTACTCAGAGGAATAGAAGGTGCAGTTTGGTACCTACATGTTGGAAGTAGAGGCTGAAGACTAGTAGGATAACACACGTCAGAGAATGGTGATTTTGGGTACAGAGATCACTTGGGTTGTTTTCAGATCTACTTCTTGGAAAATTATTTTCCTGAAGATATGTGTGGAAATAAGGAGATTGAATTTCTTGAGCTGAAACAAGGGAATTTAAATGTTGTTGAGTATGCTACAAGGTTTGAGGAGTTGGTGAAGTTTTATCCATATTATAATAATCTGGCATCAGTGGCATCTAAGTGTATCGAGTTTTAGAATGTTGTGTGTCCTGAGATTAAGCAGGGAATTGGATATCAGGAGATTCGCCAATTTCCCGTGCTAGTGAATAAGTGCATGATCTATGATCAGGATAACATAGCCAAATCTTCTTTCTATAAGAGTTATAATGAGAAGAAAGGGAAGAACCATGATCGTGGTAAGCCGTATAATGCTCCTTCTAACAAAGGGAAGCAGAAAGTTTCCGATAGAAGAAGCCAAGTGGGGGAGGGGCTCCCTCTTCTGTTAAGTGCTTTAAGTGTGGCGAGCAAGGCCACCATGCTAATGGTTACAAAAATAAGGTGTTGAGATGTTACAAATATGGTAAGACATGTCATTGTGCTTCTGAGTGCAAGAATGAAGGTCCGACTTGTTTCAACTGTGGTGAACATGGTCACATCAATACCTAGTTTTAGAAGCCGAAGAAGATTGTTGTTGCTGCTGCTCAGACTAATGGCAGAATGTTTGCTTTGAGTGGTTTAGAGGTCCCCAAGAAGGATAACCTGATTTGAGGTACTTGTCTTATTAACAATGTTGAGTTAATTTCTATTATTGATACTAGTGCTACTCATTTGTTTATTTCGCTTGAATGTGCTATGATGTTGGGAATTAAATTGTCTTTTATTAATGGTAGTATGGTGATAGATACCCATGCTAAGGTTTCTGTTACTACTAATTTTCTCTATTCAAGATTTCCTATAACTATCTTTGGTAAGATTTTTATGATGGATTTGGTGTGTCTACCTTTGCACCGAATTGATGTTATCCTTAGAATGAACTGGTTAGAGTTCAACTATGTTCATATCAATTGTTATAGTAAGATGATTAGGTTCCCTAAGTTCGGTGATACTGGAGAGTTGATGTTCTTGTCTGTTAAGAAAGTGGAAGAACTTTTGGAAGATGAAGCTTTGATGTTTTCATCATTGCAAGTTGATCGTGAAGCTGCAAGTGTTGAAGTACATGTTGTATGTGAATTTCTAGAGGTGTTTCCATATGACATCAGTGATTTACTTCCAGAGTGTGAGGTAGAGTTTTCTGTAGGCTTAATACCAGGTACAAGTCTGGTGTCTATGGCTCCTTATAGGATGTCAACTTCAGAGTTGGGAGAATTGAATAAGAAATTGGAAGAATTACTTGAGAAGAAGTTTGTTCGACTAAGTGTTTCTCCGTGGGGTGCTCCTGTGTTGTTAGTTAAGAAGAAGGATGGTAGTATGAGGTTATGTGTGGACTACAGGCAGTTGAATAAGGTGACTATCAAGAATAAGTATCCACTTTTGAGGATTGACAATCTAATGGATCAGTTGGTAGGTGCTCGTGTGTTTAGAAAGATTGGTTTAAGGTCTGGTTATCATTAGATTTGTGTTAAACCAGATGATACTTTGAAGGCGACTTTTAGAATGAAGTATGGTCATTATGAATACACTGTAATGTCGTTTGGTGTATCTAACGTGCTAGGTGTTTTCATGGAGTATATGAATCAAACTTTCCCTTCGTATATGGATAGGTTTGTGGTGGTCTTCATTAATGATATTCTGATCGATTCTAAATCAGAAGAAGAGCATGTTGAGCATTTGCGAATTGTGTTGCAAGTGTTAAAAGAGGACAAGTTGTATGCAAAATTGTCAAAGTGTGAGTTCTAGTTTAAGGAAGTGAGTTTCCTTGGACATGTGATTTCAAGTGATGGAATTGTTGTGGATCCTTCTAAAGTTGATGCTCTATTGCAGTGGGAAACTCTGAATTCTGCTACTGAGATACGAAGTTTTCTTGGTTTGGCAGATTATTATTGCAGGTTTATTGGAGGCTTTTATAAGTTAGCATTATAGTTGACTCAGTTGACTCAAAAGGGTCAGGCTTATGTGTGGGATGTTGCATGTCAAGAGAGTTTTGTGGAACTAAAAAAGAAGTCAACGAATGCTCTAGTATTGGTTTTTCCTAATTCGAGTGAATCTTTTATGGTATATTGTGATGTGTCGAAGATGTGTCTTGGTGGTGTGCTGAAGAAGAATGGTGAAGTTGTTTCTTATGCTTCTAGACAACTGAAAGTTCATGAAAGGAATTATCCTAAGCATGACTTAGAGTTGGCAGTTGTGGTGTATGTGTGATCAGAAAAATAACAAGTGTATTATTTTTGCTGATGTAGTAATAATAGGAAATTCTCAAGATATCGATCTCGAGGACTGCGTTACAATACTGAGATAAAGTTATGGTTCAATTAAACAAAAGATATCAATTGTGTTTTGGTTGGAATAAATCCTTGCAAGTAATTTAAAATAGCAGAATGTAAGATATGACTTTTTACTAGTGTAAGTAAAACATGCTAGGGTAAGTGTGTGATTTGCCATATGATAACTTTGACTCTTGATCTTTTCAAAGTTCATCAACATCAACTACCAGTTCTTAAAATTATCTTTCCATATGTCCTTAGTGAAAAACCTTTAACCTTTTATCCTAATTTCAATGTACATTAAAATTATCGATGAAGCCAAGCATTTGATTATCAAGAATTTTCTGGTTATTATAGGATAACCCTAGTCCTAGGTGAAATCTTATATAATATAATTGTTTAGAAAACCTTAACAAGACTGTCCAGCTCTACTAAGTTAAGAAAACCATAACCCTATTGGTCTGATAGGGAAAACAATAACAAATTTTGAACAATTAAATTGATGCAAAAGAACTATTGTGCTGATGAAAACAAAGAGATCAATATTGTTACAATGACAAATCAAGGACACCCCCTAGAATTTGGGGGTTTGGCCTCTCATAGTATTAAAAAGGAAAGCAATAATAGAATTAGAAATTACAAGAAAAAAGGATTGCTTTGATCTTCAATCGCAATAGCTCTTGAAGATCTTTGTTCTCCAAAATCCTTGAGAGCTCTATTCATTCTTCTGAAATTCTTTCAAATGATCCAAAAGTCTGTTTCCTCTTCTCACAAACAGGTTTTAATAGTATTAGGTCCTCCCTCAATAATGCAAAAATGTCCAAAGTTTTAGAGCAAGAAAGCTTGTAAACAATTCTTTGTTTCGATGATAACAACCATATATTTTATGAGTAACAATTTTAGTGCTACTAATGGTTTTTTATTTAGTGTGCAGATCTAATAACAAGAAACATTCTACAAGAGAGCTTGCGCAAATACAACTCAGAAAGTTGAAGACACAAGAATCAGAAAGCTTCTACAACTGAAGTTGTATCTCAAGATAAGCTGATGTCTATACATTTGAAGATGCGATCGTCCATCAGAAAGATTCTAAGAGCTTGTGCAAATATAATTCAGAAAGTTGAAGATACAAGAACCAGAAAGCTTCTTCAACTGAAGTTGTCTTTCAGTTAAACTGATTCCTATAGTCTAAAAACAAGACGTGTTCCTAAAGTTCAATCCAGTGGTTCTACGCTACATCAAATTAGTAGTTTCTGAACTACTCATCAGAAGAACAAGACAAGAAATAGGTCTCAAGATCAGCACTTCAGAAACAAAAACAATATCTTCTAGAGAAATCAAATTCCATAGAAATAAGTTAAATAAAGATCATAAAAGTCCATATACATCTTCAGTAATGCTCTAATCAAAATTGACACATGATCACAGTTTTCAAGGAAAACAATGATGGTAATTCTGAGCTATATCTTGGATAGATAAAAATAAGAAATCACGCCTCCTACACAGTAAAAAGATAGATTTGCATTGAAAAATATATCAAATTGAAAATTACACGTTACAACATATTATGTGCTCCAACGGTACCATTCTCTTAAGCCTATATAAGGCAACTTTGAATACGTGTGAAAGAATGGACATGTGATGTGTGGCTGAACAACACCAAGAATTTCACAAGCACAAAATAATATCACTTTGAAATGTAATATTTACATTGAGTTGTTGCTCTATAGAGTAATATTTCATTAACCATATTAAAGTGTTAACAACTTACTAAGAAGAAACATGTCCATAACAACTTAGTTCTAAAGAGGTTGTAGATCATACAAGAAAAACGTCACAAAAACATAAAGAATGAAGGATCAACAAACATAAGAAACATGAGTATTTACTCGTGTCTTGATCATTGAAGAAAAAAAGATGAAGATCTCAACAAGATGTCATTCAAAATATAAATCAAAACACATCTCAAGAGAAACCAGAAAATAAGAAAGAAACTATTTGCTTAGCTTGATGAATAAAGAAGATGAAGATAAGAAGACTACAAGATGTTTTGCACTTAATCTCCATAACATTCAATCTTGTAGAAACATGCAAAAACACACGAGTTGTTGCTTTGATTGTGTTATCTCTTAGAAACCTTCATGTAAATTGTTTTAGACAAGGAGTTGTTGCTCAAAATATTGTCAAAATAATATGTACTCTAAGTAGGAGAAATATGCTTGAAAAGAATCACTCTTGTAAATCTCCAGAAAAACAGTTCTTTCTAGAATTGGTGTTTTCTCAAGTGACTTTCTAGTCTGTATACTTGAGAGGGATAAGAGTTCTTTCTAGACTCTTGGAGATTGTCATAATCTTTCAAGATTAGTGGATTAAGTCCCTTTCTAAGTCAAAATCACCTGAGGAGGGTGGACAAGATGTAGCCTTAGTTGAGAAGGTGAACTTGTATAAAAATGAATGTGTTCTTTACTGCTATTAATTTCTACCTACTCAAAGACTTCCACAAACTCTGTAGAAAGGGAAAAAGTTTATATCAACACAATTCAAACCCCCATTTCTTATGTTTTTCTCCACCTTCACAAAGTACCCTTAATGATCCAAGACACTTAAAACTCCAAAAATCAGAATTCCTAGCATATTCGCCGACACGGGCCGTGTCACCTAACACGAGCACTCGTGTCAGCCTCTGTCCCTTGCTTCAAGTCACGCATCCATGCATATGTTTTGACATGGGTTGTGTCATGTGACACAGGCACCCGTGTCAGCATCTATGACTTTTCTTTCTCACGTCTTTGGTAAAGTTGGTTTGATACGCGTCGTGTCGTGTGACACGAGCACCTGTGTTAACATCTATCTCCTGCTCCCAACTTCAACTTTTTCCTCTTCTCCTGACACGACCCGTGTCAGGTTACACGGGTGGTCGTGTCAGTACCTCTGTAGCTTCCATATTTCTTTTGTCTTTGCATCGATTCTTTGGAAATTTTCACTTGCACCTGAAATCACCAACAACTACCAAACCAAGACATCAAAAGCATCTAATTGTCATACAATTCAAATTAAAGCCATGCAAAGATAAAGTTGTGAAATGTGAAATATCTTAAATAAAAAGATAGAAGGACAAACTAAATTATTACCGGCTTGATGGACTTTTACCAAATAACTGATGGAAACCGAGTAGAATTGGTGACCGATCACAACCCCAAACTTATCTCTTTGCTTGTCCTCAAGTAATTCTCGAGACAACATAAAGGTCACCCCCGAACTGTTCACAATTCTTACTATGATACTACATCGATCTTTCACGAGTTTCTTTCCACTTTCCTTTCAATGTTTCCTTCTTCCCAGACTTTTAATGTTCTGCCACACTTCCATATCGAGGTATCTCTTTATCTGTCAGCTGTTCACACTCTCACCAAATCTCTCGGGTTAAAGTGTTTACACTCAATAATCAAAGCATGCAAAGTCAACTCATAATCTTGAATAACATTTATCTTCATCTCATAAACACACTACACACACTTTTTGAGGGCTTTTACGGTTGTAACATGGCTTAGGGACAAGGTGGGATACACAAACAAAAAGGAAAATGAGTGGTTTTTGGCTCAGAGTCAGTGTTGCTACTTTCATCACTGTGTTATTTACTGTTGTACCCCAAAATTTTCCCTCCCATATTCCTCAAGATTTGTCAAGAATGATCTTCAAATTGCTCAAAATGGCTCAAAGGTTGTACAGTCCAGGTCACCTCCTAAGGCAGTCAACTCAAAATTAGGGTTTTGGTTCTTTCAAGGAATTTGGGGTTTTCAATGGTTCAATCAAGTCTCATAGGCCTATACACATTCTCTAGCACCTACATGCCAAGTTTCAAGACTCACGGTGCCAATTTGCATAGTCAAAAGCCTCATTTGATCCACAGTCAACTGCAATGGCAAAATGGTCATTTTGCAGTCAAAAGTTAGAATTTTTGGTCAACATCTTATTTTGAGTTCACAATCATCATTTTATCAAGTCTTGATCATGATTCCACAAGAATAGCTCAAAAATCATCAAGATGCAAAAGTTACTATTTTTGGATAGTAGAAAAGTCAACTGTACCTTGACCAGGGCATAACTTTTTCATGGTTTATCATAAAAATTCCATCCAAAGATAATTTTGAAGAGGATGCAATCTCCTACAATCCATCTTCACACTCCAAGATCAATAAATGCTCTCACAAGAAGTTAAATTTTTTTACATTATAGGTCAATTCCAAAAGTCAACAAAAGTACACTTTGAGTCAAAGGCCATAACTTGAGATTGGTAAATCCAATTGACATGGGACCAATGGCATTGGTTAGAGGACTTCAAGTTCTTTCCAAAATGTCCAGGAACATGGTCACCTGATCAAAATTGAGCAATTTGTGCATTGGAGAAGTTGGGAAATTTTCATGAATTTGCAAAAGTCAACTATCCTCAAAACTCCAATTTTTGACAAAAGGGCCCACTTTCTTCCACTTGATTCAGCCTTGTCATGCCACATACGTGTCCCATGCTTGATTTCATGACCAAACATTTATTTTTCTATTTTATTTAATTTTTATTGATTTAATTCATTTTAAATCTATAATAATTCAAATAAAATCTAAAAATCAATGAAATAGTATCTTGGTGATTTGTACAGCTTTCATATATCACATGCCACCTAATCAAATTCGTGTATTGGCTTTTTATGCAAAAAATCTTAGATTGGATTCAATTTTGGAAAGGTTAACAATGGTGGTCAATCAAAGATTCATTCTTGAATATACATGGATTAAGGCCCAGCTTTTGACCTAAATTCATTCTCATATACATAAGCAAGCAGCACAAACCTAATGGACGACCTAAGAACTGTGAAAACGGCCATACAAAAAACTGAAAAATTGATGGAAAAGTGGGAGATCAAGAACGATATTAGAGGCGTTTTCAGACAAAAAGAAGAACGTAGTTCCCTTCCTTGCCATCCACTGAAGCTAAAGCGATCAAAACCACGTCCTGAAACCACCTACAAAGCGCTGTAAGTCCTCGCGAACTGGCCCCTGAACACGAAATCGAAACTTTCAATTCTTGCACTTTTTCTTCAAAATGTTGGCATATTCATGTTCATTGTTTGATTTCTAACACAATTGCAATAGCCAATTTTGTTTTTATGCCCTATATTGTGATACCCGATTCTAGGGTTCATATGCTTGCTTTTTAGGTGTTTTCGATACAGGGAAAATTGGCCACAATAATTGGTATAAGAGTGATCAGGAGGCAGAGACGAGATCAGCCATGGCTTTAGATGGCATTTTCGTAGCCTAGGGTGGATTATAGGATGAGGCCACGGATTTTGTTATGGACTAGAATCCGCAGGAAATAAACCAGGTGGTTCAAGGAAGAAGACGACCACGCGTCCTCTTCCCACTGGTCAATTCAAACAGCGCGCCATTTTTTTATTTTTTTCAGCATGTTAATTGTTTATTGCATATAATAATCAGGTTTTGTTTTGTTAACAAAGAAGCGCCACAACTCAGTTGGTGGACGCACTATTGCATAGTCCATTGGGACCTGGGTTCGAATCCCAGGTCCCCCAAAACAATTATTTGATTTTTTCTGCAGGTGATCCCATGTACTCTCCAACGCGTGATCCACCATACACCTCAGAGATCCACACGCCAAGTGGCTCCTGGCCAAATCTGAAGGCCAGGATTGAAGGACTATCATACTCCCTGGTCAACATACGTGTGGACGATCCAGAAAAGTCAAAAAGGCTTGCAGCAATTGGGCCTTGAGAATTCCAAATACACCTCCAAAGTTGGCCCAACACCCCCTGGGTTTGCCTTTTATTTTCTTTCATTTATATTTTTTTTTATTTACTTGATTTATTTTCTTGATTTAATTACTAACAAAATAGTTAACATTTTCATAATAAAAATCAAAAAATACAAAAACATTATTTTTATTAAATTCATCATTTTTATTATTTTTGTAAATAAATAATTTAATTGATTTAGTTTTTTTAATTAGGCATAATTTTAACCTTTTTTCACAAAATAAAATTAATTAGAATATTAGGTTTTAATAATTTTGACCATTTTATATTTATTTCCTTAAACATTGAAAAACCCAAAAATATTTCTCTTTTTAATTAATTAATTGATTAGCCTAGGTTTAATTTAATTAAATGCAAAATAACAAAAACATCTTTCTTTCTCAAAAAAGGGTCAAAAACCTAAAAACTCTCCGATTCAATTTTTTCCCGCGCGTATGATTATTTTTTATTCATAATTTTTTATCATATAATTGTATTTGCTCCGAGGATGTAATAGCTTTAATTAGGACTTTTTATCGCTTTTATTTACTTTCCCGCAATTTACTTTTTCAAGGGTTTGTTTTTGGCGATGTAAATACCCGACGCCTTGTAATAGCTTAGATTTATTTTCTGCAACCATTAACTGCTAGATGTATGCTAACTAGGCTATGCATGTCAAGATCTATCTGAAAATTAAAATCAATCGTAGCTCACCATAACATGTACAAAGATAACGTAACTGAAACCTGACACATTTGCACATGCCACTCCTAGGGTACGCCTCACTTGGTTGCCTCGACGTGGTCATTGAGTATAGGGTGTTTTAGGGGTCGCCCTCCTGTCTAAAGATCAAAGTTGCCTCGAAACGGTCGCCTCGATAAAAAATGATCTAGGACATTAGGGTTACCGCTAAAGCGTCCTACCATTGCTTTAGTGACCACATGTCCCTAAAATCGAATTGACCCGAAAACTCCAACGACGGTGCTACCTACTTCTCAATAGTGGGATAGTACTGTCTAAAGGACATTTACACAACTTAATTCTTTTTGAGTAGGTAGAGGTTCTCAGGTACTTTCTCTTTCAAAACAAAAATACTTTTCGCACTTACACTTTTCAAACAAAAGTTTTCAAACAACACTTCATACGCTCTTGAGGACAGATACAAGAGTTAAATCGAAGTTTTCAAACAAAACTTTTTTTTCAAAACCCACAATCACAAAGAAAAGCAAAATTTTGAAAACACAGTGAGCAAGTACCTAAGATCCCGTGGATAACCACGGATAGAAAGGGTGCTAACACCTTCCCTTTCTATAATCTACCTCCCGAACCCGAGAAACATCTCGAAAAGGAATTTTGCTGTGCTTTTGTCCTTTCCTTGTTGGAGAAAATAAAAGACGGTGGCGACTCTTGCTTACCGTGACATTTTGCAAAAACAAACGTAGAACACGAACTAGTATTCCAAAAAACAGTCAGTTCTATTCCCACCGATCATATTTACACTATTCATAATCACGAGTATCGGACACCATTCTCTTAGGATTCTTTATTTCCTACTCAAGTGTTTCTTTGAGCATTTATTTTCTTTCAAAGCTTTCTTTTCAAACTAAATCCTCCTCTAGGTAAGTGCTTTATTCTACTTCTCACTTCTTTTCTCTTTTTTTTTTCAATTTTTCTCAGCATTTTTTTTTCAAGTTTTCTTTTTATTTTTAATGCACTTACCTAGTTTTTCTAACTATTCTCGGTGTCCCAACCCAAAAATTAATATTTTTCACAGATCAAATATCAACAACACTTATCAAAGCAGGGTGAGGGAGTGTTTGGGCTCATGGTTAAATTATGCGGTTAACAAACAAACAAAGGGGTACAAGGCTCGAGTGGGTTAACGAAGGATAACATGACATGGTTGGCTGGAAAGGCTCGGGGTTAAAAACAAACAAGTTCCTCAGTCTGTATATGTGTGAATAGAAATTCCAACAAATACTTATGCAAACTAAGAGTGATAATTACATACCTGAAGAACTCTCATGATGATATTGTGTTTGGTTTTTTATGATCCTCGCCATGTTTTTTATAGCTCACAAGTTCCAAAATACATGTAATGTAATGTAGCTTCGTCTAAGTCTTGGGTGCCCAATACTCTCGTATCAGTCCAGTGTTATAAAGTCGCATCTAATCCTTCACCTAAGAAGTACCAACTTTTTGGGGTTTCCTGGAGAGAAAGTATGGGTTGCATCTTTCATCCTCTCACTACTAGTTCATCAATCATCTGGTAAATCGCAATTAATTTGTACCACATGGTAAACAAAACAACATAAATCAAACTAACATGAACGGAAAATAAAACTCAAATAACTAGAAATAAAAATTGAAAGCAATTAACAAAAGAAAACCCCCCCACACGTGAACCAAACATTGACCGCAATGTTTAAATCCATGTTAATGAGGGCGAACTCACAGTGCTTTACTGCGGAGGAAGAAACCACAACATTAACTATTGCATCATCTGGTGCATTTCATTCAACATTACTACATGTCGTGTCTGCATCTCCTTGACATACTTGTTTTACTCCTTGACGTGTCTGGTCAGCACGAAGGTCACCAAACTCTATTTGCATCCACAACCACTCTTCTTGGGTTATAGATGATGCCCTTCCACCTGCTTCGATAGGCATCTCTAGGGGATTAACCACATGTTCTTGCTCCCAAGTGTCTTCCTCCATTTGGTCCTCTTCAGCCTGGTTCTCGACATAATACATGTCTTGATCATCCTGGACATCACTCATATACCACCAATTATCATGTTCAGAAACGGTAATTCTTGCAGGGTCAGGAAGTGCAAGAATAACCCTTTTCTGACTTATTATAGCATAACAATTGTTCTCCTTCTGAATCATACTTTCGTTGACAAGGGCATTCATATCCAGCTTAGTCATACCTGTAATTGGTGTCTCATTAAGTGCAGCAGGGTTATAACCAAAATGGTTGGCTATCTGGATAATCATGCCTCCACCGAAATACCACCAGATGTTGCTCGGCACATTTTACCTAAATGATTGGCAACAAAAGCAGCCACATTCACCAGAATCAAATTGGCCATGGCATACAGCAAATAGAGTTCTTCCTTCGAAGCCACCCCCGTACTTTCCCTTCTACCAAACAAAGAATAGGCTAAACACGTCTGAGCTACCTGAAATAGGGGTTTTGGATACGATACGCCTTAGTGCCCTTAGCAACATAACCACCCAAATTTATGATATTCACCCAGAAAGTTCTTGCCCTAAATGTTTCTGGAATAGCTCTGGGTGCATAAATGGGGAGTCGAAGGATGCCTCCCAATTGTTCAACTATCAACTGATGGTCAGTGTTGTACAACTTGAATGTCATGGTACCTGAATGGCATTTGCTGGTACCATCCCAAATCTGCTGCAACTTAAAATCCGCATAACTCAAAAATTTAAGGGATATGCGTTCAAAAGTTGGTGCTTCGCAGTGCATGAACTCTAACACTCTTAGCATATGGAAAATTCTATTGATTTCTTGTGATAAACCCAGTTTAGATAAAGTTTTGTAACACATATACCTTATTGGCATTATCTTACGCCGAATATGGTACGAGTAGCATACCTCGTGTGTCGGGTTGTCGAAGATGATTCCATAACCATTAGGTTGGGTCGTAGATATGGGATTTCTCCTTGTTCTAGACCTCAATGGTATGGTTGCTGGCTGCTTTCCTCTCACAATACGCTTAGGGGGCATTTTGGGTACCTAAAAAATTCACACAAAATTGAAAAGGAGAATTAGTAGAAAAAGCTACCGTAGAGTGGTTGAGGCCGGAAAATGGAACACTTTTTGTGAAGGCGGTTTGGTGATAGAAATAGGGTGGTGTGGAAGGGGGGAGCTTTTGATGATGGTGGTTATGGAGTGTTTAGGGTTTTAGGAGAGATAAGAGGGGAAAAAGATAAAATAGGAGTAAATGATTTTATTGTTAGAGGTGTAGTGGGGGAAAGTGTTATAAGTTGGGTGACCCCCTCACAAAAGAAATAAAAACAAAAATTAAAAAACAAAATCTGCAGGCGGAACACAGGTCATGTCCGATGACACGGTCAGCCGTGTCGTGATATATCACGGTCAGTTTCTCCACTTCGTTCAGGATGTTTGACATAGGTCATGTCCCGTGACACGGGTAGACATGTCAGCTTCTGGAAAATGTTGCCTTTTATTAATTTTTATCAGCTTCAGCAGTGCTGACACATGCCGCGTCTCGTGACACAGGCGGCCGTGTCAGCCTTTGATTTTTCTTGAAACAACAACGCTTTTTCTCGCCACTGATGCCGATTCAAAATTTCCCCACCTCCTTGAGTAAAACATTATGTGAACCTACAAAAATTTAAACAAGCCACAAAACAAAGAAACTTGTTAGAAATAAAACGTGTGGGTTTCCTCCCACAAAGCGCTTCGTTTAACGTCACATGGCCCGACGGTCATCCGTCTTACCATGCAAGACAAACTCTATCAATGATTCCACTCTCTTGACCTTGATAGTAAGGTTTAAATCATTATCCATTCACCTTAAATGTGTCCCTGTTTTCCTAATTCTTAAGCTCAATTGCTCCATGGGGGAACACTTTATTCACAACGAACGACTCTGACCATCTCGACTTAAAATTTCCAGGAAACAACTTTAACCTAGAATTAAACAACAACACCAATATTCCCTCCCATAATTCCTTTTTCTGAATCTTTTGATCATGCCATTTTTTAGTTTGTTCTTTTTAAATCTCCATATTCTCGTAAGCCTGATTCCTGAACTCTTCCAATTCATGGAGTTGAAGAGTTCAGGACAAAAGATCACAGTTCAGGAATTTGGAAGCCCAAAAAGCCTTTTGCTCGAGTTAGAGTGGAAAATGACAGGTTTTCCCATAAACTAATTGATAAGGTGACATACCTATGGGTGTATTGAATGTTGTTTTATATGCCCACGGCGCATCCTCCGGCTTTACTGACCAATCCTTCCTTGACGAACTAACAGTCTTTTCAAGAATTTGGTTTATTTGTTTGTTAGATACTTCCAATTGTCCACTTGTCTGAGGGTGATACAGGGTGGCAATCTTGTGATTCACATCATACTTCTTCAACAGATTCTCCATCAGCTTGTTTAAGAAGTGAGTACCCTCATCATTGATTAGAGCCCTCGGTACTCCAATCCTAGAGAAAATATTGTTTCTGAGGAAATTGACCACCACTTTAGAATCATTTGTGGGCAATGCGACAACTTTTATCCACTTTGACACATAGTCGACCGCGACCAAAATGTAATTCTTTCCAAAATATGGTGGAAACGGTCCCATGAAGTCTATTCCCCACACATCAAACAGTTCCACCTCCAACATGGCATTTTGAGGCATGTGGTTCCTTTTTGAAATGTTACCCATCCTCTGATATCTGTCACATTCCTTCACAATGCTCTGAGCATCTTTAAATAGAATTGGCCAGTACAACCCATACTGGAGGACTTTTGCAGTTGTTTTAGCTCCACTAAAATGTCCTCAATATTCTTACTTATTATAAGCTCTTAGTACATCTCTTTATTCTTCCTCTGGGACACACCTTCAAACCAATCTGTCTATTCCCTTTTTGTACAGGAATGGCTCATCCCACAAATAAAACCTGCAAGCATGCAAAAACTTCTTCTTTATGTTAGAGTCAAAATCATCGGGTATTATTCCACCTACCAAACTATTCTCATAGTCCGCGAACTACGGAGCACCAATCACAGCTAGGACTCATTCATCAACAAACTCATCCGTGATTGGGTGCTTCTCCTCTGTTTCATCTATCGGAGACATCTGGGATAAGTGATCGACAACACTACCAAAAACTTGATCCAAAAAATAGCAAGTGTGTTATTTTTTCCGATGTAGTTGTTGGCTCCTAAATCCGACACCTTTGTTTTGATTGATGGCAGCCATTAAAAGCTGAAAGATGCTTTCGACTGGCTAAGTCTGTCGAAATGTCCGTCGAAAGATGGCAAAATACTTAGAAGATTTCTTCCAAGGAAGAAGGCTGATTGCCTTCGACGTCGAAGGAGTTTTCGTCGAAGACGTCTCTTGACGAACGTGTTCGATGGTCCAGAGAGGAGCAGTTTGAAATTCAAAGCTTTGGAGGGAAAACGGTTTCCAGCAGTTACTACGTGCTAACGTACAAAGATCTGGAGCGTCGAACATGGAGAACGTGACAAGTGGCTTGATCTCGAAGCAGTGTAACTGCCCGACAGTTACTTGGAATGTTTTTGTATAAATAGGAGTAGACGTGTAGTTTCTCGCAGGTGTTCACAATAGATACATAGTCACTCATTTAGATTCAAGTACCCAGCGTGAGCGAACGAATTGTTGAGAAATGTATGTGTGAAACACCAATTTAATCAATTCAAGTCATTTACTTTTCCAGTATTTTACATGCTTTTTCCCTTTAAGATTCCTGTCGAACCTTTACATTCAAGCCTTGTTTTTACCAAGCCTTTTCCTTTATGCAATTTACTTTAAACAATTTACTTAAAGCCTTATCCACATTAATTGAACTTCAAAATCAACCTATGTCCATAGGATCAATCTGATCGATCCTGCGAGTAACCAAATAAGTAACCATTTGGAGGATCAGTGGTTGTTTACCAAATCCCAAGGTAAACAAATTGGCACGCCCAGTGGGACAGTGTGTTGATTGTTGAAAAAATCTCATCTTTTCGAGTTGTATGTTATTGAGGAGTGGTAGAATATACACCAACGATAATAATACTGCCAGAAGAAGGGAAGAGATGGCGAATCCGCCAAACAATAATGAAATTCCACCACCAAGTGTGGGAGCAACGGTTAATATGACCGTTAGTGAAGCGACGAATGTTGGTTCGATGCCAGCAGTGTCAGTCACAACCACGGGGCCAATAACTTCGTTAACAGGCCCCAGAATGCCTTTGGGAACCCCCCCTCCAAGGGGAAATACTGGCCCAAGGCCAGTGGTTCCCCCAGGATTTATTCCATTCTATGGTATGCCAACTTCTGAACTGGCAAGCCTGACGAATGTTGCGTCCACTTATTCAGAACCTTTCGTGAGTGCTACTTCGCCACTCCAAGGCTCTGGAGTAGGCATGGCGAATAGAAATAGGACCCAATTCTTAGGAGGAACGTCCCAAGTAGCCCATGGACTTACAAATGCCTCGACAGCAGTCTTGAGGCAACAGATGGACGAAAGCAACCATGATATGGTGCAAATGTTGGCACAAACTTTGAGTACAGTGCTAAATCCTCTAATACAAAATACTACTCAGTCGAATCAGCAAGTTACAGCGCAAATGACGCGTTTGGCTGACTTCTTTGGAGTACCCCCACCTATTCGACAGCCCCAAAGGGCGCAAATAAGAGGAAATCAGGGGATATTTGTAGAGGAAGAAACCACCATTAATCAGGCCCAACAGCCTGTAGAACAACCTGTCGAGGAACCTAGGGTAATAGCCCCAGAGGTAAGGTTAGTTAACAGAAACCAAAATGCTGACGAAGTGGTTCAGCATGTCCAATACCAAAACATGGGTTTGGAAAACAATCTGGCAACCATGATCGAAAGAATCATGACTCAGAATGGAATGAACATGGGCTTTCGAAGGCCCAACTTTACATCTCCTTTGTCAGAATATGTGTTACAAACTGACCTACCCCCTAGAACCAAAGTCCCCAAATTTACTAAGTTCTCTGGGGACACGACAGAATCCACTGTCGAACATGTGGCAAGGTATTTGATCGAAGCAGGAGACATTTCAAATAATGAAAACCTAAGGATCAAATACTTCCCAAGTTCCTTAACCAAGAACGCTTTTACTTGGTTTACAACTCTACCCCCTAATTCGATCCACCATTGGACCCAATTGGAAAGATTGTTCCATGAACAATTCTATATGGGGCAAACCAAGATAAGCCTGAAAGAACTGGCGAGTGTGAAGAGACGTTTCACTGAACCTATAGACGAATATCTGAATAGGTTTAGGTTGCTTAAGGCGAGATGTTTTACACAAGTGCCTGAACATGAGCTGGTCGAAATGGCCGCAGGCGGTTTAGACTATTCCATTAGGAAGAAGCTAGATACCCAGTACCTAAGAGACATGGCCCAACTGGCCGATAGAGTTCGACAAGTCGAACGCCTTAAAGCTGAAAAAGCTAAGGCAACAAAAACCCACAAGAGAGAAAGAATAGCTTACGTTGAGATGGACGACGAAGATCTAGAATCCTTCGACGATACTTTAGCTGTCGAAGAAGGAGAAGTCGACTTAGCAGAACTAAAACAAGGGCCTCCATACTCTTGTAAACAGTTAGTCCCCTCAAATGGGAAAAATCCCATTGGTCCAGACAAGACCAACGATAGGTTCCCAAAAAAGACTTATAGTTTTGACATCACAAAATGTGATGAAATATTCGACTTACTAGTTAAAGATGGCCAAATGATAGTACCCCCTGGGGTAAAAGTGCCTCCTCTTGATCAAAGAAAGAAGAGAGGTTTTTGCAAATATCATAATTTTCTGGGCCATAAAACTTCTCAATGTTTTCTTTTCAGGAATCTTGTGCAAGACGCTATTGAGGAAGGGAGATTAAAGTTTGCTGACAAATCTCCCATGGCTGTCGACTCCAATCCAATGAAGGCTGAAGCCCACTATGCAGAACCCTCTGAGGTGAACATGATAGAGGCTACCAAGATCCAGTCGAAGAAGCCAGGCATTAACATGGTCGAAGTCTCTAAGGACCACATCAACATGCCAATCTTTGGCAGTTTTTCTGGAAACTTATCCAGGAAGACAATTGAGGCTGTCCAGAAAGCGGTCGAAGATCCAAAGTCGAAGACTGCTGAAGCACAAAAAACTGGACTAAAGCCCAGTTCCCAATTGGCCATTGTACAAGGCCAGACGGAGAATCTGGAGACACAAATGAAACAACTCACTCTTGCTACTAAGGATACAATGAATATCAACATGGTTGAACTTTCTGACCCTAGAACTTCAGAAGAAGCCATAAGGCAAGAGCAGGCAAATAAAACGGCTTTCCCTAAGGAAAACGAAAACTTGGCAGATTTTTTACAAAGATGCCAGAAGAAAAAATCAGAGGTTATGCTGTGTCCAAGATGCAGTTCTATCTTTGATAAAAAAGCTGCTGAGCACATACAAGGCGTGAGGGCAGCGAACAAGAGAAGGGAGAATTCTAACCTTCGACATGATCCCAGAAGGGGTTCTAATCAAGACAAGAGGCCTTTGACTTTTAGGCCTCCAACAAATGTACCAGTAGACATTTGGTACAAAACATCTGGCCGGAAAAGGCCAAGTGAAGAGAAATGGCATTCTTTCGAAGTGCCAAGAGGTTCCTCTTTAATCCAGAAGAAAGATCCTCAAGTTGCTGCACCCAAGGTTGCTCAAGTGTCCAGCAACTACAAGGGAAAAAATCCTATGTCGAGGTCCCAATGGAGGAGGTATCAAAGAAGGCGAAAAGCTGAAAGGGAGGCTACCAACGAACCTAAAGCTGAGACTAGTTCGAATGTGCCTCAAAGGAAACAAAGAAAGCCTCTTGAGAGAGAACCAGTTACCAACAGGCTAGTTTGGCCTAACCAGAGCGAAGTCGAAGACGAAGATGATGCTGAGTCCGACGATACTCTGGATATAATGGTGAACGTTGTTTCAATGCTACCCAGGGAATTAAATCGACAAGTAGAAGTCGAAACCAGTGACTGGGAGATGGAACAAGAAATGGCCAGACACAGGCCAGTGTGCTATTTTGTCATGGACAATGGCACTACAGAGGAACAAAATGGCTTCTTCGAGCCACCCACAGAGGCGATGAAGAATCACCTCAAACCTTTGTTCATAAGGGCCAAGCTCGAAGAGACCACTGTGAACAAGATATTGGTCGACTGTGGGGCCACTATCAATATTATCCCTCATTCTGTGCTAATAAAGATTGGTAAAAGGGATGAAGAAATTAAACCTCACAATATGGTCCTTTCCAACTATGAGGGAGGCATTGGGACCACCATGGGAGTGATCCAGCTCGACATAAAAGTTGGGTCGATCCTTCGACCAACAATGTTCATGGTCATTTCGGCCAAACCTAACTACAACCTTTTGTTAGGCCGTGAGTGGATACATGGTGTAGGTGCTGTGCCTTCATCGATGCATCAAAGACTGCTTCTATGGCGCCCAGATGGGTTGGTCGAGAACATAGAGGCTGATCAGAGTTACTACCTTGGCGAAGTAAACCACTTGGGTGTAACAGATTTCGACAAAAACTTGGCTCACATAGGGCCATGTCCAGCCCCTGACTTCGACATGGCGCCAGCGCCAAACACTTTTTGTTCCCTATACCTGCATCCTGAGCATGGTTTCCAATGGGACAGAGAGGACGTGTCCCACATAGAATTCAGCGGGCTAACTGGTATCCAACCAACTGGTTGGGGAAGTGAATTCAGTGATAATGACTGAGTCACAATCTCTGAAGCGAATTTCGGCCTATGTGGCTGAAACCAAGATGATAACGGCTCTCGAAGCCGAAGTAAAGTACATGGCCACACAGGCCAATGATCAACAATTATCTGCTGTTGGCCCAGGAAAGGATTTCGATCCAAGACCTCCTGATATCATGCCAGACGAAATGCAGGAACAGAGGCTCGACGCGATCTATGACGATGAGCCTTTGGGCTTCGAAAAGGATCCCTTGGCGAACAACATTAAGATGTTAGCACAAGACCCTTTAGAAGAAATCAACTTAGGCGAAGGATCAGAGAATAGGCCAACTTACATCAGCGCCAAAATTGATCCAGAACTTAGGTTGGAAGTAATCCAATTGCTGAAAGAGTTTAAAGACTGTTTTGCATGGGATTATGACGAAATGCCTGGTCTCGACAGAGGATTGGTAGAACTTCAGTTGCCAATCAAACCTGGAAAGAAGCCAATCAAGCAAAATCCAAGACGCTTCGCTCCAGAAATTTTGTCGAAGATCAAAACGGAAGTCGAAAGACTTCTGAGATGCAAATTCATCCGTGTTACAAGGTATGTCGAATGGATTGCAAATATTGTGCCAGTAATTAAGAAAAATGGCACATTAAGGGTGTGCATAGACTTCAGAGATCTGAATGCTGCCACCCCCAAAGATGAATATCCTATGCCTGTGGCGGAAATGCTAGTCGATTCTGCCGCTGGCTACGAATACCTGAGTATGCTCGACGGTTATTCAGGATATAATCAAATATTCATTGCTGAAGAGGATGTGTCGAAAACAGCCTTTCGATGTCCTGGGGCCTTAGGCACTTACGAATGGGTAGTGATGCCTTTTGGCCTAAAGAACGCTGGGGCAACGTACCAGCGCGCAATGAATACTATCTTCCATGATTTTATTAACACGTTTATGCAAGTTTATATTGATGATATTGTTATAAAATCTGTTTCCAGGAAGAGTCACATTGACCACCTTCGACAATCATTCGAAAGAATGAGAGAACATGGTCTGAAGATGAACCCTTTGAAGTGTGCGTTCTGTGTAAAAGCTGGAGATTTCCTGGGCTTCGTTGTCCACAAGAAAGGAATCGAAATCAATCAGAACAAGACGAAGGCAATTTTGGAAGCGAAAGCGCCATCGAATAAGAAGGAATTGCAATCTCTCTTGGGCAAGATAAATTTCTTGAGAAGGTTTATATCTAACCTAAGTGGGAAAGCTCAGGCCTTTTCACCCTTACTTCGACTGAATAAGGAGGGGTTCGAATGGGGGCAAGAGCAACAAGAAGCCTTCGACAAAATCAAAGGGTACCTCACTAAGCCACCTATTTTGGTGCCTCCTTGTAGCAATAGGAGTATGAGATTGTACATAGCTGCATCTGACAAAACTCTGGGAAGTATGTTAGCCCAAGAGGATGAGAATGGAGTCGAAAGACCCATTTATTATCTCAGTCGAGTCTTGAATGATGCAGAAACTAGATATAGCGAAGTTGAAAAATTGTGTCTATGTCTGTATTTCTCTTGTACAAAGCTCAAACAATATATAAAACCAGTTGATGTTTATGTTTCGTCTCATTTTGATGTTTTCAAATATATGTTGTCGAAACCTATCTTGCATAGTCGAATTGGCAAGTGGGCATTAGCATTGACTGAATACTCCTTGACCTTTATGCCTCTTAAGGCAGTAAAAGGACAAGTGGTTGCAGACTTCATAGTCGACCACTCTATTCAAGTCGAGGATATTAATTATGTGGAGATAGAACCTTGGAAATTCTACTTCGATGGTTCCAGCCATAAAAATGGAACAGGAGTAGGAGTCTTGCTTATTTCTCCAAATAAAATTCCAACAACATTCAAGTACCAAATCGAAGGTTCTTGTTCGAACAATGAGGCTGAGTATGAAGCTCTTATTACTGGCCTTGAAATATTGTTGGAATTGGGGGCAACTCGAGTCGAAATAATGGGAGACTCAGAGTTAGTCGTCAAGCAAGTCACAAAGGAGTATAAATGCATAAGAGAGAATCTCATTATGTACTTTGTGATTGCAAATCGTTTATTGAAACAATTTGAAAGTGTCAATATTCGACACATACCCAGAGTCGAAAATCAAATAGCTAATGACTTGGCACAGATTGCATCTGGGTATAAAATTTCAAAAACGAGATTACAAAGAGAAATCGAAGTTCGAGGGAAGATAAGAGCAATTTGTCTATCACCAACAGACTTGGAATCAACAAGGTTAGGATATGCTGATCACTCAAACTTCGAGATTTCGTTCATTGATAATTTGTCAGACCAGGATTGGAGGAAACCCATTGTGGACTATCTTCAAAATTCAGGAGCTCCGACAGAACGAAAAACAAAATACAGGGCGTTGAGTTTTGTACTCATGGGTAATGAGTTATTCAAGAAGACGCCTGAAGGGGTGTTGCTGAAATGTTTAAGTGAAACTGAAGCATACATAGCCCTTTCGACTACGCATGCTGGGGCATGTGGGGCTCACCAAGCAGGCCATAAGATGAAATGGTTGTTGTTTCGACAAGGACTATATTGGCCCACTATGCTGAAAGATTGTGTTGAGTTCGCCAAAGGTTGCCAAGAGTGTCAAGTTCATACAGGCATCCAGCATGTACCAGCAAGCGAACTTCACTCGATAGTGAAGCCTTGGCCCTTTCGAGGATGGGCGTTGGATCTTATTGGAGAGATTCGACCAGCATCATCGAAGAGTCAGAAATACATATTGGTAGGCATTGATTATTTTACTAAGTGGATCGAAGTTGTCCCTTTAGTCAATGTAGACCAAGAAAATGTCATTGAATTTATTCAAAAGAACATTATATTTAGGTATGGAATCCCTGAGACAATAACAACTGATCAAGGTTCAGTTTTCACTGGTCGAAAGATGCAGGAATTTGCTCAGGAAACAGGTTTCAAACTCCTAACATCCACGCCTTACTATGCACAGGCGAATGGTCAAGTCGAAGCAGCTAACAAAGTGGTAATTGGCTTGATAAAGAAACATGTTGGGAAGAAACCAAAGAATTGGCATAAGACGTTAGACCAGATTTTATGGGCTTGTCGAACGTCCCCAAAAGAAGCCACTGGTACAACACCATATAGGTTAACTTTTGGCCATGATGCAGTATTGCCAGCAGAAATTTGTCTTCAATCTGCAAGAGTTCAGAGGCATTATGATATTCCTTCTGAGGTTTATTGGAATATGATGTTAGATGAACTGGTGGATTTAGACGAAGAGAGATTACACGCTCTCGACTTACTCAGGCTTCAGAAGAAAAGAGTCGAAGACTCTTATAATAGAAAGGTAAAACCTAAGGTATTTTTGCCTGAAGATTTAGTTTGGAAGGTAATTCTTCCCATGGATCGACGGGATCGAAGCATGGGGAAATGGTCACCCAAATGGGAAGGACCCTTCAGAGTTACCCAAACTTTTTCTGGTGGAGCCTACGAAGTCGAAGAGATAAGTGGTGATAAAAGGCTCTTGAGAGTAAATGGTAAATATTTGAAAAAATATAAGCCTATACTTCAAGAGATAAAAATAAAACAATAAAAGAACAAGCTAAGTTAACCATAAAAATGCCAAAATGGAAATTTTATTAATTTCTGCCAAAATGGCAATTGTTGTCAAAAGTGATTACAGAAGATGGTTACAAAAGAGAATCAAAAAGAAAGAGAATTCTTCAGTCGAAGATACTTGGCATGCTGCAAATCCAACCTCTTCTTGCACCAAGATTTTTCTTGCTCCAGTTTGGCAATTTGAGCGTCGAGGCTTTGGGCCCTCTCAGCGAAATCCAGGCCTTGCTTGATCTCAGTCTCGCTCTCAGTGTCTGGGATGGTCGAAAGAATTTCCCCCTGGAGCACAGTGTTGGCGTTTATCTTCGCCTCTATCTCTGCAATTTGTGCTCGGAAGGAGACATTCTCTCGCTCAATAGCATCGAACCTTTCCTGTGCAGACGCTTTCTGTTTCGACAACTCGGCAATTCGAGAAGTCGAACTTGAGACGGCAGTCCATGCAGATAAGCTCTTGCCATGCAACGTTTCGAGCTGACTGTTAAAAGTTCGTTGGCGCCGGTAATCCGCTGAGACTTGGTCAATCATAGAATGTAATTCCATGATTAAGTCTGAGATTTCTGGGGCTACAGCATCGAAATCAACAGCATTCAAAACCCCTTTTAAGCAAGATGGAGCAGTGGGGTCCCCCTCTAAAGCCTTCATTAAATCTCTCTTGAAGAACTGGGCCTTGACCTTCGCCAACGCATCATCAAGAGGAGAAGTCTCAGTAGATTTCCCCGACAGAGTAGGAATTTCCTGACTAGTGTCAGAAGAACTCTTACTCTCGACGATTGCATTGAGGTAGCTGACAGGGTCAGTTTGTTTTAAGATTTCCAAATCTTCTTTCGACCTACGCTTTGAGGAGGTGACCCTTGCCACAGTATCATCTTGGGCTGGAGGCTGTTGAATGCTGAGTGCCTTGTTTGGTTGCTCTTCGACTTGAACTGAGGCGGTACTAGCGTCGACTCGTGGTTCTTCGTTAACTTCACCTTGGGGTCTCTCGCCAGCGTCATTCTGTGGTTCTTCGCTGGCGTCATCCTGGTGTTCTTCGCCAGTACCACCTTCACGCTCTTTGTCAACAGCATCTTGATTCTCTTCGCCATTGCCTTGGTCTCTTCCTTCAGGATTCTCTTCTGACGACAAGACCACCACAGGAACCGTTTCTGGCTGTGTTTCCTCCGCCATAGGTTCTTCAGCTGTCTTCTCCACTGTTTCAGCATTGGCCTCATGCTCAGTGTGGGCTTCGTCATTGCCCAAATCTTGCACCTGAGGCCTGCTAAGGTCAGCAGATTCCAGAGTTTCTGAAGTCCTTGGTGGGGAACTTCCAGTAGTGTCCTGAAAAAGAGGAAGAAGACAAATCTTCAGATGTCGAAAGAGACATAATCAAATACTGGTATTTATGCCTAAGTTATAAGAAGGGTCCAATAGATTACCTGTGGATTGACTTCAGCCCCAGGGCTGGAATTATCACTTTCGACAGGCTGGGTAACTAGAGCGTTCAGTTCCTCCTCAGTTGGTTCTTCGATGACCACCGCAGGTGGCCTAGGCTTTCTCACACCAACCTTTATTCTGACGGTTCGACCTTCAGGAGCTGGAGTAGGAACAGAAGCGTCCTTCGTTAACTTTCGCCTCTTTAGGGGAGAAGGAGGAGAATCACTTTCGTCATCACTCCCCGATTCGATCACAAAGGCTGCCCTTTTCTTGGGCGAAGGGGCCTATAAAACCAATAGGAAATTCGATTGAATAATTACGTCGAAAATAAAAAAATCGAAAGCCAGAAGAAAAATGAAGAAAATCTGGTTACCGATGCAGGAGGCCTCCTCGAAGAGCCTTTCCCCTGTTGGTTGCCTGTTGTCTTCGCCGGCGCTATAGTCTTCGCCGGCGGTGGAGGTTTCGTCGAAGGGACCCCTCCTTGTGGGCCTCCTGTAGCCTTCTTGGCCAAGGGTTTTCGAACAACTGGAAGCGAAAAGGGAAGTTAACAGGCTAACAGTCGAAGAGAAAGATAAAAAGTAATGTGAGAGTATGAACTTACATTTCTTTACTTTGTCCAACACAAGGACAAAAGACTTCTGCAACTCTGCTATGAAGTCCTTCTCGTCGAAGAAGTACTCAGCGTAATAGCTTCTCCACCATTCTTCAAAAGATGGCGAGCAAAGGAAGTTAAGCTGGTAGTTGAACAGCGAGAGGATTGTTCGACCAGCATACCTTCCGATATGCTTGGTAGCAGCTTCTTCTGTATAATCGTTGCAGAAGTACAACATTGACTTCTCTCTTGGGAAAATGGGAGAAGGCAGGGTTTGGATGATACCAAACTGGCGAGATACCAGATTTGGTTGATAAGCAAGCAGACTCAGATGAGTCTTAGAACTCTTAAATCGAAGAGGCATGATCCTGGGTGTCAGGAACGCCTCCCAAAGTATGGTGTGCTCATCAACATTGGGACCACTCGACTCCTTGGGATGTGGCCTCGTAAACCATGCTGGCCCCACTTTTCGTTGAGCAAATGGAGCCATAGTTGAAACGAATTCCTTCCTTCGAGCGAACATCAGCACGAAGTTAGTGAAGGTTTGTTGGAACTCTAGCCCATCTTCTACAGGTGTCAGTAGAGCCAGCCTAATTCCTTCGATACGCCTATTAGCTATCGCTGGGGCTTGTTCATTTATCTGAGTCTTCTTGGGTATGAAAGACTCGAAAGTGGCATTAAGCCACAGTTGAAGTAGCCAGAAAGGCCCAGCGAGTAGCAAACTGTTCCTATCTTCGACATGCTTCAGGAGAGTAACCCCATTGCTGATTGAGTCATAAAGACTGGCCAGAATTAGTTCTGCCAAACAGATGTTCTGGCGGTGATGCAGTTGGGTGGCCAGAGTGACCATCTTTTTGGTCACTTGCAGAGACTTCGAACAAAACACGAAGCGAGTTAGCCATAAGGCTAGAAACGCTATGTGTTCAACGTCGGACACTGCGTCTGTCGACTGGTCGTGAAAATGGTTGATAAAGGTAGTGAATGTTGGCTTCGTCTCAGAAAAGCCAATTTGGTCCTCCGACATCTCTTCCGGGTCGAAGTAATCTCCGGTTGGTCGAAGGCCAGTGATGGCTGCTACGTCGAAGAGTGTGGGGGTTAACATCCCACATGGAAGGTGAAAGGTGAAGTGAGAGTTATCCCAGAAAAGCATCGAAGCTATAAGCATCTCTGGGGAGTAGTTTAGACCTGTTTTCGACAGCATTATTAGGTCAAAGATTCCCATTTCCTTCCAGACTGGAGTTTGTTGTTTTTCCAGCTTTGTTAGCCAAGCAACATAGTCCTGGGTGAGATTAGGGCAAGACCTAAAAACTCTAACACTTTTGTTGAAGAAACGAAGGTCGATCTTCTCGTGTGTGGGGTCTTCATTGTCTTCTGGATCCTTCTTAGCACAGGCTACTGGTTTAAGTTTCTCGACAATGGGGAAGTAGCTCTTGATCTTCAGAGCTTCAGAGATGCTGGGGTTCATGGGTCCAGCCATTGCGAAGATTTGGTTGGAGTATCCAACCGGAATCATCAAGTGACGCGAGTAAGCATCACGAACGGAGATGTCAGATGGTTCAGGGACCCTTCGTTTCCCTGTAGCGTTCACTACCGGAGCAGTTACAAAGACCTTGGGTTTAGCAAGTTGTTCAGTTGGTGCGCTAGTCTTGGGGGCAGTTGAAGCAGAAGCCATTGTTGAGGATGAAGATGAAGTTGGAAAAGGAAGAGTTTTTCTGCAAAGAGAACAAGTTTGCAAGAAAGCAAGGGAGTTTGAGAGATGGTTTGCGTGAAAAGTCCCACAATGGGATATTCACTACTATTTATAGTAGTGGGAGAAATTCCCAATAACGAGGGCATTAAATGTCATTTAATGCTTCAGGAAGTAGTGGGACGCGTGGCAGCATCCTGTTGTTTTGGCCGTTTCTGCAGAAACAGAGGGACGCAGCGTGCGTCCTCGTTTGTTGAATTTGTCATAATGACAAATTATGAAGTGATGTTTTGGTTCTGCACGCCGTACTGACAGTGACGTCCTAGGATCAAATCAATGATGATTTCTTGGGATTGCCAATAGTTGGTAAAAAGCAACAAAAAGTGCACAAGTTAACTTGTGACTAGGCGTGGAAAAACAGGTGTCGATTGGCGTTTTCAAAGAATGCCTTTTTCTTTCAGAGTCGAAATAAGGCATTCTTGGGGGGCAATTTGTTGGCTCCTAAATCCGACACCTTTGTTTTGATTGATGGCAGCCATTAAAAGCTGAAAGATGCTTTCGACTGGCTAAGTCTGTCGAAATGTCCGTCGAAAGATGGCAAAATACTTAGAAGATTTCTTCCAAGGAAGAAGGCTGATTGCCTTCGACGTCGAAGGAGTTTTCGTCGAAGACGTCTCTTGACGAACGTGTTCGATGGTCCAGAGAGGAGCAGTTTGAAATTCAAAGCTTTGGAGGGAAAACGGTTTCCAGCAGTTACTACGTGCTAACGTACAAAGATCTGGAGCGTCGAACATGGAGAACGTGACAAGTGGCTTGATCTCGAAGCAGTGTAACTGCCCGACAGTTACTTGGAATGTTTTTGTATAAATAGGAGTAGACGTGTAGTTTCTCGCAGGTGTTCACAATAGATACATAGTCACTCATTTAGATTCAAGTACCCAGCGTGAGCGAACGAATTGTTGAGAAATGTATGTGTGAAACACCAATTTAATCAATTCAAGTCATTTACTTTTCCAGTATTTTACATGCTTTTTCCCTTTAAGATTCCTGTCGAACCTTTACATTCAAGCCTTGTTTTTACCAAGCCTTTTCCTTTATGCAATTTACTTTAAACAATTTACTTAAAGCCTTATCCACATTAATTGAACTTCAAAATCAACCTATGTCCATAGGATCAATCTGATCGATCCTGCGAGTAACCAAATAAGTAACCATTTGGAGGATCAGTGGTTGTTTACCAAATCCCAAGGTAAACAGTAGTAATAATAGGAAATTCCCAATATATCGATCTTGAGGATTGCGTTACAATACTGAGTTAAAATTATGGTTCAATTAAACAAAAGCTATCAGTTGTGTTTTGGTTGGGATAAATCCTTGCAAGTAATTTAAAATAGCAGAATGTAAGATATGACTTTTTACTAGTGTGAGTAAAATATGCTAGGGGTAAGTGTGTGATTTTCTATATGATAACTTTGACTCTTGATCTTTTCAAAAAGTTCATCAACATCAACTACCAGTTCTTAAAATTATTTTTCCCTAAGTCCTTAGTGAAAAATCTTTAACCTTCTATCCTAATTTCAATGTCCATTAAAATTAGTGATAAAGCTAAGTATTTGATTATAAAGAATTTTCCGATTATTATAGGGTAACCCTAGTCCTAGGTTAAATCTTCTATAATATAATTGTTTAGAAAACCTTAACACGACTGCCCAACTCTATTGTATTAAGAAAAGAATAACCTTATTAGTTTGATAGGGAAAACAATAACAAATTTTGAACAATTAAATTGATGTAAAAGAACTATTGTGTTGATGAAAACAAAGAGATCACTATTGTAACAATGAAAAATCAGGGACACCCCCTAGCATTGGGGGATTTAGCCTCTCATAGTATTCAAAAGGAAAGCAATAATAGAATTATACATTACAAGAAAAGAGGGTTTCTTTGATCTTCAATCACAATAGCTCTTGAAGATCTTTGTTCTCCAAAACCCTTGAGAGCTCTATTCTTTCTTCTGCAATTATTTTGTACGATCCAAAAGTCCCTTTCCTCTTCTCACAAACATTCTTTAATAGTATTAGTTCCTCCCTCAGTAATGCAAAAATGTCCAAAGTACTCTTAATGATCCACAACACTTAAAACTCCAAAAATCAGAATTCCTAGCGCATTGGCCGACACGGGCCGTGTCACTGGACATGGGCACCTGTATCAGCCTTTGTCCCTTGCTTCAAGTCACGTGTCCATGAAGATGTTTTGATACGGGCCGTGTCATGTAACACGGGAACCTGGGTCAGTGTATGTGACTTTGATTTCTCATGTCTCTGGTGCAGTTGGTTTGACACGGGCCATGTCGTGTGACACGGGCACCCATGTCAGCGTTTTTCTCGTGCTCCTAAATTCAACTTTTTCCTCTTCTTCTGACACAGCCTGTGTCAGGTGACACGGGTGGTCGTGTCAGGACCCCTGTAGCTTCCAGATTTCTTTCGTCTTTGCACCAATTCTTTGTAAATTTTCACTTGCACCTGAAATCACTAATAACTACCAAACTAAGATATCAAAAGCATCTAATTGACATGAAATTCAAATTAAAACCATGCAAAGATAAAGTTGTGAAATATGAAATATCTTAAACAAAACGATAAAAAGTCAAACTAAAGTATTACCGATTTGATGGATTTTTACCAAATAACTAATGGAAACCGAGTAAAATTGGTGATCGATCAATGTGTTGAAAATTTGGGGACATTATCTGTTCGGATCCAGATTCAAGGTGTTTAGTGATAACAAGAGTCTGAAGTACTTGTTTGATCAGAAGGAATTGAATATTATGAAGAGGAGGTGGCTCGAGTTGTTGAAGGATTATGATTTTGATTTGAGTTATCATCATGGTAAAGCAAATGTTGTGGCATATGCTATGAGTTAGAAGTCCTTGCATATGTCAATGCTTATGGTGCACGAGTTAGAATTGATCGAACAATTCAAAGATATGAGTTTAGAGTGTGAATAAACTCCTAACAATGTGAAGTTAAGGATGTTGAAACTGACTAGTGGTATTATTGAAGAGATTAGAGAAAGTCAGAAACATGATCCTAGTTTGGTTGACCGGTTGTTGCTAATTAACCAAGGTAATAGAGGTGAAGTTCGAGTTGATGAAAATGGTGTGATGAGGTTTGGAAATAGAGTTATGTTCTGGATGTGCCAGAACTTAAGAAGAGTATTCTTGAGGAAGGACATCAAAATGGACTAAGTATTCATCCTGGTGCTACTAAGATGTATCAGGACTTGAAGAAATTATTTTGGTGGCCCAGTATGAAGAAGGAAGTTATTGAGTTTGTTTATGCTTGTTTGACTTCTCAGAAGTCGGAGATTGAGCATCAGAAACCTTTAGGTCTAATACAGTCATTGAATATTTCAGAATGGAAATGGGATAGCATTTCCATGGATTTTGTGTCGGGTTTTCCGAAGACTGCTAAGGGAAATGTTTCGATTTGGGTGATATTGGATAGATTAACTAAGTCAACTCATTTATTGCTGATGAAGATCAATCATCCTATGCAGAAGTTGGTTGAGATGTATATCGAAGAGATTGTGAAATTACATGGGATACCTTCGAGTATTATGTCATATGGAGATCCGAGATTTACGTTAAATTTTTGGGAAGGTTTGCAGAATGCTTTTGGTATTAAGTTAAAGTTGAGTTATGCATATCATCTATGGAGGGAAGGTTAGACAGAGAGGACTATCCAGTCTTTGGAGGATTTACTGTGGGCTTGTGTGCTAGAACAAGGAGGTGTTTGGGATAGCTGCTTACCATTGATTGAGTTTATGTACAACAACAATTTCCGTGCGAGTAATGGAATGGCACCATATGAAGCGTTGTATGTTAGGAGGTGTATGACTCTATTATGTTGGTATGAGTCAGACGAGAGTGTTGTGCTAAAACCTGAGATTGTGTAAGAGACGACAGAGAAGATAAGTATGATCCAAGAAAGGATGAAAGCTTCACAGATTCGTCAGAAGATTTATCATGATAAGAGGAGGAAAGCTCTTGAGTTCCAAAAGGAAAACCATGTGTTGGTTCATACCAGATTTCAAAAAGGATAAGGTATGTGGCCTATCATATTACTTTACAGTCGTTGATTGCGAATCTTCATGACTTGTTTCATGTATCTCAATTAAGGAAATATATTCCAGATCCTTCGCATGTGATCCAAATGGATGATGTACATGTGAGATATATCCTAGCATTTGTAGTATCACTCGTGCAAATAGAAGGTCGAGAAGTAAAGCAGTTGCGAGGTAAAGAGATTTCCTTTATGAAGGTTGTTGCACCCCAAAATTTACCCTCTTGATTTAGGCTTATGTTTCATCATTATTGCATTGCATTCATTCATTGTGATGGGATCAAAGTACTTTAGTTATCAAGTCTTCCTTAAGCTTTAGAAGTTGATTGTATTGACAAGTTGCTCAAGGAGAGCCTAATTATCTTAACCTCTCGATCTTTCAAGTCCCAAGGATCTCTCATGTCGCAAGATATCTCATTTGTCTCATTGGTTTATCAAGAGTTGAAATATTGCAAAGATTTGAAGAGGAATCCATATGTCTCATCCATCTGATGAAATTAGGGTTTTGACACATTATGTGACTTGAAGCTTGTCCAAGCCAATTTCTTGAAGAACTATCTTCTTATTATCATTTGAGGCAATTTTGTTCAAAGAAATGCTCAAGAAGGTCTAGTGGAATTAGGGTTTTGAAGCTTGAGCATCATCCTCCTATAAAGATGACCAAATTAGGGTTTTGGATTTAATCAGGATTTCTTCAACTTTTTTATTCAAGCTTGATTCCATGTGTTTCTATATGTTAATGAGCATCTATGATTGAAATATTGAGGTTAAATTTTGATTGGAAATGATTCAATTGATCACAAGGGGAAAAGCAGTCATTTTGATCAAAAGTCAACCAAAGTCAAAGTTGACCAAGTGGGCTTTTGGTCAACCATCAACTAAAATATCCTATTTTCATACTTCATGATCATTGTGTCATAAGATCAAGAGAAGAGGTCAAATTGGAGATAACTTGTTCAAGAAGTCACTTGGATACTTAGAAATTTTTCTAAGTTCTCAAGTCCCTATAGTACTGAACTTTGGACATCTGTAGCTTTCTCATTTTTTATCCAATAGAGGAAAACCACACATATTCAGAAAGCTCTTGAAAAATCCTAAAAGAGTGTCAATGTGTGTGGAAATCCCAAAAGTGAAGCATTTGAAAGATATTTGACTTGGAAAATTAGGGCATAAGGCTTGAATTTTGCTTGGCAGAGTTGCTTGACACGCACGTAATTTTGACAAACACCTGGTGTGCCATTTTCATGGCTTAATTTCTTTTAATTCATGTCCTAATTGTAAAATTCAAAAGGAGCATGTTGTTGTTCATTGTGTGGGATTTCTATTGAACTTGGAATCGTCTAAAATGACCAAGGAAGGAACAAGTTATAGTGCTTCAAAGTTGGTGTTTCAACCTGACCAGGCATGCAGGCTAGGCACACGCGCAAGGCCCAGGCTTCTAAATCATTGTTTTTCTCAAATTTAGGCCAGTATATCTTTATGATGCAAGCAACATTTTCAGAAGTTCAAAGCACCATTATTATCTATATGATGTAAGCTTTTGAAAGGCCCCTTAAACAGTTAAAACACGCGAGTAGGTTTTGAGATTTTGAATGAGAAAGTGAGATGATCGATATGATGCAGTTCCATAGTCATTATTGCAGAATTGTGCATAGTTTGTTGTGGGTATGTTACAGGTCATGTTGGCATGTGATTAGCATGAAATAATACTGATTATGTTGGCCAAATAATCATACATTGTGCATTGTACTTCCCCTATCGAATTTTGCTATTTTTAGCAAAGATTTCTCATTTCAAAAACTTCACCCTGTGCAATAGAGGCCAGCTCACCTATGCACGTCTCTTAATAAAAGTTCCACTCAATATGTGATCATCAAAACGACCACAAAGTTGGACAATACAGAAGCAAAACGCACCACACCATCTCACTCCCTCATTTTTTTTTTACAATTTGCTTCCAACGATTTTGTGAGATGTTCAAAGACCACCATACCCTTAGCATTCACTCTCTATATAATATTCCCTTCACTCTCTATCACGGGACACTTGATTTTACTCAAAAGTCCAGATCTGAGGTCTCTCTCTCTCTCTCTCTCAAGAAAAGTGAGCTTCGAACTCATCATTTCTCTGATTCCAGAGCTTGATTCTTCTTCAATTCTACTTCATTGAAGTATTGGAGTAAATATTCTAAGGGTTTCACATTATTTCAGAGGCATAAGTTGGATTTATTTTCCAACTGTGAAGGTATGATCAAATCTAAATTCATGCGATTGTAGCTTGTTCTTGTTTGATTTTGAGCTTGAAATCATGTTATTAGCTGGCCAGGTACTAGACCTGATGTATAATTTGGCTTGATTCGAATCATGAAACTTGATATGAACTTCTGAGTTTTTTGCATTTTTTGTGTTTTCGTGGTTTTCTGGCTTTGATATTTTACTCTATGGTGGATGATTTTGAATTCTATGAGTATCACGTTGTAGCTTGTTGCTTGATCTTTAAAATGCGATTTGAATCGTGTTAATTGGTTGAGAGTTGAATGAGAATGAGGATCTGGAAGTTTGGTTGTGTTAGACTTAAAACGTGTGTTTTAGGGTTTTTCTTGAGGAAGAAGATGACGAGTTGTCAGCATCTGGTTGGGTGATTTGAATTTTAATGCAATTTTACATTATTTCATTTAATTGATTTCTATGATTTTATTTCTTGATCAAAACATTTTCAAAAATTATGAAAAAAATACCATAGGTAGATTTTAATCTCTAGTATTTGATTTTAATTTTTATGGAATTTTAAAAATAGTTTGATTAATGAGAAAAATTCGTGAATCAATTAGGTTTAATTAATTTTTTTATTGTGTAATATTTTTGCTATTTTTTTTTGTTTCTGACTTTTCCTTCACACAAAAATTATACTAAAAATATTTTAGGCACTTTAATTAGTCTATTTTGAGTTTCTGAATTTTATTCTAGAATTTCACTTTTTTTGGTTAATCAAATAATTTGTGACATTTAATTGCTTTTTAGGCATTTTCACAATTAGTTTAATCATTTTCCTTAGTACAAAAAATTCACAAAAAACTACTTTGAGTCATTTTATTGACATATATGTGATTTATGAATTTCATTTCACATTTTTAATATCTTTGGTTGATTAAGAAAAAATGAAGAAATTAACTAGGTTTTTTAATTAAAGATTGTCATGTTTTGATTTAATTTCCTATTTTCTTTGTATTCTAAAAATCAAGAAAAATATTCTCTGACTTCTTTTGGTCATTTCCTAATCTTGTGAATTTTATTTCAATCTCATTTTGTGTTCTTGATCTCTTTTGAAAATTGAACGTTAATTGTGTAATTTTTTTGACTTTTGCTTGCTTAGGTCACAAGTTAGGGTTCATTGACCAATATCCGTTGACTTCTAAGTCAATTTCTATTTAGGTTAGGATAGTATGATATCTTAGGGAATTATAATTAATTTTTTTAATTTTAGGAGTTGATTTGATTTTTTTTCCAATTAATCAAGCTAGGGTTTCCAATTAGAGGCTTATCTAGGCTAGACTAACTTGTATGATTAAGTTTTCAACTTGAACCTTGCTAATTTTGTATTGAGCTTGATGTTTCTAACCTATTGATGTCTTGTTAACCTTGAAATATTTTTTTCTTATTTTTACAAGTCTTGTTTCTATTTTTGACTCAATCATCTTTCTCATGAATGCTTTTATGCTCTTTTGAATTAGAGGTAGAGGGAATGCACTTGTGAAACCCATGATGGATCAAATACTTTTCATTTTATCATCCTCACTACTGCTTTAGAGGCTTGAGTTCATCAAAGAACCATTCAAGATCTCATAACTTACTTATTTTTGTTTAATATTTATTTGTGACCATGGTTTAAGAGGTAGCCTTTGTGCACCACTTTTTATGTATCATTTGGATCCATTTTAATTTGAATCTTTTGTGATTCTGACTTTTTTAGGGTTTTCTTATTATCATGCAAAGCTCCTTTGATCCTTGATTGGCATTTCATTGCTTATTCAACATGGTGACAAGATAGGAGCCACATTTCATTAGTTTTTGACCTAGTTTGTGTTTGTTTGCTTGAAAGGACTTTAAGTCCCACATTTATTAATGTTTAAACTTTGATTTGACTTCTCTTCTCATCTCCACTCTCTATGCTCCTATGATCCACTTGGTTAGTATTCACTTGCTAATTCATCATGGTGACACAACGGGAGCTATATTTACCTCTTGCTTATAGTTTTGAATTTTAGTTGTTGATGTTTGCTTCTTATGATTGTGAAACTTGTCCCAATTTTGTACCTTGATTTTGTTTTCTGCCCATAAAATCCAAGGACATTAAGCTTAAATTACTTTGATCACTTTGCTTATAGCTTAAGGGACTATATTTCTCCAATGTCATGATACTTAAGTGTGTTACCTTGTTAACATCTCTTAAGGTTTTAAATTTATGATTAGTATCTTATGAGGGTTGTATCATCACCCAAGGACAAATAAGATGTTTTATTACTTTCATTTCATATTTATCAACTTCACTTGATCTAAGATAAAATGTCTTTACTTTCTTTTTAGATGATTTTGCTCATCAATTAGGTGACTTTGTTTATGTATGAAGTCACAACTTCTAATTGGTTACTCTTGAGTATCATCTTGAGATAACCTATCATATAAGTCACACATTCCATGATTCTCAAATCATGCACTCTTTGTTTAAGTCCATGCTTGCTCAATGTAAACTTGTTTGTTTGTTACTTTTCAACACTTCCCGTTTGTATGATACATGAGTGACTATTCTTGCATGGCTTATAATATTTGAATGTGATTTCTAGATATTTGGTTTGCTACTTACTTGTATGATAAGTTACTCCCCTAACCATGTTCATCCTTCACTTACCCTTTCCTCGTACCTCTTTCACTCTTAGGGTTAGTTTGGGTGTTGATTTTGGACCTAGTTTCATGATTGTACTTAAGATTATTCTAGTAGGTTCTTTTTTTAGGATTCAATAGTTTTTAGAATACACTAACCTTTTGTGTTTACTTCTGATCCCATATTCACTTAACTTGTCTTGCCTTGATCATTTAGCCATTTACCTAGGCGCACTTCACTACACCATTTTGCCGGATACTAGTTCAACTGCCACAGAATTTGTACTACGCTTTAAAATGACTAACTGGGTGTTTTCTTAGCCATGATAAATGATAAATGTATAACATGTTTATATTCACATTTTATCTTACCTTGTTAATACTACTCATTTTGTTGAGTTATGCGAGGTACTTCACGAGTTTTATACTTTGTGTTCTGCTTTATTTGTGGGACATAACTGTGATTTTAAGGCGATCTATCTTGTTTCCCACATCTTTGGAATATATATATATATATATATATATATATATATATATATATATATATATATATATATATATATATATATATATATATATATATATATATATATATATATATATATATATATATATATATATATATATATATATATATATATATACTTGCACTATTGCGTGCTTTGTCTGTTTGTATTACCTTGTAGAATATTTGTTTGGTTGTGTCTGCTACACATCATTTGTGATTTATTTTCACATTGAGGTTTTGATGCTTATGTCTGACGACACGACTTCTGAATTGTTTCTTTGTTGATGCTAGCTCATTCGAAGATCTCCGAGTTTCATTACTGTTTAGTTGCTTATTTACAGATTATATCTGTTTGGTACTTTCTCATCTGATTTACCCTTTTCCCGCATTTTACTGCTTACTTAGGGTTGGTAGTCTGTGCCACTTGGCAGGAAATTCTGGAAGTCCTCTCTAGGAGGCCATTGTTTTGTTTGTTTAAAGATTGTGCATGTATTATATTGCAGATGATAAGTCCTCAAAAGGAGGCGAGCAAAAAGGGTTCGTAATCAACCCTTGCACATTCTAGTCCGTGTCGTTCCTATGCTCACTTTCTAAAAGTAGATGCTCTAAAAATGTGCCCAATATCTGAATAAGTCTAAGCCCTTCAAAGGCAAGTGAAAAGGGTTCCTGCAATTGGATCCCCATGCTTTCTTTAGATCGTGTATACACTGTGTCTTTTCCCCCAGATCTTTCTTGCCCTGGTAATTGATACCACTATTAAGGACCTTTTATATTCCCACAATTTTATGGCTTGGTTAACTCAGGTGATTTTCTCCCCTTGGCTATAGCTTGACCCTTGGTCTGATGCTTGGTTGCTTGTCTATGGAGGGACCTCCCCTTTTACTACTTGGCCTGCGCCTTGTAAGTGTTTGATATTCGAGTGATGCCCGAGCTTTTGTTCAGATGTTTTGTCATCTGTTTGTTTATTTATTTTGTCACAGGATCTGTGACATTTTTCCATCTCCCATTGGATGCTTTGTCATCCTTTCTCATACTTTCCCATATGATAGTATGATTTCCCTCGCGTCTCCTTTGTGAGATATTTTCCATGCTCCCTTAGGATCGCTTGTTTAGGCTAGTTTTCGAGCTAGACATTAGGATAGGTATCCATGCATGCTAACCTAGGGTAGAAATTTCCCTTTTTATCCTCAACCTTAGGATCAATCATTGAATTATAACATTAGGGATAGAACTAGATAGTCTCCTTTAGATGTTTTTTTTCTTTCTTTTGCATTCTCGCATCTTAAAACAAAAACCTTATTTTCTTAGAGAATCATACAACTTCTCTAATGAACTTAAATCCTTATTCAAGGTAAAAGATACAAACCAAACTTAATTTGTTTGCGCGCCTCTTGGATCTATTTTAAATCTTGTCAAATTTATGTTTTGACATCCTTGCTATGATCCTTTTCTATCTTTGTGTCAATTTTTTGCCATTGAATATGTTTGTTATCCTACTTTGATTTTCAATATCATTGTTAGGTGTAATGTTTTATTATCTAAGTTTTGATGTATTATCATCTTTGCCATGATATCTTACTATCTTTTTTTCCGATGCTTCGTCATTTCATATGTTTGTTATCCTACTTTGATTTTCAATATCATTGTTTGGTGTGATGTTTTATCATCTAAGTTTTGATATATTGTCGCCTTTACCATGATATTTTGCCATCTTTTTGCCGATGTTTCGCCATCGCATATGTTTGTTATCCTACTTTGATTTTCAATATCATTGTTAGGTGTGATGTTTTATAATCTAAGTTGTAATGTTTTGGCATCCTTGCCATGATGCTTTTCTATCTTTATGTCGATGTTTCGCCATCGCATATGTTTATCATCCTACTTTGATTTTCAATATCATTGTTAGGTGTGATGCCTGACCATCTATGTTGTCATGTTTTGTCATACTTGCCATGATATTTTATTATCTTCTTGTTGATGCTTCTTCATCGCTTATGTTTGTTATCCTACTTTGATTTTTAATAACATTGTTAGGTATTCTGTTTTATCATCAAAATTGTAGATGTTTTTCCATTATTGTTAATGTTATACCATTTTTGTTGATATTTTGCCATCATTGTTGTGGGGTAGTGAATAATTAAGGCGCTAATTAGAAATATTTGAATTTAAATAATTTTGTTATATTATTTAGATTTATTAATGATTAAATAGAATAAATAGTTGTAAGGGAGAATAAGGGCATGGTGGTAATATATGATAATAAGTGAGGGCATAAGAGGAATAACATATTAAGGGGTCTTAGGGGTAAAAAGAGAAAATAAGGAAGAGAGAGTTCATTTTGTACGATCGTGGAATTGAGAGAACGCGAAGAAGAGGCTAGGGCTCAGAGGGGAATTCCGTAGAATGCGAAGGGACGAATCGATCGATAGAAATTCAAGGTAAGGGGTTTAGTCGCAATTTATTATGATGGATATGAGGTTAAAGTAGAAGTATGTTTTGTTGTATGAGATGATTTGATGAAATATATGATGAAATTGTTGATTTATTATGTTTGTATGCTATGATTTCTGTTGAATATGATGTGATAATGCATTTTGATGTTAATATGTGATATATGATGATTGTTATGTGTGTTCGGATTGAGTTTGGTACTGTAATCGAAGCTGAAATGAGGTTGGACAATGCATAAATTGCAACTGAGAAGTTGCAGTTTCCCAAGCACTATCAGGCGAGCTTGGGGCGTGCAGAGCGCTCCCAGCATCATCGGGCGAGACACGCGGCGGGGGAAATGGTGGAAAAGAAGAGCTCTTGTAAAATGTATGGGGAAGGGACATCGCCCCAACTTCTCCAGGCGAGTGCGGCCACGACGGTCCCCATCATTGGGCAACAAGAAGGCGAGCAGAGTGTGACCGGTAGTGTCCGACGATGAAGTAGAAATTAGACCTGGCAGTATTTTCAAAGTGTCATACTTTGAGTTTCAGGACTCCGTTTGATACGTCATTCGAAGCATTGGGAAGCTAACACACTGAACTATATTGTGACAAAATCATATGATTTATTTGATGCGTGATTCTAATACCTATGTGTTGACGAGATTGATTTATTACATGTTTACTATGCTATGAGGTTCTATTTGTTTTATTGATGAATATGAGGTTGTTATGAAGTGTTAAGAAGTTGCTATGATGTTGTTATGATGTAATTAATTTGAGCCATCATGATGTTTTAATGATGTGCATGTTTAAATATGTAATACATGCTATGTGATTGTTATATGATGGTTATGTGAATGATGATGCACTTGACTAGTTGTGGTCGAATTTATATGTTGTTGTGCATCATGCATTTATAGCATTTTTGGACAATAGTCTGCTTGTGATGAGTATCAATCCCATTGTGCGGATTAAGTGCGTTTATGATATGCTCCAGTTCCAAGAGGGAATCGATCCAATTATGGGGATATCTGGAGGATGATGAACTAGGTGTTCATAAAATAATAGTACCACATGCATTGAGTCAGTATTGTATATTAATATCCTATGTGACACTGCATTATTGATGAGTGTTGATGTGTGATGATAGTTGTGATTATGTGAATATATGATTACTTTGATGATGACAGGTATCGAAGTGCTATTGTGATGTATCTGTGAGTATGACATGTTGATAAATAATATGTGTTGTTATATGATGAGGTTGTTTATAACTACTCGTCTTTTCTTTATATCTTTTATAATGGATTGTGATTACTCACCCTTTTTGTGTGAATGTTGTCTCCACGTGGGTAACACACATGTGACCAAGAGTAGTTCATAGAAGAGTCGATGATATATTATAAGTGTCTTATTTAATTTTCTACATAATTGGTGTCCTGCTCTGATATGTAACACCGGGTTGGGCATGCTTGTTATGCGAATTTTGTGTTTTCTGTAGTTAGCACATTTTATGAGGATTTTTGAAGATATGGGATTAGTTGTAATTCCGGATTTTGATAAAACTATAATTACTATGAGTTTGATTTATAAATAATTTTATTATTACGAGGATTTCTGTTGTGATTATTTTAAATGATATGAGGAATTATAATTAGATGCATGTTTAATATTGATGTAACCCGTGTTACGGGGCAGGATTGTTATTATGATGTTGTATATGAAGTGTGACACTCTTGAGCGATGATTTTTATTAGATGTAATAAATAAATTATATGAGAAATTCATGTTGGGTTATAAGGGTGCTACATCCTTCTTCTTCCTTAACTTTTACTTTCTAGTATATATTTTCTGCTGCTTATTATTTGAAAATGTCTTTAAACTCTGATTTAATTTTCCAAAAGTTTTCCAAACCACACAATTAACTCCCTCTTGTGTGTGAAATCTTAAGTTCATCATTCTTCATTTCAACCAACTCTTCTTGGCTAAGAGAAGCGTTGAAAGGAGAACTACGCTAGGGAGTCAGATTAGCAGCAAAAATGGTCGAGAAAGGTTTAGTGGCATGTGGCATAGTCTTGAGAGGTTCACCAACAATCTCTAGTGTATTATTAAGGCCCTTATCTTTAGAGGATTGGGTAACCTTATGTTCCTTTTGAAGGGTGCTGCAATGATCTGGACTTTCAGGAGAAGAAGTATGGTCTTGTTTTTCATTTTTAGGAATTTCATCCTCGGGATCTAAGTCCATCTTTGTTTGGTCGAAGTCTATACTTTTAGATTTTGATGATGATTTCTTAATGTGTTTGGCTTCGACTTCTACTTTTCCTGATTCAAAGATAATTTCCTTAAGCGCCAATGATGGCTGGTCGACACTGACTTCCCCGACAGCCTCTTTGATGGTACCAAGGTGAACTAAGGGGGAATTGTTGGATGCATGCACGGTATATTTGATGATGGATACGTCATTTCTAAAGGATCGTCGTTGTAGAAGTTAGTATGTTAGGATTTTGAAATATCGACCAAAGAAGGGCTATAGTTGTAATAAACATACCTTAGATATTTCAACATCAGGGATGGAATTAGCACTCTCAAGCTAATCGGGGACAATCTTTTTCGGCTTCTTGGATTTATTTTAGGCTGGTGGGGAAGTCTCCTTCGACCCTTCTGAAGGTGAGAAAACACTTAGAAGGGGGGGGGGGGGGGGTTGAATAAGTTTCTCTTTTTCTTTTTCTTAAATGCTCAACAATAATGGAAAGACACGGTTATTTTTATCCTGGTTCATTTGAACTCAAACTACTCCATTCCACCCGCCAAGGTGATTTCGCCTTTCTCAACAAGGACTTAATTCACTATAATCAAACTGATTACAATCACACAACAACTGTTGTGACTAACAATACAATGCACAAGTAAACTTACAAGTGACTAACACCACTAAGACTCAAACTAGTCCTAGCCTTCTTGAGAAATCTGACCAAACTTGGTCTCTCAAGGAACAATTACAAGAATTAAATCTTTACAGATAGTGAAACAAATTTGCTTCTTAGAAAGCTATATCACAAACTGTGATTTTTCACTAAGAATAGTGTTATACAAAGTGTTTGTAAAATGATTTGAGATATTCAGAATATTTTCACGTAGTTGGGCTGAGCAGTTGGCTTGTAATAAATGATCTTCTATTTATAGCATTAGCAAAATGACCGTTGCTGCCTTCAAAAAGTGGAGAGCAATTAATTTTTGCGTGTTTGCTTGCAGTATTGTATTTTCCAATGAACTAGCATAGACACTTGAGTGCATGTAGCCGTCTTTGCATTAATGAACAAACTTCACTTTGTCAGAGCATGTTTCCTGAAACTTGACAAGACTTGTTAGCTTCTTTATTCTATCAGAACTAGCTTCACATCTTGCTTCGGAATATGCTTCTCAACTTGCTTCAGAATATGCTTGCAAAACTTCTTATCAGCGCTTGCTTTCAAAGTACTTCTGATCAGCGCTTGCTTTGTAGAAAACTTCTGAACATAGTTTACATGGAAACTTGCTAAGCTTTAGAAGATGCATAAATTAGTTTCTTATCAGAGTCAGCATCATAACTTGCGCTAAAACAAATAGTTCTTTCATCAAAGAACTTCTTCATTTATTTTCAGCTCAGCACGTCAAAATAATTTTCATCTAAGAAAATACTTCAGTCAGAACATTATCTGAAACAAATAAATAGCTCATCAGAGTATCAATTATATAAAATATATTTTATTGTTATCATCAAAACTCTGAGATATGATCAGAACCAATCTTGTTCTAACAATCTCCCCCTTTTTTATGATGACAAAAATATTCAGATTTAGAAATAAAACTGAACAAGAGATAAGAATCTCCCCCTAAAATAAATATTTCTATAAGAAAAACTTCCTGAGAATTTTCATCAGAGCTTTGAGATTTTTCTTTTGGGATTTCTTCAGCAAGTCTTTTAAAGATAATGTTCAGTTGAATTAAACTTCCAGATTTTAGTGATACTTGCAAAATTCTTTTAAACATAGAAAGAAATATTTGTATTTTGTTAGAATGTTTGAGACTTAGTCCCATAACTGTTAATCAGAGATTAAATCAAAATACTCATTTTCTCCCCCTTTTTGTCATAATCAAAAAGTATATAGAATTAAAGAGCGTAAAGGTTTTAATAAAAAAGATTCAGAGGTACAAAACAAAACAAAAACAAGAATCAGAATGACACTAAGATTTTTATATGAAAGAGAAGGTTGAATTTTGAAAGAGAAGGTAAAAAGTGAGAAAGGGTTTTTACAAAGGTATTTATATGAAAACTTTGGAGAATTTTTTTTTTAAGAATGAAACTGTAAAAAGAGTTTAAGAAAAAATTAATTAAAAAGAATCTAATCATTACTAGCATTTAATGATATTGAAAATTGAGGGGAAAGCGTGAGATTTGAGCAAATCATGACAGTTACCTTGGAACGGCGTCAATAGCTTAGCATGCGTGAACTTTCAGAAACACACCACGTGTTCATCTCCTGAAGGTTGCATGGGACAACTGTTTGATATTATGAACTGCTGAACTATACTTGTAATGAAACGTTAGAACATTTCAGAACTTTACATATAGCTTCTGATGTAACTTCTCTTCTAACTTCTGAAGAGTTGTTAATCAGAACATTTATTTCAGAACATTCTGAAGTCAAACACAGAAGATAAATACAATTTTATTCAGGACATAATTCCATACAAATATTTTTCAAAATGAATTTAAATCTATCTTCTGAAATGGGTTTGGTAAAAATATCAGCCAATTGATGGTCTACTTTTACAAAGTTTAAATTTAAAATTCCTTTCTGAACGTAGTCCCTTATAAAATCATATTTAATTTCTATGTGTTTAGCTTTAGAATGTAAAATGGGATTCTTAGAAAGACAAATTGCAGAAGTATTGTCACAGAAGATAGGAATCTTACTTTCATAAAGATTAAAATCTTCTAGCTGACTTTTCATCCAGATCATCTGAGAACTACATCCAGCAGCAGATATATACTCAGCTTCTGTTATTGAAAGTGCAATTGTTGCTTGCTTCTTACTGTACCACGAGATAAGATTGTCACCCAGAAACTGACAGCTTCCATAGGTGCTCTTTCTTTCAATTCTATCTCCAGCAAAGTCTGCATCACAATAACCTACTAGTCTGAATTCTTTTGATCTTCTGTAACATAGACCCAGATTAGTAGTACCTTTCAGATACCTCAGAATTCTCTTAACAACAGTTAAGTGAGATTCTCTAGGATTTGATTGGAATCTGGCACATAAACATACGCTGAATAATATATCAGGTCTAGATGCAGTTAGATAGAGAAGGGATCCAATCATACCTCTGTAGAGCTTCTGATCTACCTTCATACTTACCTCGTCTTTTCCCAGAATGCATGTTGGATGCATTGGTGTCTTAGCATCTTTGCTTTCTGACATCTGAAATTTCTTCAGAAGTTCTTTAACATACTTCGTCTGATGTATGTAAGTACCTTCTGGAGTCTGGTTAATTTGTATTCCTAGAAAGAACTTTAATTCTCCCATCATGCTCATCTCAAATTCTGCCTGCATGGTCTCATCAAATTCTTTTCCAAGAGAGATATTAGAGGTTCCAAAAATAATATCATCAACATAAATTTGACAAATTAAAATTTCATTTTAAATGTCTTTCTGAATAAAGTTGTGCCCACTTTCCCTCTGGTAAAATCTTTTTCTAAAAGGAAATTGCTCAAACGTTCATACCAAGCTCCGGGTGCTTGTTTTAAACCATATAAAGACTTTTTTAATTTAAAAACATGTTTTGGATACTTTGAGTCATTAAATCCAGGAGGTTGATGGACATAAACTTCTTCTTCTATATAGCCATTTAAAATGCACTTTTAACATCCATTTGATATAATGAAATGTTATTTTGAACAACAAAAGAAATTAATAATCTAATAGATTCTAACCTGGCTACTGGGGCAAAGGTTTCATTATAATCAATTCCTTCTTGTTGACTATAACCTTGTGCAACCAGTCATGCTTTGTTTCTGACCACCTCTCCTTGCTCATTTAGTTTGTTTCTGAAAACCCATTTAGTTCCTATAATGTTGAATCCTTTGGATCTTAGAACTAGATCCCACACATCGTTTCTGGAAAATTAATTGAGTTCATCTTGCATTGCTAAGATCTAATCATTGTCTTTCAGAGCTTCATCAATAGAGGTTGGCTCAATCAGAGATACCAATCCAAACAATGATTCTTCATTGATTCTGAGAGAGGATCTTGTTCTGATGGGATCTTCTTTCCTTCCAATAATCACGTCTTCTTTATGAGCTAAAGCGATTCTGGGAAACCTTTTCTGAGTGGGTTGTTCAGAGATTCTGAGATTATCCAGAGCATTATCAAGAGGAGGATCTTCTCAGACTTCATTTTCTTTTGAGTCTTCCTTTGCTTCTGACTTTTCAGAGTTTGAGAGATGATCTTCTGTACCTACAGAAATATCAATTTGCTTTGGTTGTTGCTGGCCAAGCTTGTCATCAAACCTGACTTTGATTATTTCTTCAACAATCAGATTTTCTGTGTTGTATACTCTATAGCCTTTTGAGCGTTCAGAATATCCAAGCATAAAACACTTTTGTGCTTTAGAATCAAACTAGTTCAGATTATCTTTAGTGTTCAGAATAAAACAAGTACATCCAAAAGGATAGAAATAAGAAATGTTGGGTTTTCTGTTTTTCGACAATTCATAGGGAGTCTTTTCAAGAATAGGTCTTATAGAGATTCTATTATGAATATAACATGCTGTGTTCACAGCTTCTTCCCAAAAGTGCTTAGCCATATTTGTTTCATTTATTATGGTTCTGGCCATTTCTTGTAATGTTCTATTCTTTCGTTCTACAACTCCATTTTGTTGGGGAGTTCTAGGACAAGAGAAATTATGAACAATACCATTTTCTTTAAAATATTTTTCAAAATAATGGTTTTCAATTTCTCCTCCATGATCACTTCTGACTTTTATAATTCTAAAATCTTTTTCGTTTTGCACTTGGATACAGAAGTCAACGAACACAGAATGTGACTCATCCTTGTGTTTTAAAAACTTAACCCATGTCCATCTGCTGTAGTCATCAACAATGACCAATCCATACTTCTTGCCTCTGATGGATGCAGTTTTAACTGGCCCAAATAGATCAATATGAAGTAGTTCTAATGGCATAGAGGAAGAAACAACATTTTTTGATTTAAACGAAGGTTTTGAAAATTTTCGTTTTTGAAATGCTTCGCACAGAGCTTCTGAGTTGTACTTCAGATTGGGAAGTCCTCTGACTAAATTTAGTTTATTTAATTGAGAGATTTTTCTTAAGCTGACATGTCCCAATCTTCTGTGCCATACCCATTGCTCATCGCTAACAGACAAAAGGCATTTAACATTCCGAGTTTTAAGATCTGACAAATCAATTTTGTATATGTTGTTCTTTCTCTTGCCAGAAAAGAGGATTGTTCCATCTTTTTTACTAACAGCTCTACAGGAATTTTGATTAAAGATAATGTCATAATTGTTGTCACTTAATTGACTTATGGACAGCAGGTTATGCGCTAATCTTTCTACTACTAAAACATTAGAGATAGAAGGAAGGTTACCGTTTCCAATGGTTCCAGAACCAATAATCTTCCCTTTCTGATTACCTCCAAACTTGACGTCTCCTCCAGCTTTAAATTCTAGGTTTTGGAACATAGACTTTCTTCCCGTCATGTGTTGTGAGCACCCAGATTCCAGGTACCATGACTGGTGTCTTAATTGAGTTGTTAAGGACATCTGCAACAAATATTATTTTATCCTTAGGTACCCATATCTTTTTGGGTCCTCTTGGGTTAGAGTATTTAAAGTTCTGTTTGAACTTTGGATTAGCATAAGAGTTTCCAGAATGTGATGTATATTTAATATCATGTGTGTGTCCAAACTTGAATTGTTTGTTCATAGGTTTATAAGTGAAAGTCATCTTAGCAACAGGTTTTGGTATATATGTCTCTTTTCCTTTGGGAGTTTCATATCCAATTCCTCTTCTGTTGTTCCCACTAACTCCATAGATCATTGAAGCCATTTTGCTTCTATCTATGCTTTTAGGAAGAAAAGTTTGAAAGCTACAGTCATATTCTTTAAGAATATCTTTTGAACTTGACACAAAATCTGAACTAGAAATTTTTTGAACATTTTGAATTTCCTCTTTAAGTTTAAAATTATTTTCTTTGAGTTCAGATTTTTCTGTTTAATGTTTCTCAAGATCAGATGCAAGACTCTTTTTGAGTTTCTTGTATTTGATTTTGAGTTGACTATAGTTTTCCAGAAGTTCTGATAAACTTTCAGCAAGTTCAGCTCTAGTAAATTCAAAGAATACCTCTTTTTGTTCTGACTCACAGTCTGAGTCATCTGCTGTAGTAGCCATCAGAGCTAGGTTGGTATTCTCGTCTTCAAAATCAGATTTATCTTCAGAGGACTCTGAATCGTCCCAGGTGGCCATCATGCCTTTCTTTCTACCAAACTTTTTCTTTGGTCTTTCTCGTTGTAGTTTTGGACAATCACTCTTGTAGTGACCAGGTTCTTTACATTCATAACAGATTATCTCTCTTCTGTTTGACTTTTTGTGTCCAAAAGATTCTGATTTATCTTCTGACTTCTTGAAGTTCCTGAACTTCTTCTGTCTATGCTTCCACATCTGGTTGATCCTTCTGGAGAGCAAGGATAGTTCATCTTCTTTTGACACAGATTCTTCAGAGTTTCCTTCTTCAGCCTGAAAAGCGTTAGTTTCATATTTTTTAACTGATTTAAGGGAAACAGACTTACCTTTCTTATGAGGCTCGTGCTCATCAAGTTCTATCTCATGACTTCTTAAAGCGCTGATGAGTTCTTCAAGAGACGCGTTGTTCGGATCTTTTGATACTTTGAAAGCAGTGACCATAGGTGCCCATCTTCTGGGTAAACTTCTAATGATCTTCTTAACATGGTCTGCTTTAGTGTATCCCTTGTTCAGAACTCTCAGGCCAGCTATCATAGTTTGGAACCTTGAGAACATAGCTTCTGTTGATTCACTTTCTTCTACTTTGAAGGCTTCCGACTTCTGGATGAGATCCAGAGCTTTAGATTCCTTCACTTGAGGTTTCCTTCATGAGTCATTTTAAGAGAATCAAACATATCATGTGTTGTATCTCTATTTGTGATCTTCTCATATTCCATTTTAGAGATAGCATTTAGAAAGATATTTCTAGCTCTATGGTGATTTTTGAAATTAGCTTTTTTGTTGTCTATCCATAATCTTTCTATCAATCTTGTTTCCTTCTGAGTCTATAGGATGTGCGTAACCATCCAAGACTATATCCCATAAATCACTATCATGACCTAGAAAGAAACTTTCTAGTCTATCTTTCCAATATTCAAAATCTTCTCCATCAAATACAGGAGTTTTGTTGTAGCTATTGTTGTTTTGTTCAGTTGCCATTTGTGTTTTCTTTCTGGATCTTTTCCTGACATGGTTAAGTGTTGCGCTCAGAGTCAAGCTATGATACCAATTGAAGGTGAGAAAACACTTAGAAGGGGGGGGGGGGGTTGAATAAGTTTCTCTTTTTATTTTTCTTAAATACTCAACAATAATGGAAAGACACAGTTATTTTTATCCTAGTTCGTTTAAACTCAAACTACTCCAGTCCACCCGCCAAGGTGATTTCTCCTGTCTCAACAAGGACTTAATTCACTATAATCAAACTGATTACAATCACACAAAAACTGTTGTGACTAACAATACAATGCACAAGTAAACTTACAAGTGACTAACACCACTAAGACTCAAACTAGTCCTAGCCTTCTTGAGAAATCTGACCAAACTTGGTCTCTTAAGGAACAATTACAAGAATTAAATCTTTACATATAGTGAAACAAATTTTCTTCTTAGAAATCTATATCACAAACTGTGATTTTTCACTAAGATTAGTTTTGTACAAAGTGTTTGTAAAATGATTTGAGATCTTCAGACTATTTTCACGTAGTTGGGCTGAGCAGTTGGCTTGTAATAAATGATCTTCTATTTATAGAATTAGCAAAATGACCGTTGTTGCCTTCAAAAAGTGGAGAGCAATTAATGTTTGCGTGTTTGCTTGCAGTATTGCATTTTCCAATGAACTAGCGTAGACACTTGAGTGCATGTAGTCGTCTTTGCATTTAATGAACAAACGGAACTTTGTCAGAGCATGTTTCCTGAAACTTGACAAGACTTGTTAGCTTATTTATTCTATCAGAACTAGCTTCACATCTTGCTTCAGAATATGCTTCTCAACTTGCTTCAGAATATGCTTGCAAAACTTCTTATCAGCGCTTGCTTTCAAAGTACTTTTGATCAACGCTTGCTTTGTAGAAAACTTCTGAACATAGTTTACATGGAAACTTGCTAAGATTTAGAAGATGAATAAATTAGTTTCTTATCAGAGTCAGCATCAGTACTTGCGCTAAAACAAATAGTTCTTTCATCAAAGAACTTCTTCATTTATTTTCAGCTCAGCACGTCAAAATGATTTTCATCTAAGAAAATACTTCAGTCAGAACATTATCTGAAACAAATAAATAGCTCATCAGAGTATCAATTATATAAAATATATTTTAATGTTATCATCAAAACTCTGAGATATGATCAGAACCAATCTTGTTCTAACACCTTCTACTTCAATAATGGGGTAGCAGATGGGACTGAAGTGACCTTTTGAGGTCCAGCCCCAAGGATTTTGGGTTTCTTTTTCTTCTTCTTTGGTATTTCAGGAGAGGAAGTTTCGATAGAGTTTTATTTATCAAAATCCTTAATTTCTATACCCTTTAATTGCTTGATATGGATGCTTTGATGTTCTCCTTCAGTCTAAACTTTGACAGTCATTAATATAGGTACGAGAATTAAGCATTGGGATATATGCCAAAAGATCATGTTAGGCTGAAGACAAACATATGTTTCCTTCCCTTCGACCGAGTCTTTTTCTCCTCTAGTTATTTTATTTAAAGTGGCAATAGCTAAACTAGAAGCATCTCTAGTGGCTTTCCTCAAAGCGGCAACTGTGAAGAAATTAGACAAAAGTCTTGTCAAAAAGGTATAAAAGAAAGAAAAGATAAGTTAATCTCAAAGGTTTCCTTTCTTTTATCATCTGCAGATTCAGTAGATAAAATTCAAACATGATTAATATCGACATGAAGGTGACCTTTATAACTATGTATGTCATGCTTAGTCGGAACTACATGTTTGACAGGTGAGACCCATAGACGAACCACCTTGGTAAAGGGGGACGAAAGGCCAAAGGGATCTCACTAGAAGGTAAAAGGGGAAACTTATGTGTGTGAAATAATAAAGTAAATGTGTATTTATCCATGGCATAAGAAGGAAAATCCAGTTTTGATTTTTTTTCAATAAGTTTTTCTTTCAAAGTTTTAGATGCCTCAGAGATAGTTCGTGTAAGTTCCTTAGTTTTAAGGTTGGTATTAATTTTTGTAAAACAAATATAGCAGCAATATGTTAGATAGGATGTGTTAACTTGCTAACAGGAACAGGTTTGAGCAAGAAGTCTTATCTTATGTTAGGACATGTTTATTTGAAGTGTTTCAACATCTAGAACAACATGTCAGATAAGATGTCCTATGAAGAAGCATACGACATCGTGCCCGAGCTAAGCTGAATTAGTGGATTCAGTTATGAGTTAACAGATGCATAATATTTTGGGAATATTATGCAATATTATATGACACTGATTTAAAGGTCTAGAAGAATTAAGTAAGAATATTGAAGAATATGTAGTTTCTAAATTTGGAGATATTTTAGGAAACTAATGATTGAAGACCTTGTTTATAGCAGAAGTTACTACTGTTTGTAATAGCCAAAGAGTTGTATTTTGAAGGACCAAATCCAGTTGGGTATAGTTTATAAATATAAGCTTTGTAACCTAATATTGGCACCAATCGAGAATTTTAAAGATGTAATCATTAGGGTTGAGTCTATTAGCCACTCTCTAGGAGAGTTGGTATGTATGAACCACTCGGGTTGTGAGATAGTCACTGTGTTCTTACTCAGAAACCTGTAGGTAATGAGTTGAGTATTGTTCTTGGAGGAAGCTTTGAAGCAACTCCAAGTTGTGTTCTTAGTCAAGAGTCTTGGCTATGAATTGTCATGGAAGTGTGTCTTCCTGTTTGTTAAGAATTGTTTGTTTTGATCCAATCGATATTTGTGATTGAAGAGGGATTGAGAAGGGCCTCATATCTAGGTGAGTCTTAGATAGAAATATAGAAAGGGTAATGATAAAGTGATTAGTCTGTAAACTGGAGGGTTGTTGTAGGGTCTATGAATTAATACTATTTGAATGGATTTGTCCCTGGCTTGGTATGCCCTCAGAGCATGAGAGTTGCTCTGAACTAGGTTAATAATTCTGGGTGTGTTATTTATGCTTTTCAGTACTATTTTTTTGTTGATACCTTGTCTGTTTATTTATGTCGGATCAGATGTCCCAATATGTCATAGGATATCTGAGTTCTGTCATATACCAGAATTTCAATTGGTATCAGAGCAGGCATCTTGTCTATTTCTGGATGAGATTCATGGGAGATACTTTTTGGTGTATGTGCAAGGTAGAAGGTTATACTGAAAAGCTGTTTGAACTTAGAGAGTTCATATTTTTGTTTGAACGGTCCCTAGAAGTGGAGGATGGATTGTTCATGACAAGGTGTGTAATGGACCTGTCTGTGTTGTTTTCAGGCGTGTAGCTTTTGTGGCAAGCTATTATGTTAAGAGTTTGATTTATTTTTAAACCTAGGATAATATGTTGCACCGAGAGTATGGTGTGTTTGCACAAAAGGTTTATATTGTGCCTGAAGGTTGTTGAGGAGTTTACTGGTTTGTGTTTCATTGCATGTATATCTGATGGAAAACTCCTGGTGGTTTTGTGTATTGAGTCTACAACACTTTATTCTCCTTTGAAGGTGTATCCCATGGTGTGGTGATACTTGAGGAAAGTTTCGACTAGCTTGTTAGATTTGCCAAAGATACTTGAGGTTTATCCCAAGTCCACTCATAAAGGCACTCTTATATGAGTTTGTTGAAGAGAGATCTGGCAGAGGCAATTTATTTTTGCTTTCAACCCTAAAAAGGCCAATCTCCAGGCTTTGATAGAGGATCTTTTGGTGTGTTCCTTGTGAAGGAAACTGGTGTCCTACCAGACGTTGGAACATCTAACCAGCAGATTGTGTAGAATCTTGTTGGATAAAGGTAGGGCTTAGCATATGCTTTAGGGGATAAACAAATATGTGTTGATCACGTATGCTTGGAACCTACTCCTGATTTGGAAGAGGAGACATATGTGTTATGGGTCTGAGAAGTTTCTTTGCTAGAAACATATCTTAGAGTAAGTATATTGGCCAGGACATGATCAACATATTCGACACTCATTAGGTTAGTTTATTTCTGATCTAAGTGAGTTGGTGTGTAGCTACTCAAGGAATTCTTAGCAGTTAATAAGGGGGAGTCCTTAATCTGAAGTTGGAAGATCTTGAAGAAATGCCAGACATAATGTCTTGACATCTGTGTATTGAGAATTTTTTCTTTCTCAATATGTCTGATGGTTCTTTTCATAAATAGGATGGAGGTTTTTTACTCTAACTTGGTACTCTTATCAAGTCTATGAGAGCATGAAACTATTGTTCTGTTATTGTAGAAAAGTCTTTCAAGGATTGTCTGCATTGGAGTTGTGCCAACCGAAATTCTATGGTTGATTGGTATATGCATTGTTGAAGTGTCATATGAGTCACCTAGGATGAGCAGCTCAGTTGTTTGAAGCAAGGAGGATTTATTATTATTGGTACCAAAGGATTATGGTTACCTGGTATCTATATGGGAAGTTCCCCTCTCTGCTAAGGTTCAGTTATGTGGTGTCCTCACATAATGGATCAGATGTTTTGCAAGGACTAAAGGGAATCCTTGTGTAGCAGATCATACATTACCATGTTTGTTGAATTCTTCTCCAGATATCTGTTAGAGGGAATCTCCTCTTCAGGTGCAGAAGGATGGCATCCAACACCTCAAAGTAAAATAGGAGGTCTGAACATTGTGCTTATAAGAAGAAATCTTCTTGAGGTGTGCATGCTCTACATGTATTGGTCTGAGTTTGAAGGTTGATCAGCTACTGATGGTTGATCCTCTTGTATCCCTTGCAAGAGTTATGGATTACTATGGTGTCTCCAGACCATAGTCAATGGTGAAATACATGTGGCTGAGACTGATGTCAGATCTGATGTTGGAACATCGTCTCATAGTGTGTTTTATTCCTTCAGCCAAGGAAGTTGTTGATGTCCAGAGTGGAGTTTAAGTTCAAGCCGCTGACCTAATCTGAAATATTTTATAGTGTGACCGAATGTCATCAGCTGGTGCCAGACATATGCAGAAGAAGGAAGTCATACCAAATTACCCTACCTTGTGTGAGAAGGTAATCTTATCTGACCTATGATAAATACTTTGATGGGAGCTGAGTATTTGTTTATTCTCTAAGGAGTTTGTGCATGAGACTGATGGTGAATACTTTGACGGGAGACTAAGTATTTGTCTGAAGAATAATTCAATTCTGCATTCTGAACATTAAGTTTCAGAGAGTATATGAGAGTTTATTTCTCTCCATAGCAGTCCGGTATTTGGTATAACCTGAACAAGCTACATCGGTTGTGTGTTTTATTGGGAGCTTCATAAAGGATTTCTATGCATAATGAGTCCTTTGAATTGATTTAAGAACCAAAGTGTTTGGATTCTATATTAAGAAGATGATGTCTCAAATGATGTTATAACATCATGATCGTTGATGGTTGTTCTGTTGTTGCTTGGGATTGTGCATGTGAAGTTGGATGCTCAAGCATTATTGTCAGAAGTGGCATTTTTGACTATATGGATTAGATTATGGAGAGTCTAATCCTGTATACAGTAGTATGATTGATGAATGCATGACTACTTTATTGAAGACTCCACTAGTATCAGCAACTACTAGTGGATGAAAGGGTAGAAGACTGCTGACATATACTAAGGTCTGAGCAGAGTATTTTAATAATGTGTTTTTCTTCTGTTGTAAGTCACTCCAGAAAAGGTTTGGTGATCTGGATCTTAGTAAAGCTTTTAAGCAAACTGAGAGTTTTATTTTTTGGATTTGGTGAGTGACTTCACACCTAGTATGCATGACATCTTGCATATTCAAAAGGTCATGATACAAAGTATGGTTATGAAAGGACATTGGTTAGACGTGTCCTGGTATTGTGAAGGAGTCAGAGGTATTGTAACCTTCTTATTGAGTTTATTTTTATACAGTTATTGGAATTTGGACTGTTAGATATCACTGAGGTGATTTAGGAAGTGAGATGGAAATTTCTCATATTTAGGAGGTTCCTAGGTAGAAGTTGTATTGGGTAAGGATTATGCGAGAAGTTGTAAATTGGGATTGTTTAGCCTTGAACTAATATGGCTAATAGTGGATTTCCTTTCTGGATTGGTAGCCCCCAGAGTAGGTGATGTTGGACCGAACTGGGTTAACAACTCTATGTGTTATTTATCATTCTGCACTTTTTATTTCTGTATCACTTATAGCTTAATTGATCTTGTCTACTACAAGATATTGTAATATTTGTCTTAACATCATTCTAATGTTGGGATATATGTGTGTTGTCTATACCAAAATTTCAATAACCAACCAACCTTATGGTGTCTTTAGTATTCCCAAGTATTGATGACAATATTCTTTGGGTAAGTAAAGTTTTCCATATCTTGATAGCCTCGGCTTGGTGCTCAGGAGCAAGGGCAGAAAATTCCCTTTTGAACCAGTCGGGCCCATGGCTTTGATTTACAAAAGGGTCCATTGGAGGAGTGAAGGCATGGTGCTTTGCAAATATTATGAAGTATTCAATAAAGGTGTCTCGCATTGAGCGTCATTTATCAATGATTTTACTTGAAAGATGGACATACCTAATCAAGAGAAAGGATAAGGTATTCAAAGTGTTTAAGAAGTTTAAGTCCATGGTTGAGCGATAAAGTGGTCAGAAGATTAAAATTCCCAACGGATGGTGGAGGCGAGTATGTCTCAAATAAATTTGGGAAGTATTGTGATGAAGATGGGATTGTGCATGAGGCTGTACCATCATATACACCGCGGCAAAATGATGTTTTCGAAAGGAAAATTGATCTTTTATGAATATGGTGAGAAGCATGTTAAAAGGAAAAAACTTGTCGAAAGAGCTATGTGGAGAAGTCGTTTCCACAACTTCCTATTTGTTGAATAGATGCCCTACAAATAATCTTGAGAATGTAACCCCAAAAGAGGTATGGTTTGGATTTAAACTAAATCTAAGCAATTTAAGAGTTTTTAGTTTCGTGGCATATCGACATGTTCTGGGTCAACTTAGAAAGAAGTTGGATGACAAAGGTGAGGTGATGTTACTTGTGTTTATCACCCTAATGGAGATTATAAGCTATTTGATGTTGCAAATAAGAGAGTCGTGATCAGTCAGGATGTTGTTGTTGACGAACTGAAGTGTTTTGAGCTACCTGGAACTGATTTGACAAAGGTGGTAACCAGTTACCAGAATCATGCAATCGGTTACAAGTTTAATTTTTTGGATTCTGAGGTAGTAGGAAGTATAAAACAACAACCCGTCGAAGCTAGAACAGAGTAAAATGTTAAACGATCAACTATGCAAAGAGGTTTGCCTCAAAGACTCCAAGATTTTGAGATATTCCGGGATTACGAGATCAATGATGATGAGGATTTCGTTCACTTTGCGCTTATGGCCGAATCTGAGCCTGTTAACATAAAATAGGCGCTAAGTAATCCAAAGTGGGTGAGTGCAATGAAAGAGAAGCTGAAATCGATTGATAAAAACAGTACTTGGGATTTGGTCGGTCTTCCAAAAGATAAGAAGCCAATTGGCGTGAGATAGATCTATAAAATGAAGGAAAATCCCAAAAGTGATATAATCAAGCATAAGGCTCGATTATTTGCAAATGGATTCTTGCAAAGAGAAGGTATAGACTTTGATGAGATGTTTGCACCAGTTGTTAGACTTGAAATAATACGGCTGGTTGTTGGTATTGTGAATAATAACAATTGGTTGATCTATCAAATGGATGTGAAATCTATGTTTTTGAACGGTTTGCTTGAAGAAGAGATGTATGTAGAATATCCCCCTGACTTTATTGTGAAGAATTAAGAGGATAGGTTCTACAAGTTGAGAAAAATGTTATATGGTTTGAAGCAAGCTCCGAGAGCTTTGAACAAACAGATATATGGTTTCCTAGTTGATGTTGGCTTCAAGAAATGTGTGTCCGAGCATGGAGTTTATATGAAGTCGGATGCAATTAAAGGTGTGATCATACTTTGTCTATATGTGGATGATTTATTGATCATAGGAAGCAATGAGAAGAGTATTTCAGAGTGAGATTATGAAAGAATTCGAGATGAGTGACCTTTCCATTATGACATACTTCTTTGGCATAGAGTTCCACGAGTCAAAAAGGGGACTGCTCATGCACCAAAGAAGATATGCACTTGAGATATTTAAAAGGTGTGATATGGAGCATTGTAATGTTGTCATTACACCTGTTGAAGCAAGGTTGCATTTTTCCAAAAGTGAAAAAGAGAATAACATAGATCCTACTCAATATAGGAGGTTGATTGAATCACTACGTTATTATTACTTGTGATACGCAGCCAAAATTAGCATTTAATGTTGGTATTACTAGTAGATTCATGGGGAGACCAATGGTGTCTCACTTGGCAGCAGTCAAAAGAATCCTAAGATACATCAAAGGATCTATTGGCCGCAGAATTCTCTTTCCCGCAGCGGATATGGGCAGAAAATGCAATGTGTTCGGTTTTACCGATTCCAATTGATGTGGAGATAAAGATGGTCGTAAGTCTACAGCTGATTACATTTTTATGTTCGGAGGAACACCAATCTCATGGTGTTCTAAAAAGGAATCAGTGGTTGCACTCTCGTCTTGTGAGGCCGAGTATATTGCTGATTTGTTATGCGTGTGCCAAGTCGTATAGTTAATGAATATGTTGGAAGAGCTGGACAACAATGAGAGTGAGATTGTCACACTCTTGGTTGATAATGTTTCAGCGATTAACATTGCTAAGAACCCGAATGCACATGGGAGGAGCAAGCATATTGAGATGAAGTTTCACTACTTGAGGGAGCTTGTTAGTGAAGGCAAGTTAAAAATTGGAATATTGTAGAAGTGAAAACTAAGTTGTTGATTTGTTGACTAAGGGAGTCACAAATGATGTGTTCAAGAAGTTGAAGATGAGCTTGGGCATGGAAGACTTGGATCACTTGAATTAAGGGGGTGTGTTAGTTGAAAAACGATAATTCAAGTGATATAACCAGTTACGCAATAGTTGGTAACCGGTTACATAAGCTAAAACAATCATAAAATCACTTATGAGAAAAATAGCTTATTGGTGTCGCGGTTACGCAAAAGGTGGTAATCGGTTACGCATATGTTAAAATTGTTGTTTTTGGTTCAGTGGTAACCGATTAAGCCAAATGTGGTAACCGACTATCGGCCCGAGTTTTTTGTTTTTCAGTTGCTTTAGTTGATGTTTTTAGATCCCAATTGATGTAACTTGCTTGCATAAATACCCTTTGTGATATGAAATTTTAGTTAATGATAATTTCTCTTATCGCTTTCTCTCACTAATTCTCTTCTTTTCTCACTTCATCTTCTCCACAAACACCAAAACCTCCATTGATTCACCAATTAATTGTGATGTTCTAACACTAATAAGTTTGTTTTGCAGCAATTTAGAGATGCAGATCAATTTGACGATTCCCTAATATTTTGAAAATTGAAAAGATGTATTAGGTCCACTCCATAAAAGATATTAAAGAAAATGTATATAATAGAGCTGGAATTAGGGGTGTAGGCGGGTCAGAAAAATCAAATAAAATCAACAATCCAAATCAAACCAAATCAAATAAAACCAGTTGTTTTTGGTTTGGTTCTAAAAATTGAACCGAACCAATAAAATCTGATGTGGTTTGGTTCAGTTATCGGTTTTAGTTTTTAGAAGTCGTCAAACCGATGAATCAAACCAATAAAAATGACTACACTCGAAATCTTTTATTCCACCCTTCATTAACCCCAAATTTTTACCGATCCAACAATTTTCCATTTTTTTGTACTTCCTTTCTTTAAGCAAAACACACATCTAGAACCAAACTCCAAAGTATAGAAAATAGAAACCATAAATCATATAAAATTTGCTTTCACTGAATTGTTTTTCTCGCTTCCCGCCACCATTGTTGCTCTCACTGTTGTCATTATGATATGTTACGATCGTCTTCTTCATGTTCAAGTTCTCTTCGTTAGTTTTCAATTTTATATCTTTTATGTTTCTTCTTCTTCAACAAAATTCCTTCTAGTCTTGTTACGAAATAGTTTTGATGTGTGTTTTAGGTTGGAAACATGTTAATTGATTTGTGCTTTGCGGTGTTCTATTTGTTAATCTTTCAAACCCCTTTCCAATATTCTAATGTCAAGTGTTAACTTTTATATTTAATAGTAAATTTATTTCATAATGTAATAAAAATTATGTCATTGTTTCATATGAATCAAGAGAAACTTGTAATTTGTTTGAAAAATAGAGCATAAAATAAATTACATACACTGTATTATTTTAAAAAATAATAGCTTAAAATACACCAAAAAACACAATAGTGTAGAATACACTGAAAAATATAATATTTGAAAAAAATATTATAAACTGATCAACCAAATCAAACCAAACCGAACCAAACCGATTAGTTTGGTTCGATTCCATTTTTTAAAAAATGTTTAAAAATCAAACCAAACCAAACCAAATCGATGAAAGTGTCATTGGTTCGGACCTTTTTTTGACTCAAAATCGGTCCAAACTGGTCCGATTACACCCCTAGCTGGAATCCGCCGCGAGATAATCATACTATCACTTTCTGTGTTAAATTCTACCTTCAAAATTTCTGATATTTACAATGACCCTTATAGTTTCATTATTACTCCCCGACCCAATGATTCCTTTCAAAACTATACTATACATCCTATTATAGATTGAAAACTCCGTGGCACTTCAAATTCGAATTACAGGGAATTTGAATTTGTCAGCATCAAAAATGATAACTAGATTGGTCATGGTTTTATGAGAGCCACCATTTTTTGCTCTTAGCCCCTTTGAGCTTCATTACTAGCTCTTCACGCTGAGATTCTACCTCTGCATATTTAAGGCTCATGTGGAAATATCGATCCTGAATATCTCTCAACTCTTCTTCTAGCATTGATTTTGTACGTTCAAACTTCTCTCTGGTCACTAGTTCTTCTTCAGCCATTGATTTTACTGGGACATTTGCTTGGTTGTTTCGCCCTTTAGGTGACGACCTACAGGATTAACATACAAGAAATATTTATAGCTAGAATTTTCAAAAGCCAATTTCATACTTATATATTTCTTAATGTTGTTGCTCCAAGCCTACAGACCAATAGCAGAAACAAAATAAAGAGGCATGCATAATGTGTTCCTCTGACCTGTTAAGTTGAACTTCATATATGTCACTGGGTTCTTTTTCAAGTTCAGTCTCAAGCAATTGAGTCTTTGATACTGGTTCTACTTCAACCATATCAACACTTACATCAAGAAGTCCATGATCACTTTCCACCTATGAAGATAAAGAAGACATGAAACAAAAACATGTAATTTCCAGTGAGATTGCAACTATTTGAAACTGTCACTTTGGGTCACACAATTGAATGCACAAAATATACTTTTTAACATTTGTAAAGGAGGTAAAATGAAATAAGACATCACCTCAGTCTGATGTTTGCTGCTGTAATTAAGGTCCTGTTGATCTTTCAGGACTTCTATGTCATTCTTTGAAGATGGCTTTTTCCTATTACTGCGAAGTTGATTGGTATTCTTAACCATAGAATTATGCTAAATCAAAGACATAAAATTATTAGTGTCATCAACTCACAATGATATCATGTAATTAATGAAAAAAATGCACTAACTTTTGAGGCCTTCTGATCATCGTTAACAGGTTTCCTGTTTAACCTTGAAACTTGATTTCGCTTTTGCTCCTTAGTCAGTTTTAGTTCTTCTTCAAGGGCCTGAACTTTTCTCTGTAACTCAGTTTTTTCTTGGACACATCTTGCTTCTCTTGCATTCAAGTCATTCTCTAACTGCACAAGCTTTTCTTCTAGGGATGCTCTAGTTTTCTTGCAGTGCTCCAACTCAAATTGACATGTTTGCTGCAACCGAACATTCAAATTTCTGGATTCATCCATGTATTGCCGGCTTTCACTTTCAGTGACTATAAGTTTGGATTCAAGGGCATTTATAGTGCTTTTGAATTTCAGTTCTTTTGATTTGTAGTCCTCCACCAGCTTTGACAACTTTTCATGTTCATCCACCTGCATTTCCATTTTAATTTTGAAATTGGCAAGTTCAGTTGTTAGGTCTTCCAACTTTTGTTCGTATTGAGACTGCACATTATTAACCTCAGTCTTAGATAAAATCAATTTAGATTGAGCTTCTCCAAAAGCAGATTCCAGTTTGGCTTTATCAGCACGCAATGTGGATACTTCAAGCGAAGCATTGGAAGCTACTCTCTCTTTTTCATCATAGGCTGCTGAAAGTTTCAATCTAAGATTCTCTATTTCTAGTTTAAGGTTCTGAATTTCCACCATCTTCTCAATTTGCATCTGATTCAATAAGCTTTGATCGTGCTCCATATGCTTCCTATTTTCATCCAAAATACCATGCAGCTCTGAAGTTAAATCCTTTTCTTTAGATGCGATATCTTCCAACATTAAATAAAATTTCTTTTCTAGGAGTCCCACTCTACCACAGCAATCAGAAAATCTTTCACCTGATTCCCTCAACCTATCTCCCATAAGGGAGCAATACTCCTCTAACTCCAACTTTTGCTCCCTCAAGTATCCATTTAGCTTCTCAAATGAATTGCATTCTTCTTCAAGATTTTCAATGGTAATTTGTAACTGCTTATTTTCTTCTATGGAAGAATCCATCTCAGACTGCATCTCCATAATCTTCTCTTGTAGCCTTGCAGCTTGTTTTCTAGTGCCCTCTAGTTCTGATAATAGGGACTCTTGTTCATTTGTCAAGTCACCCACTTGTACTTCTAAAACAGAAATCTGCATTGACAGTTGTCCATTTTCTTGTTCTATATCTGATCTGTGGAGATTCATTTCATGTGTTCTTTCTTTTATCCTGTCCTCAATGTGTTCCTCTAATTGAAGTTTCTCTTGTTCAAGATTATACACCTTGGCTTCCAACTCACTCAGGAGCTTCTGAAGAACCCGCATCTCATTTTCTTTACTTGATAAGCTAGCCTCCAGGTTTTCCATCTCAGATGTTTTACTAGTCAATTTGTTATTCTGATCTGTGATTCTGACTTCTAGTGATTTGGAAGTCTCAAGCTCTCGAATTGAAATATGACTATCATTACTAATCTTCTTAGCATTTTCCTCCTGGATCATATCTTCTGAATGGAATATTCGAAATAATTTGTTGCTTACTTCAGAGTCAGAGCTAGAAAAAGATTGACTGTGAAGCATGTTTGACAAAAGATCTTTGGATGCACCTCCATCTTTTGAATAGGCCTTTGCTTCTTTTAGCTTGAATAAAAGGTCAAGGTTTTCATTTGTCAGCTCATTACAGTCCATCTCAAGTTCTTGAACTTTCTCTTTCAGTTCTTCGATTTGTTTCAAAATATCTGCATCAGGTGCATCTCTGGACACAGTCTTGGCATTAAAGGTTTCTGGGACAGATTCTAACAGCCTTCCTTTCAAACTTGAAATTTCCTCCTCTTTAGCATATAACTTGCTTTCATATTCCATTTCAATATCTGAAAGTGCTTTGTTGTTTTGAATCTTTGCTTGTTCAATGTCTTCAATTTTATTCTCCAATGCTTCTTCCAATTCTTGCACCTCAGCCATCAAATTTTTCTTTGATTCCTCTAGCTGTTCTATTTGTTGCATAAGGATCCTATTTCCTTCTTCACTTAGCTGGAAAGATTTTTCCAGAGTTTTGAGTTTTGATGGTAATGATGAAAGGTTTTCTATATCAAGTTTTTGTTGTTCTATGGTTTCTTCCAGCTCCTGGAGAACAGCAACGAGCTCCACATTTGCTTCTTGGCTCTTCTTTAGTTGCAAAGACAAGTTGGCATTGGACTCTTTCTGAAACTTTAATTCATCTTTTAGAGAATTTTCAATTTCTGGAATGCATTCAATTTGAGATATTGAATCTTCCAAAGTGTTTTGTCTCACTATTGGATCTCCTGATGAAAACGTTAACTGCTCAACTTCTTTTTTCAAACTATCACGTTCTACATATGCTGTTGAAAGGTCCGTTTCCAGGCCTGTCATCTTTTTAGACTGATATGAGAATTCTGTTTTCAACATCTCCAAGTCCCCTAATAGCTTTCTGGCGTTCATTTCCCACATCTTTGCTTCTGCCCGTAGCTCTTCACTCGTGTCTTCTGCAACTTCAGGACTGTTGTTAGAACCATGGGTCGTCTTAAAAGATGATGCACCAATGTCTTGCATATTTTGGGAACTAAATGATGAACGATTCGACTGAGAAGTGTTATTAACAGGGTAATCGTAATGGGATACACTTTTCTGGGAACTGGTTGAATCTTTTCTTCCCGTTGGACTCTGCCCGTCACTGATGCATGGGGAGAAGTTTCCCCTTCCTGTGGAATCCTCAGCTGAGTTATAGCTGTAATTTGATACAGAACCAGAAAGACTTGTTGCCTGCAGCCAAGGTACAGTGTCAGTCTCATTGTTGGAACATCAACTTGTAACAAAAGAGAAAATAAAAATGCCAATGCAAACAATGGACGCATGATATTTGTTTAAGCAGTTCGGTAAAGTGTGTTCCGTTTGCGACTACAAACCGGCTATAGTTTCGTACTCTGCCCCTCCCCCTAGCCTTCTTATGAGACATTTGATATTTTACAATAATTTTAGTATTTAATAAACATTTTATGATATATCAAATGTCTTATGAAAAATGAAACTAAAAAGACCAGTTCAATTCTAATCATTTTAAATTAGGTTGAGTCCACTAGGATAGAACCACTGAATGATCAAGTAAAAGCAATGATTGAAGTTTCATTTAGTTATAGGCACAAAGAATTATTATTTACCAACATGTATGCACGGACAAAAATTTAGAACAATATGTGCAAATAGAACACCGATGATATGAAAATGTTCCAATTTACCATTGTTTCAACTTCTCCTGGCGATAAGGTAGAGTCCACGTCATCAACAGAGGAAGATGAAACACTCTGTACATATGAACAATCCGATCCATTTGACTTGACAGATACTTCATGATTATTTTCATTCATAGCCTTCAAATGAGAATTTTCTTTGCTTGATTCTTGATCCCTGAAAATTTGTAAGAGGTCAATATTTAATATAGTAGTACTAGAAGACATTATCATTACAATAATATTAAAGACTACACTTCAATACAAACCTCAGTTTTATTCTTGGTGTAAGGCACTGCATTGTTACCTGCAAAATGCATAACCACAGAATTTCAAACTCTAGGTTCAATGACATTTTGTAGCACCATAGTTCCTACTTAAGTACATGTGTTAATCTATCTAACTGAAAGAACCTTAAATATGGGAAGAAGACCACTCTATATGTTTTTAAGTATCAAATATTTTATTTTTCAATTCAATTTTAGCCAGCAATATATTCCAGATTTGTAGTGTTCAATTTTCCCTTAAATTAACAGAAAACAACTTGGAATCGAATCCAAAATGACACAAATAGGAGTCACAAGAGAAATATCTTTTTTCTTTGTTCAGTCAAGTAAGAATAAGATATAGTTGAATAGTCTGACTCACATTCAAAACTGTCCCATGGTTGCACTTATTTAGAGGGATTGAAAGTGGAACAGCAGCATCTGAATTCACATAGCTGGTCATACTAATTGTGACCTCTCCCAGGATGCCAGATCTTAATGATCCCTGTTAAATGGTATTATTTATTTAGTGCTTCAAAAAAACTTATTAATAATCCAAGCAGAGTAGTTCAAACTGATAATAAAACCAACAGCAAAAGGTGTGCAATACATAATAGTAGAAGAAAACAGAAATAGTGATAGCAGTACCATTGCAACAATAAGCTTGAAGAGACAATCATCCTTCTCCTTGGACGACGTATCTCTAGAAACCCATATAGATTCTGATAAAGTATCAGACCACTGACAACTTCCATTACGCACCGCCACTTTGCTAGTCTTTGCAAGCGTTTTACCATTTTCCACAGATACAACTGAAACAAACAACCTGTCCCAGCCCTTTGGTACCTGGTAACATTAGAATTCAATTAACATTTGCTATTTGCACAACTAGCACTTTCTTATTTGAATTTATCTAGTAACATAATAAGCACTTGTGACACTATTTGGAAAACCTTATGGAAAGAGTTTATGACATGTCTCTAAGCTATTTTCAGCTTAGTTCTATAAGCTCTCCACAATAGCTTATGAAAACAACTTATATAGCTTATATGAAAATAGTTTGACTTTATGTTCTATTATAAAAATAGCTTATGTAAAAGCAATTATATGAGAAGTGATTTATAAGTATGAATATCAAAACAAATAAAAAATTACGCTGTAAGTACTTAATTAAGTTGTTTATCTAAACATGTAGATAATCTTGGGGGGCTATATCTATAATGTATAATATCATTACATTCTTTAACAATATTAGTACTTCACTTATGTCATTTTATGATTTAGTTATGTTCTAAGTTTTTTAGTCCTTACTACCGACACCTCTGAAAAATGATGTATACATATCGGTGTCAGTTTTCGAAACCGACACTGACAATTGTGATTATCGTTTAATTTATTCATATTTTTCAAATCATTACGAGTCTCGACGTGTCAGTGTCGGTGTCATGTTTCTGGTATCCGTACTTAGGACAAAAATAGCATGGAGCATTGTTCTGCATTCCATCAAAACAAAAACCTCAATACTAATGCAGCTATTCATAACAAAACACCACGATTTTAATTTTTAACCTTCAATTTCATAAAAGTTCAATTCAAAACACGTTAATGCAAACCGTAATTCTCACTAATTTCCAAATTATCATTGCGTTTGATACATCATAATTAGAATCTAAAACGTTCATCACAATAAACAATTCTAATCAAGCAAAGCACAAATCAGAAACTAAACTAAACTGAAAAAACGAAGAACAATACAAAATAAAATTCGAAAAAAGTGAACGAATAAGCAACCTGAAGTGCCTTTAGATTCGAAATTCTGAACTCAATTCTATCACCTAATTTCCCAGGCTTATGCTTATGAAGCTTAAACATTCTCTTTCTTTCTAGAAACTTCCTCTTCACAATTCACACTTCACAATCCCGTTCATACGATTAAGCTTTGCGCTGGTTCTTCCCAATCACGTTCACGATTTTAATCATCTTCTCCGTAACCACCATCACCAACTGTTGAAGAAAAAGAGCGTTAGCTAACTCGTCGTTGTAACGAAAGGTGTTATTTTATTGTTACTTCAAACCATAGCGGGAGCGAAAAATAACAACCCAAATTAAATGAACCACAATTCTATATTCTTTTTATTTATATTATCTATTAAATTAATTAAGTAATAGTCATCCCATTTATATTTATTTACATTTACTTTAGTACAAAATTTAATTTTCCGGGCGCCGATACTATACATACGTAACCATAATAACAATGGAGTGTTTATCTTAAACTCATTTATTTATTTTTGAAAGGGAAATTCTATGTGCTGACGTGTCGGTAGCTGGTTGGGCAAGAATGTGAAAGTTAATAATTTTAGGATGGAAGCGGTTGTAGGTTATTACTGACTGCAACAACCAGCGCAAAAGCATTAGAGAACAAAAATGAACAGGCTGTTTTGTTTGTGAATGATTGTGAGGGGTAAGATAATTTTATAAGTTATAAGTTAGAACAAGAATGTGTGTTGTGTATATTTGGATATCGATACAAAAATGGGATATTCTAGACTCTAGAGTGCAATGATGGATTTTGAAAGAGACTTTGCATTGACATTATCGGGATTTCATGTGTGGTATATTCAATTGGGAACTTTATTTTTTTGACGAAAATCTTGTGCATGATTGTATGACCTAATATATAATATTTAAATATGCACAATTGTATATCTTAATTTTTTAAATTAGACATATAAACGGTAAAAAAAATTCAAGGTTACTTTCAAAATTTATTACACTGTGACATCAATAAACCTAGAGTTTGGAACTGCACCATCAATAAACGAAGAGTTTGAAAATATTTTTCTCGGTGACAAAAATGTTGCTATGTTTGGGAACTATAACAAGTTGTAGGTTAAATTATTAATATCCTATAACTAAATTCATATCTTCCTTTCATCATTGTAGTGTTCTTATTCTCATCATTGTAGTGTTTTTATTCCTTTCTCCTATCTCTTATTTCCTTATTCATCTTTTGTGAGATTTGCAGTTTATTTTTATTTTGGACTGGGCCCACCTTGGCCTAAAGTGCAAATAAAGACTCAGATCCAAGCAGCTTCTCGGGGAGTGCGCACAAGCGGACCATCACCAAACGTGCCCGACCACAGACTACAGTTGCAATGCCCGCCGTTGCCCACAACGAGCAGCATCTCCGACTTGGAGAACTCCAGCTCGAGTCTGGCTCGAGCGTCATCCCCGGAGGGCAGATTTTGTCCACTCTAACCGTTATGGATCTTCAAAGCTCCGGAAAGACCGCGTCTTCGTTCTTCCTCATTCTTCGCAGAGCACCATCCAGGAAGGGGACCACGTGTGGGCCCCCACTACACACGTAGAACCTGGCAGTCCCTTTATTGGGCCAGTTCTGGTCGGCCCAGTGAAAGGACCTTGACCCAGCGCTGGGGGCTATAAATACCCTCTACTTCAAGAGGGTCAGGTATTCATTCATTACACACCTACGTATTTTTGCCAGCTCATTCCGTCTCTCATTTTATCATCGGAGTGTCTTGTAGGTACCCCCCTCACTCCATCCAAATTTATTTCGAGCCAACTGTGACGGTCCAAGTTTGATCCGGTAAGATCAGTTGCGCCGTCTGTGGGAATCTAAGCTTCCCCGTCTTACAAACTTTCAAAGATCAAAGCTAAAAATCACCTTCCACCGTCATGGCTGACCAAATTCGGGACGACCAGAACATCCGCGTCGTCGATGCCAACAACAACCTCGCGGACAAGAACGGAGCCCCCGACAATGCCGGAAACACCGGCCATAATATATTCCCCGGAGGCGTCACCCCCGGGCCCTCAGGCCACCGGGACAGAGCCACTGTCTCATCTTCTTCAGTCCCCCATCCGCTCGAAGAAGACAATACAGCTCCCACAAACCATATAGTCGCCCAATTCCAGGAGGTCCATGTCCCCGTCGGGGCAGACGCCACGACCAGAGCACTGTTCGCGGCAATCAACCAGACCAATTACCTCATCTTTGCCCAGGGGGAAAGATTGGGGGAGCTAAAGGACGACAGAAGACCCCCAAGGAGACACAGGAGGCCTCAGACCCCGCCTCCTCGAAGAACAGAGGTACGTCTCCCCCGCGGAGACAATACAGAGACACCTCCTGAAGCCCATCACCCCGACAACCGGGGAGACGACCCCCCTTGGAGAGGGAACCAATCATCGAAGCCAGAGGGCGCAACCACGACCCTTTACGGCAAGAACGAGGACACCCTAGAGACATGCACGGAAGGACAGATCAACGAGCGCACCGCTCGAGGGACGTCCAACACGACCATGGCCGTCATGCCCGACAGTACCTCAGGTCCCCGTCCCTTCCCCCAGAGCGAAGTGACGAGGACGACCCCCACGGTCCCATGTCACAAGCCATCATGGAGGCACTTATTCCCCCGGGCATGGAGAAGCCCCCTCACCTGAAGGAATACGACGGAGTCACCGACCCGGTCGATCATATAGACGGGTTCGAAGTTATGCTACACTACCATAACGTTGGGGGACCCATCAAATGCCAGTTATTCCCCACAACCCTCAAGAAAGCAGCAATGGATTGGTACAAGGGTTTTGCCCCGGGGTCTATCACGTCGTGGCGAAACTTGAAAAACCAATTCATAAGCTCATTCACCGCGTCACGGCGACATCCAAAGATCGAAGCGGCGCTCGAGGCTATCATCCAGAGGCAGGATGAAACCTTGAGAGAATTCATCAACTACTTCAACCGTAAAGCCATCCAGGTTCCCTGTGCGGACCACATGAAAAGATACTTGTTGGAGAGGGGACTCCTCCCCGGCACAGAGTTCAGAAAAGCAGTGGGCATTGAACCTCCCCGAACGTTCAATGCTCTCCTCGAGAAGGCCAGGGCCTACATGGACTATGAGGAAAGGGAAGCGTCCAATAGAGCCCGTGACCCCAGAACTCGCGGATCCAGCAACAACCCGCGCCAAGAAGCCGTTCCTCCTCGACGGACCGGGGAGAAAAGAAAAGACGACAAACCCCAAGAAGTCCGAGAACAGAGAGGACCCTCGGGGCGTTTCACAGAGTACACTCCACTCACGGCTTCCCGTGAGCGTATCTTGGCGGAGTGTGCTAGTACATATTTCAAGGATGGTGGCGTCAAGTGTGACACCCCAAATAATCCGATTATTAAATAATTAGAATTTTTAATTATTAATTTAATTGGAAATTTAATTATTGGTATTTTTGGATTATTGGAATTAATTTAATTAATTAAAGGAAAGAAGTATTGGTGGTGTGAAGAGTGATTAGAGGGTGTGAGGGGTAAAATACTCTACTCTTACTAATTACTAATTTAATTATTTTATTGGAATAATAAAAGGAGTATTAAAAGGAAAAAGAAGAGAAAGAGAGTTATTTTGGAATATTCATCATACGTGCATTTGAGAAGAGGAAAAAGAAGGAGAAAACCGGAAGCGTCAGAATTCGAAGAACCCACAAGGTAAGGGGTGATTTCGATTAGTTAATTCGTATTATCGGTTTAGATATTCAATAGTATGGATCATAGTATGTTAGGGAATCCCGGTTTGGAATTCTAGGGTTCCGTAGAATTGTCCCTATTGCGTCGAATTGTAGGTTGAAAACCATTAGGGTGTCAGATGATAAAAAGGAATGATGAAATAATGTTGTTTGATGTTATAATGGTGCAAAATGGATGTGTTTTGGTGTTTCTCATGTTGCAATTCGTATGGGTATGTTTGGAATTGGTTTAGAATGAATAAATGCTATCAAAAGTGCAGAATTTGACTCTGCAGGTCGTGGGAACCGGTTCCCAGTGGGGAGGAACCGGGTTCCACTGTGTGAATTTATAAAAACAGGCAAAAATGCACGTAGGAACCGGTTCCTGTATAGGTAGGAACCGGGTTCCCATACATTTTTCCAGAAGCGTGATTTTTGAACTTTGCAGGAACCGGTTCCTGCATATGTAGGAACCGGGTTCTGCTGTAACTTTTTGAAAAATATTAAACTTTGAAAATTCATAACTTTCAAACCGTAAGTCCGTTTTGAGTGTCGTTTTGGACGTTATTTCTTAAATTTAATGCTTTATTTTATAAAATGAAAAGATTTCCTAAAACCTGAAATTATTTTGAAAATGAGTCAAATCCCGGAATAAGTGATTATTGGCTAACGCACATTGGTGTGTATGTAGCAGTGAACCTGTGATGGATTGATGTATTAGTATTGTGTGAATGAAAGGCATGTTTATGTTGCTAATGATGGTGTTCATGATCGTTGAGACATCATGTTTTTGGTTTTGGTTCAGTTATGATAAATTGATGTATTTCATAGACTGATTTGATGTTGCATGCTAGTGATGTGCGTGCATATGCATTGTTTTGGTGAAGTTAATTCCCATTGTGTGGAATTTGACTTGTATTGCCGTTAATCGATACTCGGGTGATGATGGGTGGTTAGGCTGGATTCGTGTCCGGGTGTTTATGGACGAATCGATGGTTGCTGTATCCGGTTGATGATGGATCAGTGTTGGGTGACTTGGTCACGTGTTGGTACCACATGCATTGTGTCTGCATTTGTGTTTGCATGGAATTGTAACATGTTAGGATGTCTTCCAGTGTTACAATTCTTTGGTTTATTATTGATTTGTGCATAATGACTTGTATGATTGGAACTGTGTGTTGAATCTGAATTTATGCTAAAATGGGTGAAATAATATGCTTGTGATATAATGTTGATTGAGAAGCTTATAATGCATGTTAATTATGAGAAATCTCATCCTTACTTTAACAATTTCAGATTAAAGTTAGCAGCTCAGGAGTTGGTGAGGATGGCTCTAGAGCTATGTTACTTTAAGTCTGTGTGTCAGTGTCGTGCTCTGATAGGTTGTAACACTGGGGAACGTTTAGTTGAGGAATTAGTTATTATTCAATTGTTTCTTTGAATTTCATTGGGAATAATTATGTTTTGGTTTATTCCGTTTTGGTTATGGTATTTTTCCGCTGTGTAAGACATGGTCTTAATTTGATTGAATTATTTGAATAATGACCCTCAGTGTAGCATGACTACTGTTTTATTGGAAGTTTTATTTATTTCATAATTGTGACATCCCTTGTTCCGTGTTAACTCTGATGGAATATGTCTTTAATCATTGATATAATTAATATTATTCGGGGTATTTTAGAAGGGGTGTTACAATAGTGGTATCAGAGCCTGGTTGGTCTTGTCTTGTGTCGTTATCCCTTTTGTATGCGACTAGTGTAAGATGACAATATCGATACTTGTGTGCTGATGAGGTTGTTTTGTAATGTTACAGAACAATGGCCGGAAGAGGTAACGGAAGAAACGACGATGCTATTGCTGAAGCATTGGGAATGTTGGCTGGAGTACTCGGAGGGAACCAGCAGGGAGCTGTGATTGGTGCTGACCGACAATTGGGGAATTTTCAGAGGAATAATCCTCCGTTGTTCAAGGGTGCACATGATCCCGAAGGTGCTCAGAAGTGGTTGAAGGAGATCGAGAGGATCTTCAGAGTAATTGACTATGCTGAAGGGCTGAAGGTGAGATACGGAACTCACATGTTAGCAGAGGAAGCTGATGACTGGTGGGTTGCTACCAGAACTGAAATGGAAGAAGATGGTATTACGTTGACTTGGGCTGTGTTCAGGAGGGCTTTTTTGAGGAGGTACTTTCCTGAGGACATCAGAGGCAAGAAGGAGATTGAGTTTCTGGAACTCAAGCAGGGTAACAAGACTGTCAGTGAGTATGCTTCGAAGTTTACTGAGTTAGCGAAGTATTATGCTCATTATACTAACGATGCAGATGGAGAATTTTCCAAATGTATCAAGTTTGAGAATGGTCTTCGTGATGAGATTAAGCAGGGTATTCGGTATCAGCGTATCCGAAGATTTCCTGATCTGGTTGACTGTAGTAGGATTTTAGAGGAGGATCTTGCTAGCACTAAGTCGAATGCTCGAGGGTATGTTGATAGGAAGGGTAAGCAACAGATGGATCGTGGTAAGCCTTATGATAGAAGTAATCAGAGACCCGGTGGTTGGAATAAGTTTGGTGGAGGAGATTCTAGTTCTTCCATTAAGTGCTACAAGTGTGGTGAGACAGGACATCATATGGTGGATTGCAAAAGTAATGATAAGAAGTGTTTCAAGTGTGGGAAACTCGGCCATGTGGCCAATGATTGCAGAGTAAGAGTGGTGACTTGTTACAACTGTGGTGAAGAAGGTCATACTCGTCCTCAGTGTACAAAACCCAAGAAGGAGCAAGCTGGTGGTAAAGTGTTTGCATTGTCTGGGTCAGAGACTAAGCCAGATGATCGGCTGATTAAAGGTACATGTTTTATTAATGGCATACCTTTGATTGCGATTATTGATACTGGAGCTACGCATTCTTTTATTGCTTTGGATTGTGCTAAAAGATTGAATTTGGAAATTTCTAATATGGATGGAAGTATGGTTATTGATACTCCTGCGTCGGGTTCAGTGACTACTTCGTATGTTTGTAGGAATTGTCCTATTGTGATTTTTGGTAGGGGTTTCGGTATGGATTTAGTGTGCCTACCGTTAGAACAACTTGATATCATCCTTGGAATGAACTGGTTGGAATTCAACCAGGTTCATATCAACTGTTTTGCGAAGACGGTTATTTTTCCTGAAGAGGTTGGTGTCGAAGATGTGACTATGTCGGTTAAACAAATGAACCTAGCTGTGAAAGATGGTGCTGTGGTATTTATGTTGTATTCTGCAATAGAAGCGGAGGGAAAAGCAAAGAGTGATGGATTGCCAGTGGTGAATGAATTTCCAGAGGTGTTTCCGGAAGACGTTAGTGAATTGCCACCTGAGAGGGAGGTAGAATTTACTATAGATTTGATTCCTGGAACTAGTCCGGTGTCGATGGCGCCTTATCGTATGTCGGCATCTGAATTAGCAGAGTTAAAGAAACAGTTGGAGCAGTTACTCGAGAAGAAGTTTATTCGTCCGAGTGTTTCGCCGTGGGGTGCTCCAGTGTTGTTGGTTAAGAAGAAAGAAGGTTCAATGAGATTATGTGTTGATTACAGACAGCTGAATAAAGTTACAATTAAGAATTGGTATCCTTTGTCGAGGATCGATGATTTGATGGATCAACTAGTTGGAGCTTGTGTATTTAGTAAGATTGATCTGAGATCTGGATATCGTCAGATTCATGTGAAGTCGGAAGATATTCAGAAAACTGCATTTAGAACGAGGTATGGACATTACGAGTATTCTGTTATGCCGTTTGGAGTTACTAATGCACCTGGTGTTTTCATGGAGTATATGAACAGGATATTTCATCCGTATCTTGATAAGTTGTGGTGGTGTTCATTGATGATATTCTAATTTATTCAAAGAGCGATGAAGAGCTTGCAGAACATCTCAGAGTTGTGTTGGAATTGTTGAAAGAGAAGAAGCTTTATGCGAAGTTGCCCAAGTGTGAATTCTGGTTAAGTGAAGTAAGTTTTCTTGGCCATGTAATTTCCAAGAATGGAATTGCTGTGGATCCTACGAAGGTAGAAGCAGTATCTCAGTGGGAAGCGCCGAAGAATGCTTCTGAGATCTGTAGTTTTCTGGGTCTTGCAGGTTATTACAGGAAGTTTATAGAAGGATTTTCCAAATTAGCGTTACCGTTGACTAAGTTGACCAGGAAGGGTCAGATGTTTGTTTGGGATGTTGAATGTGAGAAAGGATTTCAAGAGCTGAAGAGGAGGTTGACAAGTGCTCCGATCTTGATTTTGCCAAATCCGACTAAGTCTTTTGTTGTGTATTGTGACGCATTATTAATGGGATTAGGTGGTGTGTTGATGCAAGATAAGCAGGTGGTGGCTTATGCTTCGAGACAATTGAAAGTACATGAAAGGAATTATCCGACTAATGATTTGGAGTTGGCAGCTGTTGTGTTTGTTTTGAAGTTGTGGAGGCATTATTTATATGGTTCTCGGTTTGAGGTGTTCAGTGATCACAAAAGTCTGAGGTATCTCTTTGATCAGAAAGAGTTGAATATGAGGCAGAGGAGATGGTTAGAATTTCTAAAGGATTATGATTTCGGTTTGAATTACCATCCTGGTAAGGCAAACGTTGTTGCGGATGCCTTGAGTAGGAAGTCCTTGCATATGTCGATGTTAATGGTCCGTGAGTTAGATTTGGTTGAGCAGTTCAGAGATTTAAGTTTGGTATGTGAAACTACTCCGAATAGTGTGAAATTGGGTATGTTGAAACTGACTAGTGGTATTCTGGAAGAAATTCGGAATGGACAGAAGTCCGATGTTGGGTTAGTTGATAAATTGACATTGATCAACCAAGGTCAAGGAGGCGAGTTCCGGATTGATGAGAATGGTGTTATGAGATTTGGTAATAGGGTGTGTGTTCCGGATGTTGCAGAGATTAGGAAGAGTATTTTGGAAGAAGGACATCGTAGTGGATTGAGTATTCATCCTGGTGCTACTAAAATGTACCATGATTTGAAGAAGTTGTTTTGGTGGCCGGGAATGAAAAAGGAAATTGCTGAGTTTGTGTATGCTTGTTTGGTTTGTCAGAAGTCGAAGATTGAGCATCAGAAACCGTCAGGATTGATGGAACCGTTGTTTGTTCTGGAATGGAAATGGGATGGAATCTCTATGGATTTTGTGTCTGGTTTGCCAAGGACATCGAAGAATTGTGATTCTATCTGGGTTATTGTTGATCGGTTGACGAAATCTGCTCACTTTATTCCGATAAGAATGGATTATCTGATGCAAAGGTTGGCAGAATTGTATGTTGAGAAGATTGTGAGTTTGCACGGTATTCCTTCTAGTATTGTTTCGGATCGAGATCCGAGGTTTACATCTAAATTCTGGACGGGATTGCAAGAAGCTTTGGGTACTAAGTTGCGTTTGAGTTCCGCTTATCATCCACAGACGGATGGTCAGACGAAGAGAACGATTCAGTCGTTGGAAGATTTGTTAAGAGCTTGTGTGTTGGATAAAGGTGGAGCTTGGGATAGTTATCTACCATTGATTGAGTTTACCTACAACAATATTTTTCATTCGAGCATTGGTATGGCTCCGTTTGAGGCATTGTATGGTAGGAGGTGTCGGACACCGTTGTGTTGGTATGAATCTGGAGAGAGTGCTGTGATTGGACCGGAAATTGTCCAACAGACTTCGGAAAAGATTAAGATGATTCAGGAGAAGATGAGGACTTCTCAGAGTCGTCAGAAAAGTTATCACGATAAGAGGAGGAAAGATCTTGAGTTTAGCGAAGGAGAACATGTTTTTATGCGAGTTACTCCGATGACTGGTATTGGTCGAGCTTTGAAGTCAAAGAAGTTGACTCCACGTTTTATTGGTCCGTTTCAGATTACTAAGAGAGTTTGGAAAGTTACTTATCAGATTGCTTTGCCGCCGTCACTTGCAAATTTGCATGATGTTTTTCATGTATCTCAGCTAAGGAAGTACATTGCTGATCCGTCTCATGATATTCGGGTAGACGATATACATGTACGAGAGAATTTGACTGTGGAAGTGGTACCTGCGAGAATTGAGGATCGAAAGTTGAAACAGTTGCGAGGCAAGGAGATCGCGTTGGTAAGAGTGGCTTGGGGAGGACCAGCAGATGGAAATGTCACTTGGGAGCTGGAGAGTCAGATGAAGGACTCGTATCCCGAACTGTTCGTCTAAGGTATGTTTTCGAGGACGAAAACTCTTTTAGTTGGGGAGAGTTGTGACACCCCAAATAATCCGATTATTAAATAATTAGAATTTTTAATTATTAATTTAATTGGAAATTTAATTATTGGTATTTTTGGATTATTGGAATTAATTTAATTAATTAAAGAAAAGAAGTATTGGTGGTGTGAAGAGTGATTAGAGGGTGTGAGGGGTAAAATACTCTACTCTTACTAATTACTAATTTAATTATTTTATTGGAATAATAAAAGGAGTATTAAAAGGAAAAAGAAGAGAAAGAGAGTTATTTTGGAATATTCATCATACGTGCATTTGAGAAGAGGAAAAAGAAGGAGAAAACCGGAAGCGTCAGAATTCGAAGAACCCACAAGGTAAGGGGTGATTTCAATTAGTTAATTCGTATTATCAGTTTAGATGTTCAATAGTATGGATCATAGTATGTTAGGGAATCCCGGTTTGGAATTCCAGGGTTCCGTAGAATTGTCCCTATTGCGTCGAATTGTAGGTTGAAAACCATTAGGATGTCAGATGATAAAAAGGAATGATGAAATAATGTTGTTTGATGTTATAATGGTGCAAAATGGATGTGTTTTGGTGTTTCTCATGTTGCTATTCGTATGGGTATGTTTGGAATTGGTTTAGAATGAATAAATGCTATCAAAAGTGCAGAATTTGACTCTGCAGGTCGTGGGAACCGGTTCCCAGTGGGGAGGAACCGGGTTCCACTGTGTGAATTTATAAAAACTGGAAAAAATGCACGTAGGAACCGGCTCCTGTATAGGTAGGAACCGGGTTCCCATACATTTTTTCAGAAGCGTGATTTTTGAACTTCGCAGGAACCGGTTCCTGCATATGTAGGAACCGGGTTCTGCTGTAACTTTTTGAAAAATATTAAACTTTGAAAATTCATAACTTTCAAACCGTAAGTCCGTTTTGAGTGCCGTTTTGGACGTTATTTCTTAAATTTAATGCTCTATTTTATAAAATGAAAAGATTTCCTAAAACCTAAAATTATTTTGAAAATGAGTCAAATCCCGGAATAAGTGATTATTGGCTAACGCACATGGGTGTGTATGTAGCAGTGAACCTGTGATGGATGGATATATTAGTATTGTGTGAATGAAAGGCATGTTTATGTTGCTAATGATGGTGTGCATGATCGTTGAGACATCATGTTTTTGGTTTTGGTTCAGTTATGATAAATTGATGTATTTCATAGACTGATTTGATGTTGCATGCTAGTGATGTGCGTGCATATGCATTGTTTTGGTGAAGTTAATTCCCATTGTGTGGAATGTTACTTGTATTGCCGTTAACCGATACCCGGGTGATGATGGGTGGTTAGGCTGGATTCGTGTCTGGGTGTTTATGGACGAATCGATGGTTGCTGTATCCGGTTGATGATGGATCAGTGTTGGGTGACTTGGTCACGTGTTGGTACCACATGCATTGTGTCTGCATTTGTGTTTGCATGGAATTGTAACATGTTAGGATGTCTTCCAGTGTTACAATTCTTTGGTTGATTATTGATTTGTGCATAATGACTTGTATGATTAGAACTGCTTGTTGAATCTGAATTTATGCTAAAATGGGTGAAATAATATGCTTGTGATATAATGTTGATTGAGAAGCTTATAATGCATGTTAATTATGAGAAATCTCACCCTTACTTTAACAATTTCAGATTAAAGTTAGCAGCTCAGGAGTTGGTGAGGATGGCTCTAGAGCTATGTTACTTTAAGTCCGCGTGTCAGTGTCGTGCTCTGATAGGTTGTAACACTGGGGAACATTTAGTTGAGGAATTAGTTATTATTCAATTGTTTCTTTGAATTTCATTGAGAATAATTATGTTTTGGTTTATTCCGTTTTGGTTATGGTATTTTTCCGCTGTGTAAGACATGGTCTTAATTTGATTGAATTATTTGAATAATGACCCTCAGTGTAGCATGACTACTGTTTTATTGGAAGTTTTATTTATTTCATAATTGTGACATCCCTTGTTCCGTGTTAACTCTGATGGAATATGTCTTTAATCATTGATATAATTAATATTATTCGGGGTATTTTAGAAGGGGTGTTACATCAAGCGCCCCCGACCAGCTCCTGCCAAGCCCGGGGTAGACAGGAGCAAATACTGTCAGTACCATAGGAGCCATGGTCATCTGACGGAGGACTGCGTCCACCTCAAGGACGCCATCGAGACCCTCATAAAAGGGGGAAGGCTCGCCCAGTACCGGCGAAACAACGCTCCTCGTCGTGACACCCGTGAGACAAGAGAAGCAGAGGAAGATGCCTGGCCATCTGACGAGTCGATCCCCATCCAGACCGCCTTCTCCGTCACCATGCTCGAGGACTTTTACATCCCCGAACACTTGCAAGAGCCGCTGTCGATGTACAGCAGATAAGAGTACTTTCCCTCTGCCATGGTCATCAATGGTGGGGGGGGGGGGGGGGTTCAACGACTTGACCATAAATTCAGCCAAGAGGAAGCTGGATGAATTGGTCGACCCTGCGCCTCCTCAGATGGTGACTTTTGAAAGGGTGAAAGGTAGATCGGATCCTATCACCTTTTACCTCGAAGAGCTCCCCGTAGGGCCCTCCAATGCAGTCATTCCTCTGCTAATAAGAGCGAGAATGGCTAACTTTGACGTACACCGTGTCCTCATCGACAAAGGAAGTTCCGTCGACGTAATGTACAATCAACTATTCTGGACCCTATAGCTCGACGACTCACACCTCTCACCTTATGCGGGGTCAGACCTGCAGGGCTTCAACGGCTCGACCTCCAAACCTTGGGGATACGTCGAGCTCATGGTTACCTTTGGCGAGGACACGACGACCAGGCAGGTCAAGGTACGCTTCCTCGTCATCGACTGCCCGTCCCTTTACAACTGCATTTTGGAAAGGCCAACATTGGCAGAACTGACTGCGGTACCATCTACCGTCCACTTGAAGATGAAGTTTTACACCAAGAGGGCACGGGTCACCACCATCCAAGGTGACCTAGCAGCTGCCTGAAGATGTTTCAATGCGGCATCTAAGGGACGCGACACGGTCGACACCGGGACAAGACCCGCCAAGAGACCAGTGACGACACGACCAGAGCCCGAGAAGATAGAGTATGTCAAGGCAGAAGAGCAGAGAGCTCCCCCAAAGGTCGACTCCATAGCCCTGGACACCCGCTTCGACCAGGATGAGCCTCCCAGTGACGAGCAAGCCCCCTCCGACGAATTCCGGACGGAGACTTCGATCTCGTCCCCCTCGGTGAGGACGCGAGCAAAGGAGTGAAGGTCGGTACCGGCCTCCCCGACCTGGCGAGGAAGCAGATCAAAGCCTTCTTGCGCGAGAATGATGACCTATTCGCGTGGAGCGCTGTAGAGATGCCTGGACTCGACCCCGAGGTCACCTGTCACCGCCTCTCCATAGATCCAGCCGCTAGGGCGGTAGTACAACGTAGACGTAGGCAGTCCCCGGAGAAAACGGAGGCTGCTGAAAAAGCTGTAAAAGACCTCTTAGAGGCAAATTTTATTTCTGAAGCCTGGTATTTAACTTGGTTGTCAAATGTTGTACTAGTCAAAAAGAATAATGGAAAATGTTGATTGTTTGTTGATTATACTGATCTCAATCGGGCATGCCTGAAAGATGCATTTCCTTTACCAAACATAGACATGCTGGTCGACAACTCGACCGATTATAAAATACTGTCGTTCATGGATGCATATTCAGGTTATAACCGAATCCCAATGGCCGTGAGCGACAAGCATTGCACTGCTTTCATGACCAGCTCGGGCAACTATTACTACAACGTAATGCCCTTTGGTCTAAAAAACGCAGGGGCAACATACCAACGTATGATGAACAAAGTGTTCCACGACCAAATCGGGGACATGCTCGAGGTGTATATGGACGACATGATCTTCAAATCCCGAGAAGATACCGACCATGCAGCTCACCTCAAAGAAGTCTTTGCTCAAGCAAGACAATGTGAGATGAGATTCAACTCCGAGAAGTGCACATTCGGGGTTAAAGCAGGGAAATTCCTCAGTTTTTACTTGACAGAACGAGGAATCAAAGCTAACCCCGACAAGTGTTGAGCCTTCTCCGACCTCCCGAAACCCACACCGAAAAAATCCATACAAATCATGAACGTCATGCTCACCTTGCTATCCCGCTTCGTCGCGAGATCCACCCAGCACGCCCTCCCATTCTTCAAACTCCTTCGCAAAGAGGTGGCCTTCGAATGGACCGAGGAATGTGAACACTCATTGCGCCACCTAAAACAAAGCCTATCCCAACCGCCCGTTCTATCCCGGCCCGCCACCGGGAAACCATTATTCATATACCTGGAGGTCTCGGGCGAAGCTGTCAGCGCGACTCTCATTCGCGAGACGCCCGACGGACAAAAACCCATCTACTTTACGAGCAAAGCACTGCAAGGGCCTGAGGTCAGATACCAACAGATAGAGAAAGTAGCTCTAGCCCTCGTCAATGCGGAGAGGAGACTAAGACATTATTTCCTTGCTCACACAATCATAGTAAGGACTGATCAACCAGTGAAGCAGCTCTTGGGTCGACCTGACATGGCAGGTCGAATGTTGAAGTGGTCCTTGGAACTCTCTGAGTTCGACATTCAATATGAGAGCAGAAAAGCACTAAAGGTGCAGGCTCTGGCCGACTTCCTCGCAGAAATGACCGCTCACAACCCCCCCATGGGAAAAGAACACAAGTGGACCATCTTCATCGACGAAGCATCCAACTCATTCAGAAGTGGCGTGGGAATCCTCCTAGAAAACGAGGAGGGCGTGGTGATCAAGCACTCGCTCACCCTCTCCTTTCCGACTTCAAACAACCAAGAAGAATACGAGGCGCTGCTCGCGGGACTAAGGCTAGCCGAGGACCTAGGAGCACGTGAGGTACAAATCTTCATGGACTCCCATCTCGTCGCTTCCCAAGTCCAAGGGAGTTACCAGGCTAAAAACAACAGCCTCAATGAATACTTGAACTTGGTCAGAGAATACATGAAGAAGTTAGACCGAGCATAAATATCGCACGTCCCGTGCGAGCAAAACACTAGGGCTGACATACTTTCGAAGCTCGCAAGAACAAGAAAGAAGGGCGGGAACAAATCCGTCATACAAGAATCCCTATCGCGCCCGAGCATTGAAAAAACCTTGACCCATGTCGAGGTGCACGCCATCGGAGACGCTTCGTGTTGGATGACCCTGGTGTTCAACTTCCTAACAAAGGGTGAGCTCCCTTCGGACCAGACAGAGGCGACCGCGACCAAACGACGAGCATGCTCCTACGTAGTGCTCGAGCACAAACTATATCGCAGGGGATTCTCCATTCCCCTCTTGAAGTGCATCGATGAATCCACAGTCCCCGAGGTATTACGGGAAATACATGAAGGGATTAACGCCCAGCACATGGGCGGCAAGTCCCTGGCAAGGAAGGCTCTACAGGCGGGGTACTACTGGCCAACAATGCAACAAGACGCCAAAGATCACGTTAAAAGGTACGACAAGCGCCAGAAGCACACCGACATGCATCTCGCTCCCCCTCACGAGTTGAGCATATTATCATCCCCGTGGCCATTTTCCTGGTGGGGGATGAATATCCTCGGACCATTCGTATAAGGGACGTACCAAAACATGTTCCTTATTATGGCCGTGGATTACTTCACGAAATGGATATAGGTCGAGGCCCTTGCAAAGATCACCTTGCACAACATCCTCCACTTCTACAAACGAAACGTCCTCGCCCGATTTGGGATCCCGAAGGCGCTGATCACAGACAACGACACCCAATTCACCGACCAAGGGTTCCGAAGCTTCATCGCCAAACTCGAAACCAAACAACATTTTACCTCAGTCGAGCACCCCCAGACCAACGGGCAAACCGAGACCGCCAATAGGGTCATCCTGCGAGGACTCAAACGCTGGCTAGGCGAAGCAAAAAGGGGGTGGGTCGAGGAACTGCACAGCGTCCTATGGGCTTATCGCACCACACCCCACTCGACGATGGGCGAAACCCCTTTTCGACTAACATACGGCACCGAGGTCGTCATCCCCGTAGAGATCAGGGAACCCTCCAGGCGGACAGAGATGCCTCTTGATGAGGAAATGAACGACGAAGCCCTCAGGGACGAGCTCGATCTGGTCGAGGAAATTCGATCGGGGGCAGCCCTGCGCGAGGCCACTTTGAAATAGCGAGTAGCCCTGCGTCATGACCACAAAGTCATCAGACGCGAGTTCCAAATCGGCAGCCTAGTATTACGAAGGAACCAGAAATATTCGCACGAAGGGAAATTGGCCGCAAACTGGGAGGGACCCTACCGCGTCCAAGGAGCTACGGGCACCGGAGCGTATTACCTCGAGCAGTTAAACGAAGAACCGCTACCACGACCCTGGAATGCTGCTAAGCTAAAACAGTATTATAGCTAAAGTCCTCAACCACTATGGACTTTTACCGTCGAACATCCACCCTTAGACAACAAAGGGGAAAAGTCTCGACCATGTAGGCGAGTCGAGGTACAGACTCGACCTACCAACCACCGAGTGACATATCGTCGTTCACCCAACAAGCTGAAATGACTATGCTCGGCAGGGACACCTCGATCGAGCTCCACTGTCGAAGTACCCACAAGGCAAAACACCCAGCTCGCGATGGGCAGTTCACACCGCGAGCGTAGGACCCCGATCTGGGTCATGCGCCCGACACACGGATTCCACTCCGTGCATTCGACGCATTTTGAAGTGTGTCGAACCATCAGAAGGGTCGAAAGGATATCTCTGCTCGAGAATAAAACTTCATCAAAATATTCGTTACGAAAATAGCAGTCGAGCGTTAGCCTGGATACGAGCGGACTATTGCCAAGATAAACATCCATCAAAAAGAAAAACATGCACAAAACAGGTTAATAATGAACCGACCAAGAAGGCCGGTGATGTTCAAGGTTACAAACCATGGCACAACGGCCAAAAGAAATCAAGAATTAGCACGGGCACGCAGGCCCCAAAAAACAAATAAATACACGGGAACGCAGGCCCAAACATTAACTTGATGCTAAACTTCCCCAGGACTACCGGCATCTACATCAGGAGACTCGGGAGAAGGCACGACCTGACCATCAATAATATGGGACAGGAACCCGACTCCCTCGGTGTTCATGCCCGGATTCAGGACAGATAGCTGACTGACCGCGGCCTCGAACCCATCAGCCAAGGCACCGACGCAGTCTGACTCGAAAAGGTGGATACAAGCGACCAAATCTGAACGGGTGCGCAAAGAGGCTATCTCCTCTGGCTCGTCATCAGCAGGAAGCATAGAGGCCTTTAGCTCCTTGATTTCCTTGGACAAACATTGGTTGTCGCTCTCCAACCGTTCCTTGTCAAGTTGGAGGTAATCCCTCTCCTCGGCAGCCTTCACAGTCTTTTCCTTCTCCCCCGACAGCATGTCGGCCTGCTCATGAAACATCTCCTCGGACCGCTCAAGGGCCGCCTTTAACTTACGTGATTTGGCAGCAAAAGCAGCCTTCTCTGATTCTAACTCCCTAACATGGTCCAAGGAGTCTGATCCTTCCCCGGTAAGGACCACGACCATCTCGGCCATCTTCACCACCCCGACCATGCTGGCGGCGAGGTGTTTCCTCCGGCCTTCTTTGTCAAGCCGTTTAATAGTCTCAGCCTCGTTATCACTCACTGTCAGAGGAAACCCCTCGAAGAAATCCTTTTCTATGAAGTAGGGCGGCAAGCCGAAGTCCCGGGCAGCTACGGGCTCGTCACCAGTCTCCGATCTGCTCTCGATCCGACTCCTCTTCCTGGCAACCAGCTCAGTAGGTTGCTCGGCATCAGGAGAGCCCGAGGACCCACTGGACGCATCTCCGCCCGAACTGGCTGGTAGGCCCATCCTCGTAGCTTGCGGTGCCCTCACCAGCCTCTTGTTTATCTTCTTGTCTTGGGTCAGCTTCAAAAGCCTCTCTCGATGTTCAACCATGTGACCTACAAACTGGAACGAACCCGGGTTAGCTACAAGCGAGCAAAAGCAATGAAAATGGAATAAAACAATAAGAGCAGAAGCAAGAAACCTAGCAGATCTACAGCCTGCCCATAGGATTGGCACTCAACGAGCGCCTTAGTGTTGATGGGATGCGCCTCGAACGTCGGGTAGCCATCCTCATCAAGAATGTCATCCCCTTCCCTCGTGACCCACTTGGAGGGGAAGAAGCTATCAACAAACTTGCAAAGGACAACATAGGCCTCCTCATCCTCGACACTCATGCTCCCCGCGGGGGTATGATAGTGCCCGGTGCCATGCTCGTAATGACCCGAGCACCAATGGATCGGGGAACTTGGAGATCCGCCCGACTGTGGGACTACCCTCAGCATCCACGAGGGGCTCCCCTTCCCCGTCGACCACCACAGTTTCCGATTCGAATAGGGAGTCCAGGGCAGTTTGGGTGACCGGCTGCAACACGTACCATTTATCTTTGAAATCCCTCACCGAGTCCATGTACATCCTGAATAGCCTCTTCGACTGTTTTAGGGATACCTAGCCATGCTTGCCTCCTCGAGACTAACGTTGCAGATGAAAAACCCTGAAGAAAAGGGGAATCGTCTCCCCAATTCTCAGGAAGCGGCAGGTCAGCTCGAACGCCCGAAGGAAGGCGATCGCGTTGGGGTGAAGCTGTGAGGGGGCCAAGTTCAGATAACTAAACACCCCGACTTGAAAGTCATTAAAGGGTAGCCTAAGACCGAGATCCCTAAACACAATCTCGTACATAGGTAATGCATACTCAGTAAACTCCGAGCAGATACGGGTGTCAATCGTCGGCCTCATTATCCTAAAATTCTTTTGAAAACCTTCCTGAGTGCCGCCGTGCTCAACGACAGTATAAGCACGCCGACTACGACGATAGTACACCGAAGCAATCCCCTAGGGCTCGGCGCCCACCCAGTCCAACGTAGGGTCGTCGATGGTGTCGACTAATGTAACGTTCTCTTCTGTACTTGTTTCCTCGACGTCATTTTGTCTCGAGGATTCCAGATTATCGGCCATTTACCTGCAAAGCATAGGAAACCGGTGAGTTCGATAGCAAATCCGCGTGCTCGCCACAAAGGCGGGGAGAAGTACACAACAATTCAGACTAAAAGCCAAACACTGACACCCCAAATCCGACCACGCATCGATCATGGATAACACGAGCGTAACATGAGCTCCCTGGGCGAATCATGAATCACTCGACCAAGTTCCTGACTTCGCCTACCCGACACTAGAATACCGCGAGAAGACTACCCTACACTCTTCCTAAAAGGATGAACATCCCGGCCAGTTCATGAGTATGCCGACCAAACGCATGAATATCACGGGCAATATCATGAATTACGTGCCTAAACTATGAATATCACGGGAAATATCACGAATTACGTGCCTAAACTATAAGTATCTCGAGCACAGTCATGAATCAGGCGCCTAGCGCGCTTGAATCTACCGGGCATTACTTCCAAAATATAGATTTCTAACATAAAAAATATCATCAGAGCTACCTACAACACAGAAAAACAGGAGGAAGGGACACTTACTTGGAAGAAGAGGAGTACAAACGATGGTGGCGAGAGTAATCAACAGCGAAGGGTGCGACGGTCTCACGGCGTTACAGGAACCAATGGCAGCGGAAACAGAGAAAGAAGGAGGAGCGTGAAGAGGAAAAAAATATTATGGGCCCAAGGGTCCTATTTATAGAGATGACGTGGAATGTGAAACGTCGCTCCGGGGAGACACGAACTTCCCCCATCCTCGACACCTACCCTCCTAGGCAATGATGGCCCTATTTGCTAGGGCAGCGTTGCAGTTCCCAAGGACTACGCCATGTGTTCGACAGACACAGCCCAGAGATCCCCGTGAGAGTTCCTCGAGAACGCTTCGAAAAGCAAAGCCAGGGGTCGGGCATTGGGTCCCCGCGGAAAAAGCAAGCTGAGATCAAGTCATAACTCCTATGCCAGGAACAATGACCTGGGGGGGGGATCCTATTCTGGACTGGGCCCACCTTGGCCTAAAGTGCAAATAAAGGCCCAGATCCAAGCAGCTCCTCGGGGAGTGCGCACAAGCGGACCATCACCGAACGTGCCCGACCATAAACTACAGCTGCAATGCCCGCCGTTGCCCATAACAAGCAGCGTCCCCGACTTGGGGAACTCCAGCTCGAGTCTGGCTCGAGCATCCTCCCCGGAGGGCAGATTCTGTCCACTCCAACCGTTATGGGATCTTCAAAGCTCCGGAAAGACCACGTCTTCTTTCTTCCTCATTCTTCCTAGAGCACCATCCAGGAAGGGGACCACGTGCGGGCCCCCACTACACACGTAGAACCTGGAAGTCCCTTTATTAGGCCAGTTCTGGTCGGCCCAGTGAAAGGACCTTGGCCCAACGCTGGGGGCTATATATACCCTCTACTTCAAGAGGGTCAGGTATTCATTCATTACACACCTACGTATTTTTGCCTGCTCATTCCGTCTCTCATTTTATCATCGAAGTGTCTTGCAGGTACCCCCTCCCACTCCATCCAAATTCATTTCGAGCCAGCTGTGACGGTCCAAGTTTGATCCGGTAAGATCAATTTTCTATGTTGTTTTGTACTTTTTGTGTTTCCATATGTATGAATAAATGCATAAAACCAATTCTCAAAAACGTCGAATGTATGAACAAAATAAAAAAAAATCTCATTTTTGTTACCTTTTCTTGTTGAATATCATCAATCTACCATTTACAATTGTTTAATCAATTAACGTGTTTTTCTAATTTGTTTCATATATTTATGAAATTTTTTTTGGAATAACCAAGTATTAAATTTTTTTCCCGCAAATAACCATGTTTCGGAAAAAATTACGCAAATAATCATGTTTCAAATGACTCCCCAAAGGAGGAGCCATCTCACTTGGCGCCTCCACTATACATTTAGCCCTAGGCGCCATCCCATTTGACGCCTCCTCTCTCTTTTAGCCAAGTGAGATGGCGCCTACACTTTAAAAGTGAGAGGAGGCGCCATCTCACTTGGCTCCTAGGGCAAAATGTTGTTTTTATAAATAATCCGTCCGTTTCTCCGTCATTTCTCACACTTTCTCGCGCTGTTTTATTATTTTTTACTCTGCGATTTGCGTCATGACATCGCCCATGATTTTTACCATAGATTGTTACATTATCTTCATCGCCACAAAACCTCCGATAAAAATGAAATTCAGGCACATTCACTGCATGGAGCGTCTGAAGTGGGAGTTGATGCGATGGCTAGATAGAGACATCGTGGAGGGGGAAAAATTAGAAGGATTCAACGAAGACGAACAACAACCTCACATGCGACAGGAAGACCTAATGTTTGGTTAGAGGAAGTCAAAACAGACAGCGACGTAATGTTGATGATGCATGGGTCAGATGATATTGTTTTAACAATTGTAATTTTATAGACGGAATATTGTATTTTTTTTCTTGTTTGCACAATGTTTATTGTAAAAAATACTATTAACGAAAAACCTTAATGTTTACAACATAATAAAGGAAAGATTTTATGTAATATAATTTTTATGTGGTTGAGGCAGTAGCCCGATTCGGACAATTTTTGCGATTGTGTCCGACATGACGACATAAACCACACTTTCTTTCCAGCTTGTCAAGGGAGTCCATTTTGGTTGTGATGCGCTTACGTTTGGGACGACCCCTTTTATTCCTTCGCATTTGGTCATTGTGCCATACTATTTCGCCGTCGTATGCAGGCCAATAATCTGGTTTTGCTACCAAAGGGAAGTTGTTGTTGTAAACGTTGAGCAACGTTTCAGATTTGTAAATGTGTGACAGAAGTTGTAGCGCATCTTGATGAGTATAGGCACATGCGGAAATGACATGAGAGAAAGGAATACGAAAGGCTTGAAACTTGCCATAATCGCACCAACGAGAAGGTAGTACAACCCTATATTCTTGTCTTGGCAGGCCCTCGTTGTGGTCGATTGTCTCTTTCACAATGAAGTTGTGGATGTGTCGGTCAAACCGTATAACCATATGGGTGTTGGCTTTGGCACTTTCTACCTTAATATACTTCATGCAACTTTCACTCCATAGTTGTCCAGATTGCAACACCGCATTCCACATTTCACCTCTTTTGGCAAATAACGAAGTCATCCTAAAATATGTTAATTTTACCAAAGCAGTGACCGGGAGGTTTCGTATGTCTTTGAATACCTCATTCTTCGATTCAATTAGATTTATTATCATGTGCCCCCATCTTTGGCCATTGTCGTATGACCTAGTCCATTTTTCTAGCGGAATATTGTCGATCCACCTATCGGCTTCCGGATTTGACAAACATATCTCGTTGCGGTAATATTTGAACGTAGCTTGTGTCAATGCATATCCCGCATTCATAACCGCTTTCCTTAGTGTTTTGTCTTTGATCTCCCTCGTGAAATTTTGGACGATATGTCTAACGCAATAGACATGCGTAGAAGGAGGGTCATGCCAACCGTTTGCAGGATTATTGTGTGCACTTTCAATGGATGCATGTCTATCCGAGATCAAATAGAGATCTGGTTGAGGAGCCACGTGTGTTCGCAGATTTTTCAGAAAAAAGCTCCAAGCACCATCAGTCTCCCCCTCGACTAGGGCAAAGGCAATTGGGAAAATGTTGTTGTTGCCATCTTGTGCAACTGCCATCAGTAGCGTGCCTTTGTATTTCCCATACAACCAAGTCCCATCAATTTGTATAATTGGTTTGCATGACACAAACCCTGTGATGCAAGGTTGAAAAGTCCAAAACACTCGACTGAATATTCCATTTCCATTGAGTTGACTACCATCCGGGGCGTATGTTGGCACTGTTTCTAGTATGTAAACAGTACCCGGAGAATAAGTCTGGAGTGCATTCAGGTAGCGAGGAAGTTCTTGGTATGACTCCTCCTAGTTTCCATATACCTTTTCAATCGCCTTGGTATTTGATAACCACGCTTTTCGATAAGACGGAGTATAGTTAAATACCGTAGTGATGTGGGAGATTATGGTTTTCACCTTCAAAGATGGATCATTGCTGACGAGTGGTAGGATTTCTTGACAAATGAGATCATAATTAAGTTTTCGATGATCCTGTGATTGAGTAGAACTGACACAAGTGTGGATAGACATGGAACCTATGACCCAACAATCACCTCTTAATATGTATGAAGCAGTGAGCTTGAACATACAATCAGGGTGGACACACTTGATCTTGTACCTTTTTGGATTTACACGGTCCACCTTAAAACCGACCGAGTTGAGCATGTGGAATTTTTTGATGACTCTGATACATTCTTCTCTGTTACGAAATTTGTCTTTCTCTTTTAAGTTTTCATCCGACTGCATATACGGATTGAAAAACAAATCAGAAGACGGTACATCTCCACCCATGTTGAAGTTTGTCATGTGCGGAAGTGGGGTGTAGATCCTGTTTGCAAGAATACCAGGTATCCCATCGTCTTCGGAATCATCATTGACCATTTCGTCAAACTCCAACTCGTCATCTTCTTCTTCTTCGTCAACTACATCTACTTCTGCTTGTTCGGTCTCCAAAGGATCAACCACTTGTGACAGCTAAGGCTCTCGCAGCATAATGTATAACTCAATAGAGTCGTACCCAGAATACTCATGACTGGAAAACATATTCTGAAGATCTTCGTCATCTTGAACCTCAACCTTATAAAATATTATTTGGTTGTTACCAAAAAAACCGAATTCTGATAAAATATTTGTGTCACGGGGCCTCGTCCAAGTTTGGCCTCCAATCGTTTTTTGAAGTACAAGAAATTGGTTTTCCTATTTAAACAAAATCAGATGTTGTCTGTGTCTCTAAACAGAAACCCAGAGGTGGGATAAATGTATGTCTCACCGTTTAAATGTGCACTGATAACATATTAGGGTGCAGAGGCCATTGTGTATGACTGTTTGAAGGTTTGAAGGTTGAAAGGTTTGAAGTTTATGAGTTATTTGCAGGAATTTTTTAATGTTCTAGTGTTTGAGAGATTAAGTGAATTAGTGTTTTGATAAATGTAAGACTAAATAGGTAATACTGAATTTGAATTAACCAAGACTCCTCCCATCACGTCTGTGATACGGTGGGAGAACTGACTTGGGATTTTGCGTTTGTATTTGCAAATGTTTTGGTTTAGAAAGAGTCGCCACCGACTTTTTATTTTATCCTAAGGAAAGGTCAAAAAGCACAGGAAAGACCTTTGAGATGTTTTCTTGGGTTCGGGGAGTAGATTATGAAAAGGGAAGGTGCAAGCACCCTTTTCATCCATGGTTATCCATGGGCTCTTAGTTACTTGTTTAGATCACTTGCTTTGCTTTTCCAATTGTTTGAAATGGTGCTTTGTGTGTGGTTTTGAAAGATGTTTTGAAAAGAGGCCATTGTTGTGGCAACCTTTGTAATGATTCTTGTTTGAATGTATACAAATGTGTTTTTGTCTTTTGAAAAGGTTTCAATGTTTGATAGTTTGATTTGGGAAATATTTTGAAATTGTGTTGTGAAGTGTGTTTGAAAATAGCAAGTATGTTTTTTGCAAGCTTTTGATCAAGTAACTAAGAGCTATCTACCCTATTTTACTCAAATATCTTTCCTAATGTTTTTAACCCTTTTGACAGCGTTGTTTCACCATTGCATTTGGTGAACAACCTTGTGTTAGGATGTTAAACGGGACAAGCACGGGTCATCGTATAGACCATGATAGCAATTGTGTCAAGTATTTTTGGCAAATTTTTGAGGGACTTGATCATTTTTGTTTAGGCAACCAAGATAGCATCATCGAGGGACTATGATCTTTTGTTTTGCTTTAGTTTTGCCAAAGTACCCAACATGCATATTGTTGTACCCCAAAATTTGCCCTCCCATATTCTCCAAGAAATTGCCAAGTCCAGCTTCAAAATCTCCCCAAGGGTTGCACAGTGCAAGAGCCTCCTGAACAGTCAAAATTAGGGTTTTGGTTCTGATCAAGAAAATGAAGTTTCCAAAGGTCCAATCAAGTCTCACATGCCTACAAATATGGTCAAGTATCCTCATATCAAGTTTCAAGACTTTCAGCACAAAATTGCACAGTCAGAAACCCTAATTGCACTACAGTCAACTGTAGGGGCAAAATGGTCATTTGACAGTCAAAAGTTCAAATTTTTGGTCAACATATCATTTTGAAGCCACAAACATCATTTGATCAATGCTTGATCATGATTCTCAAAGCTTGGCTCAAAAATCATCAAGATGCAAAAGTTTCCTTATTTGGACAGCTGAAAAAGTCAACTGTAAATTGACCAGGGCATAACTTTCACATGGATTATCAGAAAAATTCCATACAAAGCTCATTTTGAAGAGAAAGACATTTCCTACAACTCATCTTCATACTTCAAGTCCAAGAAATGCTCTCACAAAAAGTTATCAACTTCAACATTATAGGTCATTTTCAAAAGTCAACAAAAAGGGACTTTAAGTCAAAGGCCATAACTTGAGATTGGTAAATCAAAATGACATGGGACAAAAGGCATTGGTTAGAGGACTCAAAGACCTTTCCAAAATGTCCAAGAACATGAGAAAATCTTAAAAATTGAGCAAGATATGCCTTGTGGAAGTTGGGAAATTTTTGGATATTTTGAAAAGTCAACATTGGTTCAAATGACCTAAAATTGCTAATGGGCCCATTTTTCTTCCACAATTCATCATCCCAAGCATGTGCACGACCACTTGTCCCAAAGGGAAGTATTTCTTCATTTTTTATTTATTTATTTGAATTTTTATTAATAATAATTCATTTAAATCAAATTAAATACATGAAAAATATTTAACCTAGGTTTTACAATCTTTTTGTGCATGAAATCTACTCAATAATTCGTGTATAATTAAATAGGGAAAGATTTGGAGAGAATTGATCATGATTTGTACAAAAACACATGGAAAATATTTGAAAAAAAGATCTTGAAAATCAAATCTTTCAAAGTCATGAATGCCAAGCTTTTTGTTTGATTTCTTTAACCTAATTCACTCTTACATATACAAGGATCACAACCCTAATGAGATTGACCACGCAGCTGCTCAGAAAACCCTTGCACAAACTTGCATTTTTTCAAGAAAACTCCATAACTGAAAACACACTTGCAGGTCAATTCAAGCCTCCAAACTTGTTCCATTAGCTTGCCAGGGTTGTTAGGAAACGATTCCAATCAAAAACTCAATCCCACACTCAAAGAATTGGTAATTCGAGGGTGAACTGTGTCACTTTTCTTGCATAATCGTATTATATTATTGAGACCATATCATTGCATTTTATTCATGGATTTGCACTAATTACTTTGTTCTGAAGCTAACTGCACAGTTTGATTGAAGTTTCATGCCCTGTATGAGGAATTGCCATTAGAGATATCTAGGGTTCCAAGGTTTTTAATTTAGGCATTTTCTATTCCTGTAAAATTGAGACATAATAATGCCATGAACGAAGTCAGCAGGTTGGGACGAAGAGGTTGAGACCATCGCGCCAAATTTCTGAGGCCACATGGCCTAATCGCTATTATTAAAATCAGCATATTTTGAGGGGGTTTAAAACCCCCGTTAAATGTTTGTTAATTTGTTTCAGGAAATCCCCAACGAAGAAGACGATGCAGTGGCAGCCAACGATTGGTCAATTTGAATTTTCGCGCTGGAAATCCACTAACCCATATTCTTACTTTATGTTATTTGTGTGTTATTTAATAAACAAAACGCATTGAGTGCTTCAGTGGTAAAGTTGGTGAGTATTAATCCTCATGACCTGGGTTCGAGCCCCAGGTCTTCACTATCTCAATATTATTTTCCAATTAATCTTCACATGCAGCTTCAGTATAAAGGCACACCATACACCTCCAAATCAAGCTTGCCACGTCCATCTCAAGATCAATGACAAGGCTGAGAGTTAGAGAACATCATGGATCCAGGTCAACGCGTGTGTATGCTCCCAGAAAAAATCAACAAGGCCATGCTAAATGGGCCAGAATTATTGGACTTAACCTCCATATTGGGGACTGATACCCCCTAGGTTTGCCATTTTAAATATTTTCTTTTGCATTATTTCTATTCTTATTTTAATTATTGAGTTTAATTAATTTATTATTTTCACAAAATATAAAAAAAACCATAAAAATCAGAAAAGAGAAAAAATAATAATTATTTTTATTTTTAGTGTTTTCCTAAATAAATTATATTAATTCATAAATTGATTAGTTTTAAATTAGGTTTAACTTTAACCTTTTTTTTAATAAAAAATCTTAAAAACATAGAACTAGGGTTTAATTAATTTTTATCCTTTTTTTCTTTTTCACAATAACTAAATAATTAAATATTTATTTTTATAATTAAATTTGTATATAAAAATTAGGGTTAATTTAGGTTAAAATTCAATGTTTTCTTAATAAATTAAAAGCCATTAGAATTAGGGTTAGTATTTATTTCAATTAATTCTTTTTTCATTAAAATTCTATAATACTAAAAAATACCAAAAACATCTCCTTTTCTTTTTAATTAATTAATTAATTCCATGTAATTTTAATTTTGCAAAAAGGGTCCAACGCCCTCGTTTCGATTTAACTCTTATTCGCATATTTATTTTATAATATTTATGTATCTCTCTCAAGGCCATGTAACCTTTTAATTTAATTCTTTATTTACTTTATTTATTTATTTTCTGTCAAATCGGGTTCGAGAAATTTTGGCGATGTGGACCCGCGCCTTTTGTAATAGCTTAGAAATTTTTACTTTCCCGCAATATTTTTAAAACTGTTAACAAATGGCATGAAAGAATGTATGGACCAAAATAAAAACAAGCGTAGAACACCAATAACATGACAAGATAAATGCAAATGAAAACGACACACAAATCACACACCACCCCTAGGGTACGCCTCACTGTTGCCTTGCCTCGAAAGGTGATCGTCGAGTAGAGGATGTCTTAGTAAGTCCTCATGATCCGGGAACCTGGCATGAGGGTAGCTTCTAAGGTGTCTTCCCATTGCTCTGGTGATCACCATGTCCCTAAACTCGAATTGACCCGAACACCTCCAACGGTGGTGCTACCTACCTCTCAATGGTGGGATGGCACTACTTTAAAGGACCTCTACACAGACGAATTCCTTAGGATAGGTAGACGACTCTAGATACTTGCTCTAATTTCAAAACAAAATTCAAAAATACTTTTCGCACCGACACATTTTCAAAAAGTTTTCGAAAGCAATTTTTCAAACACTCTTGAGGACCGATACAAGAGTCGAATTGGAATTTTCAAAGAAACTTTTTTTAAAACCCACAGTTGAAAAGCAAACAAACCATTTTGAAAACACAATGAGCAAGTATCTAAGAGCCCATGGATAACCATGGATAGAAAGGGTGCTAACACCTTCCCTTTCTATAAATCTACCTCCCGAACCGAGAGCAATCTCTTTAAGGAATTTTTCTGTGCTTTTGTCCTTTCCATTTGGAGAAAATAAAAGACGGTGGCGACTCTTGCTTCCGCGACATTTCGCGAACCAGCGTTAAACAGTCAGTTCCAGATCCACCGATCACAGAACTGTCGACTCTGCTGGGGACCAAACTTAAAGTAAGGTGTACCTTAGGGCTAGTTCATAACTGTGTTTTCAATTGTATTGATTTGCTTGCTTTACTATTGTGGGTTGCATCGGAGTTACATAGATCCTAACCCGGATCTGGGGATACCCTGTTTAGGTAGCATAAGCTGTGAGGGACCTGTCCGGCGTAGACCGACACAGGTGAAGCAGTGGCTATGTTGGTGTGGCACCTTGGTCTGTACCGATATCCCTTGTGTCGCAACGAGGAGAATATGGGTCTTCTAAGGAGTCATTAAGCACCAACAACCTTAGAACCTTAATTGACACAACTTGGCCTTTAGAACAGTAGCAGTATGCTACGCCCATTGAGGCTAAACTCTCGTGATGGTTCTGGCCCCAAGAAAAGATTGCGATGCTGGAGTTATGACCGATTGAGGGTAGTCAATGATATTGGGATCCTCTAAGAACCCAGTTACTTTGATAGGACAGGTATGAACCAACGAACTGAAAGAGGGTAGTACCTAGACCTCATGCTGGCCTAAACTTTAGGGGCTTGCCTTGTGTGACTTGTGTGCCTTACCATGTTTGCCTTTGTATCTATTTGTGGTGTGCTTTATCATAGCATCATAACATCATGAGCATTGCATGCATCCTGCATAAAGACTGACCATTTCAAAGACAAGAGGGTTTCATCTTTGCTCTGTTTTGTAGGACATTATGATGCCTGTGCGAAGGAATAATATCCGGTTCAACTTTGTTCGTTCACCTGAGTTGCTTGATGAGTTGGTTAGCAGAATTCCAAATACCACTTCCTTCATTCAAAGGCATGGTTCCCTTCTCAGTTTAGTCACTACAAAGCGGGATCAACAGTTGATGAGTGTTCTGACCCAGTTCTATGACCCTCTGTACCAGTGCTTCACCTTTCAAGACTTCCAGCTGGTCCCTACCCTGGAAGAGTTCTCTGATTTGCTTGGTATCCCTATCTTGGATCAGACTCCCTTTACTGGTTGGGAAAAGACCCTCAGGCTTGAGGATATTGCTGCAGCTCTTCCTTTGACCCATCAAGAGGTAACAGACAACTGGGTAACTAGAAGCGGAGTTAAGGGTTTCTTGGCCAAGTTTCTGATTGGTAAGGCTAACAGTTTCTGGAATGACCTGGACTTTAGGGCATATGAAGACATCTTGGCTCTCCTAATCTATGGGTTAGTCCTGTTTCCTAATCCTGACAACTTCATCAATGTCGCTGCCATAAGGATCTTTATGTCTCAGAATCCTGTGCCCACTCTCTTGGGTGACATCTTGCAACAGCTTCATGCTCGTACTACCCGAAGACGAGGAACCCTATGGTGTTGTATCCCCTTATTGGTGAGGTGGTTTATTTCGCACCTCCCTAAGTTCATGCTGAAGAACCAAGAAGGAAGAGGTTGGGCTTACAGGTTAATGTCTCTCACCGATAAAGACATCATTTGGACTTGCAGAGGTTTGGATGAGATAGCTATTATTGATCGATGCGGGGAATACCCTAATGTTCCTCTAATTGGTACCCAAGGAGGGATCTCTTACAATCCATGTCTAGCACTCTGTCAGTTTGGAAGAGCAAGAAGAGCAGGTCCCCATGAGATGTTGGTGCCTCACATCAGTTTTGAATTTCAGGTGGATAGTGACGAGCTGCGTCGTAGGTTCATCAAGGCTTGGGACAAAGTTCATAAAGCTGACCCACAAGAGTTAGGGCCAAAGACCTCTTTACCTATGGAAGCCTACTACAAATGGGTTCGCATCCGTGCTCAGAAGTTAGGTATGCCGTATGAAGCTGTCAGACCCGTCATTCTTGAGTGTCCTGATAAAGATGGGGTTCCTCCAACTGTCCTTCCTCCTCAGATACCTACTGATTATGAGACATTGAAGAGATCTTGGTCGCAACTACGAGAAGAGCGGGATTCTTACCGGGAAAAGTTCAATGAACAGGAATCAAAGATCCAGAAGCTGACAAGACAGTTGGAGAATGAGAGAGCTCTGAATGCCTACATCCGTACTGAGAAGAGGAGACCATGGGATCAATAAGGAGCTCCAGACGTGCTTTTACAGTTTTATTTCCTTTTCAGTATTTCCTTTCATGTAGCGCCTAAGGGCAACCTGTTGAATAATTTCAGTTTCAAAGTTGAATCTAATGAAGTGTGTTCCTTTTTGTTTACAAAGTTGATTCCCGATTGTCTTTGAAAACATAATTCATACGCATTTCATACATCATGTGCATAGCAGGTTTTTCCTCTTTTCAGGTTGCTTACAGTTCTTCACTGTTTATTTCAGCATCATGAATCCCGACTCGTCATCAACTGAGACATCCATCAAGGCTCTTCAGGCGCAGAATGCGCAGTTTCAGGAATTAATCAAGGGTTTGGCTCAAGGCCAAGAAGAGCTGAAGGCTATGCTCCTGAAGAAGGAGAAGAAGAAGAAGAGAAGAACTGTTCTGTTCAACTCGGGCCGAAGGTTTGGCAATACTCTGCAGCATGAAGAGGCTGGTTCTTCTGTTGGCAAGAGTACTCCTCAGACAGAAAAGGGTCCTAGTCCGGTAGTCTCTGACAACGAGACTGATTTTGATGAAGAGCAGTACCCTCCGGCAGAAGACCGTTACAAGCAGTTGGAGGATAGGCTGAATGCTATGGAGATACAACAGGTACCTGGGCTGGATTTCGGAGATCTGGGTTTGTCAACTGGTGTGATTATTCCTCGGAAGTTCAAAGCACCATCTTTCTCTAAATATGACGGGGCGTCTTGTCCCAAGCTACATCTCAGGTCCTATGTTCGGAAAATTCAACCGTACTCTGCGGATAAGAATTTGTGGATCCACTTCTTCCAGGAGAGTCTTTCAGGGACTCATCTCGAATGGTTCTATCAGCTGGATGGGACCAAGGTTCGTAACTGGGAGGAGTTGGCTACTGCTTTCTACAAGCAGTATCAATATAATTCCGACCTTGCCCCTACACGTACCCAACTCCAGGGTATGTCGTTAGGTTCAAGTGAAGGCTTTAAGGAGTACGCTCAGAAGTGGAGAGACCTGGCTGGCAGGGTGCAGCCACCATTGACTGATCGGGAGTTGGTAGACATGTTCTTGGGGACCCTATCTGGGCCATTTTTCAACCATCTCATTGGGAATTCGTCTGCAGGGTTCACTGATTTGATTCTGACTGGAGAGAGAATTGAGGCTGGGTTGAAGTCTGGAAAAATTCCGAAGGGTGCATCGCCTAGTGCTGAGAAGAAACCCTTCAAGAAGGAGGCTAGTGCCGTGTATGGTTCCAAGAGATCAGAGAGACCTGAGTGCCGCCAATCTATCAGTGCGGTAATGATTGCTAAGCCTGCTGCCGCTCCTCGGCCGACCAATCCTCAAAGGGCTGAGAGACCCCGGAGAGAGTTCATCCGGTTGAGCATGACCTTGTCGCAGATCTTACCACAGTTACTCTCAACCAACTTAGTGACTGTCAGAGAAGCGCCGAAGTTCCCAAACACCGCATCTCCTAAGTACAACCCGAATGCTCGTTGTGCTTACCATTCAGATAGCCCGGGGCATTCTACTGATGACTGTTGGGCATTAAGGAGTAAGGTGCAAGACCTTATCGACGCGAAGGATATACAGTTCGAAGCGCCTGAGAGGCCAAATGTAGTTACTGCTCCTATGCCTCAGCATGGGGTAAATGCTGTTGACGAAGATGTTTGTGCTATTTCTGTGGATGATCTAGTCACCCCTCTGAAGATTGTCAAGAAGAACCTGCTGCTGGCCGGTTTATTTCCGGGTTGCAGTGAGGGTTGCCTGTTCTGTGCTGTGTCCCTATCTGGTTGTCCCTTGCTGAAGATAGGCATCCAAAGCCTAATGGATAGCAAGGAGATTCTGTTTAAGAAGTCTGCTGTTCAGTTGGTTCCGGTGGAAGAAGTTTCTGTGGTTACCATATTCAACAATCCGATCAAGGCTCTCCCGAAGAAGCCCGTCCAAATCACGACCGTCGCACCTATTGTTATCACTGTTCCGGGGCCCCTGCCCTATGTATCTGATAAAGCTGTCCCCTGGCATTATGGGGCAGATGTGTATGTAAATGGGATTAAACAAGAGTTCAACGCTGGCGCCAGCATCTGTGATATCACTGGCCCAACCAAGGTTACCCGCAGTGGCAGGCTCTTCTCGCCTGATATTGCACCGCCTGCTGCTCGAAGACCACTCCTCATAACTCCTACAAGTGTACCTGTTCCTATTGCTGATCAAGTTGTTTCTCCTGCTGCCGAGTCATCCAATGCTCGGGGCAAAGGAATTGAAGTTGAGCCTGCCCAGATGGAGGCACCTATACCTGTAACTGCTGAAGCCTCCCAACAAGAAATGGAGGAGATTCTAAAGATAATAAAGAAGAGTGATTTCAATGTTGTGGAACAGCTGGGGCACACGCCCTCCAAAATCTCCATGCTCTCTTTATTGCTGTGCTCCGAGGCCCATGCTAAGGCCTTAATCTCATTCCTCAAGACGGCCCATGTGCCACACGAAACATCTGCAGTCCAGTTCACTGATTGCGTAGCAAATCTGACAGCAGACAATGGCTTGGGTTTCTCAGATGCTGACCTGACCACGAAGGGAAGAGACCACAATGATGCCCTGCATGTCTCTATCGAATGCAGGGGCACTACTCTGGCACATGTATTGGTGGATACTGGTTCTTCTTTGAATGTGCTGCCCAAGAAGGCTTTGGACCGTTTAGATTGTGAAGGCCTGGAATTGAAACCCAGCAATATCATCGTCAGGGCCTTTGATGGTTCAAAGAGGATGGTTCATGGAGAGGTTGACATTCCGATTCGTGTGGGCTCTCAGGTGTTTGACTCTACATTTTATGTGATGGATATCCGTCCATCTTACTCTTGCCTATTGGGTCGACCTTGGATACATAAAGCTGGGGCAGTGACCTCTACCTTGCACCAGAAGCTGAAGTACCCCGTCAGAGGGAAGATCGTCACTGTGCAAGGAGAGGAGGAGTACATGGTGAGCCACCTGAATTCCTTCAGATACATTGAGATGGACGGGGAGTTCATTGAAACCCCCTTTCAGCATTTCGAGGAGGTGCTTCCAATGGCAACAGTAGCAGAAACAGCAGCAGAAGAATTTGTTCCCTTGAAGATGGCTTCCCTGAAGGATGCCCGGGTTGTGGTTCAGAAAGGTGAAAGCGCTAACTGGGGCAAGCTTCCAGACTTTACACAGAAGACTGACAAATTTGGGCTGGGTTTTACTACAGAGGGTCAGAAAGCTATGCGGAAAGCGAAGATCGGAAGACCTCCTGTGTTCACTACAAATCCAGGAGTGAATGCTGTTGGGGAAGACAATGAAGTGGACGAAGCAGAATTCAATAACTGGATCTACCCGACAACCGAAGGCGGATTGAACAATTGGATTGCCAAAGATCATACTCCTGTTACCTTTGTGACGCAGTAATAAATTTCTTTGTTTCGTTATTTTGTAATAAACAATAAATAAACTCTATGGCCCGGTGTCTTACCCGAGGCACCGGGGTTTCATTTGTGAGGGCATATAAATTGTCATTTGATATATCATGAATGAAAATCTTGGACGTTTTCTCGCATTACAAATCTTATGCTCCTTTTTTGTCTTTCTTTCCTTTACATATATTTCAAAACAGCTGTATTTACACACACACTCACTCATACAGGTTCCAATCCACTCTGGATCTCACTGATAACGACTCTGCTACTGCCAGTTATGACTTCGAAAATTCGATCAACTTAGCCGAAGACGAAGGTGAAGATGATTGTGAAGTGCCTGGTGAGCTTGCAAGACTGTTGCTTCAGGAAGAGAGGGCAATTCAACCCCATGAAGAGCCAGTGGAAACAATAAACTTGGGTACTGAGGCAGACAGGAAAGAGGTAAAGATTGGTGCCAACCTAAAGCTCAGCGTGAAGCAACGGTTGACTCAGATGCTGCATGATTATATGGAGATCTTTGCCTGGTCCTACGAAGACATGCCCGGGTTGGATACCGATATTGTGGTCCATCACTTGCCTACTAAGGAAGACTGCCCTCCGGTTAAGCAAAAGGTCCGTCGTATGCGTCCAGAGATGTCTGAAAAGATTAAAGCCGAGGTGATGAAGCAGTTTGATGCCGGGTTCCTCGCAGTGACTTCTTACCCTCAGTGGGTTGCTAATGTGGTGCCGGTACCTAAGAAGGATGGAAAGGTCAGAATGTATGTCGACTACAGGGATCTGAACAGGGCCAGCCCCAAGGATGACTTCCCTCTACCTCACATTGATGTCCTTGTTGATAATACAGCTCAGCACAAGGTGTTCTCTTTCATGGATGGTTTCTCAGGTTACAATCAGATCAAGATGGCACCTGAAGACATGGAAAAGACTACATTTGTTACTCAGTGGGGCACCTTCTGTTACAAGGTCATGCCATTCGGGTTGAAGAACGCTGGGGCAACCTACCAACGTGCCATGGTTGCTTTATTTCATGATATGATCCATCATGAGATAGAGGTGTATGTTGACGACATGATCGCAAGGTCCCAGACTGAGGAAGAGCACCTAGATCATCTGCAGAAGTTATTTGACCGGTTGAAACTGTACAAGATGAGGTTGAACCCGAACAAGTGCACCTTCGGGGTAAGATCGGGAAAGTTGCTAGGCTTCGTGGTCAGTGATAAAGGTATTCAAGTGGACCCTGCTAAGGTCAAAGCTATTCAAGAGATGCCAGTTCCTAAGACAGAGAAGGAAGTCAGAGGCTTTTTAGGACGCCTGAATTACATCGCTCGGTTCATCTCACACCTAACTGCTACCTGTGAACCAATCTTCAAGCTGCTGAAGAAAGATCAGGTAGTACGTTGGAACGATGAATGTCAGGCTGCTTTTGACAGAATCAAAGAGTATCTCCAAGAACCACCTATCCTTATGCCACCGGTTGAAGGGAGACCTCTGATATTATACCTGACAGTACTTGACAACTCAATGGGGTGTGTACTGGGGCAGCATGACGAGTCTGGCCGAAAAGAGCACGCCATTTATTACCTTAGCAAAAAGTTTACCGACTGTGAGACCCGATACTCACTGCTTGAGAAAACTTGCTGCGCTTTGGTATGGGCTGCTCGCCGGCTGAGACAGTATATGCTGACTCACACTACCTTATTGATCTCAAAGATGGATCCTATAAAGTACATATTCGAAAAGCCTGCTCTGTCTGGGAGAATTGCAAGATGGCAGATGATCTTGACGGAATACGACATTCAGTACACAACCCAGAAAGCCATCAAGGGGAGTGTATTGGCAGACCAATTGGCACATCAGGCCGTAGATGATTATCAGTCAATGAACTTCGAGTTTCCAGATGAGAGCATCATGATAGTAACTGACTGTGAAGTACCTGGACCGGATGAAGGACCTGAGCCAGGATCCCGATGGTCTATGCACTTTGACGGAGCCTCTAACGCTTTGGGAAACGATATCGGTGCCATAATCATATCACCTCAAGGTACTCATACTCCGCTTACTGCCCGGCTATGTTTTAACTGTACCAACAACATGGCGGAGTATGAGGCGTGCATCATGGGTCTTCAAGCTGCGATCGACCTAAGAATCAAGTTTCTGAGTGTCTTCGGAGATTCCGCTCTTGTGATCAATCAGATTAAAGGAGAGTGGGATACGAAACATCCGAATCTTATTCCTTACAGAGAATGTGTGTTTACCTTGATCCCCCACTTCACAGAGATAACCTTTGAACACTTCCCGAGAGAAGAGAATCAGCTGGCAGACGCGTTAGCTACAATGTCTTCTATGTTCAAAGTTAAATGGGATAATGAGGCTCCCCGGATCATCATCTGGAAACTGGACGAACCGGCATACTGTTGTGATCTCGAGACTGAATTGGTGACTGAGAAGCCTTGGTACCATGAGGTGAAGAGATATCTGGAAGCTCAGGAGTATCCTAAAGGTGCATCTGTCAATGATAAGAAGTTTCTGAGAAGGTTCGCAGCAAAGTTCTTCCTTAGCAACGACATCTTGTACAAGCGAAACCATGATTCAACCTTACTGCGCTGTGTGGATAAGAATGAAGCAGAAAGGATCATGGAAGAGCTACATGAAGGGACCTTTGGTACACATTCCAGTGGGCACACTATGGCTAAGAAGATCCTTCGGGCAGGATATTACTGGTCCACAATGGAAGCTGACTGCTACCAACATTCCAGGACATGCCATAAGTGCCAGATTTATGCAGACAAGGTGCATGTTCCTCCAGTCCCTCTGAATGTTCTGACTGCACCTTGGCCTTTTGCAATGTGGGGCATTGATATGATTGGTGAGATCAGACCTACGGCATCTAATGGGCATCGTTTCATCCTAGTGGCGATTGATTATTTTACGAAGTGGGTCGAAGCAGCATCCTATGCTACGGTAACCAAGACTGTTGTGGCACGGTTCATTCGACATAATCTGATCTGTCGGTACGGCGTCCCAGAGAGAATTATTACAGATAACGGTACCAATCTGAATAACAAGATGATCGCTGAGCTCTGCGAACAGTTCAAAATACAGCACCACAATTCTTCTCCTTACAGACCGAAGATGAATGGGGCTGTAGAAGCAGCAAATAAGAACATCAAGAAGATCGTGCAGAAGATGACAGTAACTTATAAGGATTGGCACGAGATGTTACCGTTCGCTCTACATGGGTACCGTACCTCAGCTAGGACATCAACCGGGGCAACTCCTTTCTCTTTGGTTTACGGTATGGAGGCAGTCTTACCGATCGAAGTGCAAATACCCTCTCTCCGGATAATGAAGGATGCAAACCTGAATGAGGATGATTGGATCCAGACACGACTTGATCAGCTCAACCTCATTGATGAAAAGAGACTTGCTGCTATTTGTCATGGTCAAACGTATCAGAAACGGATGATCAGGGCATTTAACAAAAAGGTCAGACCACAGGAATATCAAGTTGGGGATCTGGTAATCAAGCGAATCATCCTTCCTCAGAGTGATCCTAGGGGCAAATGGACCCCTACGTACGAAGGGCCATTTTTGGTTAAGCATGTATTCTCAGGAGGAGCAATGATTCTAACCAACATGGATGGTGACGACCTTCCTCACCCCGCCAATGCAGACATAGTAAAAAGATACTACGCATGAAAAAAGACCCGCTAGGCTGACATGCCTAGGCAAAAATTAGGGCTTCCCGTCGAACCAAAAGGGTTCGGGCAAAATGAAGGGATGAAATAAAAAAAATCTATACACCCGGCAAGTCGAAAACCTGAAAAGGCGGCTTGGGCAAAAATGGGTATCCCGGTGGACTGAAAACCCGAAAGGGCGGTCCAGGCAAAAGTTAGGGATAAAAGCGTAATACTATGTCTCGTTGATCACTTTGCATCCAGAATCCGGTATCTACACCAAGTTCAGACGGCATCGATCAGTCAGCTTCACCTTCAACCAAGGTCATCAAGTGATGAGACGCTCGGAGTTATAATGGCAATAGCGGAGTTGAAACCCAGTGGGATCATTCATTTCACACAGCTGTTTTATTTTCTTTTGTACAAAATTTGTATAAAAACTCTTTTGCTCGGCGGCGTTCTCTTACTAGGACGTCAGTTTCTTGTACACAAAACGCCTATTTTCAGGCCATTCAAAATCAATACAAATATACTTTTCAGTTAAAAGTGCCAATTGTTTTTCTTTTTCTGTTTTGTTTTGCGAAGAACGTCCAAGGTTCAATTTGTGATATATGCATTGACAATAATTTACTAGCTCATAAATATTTGCATACGAAACAAAGGATTAATTACAGGTGACACTAGAAACAGGGGAAATAAAGAGTTGTCCAAGCAATCTAATTGTTCTATCCTCCAAGGTACCAAGGTAGGTTCAGCTAAAGAACATGACCAGTACATCTTAATTCCCCAGAGAGTAAGTCAGCAGTCAGTGCATTCTTCTCCAAGCAGAATTATCAAATCTCAAGGAAGTTGAGTATCCTCCAGTAGATCTCAATACTCCCCCAGCAGCCATGTACACATATTCTTAACAAGCATCCCCGGCAGTCTTGGTCTAAAGATTGTTCCCAGGCGGCATATCAAATATTCAAAGGAATCACTTCCCCGCAGTCAAAACTTCCCCAGAAGAGTCCAATCCAGTTTCCCCAGGAAAATTGGAATTTATCTCCCCAAGCAGTAAGCTTATCCCCAGTAGATTCTGGAAGCTTATCCCCGCAGAGCACGAACGCGTCGTCCGGCTTTATTCAAAGAGTTATTTCCTCAACAGGATATAACTAGGTTATCCTCAGCCAAAAGCCATGGAAAGAGCGTCCCCGACGAAGTTCTCTTACCCCCAGCGAAGTCTATCAATACTTCCGATACAGCAAAGATATCCTCAGCAAGGTATTATCAACACTCAGCAAAAGTATCTCTCTCCCCACAGAGTATCGCTCCCCAGCAAGATCGCTAGAGTATTTTTCTCCCCGCAGAATCTTCCATTCGCCAAGTTTATCCCCCAACGGAGTCATCTTCTCCTATCGGTATTCTTGCAGTTATCATCCCCAGCAGGAGTAAAAGCTTATTCTCCAACATCAGCCCAGGATATGACTTCCCGGCACCCGTCAAGGATTTACTTTCCTAGACGAAAACACATTCATAAAACATCACATACATCATTATAGCATGCATAGACGCATCATATCATACAAATCTCATTTATGTTGAGAACATCATTGCTTGATCCATATCATGCATTGCATATGACTGACCTTTACCTTTCAGGAAAGATTCAGTTAAATTCTCCATCATATCTCAAGACCTAGACCGGTTCAGTTAATCAACTCCAAAGATTTCTTATCCAGTCCAAGGCCTTCTCTAGTCCAGCTAAATCGACTCCCAACAGATTTTTCTGATGAAGACTCAGTAGAAGTTATTCAGGTTTTTCTCAGACGTCCGCTTTTGAGATTATAATTTCCTATGGTTCTCTCCCCGACGGTGCGTGAGATGATAATTCCATTTCAGATTATAATTTCCTATGGTTCTCTCCCCGACGGTGCGTGAGATGATAATTCCATTTCAGGTTATAATTTCCTATGGTTCTCTCCCCGGCGGTGCGTGAGATGATAATTCCATTTCAGGTTATAATTTCCTATGGTTCTCTCCCCGACGGTGCGTGAGATGATAATTCCATTTCAGATTATAATTTCCTATGGTTCTCTCCCCGACGGTGCGTGAGATGATAATTCCATTTCAGATTATAATTTCCTATGGTTCTCTCCCCGACGGTGCGTGAGATGATAATTCCATTTCAGATTATAATTTCCTATGGTTCTCTCCCCGACGGTGCGTGAGATGATAATTCCATTTCAGGTTATAATTTCCTATGGTTCTCTCCCCGACGGTGCGTGAGATGATAATTCCATTTCAGGTTATAATTTCCTATGGTTCTCTTCCCGACGGTGCGTGAGATGTTAATTCCATTCCAGGTTTTTCTCAAACGTTCGCTTTTGAGATTATAATTGCCTATGGTTCTCTTCCCGATCCTGCGAAGATGGTAATTCCCACCAAGATTTTCTCAACGAGCGTTGTTGAAGTTAAAGTCACCCAAGGTTCTCTTACTGTTCATGCTAAGGTAGTAACCATCCCTGGTTCATTCATCACCGTTTGAAGCTCCAGATCCAGCTCCTGTAACCAGTCAGGACACATCTATACCAAGCATCTGAAAATCAGCTCCTGCAACGTGTCAGGTAATCATTTTCTGTTTTACAGGTATGCAGGTTCCCGCTAAGGAATCTCTTATACGATCAACATCCAGATGGCATCTATAAGCCCATCATCCTATCCATCAGTCTCTAAATGGCATATATAAGCCCATTTCCATCACACTGCTACTATATGAGCGCAAATTTCTGGGCACTCTAGTGTTCAATCATCTTCTACCCTCGGATTACGAAAGGCACGTCAGCCAATCTGCATCCTCAGGTCTAAGAAGATTGAACATGGGCAACTGTTGTACCCCAAAATTTGCCCTCCCATATTCTCCAAGAAATTGCCAAGTCCAGCTTCAAAATCTCCCCAAGGGTTGCACAGTGCAAGAGCCTCCTGAACAGTCAAAATTAGGGTTTTGGTTCTGATCAAGAAAATGAAGTTTCCAAAGGTCCAATCAAGTCTCACATGCCTACAAATATGGTCAAGTATCCTCATATCAAGTTTCAAGACTTTCAGCACAAAATTGCACAGTCAGAAACCCTAATTGCACTATAGTCAACTGTAGGGGCAAAATGGTCATTTGACAGTCAAAAGTTCAAATTTTTGGTCAACATATCATTTTGAAGCCACAAACATCATTTGATCAATGCTTGATCATGATTCTCAAAGCTTGGCTCAAAAATCATCAAGATGCAAAGGTTTCCTTATTTGGACAGCTGAAAAAGTCAACTGTAAATTGACCAGGGCATAACTTTCACATGGATTATCAGAAAAATTCCATCCAAAGCTCATTTTGAAGAGAAAGACATTTACTACAACTCATCTTCATACTTCAAGTCCAAGAAATGCTCTCACAAAAAGTTATCAACTTCAACATTATAGGTCATTTTCAAAAGTCAACAAAAAGGGACTTTAAGTCAAAGGCCATAACTTGAGATTGGTAAATCAAAATGACATGGGACCAAAGGAATTGGTTAGAGGACTCAAAGACCTTTCCAAAATGTCCAAGAACATGAGAAAAGCTTAAAAATTGAGCAAGATATGCCTTGTGGAAGTTGGGAAATTTTTGGATATTTTGAAAAGTCAACATTGGTTCAAATGACCTAAAATTGCTAATGGGCCCATTTTTCTTCCACAATTCATCATCCCAAGCATGTGCACGACCACTTGGCCCAAAGGGAAGTATTTCTTCATTTTTTATTTATTTATTTGAATTTTTATTAATAATAATTCATTTAAATCAAATTAAATACATGAAAAATATTTAACCTAGGTTTTACAATCTTTTTGTGCATGAAATCTACTCAATAATTCGTGTATAATTAAATAGGGAAAGATTTGGAGAGAATTGATCATGATTTGTACAAAAACACATGGAAAATATTTGAAAAAAAGATCTTGAAAATCAAATCTTTCAAAGTCATGAATGCCAAGCTTTTTGTTTGATTTCTTTAACCTAATTCACTCTTACATATACAAGGATCACAACCCTAATGAGATTGACCACGCAGCTGCTCAGAAAACCCTTGCACAAACTTGCATTTTTTCAAGAAAACTCCATAACTGAAAACACACTTGCAGGTCGATTCAAGCCTCCAAACTTGTTCCATTAGCTTGCCAGGGTTGTTAGGAAACGATTCCAATCAAAAACTCAATCCCACACTCAAAGAATTGGTAATTCGAGGGTGAACTGTGTCACTTTTCTTGCATAATCGTATTCTATTATTGAGACCATATCATTGCATTTTATTCATGGATTTGCACTAATTACTTTGTTCTGAAGCTAACTGCACAGTTTGATTGAAGTTTCATGCCCTATATGAGGAATCGCCATTAGAGATATCTAGGGTTCCAAGGTTTTTAATTTAGGCATTTTCTATTCCTGTAAAATTGAGACATAATAATGCCATGAACGAAGTCAGCAGGTTGGGACGAAGAGGTTGAGACCATCGCGCCAAATTTCTGAGGCCACATGGCCTAATCGCTATTATTAAAATCAGCATATTTTGAGGGGGTTTAAAACCCCCGTTAAATGTTTGTTAATTTGTTTCAGGAAATCCCCAACGAAGAAGACGATGCAGTGGCAGCCAACGATTGGTCAATTTGAATTTTCGCGCTGGAAATCCACTAACCCATATTCTTACTTTATGTTATTTGTGTGTTATTTAATAAACAAAACGCATTGAGTGCTTCAGTGGTAAAGTTGGTGAGTATTAATCCTCATGACCTGGGTTCGAGCCCCAGGTCTTCACTATCTTAATATTACTTTCCAATTAATCTTCACATGCAGCTTCAGTATAAAGGCACACCATACACCTCCAAATCAAGCTTGCCACGTCCATCTCAAGATCAATCACAAGGCTGAGAGTTAGAGAACATCATGGATCCAGGTCAACGCGTGTGTATGCTCCCAGAAAAAATCAACAAGGTCATGCTAAATGGGCCAGAATTATTGGACTTAACCTCCATATTGGGGACTGATACCCCCTAGGTTTGCCATTTTAAATATTTTCTTTTGCATTATTTCTATTCTTATTTTAATTATTGAGTTTAATTAATTTATTATTTTCACAAAATATAAAAAAAACCATAAAAATCAGAAAAGAGAAAAAAAAATTATTTTTATTTTTAGTGTTTTCCTAAATAAATTATATTAATTCATAAATTGATTAGTTTTAAATTAGGTTTAACTTTAACCTTTTTTTTAATAAAAAATCTAAAAAACATAGAACTAGGGTTTAATTAATTTTTATCCTTTTTTTCTTTTTCACAATAATTAAATAATTAAATATTTATTTTTATAATTAAATTTGTATATAAAAATTAGGGTTAATTTAGGTTAAAATTCAATGTTTTCTTAATAAATTAAAAGCCATTAGAATTAGGGTTAGTATTTATTTCAATTAATTCTTTTTTCATTAAAATTCTAAAATACTAAAAAATACCAAAAACATCTCCTTTTCTTTTTAATTAATTAATTAATTCCATGTAATTTTAATTTTGCAAAAAGGGTCCAACGCCCTCGTTTCGATTTAACTCTTATTCGCATATTTATTTTATAATATTTATGTATCTCTCTCAAGGCCATGTAACCTTTTAATTTAATTCTTTATTTACTTTATTTATTTATTTTCTGTCAAATCGGGTTCGAGAAATTTTGGCGATGTGGACCCGCGCCTTTTGTAATAGCTTAGAAATTTTTACTTTCCCGCAATATTTTTAAAACTGTTAACAAATGGCATGAAAGAATGTATGGACCAAAATAAAAACAAGCGTAGAACACCAATAACATGACAAGATAAATGCAAATGAAAACGACACACAAATCACACACCACCCCTAGGGTACGCCTCACTGTTGCCTTGCCTCGAAAGGTGATCGTCGAGTAGAGGATGTCTTAGTAAGTCCTCATGATCCGGGAACCTGGCATGAGGGTAGCTTCTAAGGTGTCTTCCCATTGCTCTGGTGATCACCATGTCCCTAAACTCGAATTGACCCGAACACCTCCAACGGTGGTGCTACCTACCTCTCAATGGTGGGATGGCACTACTTTAAAGGACCTCTACACAGACGAATTCCTTAGGGTAGGTAGACGACTCTAGATACTTGCTCTAATTTCAAAACAAAATTCAAAAATACTTTTCGCACCGACACATTTTCAAAAAGTTTTCGAAAGCAATTTTTCAAACACTCTTGAGGACCGATACAAGAGTCGAACTGGAATTTTCAAAGAAACTTTTTTTAAAACCCACAGTTGAAAAGCAAACAAACCATTTTGAAAACACAATGAGCAAGTATCTAAGAGCCCATGGATAACCATGGATAGAAAGGGTGCTAACACCTTCCCTTTCTATAAATCTACCTCCCGAACCGAGAGCAATCTCTTTAAGGAATTTTTCTGTGCTTTTGTCCTTTCCATTTGGAGAAAATAAAAGACGGTGGCGACTCTTGCTTCCGCGACATTTCGCGAACCAGCGTTAAACAGTCAGTTCCAGATCCACCGATCACACATATCATGGCCCATTTTTGAAGGCAACAAGTGGATTGTAACCCTAGGGGTGCAAGTGTGCAAGGTGTTTGATTTTCATGCATTTTTATCTTTGATTAGGTCGAGCTATTTGTTGATTTGAATTTTTGCATACAAACCCTAATTCTCTAATCATGGCATAATTGAAAGCGTAAAGTGCGAGAATTTAAAATTCTAAGCTATTACAACATGATTATAGGGATGGGGGTACAATTTTGAATGGAGGTATTTGACAAGAAATATAAACCTTAATTTACTATTACATCCAAATTGAATTTAATTGCATAAATATTAAATGGACAATATTTAAATGATCAAAATAAATAAATATATCAAATAAATAAATGAATTATGCAAAAAGGTTTTTATTTACCTATGTATGTAAAAGTATTTCTAATGTAAAAAGTATAAATAAATAAATAAATAAAAAAGATTAACTTTATTTGTTTAAGGGTAAACCCTAATTTCTTTAAGAAAATAAATACAATATATTATTTATATACAATAAAATATATTAATATGTACAAAGATAAAATATACTCAAAAAAAGTATTTTTTAGTATAAATAATAATAAAAATAAAATTGTAATATTTTTGTATTTTTATTCTAAGTATATATATATATATATATATATATATATATATATATATATATATATATATATATATATATATATATATATATATATATATATATATATATATATATATATATATATATATATATATATATATATATATATATATATATATATATATATATATATATATATATATATATATATATATATATATATATATATATATATATATATATATATATATTATATATATATATATATATATATATATATATATAATATAAAATAAAATATATACAAAAATAAATTATATTTTTAATAATATTTTCAGTGTAAATAAAAATAAGAAATAAAAATAAAAGTATGATTTCCATATTATTTTTAAGTTTAAACAAATAATATAAAAGTATTAAAAATGTTTTCTATATTAGAAAAATTAAAATAAAATGCCAAATAAATGTAAAAAAATATGAAAATGTTTTTTGAGCATTTTTTATGTTTGGAAATAAATAAACAAAATCAAAAATGCAAAAATATAATTATTCAAGAAATTGGGCCAGGGGGTGCAAAAATGAAAAGAAAAAAAAGAGGGTGTCAAAAGCAAACAGGCCAAGCCCAGCCCAAATCTTCATCTTCAACCTCCAGCATTTTGAAAAAACGCGCGCCTGTTGTACAAACTTGGACATCCTGTATACATGATCTATTGCAAAAACTCACAACATCAAACTTGTAGAGAATTTCAAGACGATTCCAACCTATAAATAACTAGTCCTAACTCTCAAAGACCAGAGAGAATTTCTCTGGCTCTAAAATTTGACCTAGTTTTTTCAGCATGTTCATGGATGAAATTCTCCTAGCACACTTAATATAAATGAAAACTGAGCATATGTACAACTTCATGGCAATGAACACTACATTTTCTATTCACAAACCTAAGGCTAAATGTTCCTAAATAGAGAGATAGAAAGTGAAGAAAAACCTGTTTCAGTTGGATTCGTGTAGGGCAATGCAGTGCTTCTCAACAAGTTTTGAGGTGTCTGGTAGCTTGCCTGAACTTCACTTGATCTTTTCCAATAGCTAGGTTGCCTTGAATGTCCCTAATCAGCCTATAGAACTCAACCTGCACAAGCTTGAAATGAAAATGGTTAACACTGTAAATGGAGTTACAGTTGGTAATGGAGGTTTGGGATAGCTTGAGTGAGTTGAATGGAAGGTGTTTGAAGCAACTTGGGGAAAAACGCACGAGCCAAATGAGCTGGAGAACTCAAGTTGCAGCAACTGCCCTGTTTTGCCAAAGAAGTGTGATTTCTGGCTATGGGGTGTTTTGGGGCTCAAGCACTCGTGTTTCTGGCTCAAAGGGTTGTGTGAAAGATGTTTGAAATCTTTGTGTAAGTTTGTCTTTGCTGGTTTTCAAGTTCTAAGCATTTGGCAAGTTTTCTTGTTTTTGAAGCAAGAAAGTGGAAGTTGTAATTACAGGCCTGTACAAGCCATCAAATATGCTGTATAAAATCCTCTTGGTCCCTGCAATTTGCGGATTTGATTTGGCTTTTGAGATCTTGGCTCTATGCTTAAAGATCATGGTTTGACATAAAGCACACTTTTGCAAAAATGGGAATTTGCCTTTTTCTACTTAAGGCCTAATCTTGTGTACAATATCCAAATGGCCAAAACAAAAGCTTAGACTGATGGATTTGAATTTAATTCAGGAGTGTGAAGTGGTTTATAGGCCTTCAAACTAGTACAAGGCATGCTGGTTTGAAAATGCCACTTGAGTGAACATGAATTTGCCATGGATACAAAGTGAGTTTTGACCAACTTCAAGCATTCGATTATCCCTAACCACAAATTTGTTTGAGGAATTCTTGGACAATTTTTAAAGCTTGCAACATGATCTATAATCCATATTTGAAATGCAACTTGAAACTCCAACTGGAACTATGTGAAAAATGGCCAAGAAGATAGGTCAAAATCCTGCCTAAACTAGGGCAAAATTTCAATAAGTTAAAAGTTTTAGGGACCCTTGTTCCAAAAATCATAACTTGAGATCCAAGCTTCTTTTGAGAAAACTTTGTGAATCAAAGTTGTATACTTTTTGGAGGACTACAACTTTCATGTTGTAAGTTTTGTTTGAATCCATTTGCATCATGATGAAAATGTGGGACAAAGTTAGGAAAAATTAAGAAAATTTCATAACTTAGAAAAATTCTAAGTTATGAAATTTTTTCAATTTCAAACCCTAATTTGCAATTTTGGGTTTCTTGATGAACAAGTTTCATAATTTGACACATCTTGATGAAAAATGACCCTTGGCACTTGATTTTGACCAAAAAGTCAAAGTTTGACTTTTCAGTGTACAATCAAATTTTGATCAGTTGACTGAAAAATTCATCTGTCAATCCCATGCATTTGAGATCTTTTGAACTTTTTGAATAAGTAAAGATGATTCCATTGAGTCCTTGAGTCCATGGTTGAACCTAATTTGCCATTGGTTAGGTCAAATAGTCAGAAATTGCCTTTGTACAGTCAAAACCCTAAAAATGACCATTTTACCCTTTTGGTGATCTGATCAAATTTCTTGTGGAATTATGGTCCAAACTTGATCCAATGATTAATATGAGTTTATAATGTTAATGTGGGTCAAAATTCATGAGGTTTGACTGTAAATTAGCCACAATTGACTTTTTCCCCAATACATCATGATTTCTAGGTCAACTGTCCAATTGAATGGGCAAAAACTTGATTCAAGGCTTGAAACTTGGTATGGACAAACTTATGAGTCCAAAAAGAAGTATGAAAGTCAATTTAAGCATTGAAGGTCCACAAATCCCTGTGCAAACTCAAACCCTAGTTTATGTCATCAGTGCAAGGAGATGTCTTGAGCAGAGCAAACCCTAGCTTGATCTTGAGTTCCAAGAGCCTTGTGAGGGAAAATGTTGATAACATGAGAGGGAAAATTTTGGGGTACAACAATGTCCAATAGTGTTACATGCATTCAGAGATGCCTTCTCCAAGGCTGTCACATAGCCTGCGCCTACTCTGCAACCCATGCCACCTCTTATTCACCAATTGGGATGGTGACACCTTTCCATTTTGTACTCTTTCTCCAAGTCCAATGGCGCCTCCCATCATGTCTAATCGTGTTACATGCATTCAGAGATGCCTTCTCCAAGGCTGTCACATAGCTTGCGCCTACTCTGCACCTACACTGTAACCTCTAAGGCTCCTCCTATCACGTCCAATAGTGTTACATGCATTCAGAGATGCCTTCTCTAAGGCTGTCACCTAGCATGCGCCTACTCTGCAACCCATGCCACCTCTTATTCGTCAATGGGGATGGAGACACCTTTCAAATTTGTACTCTTTCGCCAAGTCCAATGGCGCATCCCTTCATGTCTAATCGTGTTACATGCATTTAGAGATGCCTTCTCCAAGGCTTCCACCTAGCTTGCGCCTACTCTGCACCTACATTGTAACCTCTAAGGCTACTCCCATCACGTCCAATAGTGTTACATGCACTCAGAGATGCCTTCTCCAAGGCTGTCACCTAGCCTGTGCCTACTCTGCAACCCATGCCACCTCTTATTCGCCAATGGGGATGGCGACACCTTTCAATTTTGTACTCTTTCTCCAAGTCCAATGGTGACTCCCTTCATGTCCAATCGTGTTACATGCATTCAGAGATGCCTTCTCCAAGGCTGCCACCAAGCCTGCACAAGAGTGACACTTATCATGCATGCATGCACCCACCTACCACCTCACTTACTCTATGAAAAAAAATTGCCTATAAATACAAAGCATTACATAATTCTCTCGCATCCACAATCTTCTCACTCTCTGCTACAAACTCTTTCATAATCTCTTACAATTTCAAACTCTTTCATAATCTCAGGCATTTTCAACAATGGCTCTTCTCACAATTGGCGATTCTCACAGAGGCACAAAGGACAACATTGCAGCATTTGTAAGTTTCTTTTATAGTTATACATTTTTCATACTTCTAGTAATGCTTTGTTCATCTTACTTACTCTTACACCTTTTACATTATTAACTTAGGATACCAAAAGATTCAGAATCCGATCACACAACTACCTTGCTCCAGACCCATTGATCGTACCATATCTAGAATACGCAGGTTTTGGAAACGTTATAAAGATCTCGAACTGCACAATTGATTCAAAGTTCATACTTGCAATGTTGGAAAGATGGAGACCAGAGACCCATACATTTCACCTACCAATAGGTGAATGTACCGTCACGCTAGAGGACGTGTACATGTTATTGGGTCTCCCTGTCGACGGTAAGGCCGTTAACGGGTCGGTTCAACAACCCAATTCTCTATGTGAAGAATTGTTGGGCAGGGATATGGTTGAAGGTGGTGGTGCGAGAGGTCAGGGTATACTACTAACTGAGCTAAAAAATCATTATGCGACTCTGGAATTAAACGAAAATCTCTCTGAGCTAGCCAAGGTAATAAAAGCTAGAACTTATATAATGATACTATTTGGAACCTTTTTATTTCCCGAAAGTACGGGAAATAGTGTAAACTTTATGTATTTAAATTTACTTAGAGACTTCGAAAAAACTAGAAAGTATAGTTGGGGTTCTGCTGTTTTAGCCCACCTATACAGTTCCTTGTGTAAAAATGCAATCAAGGAAAAATGTACCTTTTATGGCTGCGCTTTTTTACTTCAAGCCTGGGGTTGGTGGAGGATGGAGTCCCTAAACCCCGTCAACAACAACACAGTCGTTTTACCATATGCAACAAAGTAAGTCATCGAGTTATATCATTTATTACTATTCATCTCCTCACCAAATATATGATAAAAATAAAATATTTTTCATTTCCTTTAGGTATTGCGTGAGGGGTATGGATTACGGCAAGAATCCAAGATTCAATGTCGCACTATACCGCAATCTATTGGATCACCTTGGCCCGGATAATGTACGTCGTACCTTTCAACTTTTAAATTATTTATACATTAAGTTTTCATTAACCTGATTTAATTTTATCTACAGTTTATCTGGAGACCATATTTGGGTATGGGCCATGAACCAAACCCCGAGGATGTAGCGATTTGGAGCGTAAAGACTGCAATCATATGGTTCAATGTTGTGTAGATGCACCACAGTGACCGTGTGAAGATGCAGTTTGGAATGCATCAAGAGATACCCAGCGATCCGACTTGTTTGTCCCCGTGGCATCTCAAAAGGGTCGACGGCCAATAGGGTCTTACCAACTGGAAAGACTTTGCTCCAGAATGGTGTAAAATGTGGCAGAGGCGTCACCGACATGTCTTACAATTCCCAGTTTTCCTCAACCATGGTAATATGCGACACACGGATCAATATTTATCTTGGTACAAATCGGTTAGTACCCCTGAGATGCACGTGTCTCGTCCAAGGTATTTGGTTGAACCACAAACACAATGGGCACAACCCTCATTTCCCCAACAACAAACCCAACACACATCAACCTCCCACCAACCCCCCAAACAAAACAGAACCACAAACACCCAACCACAGTCACCACCTCAGTACCAATACCCCCATATGCCTCACACCCAACTGCAGTTTCAATCACAATACCAACACACCTGCATACCCCACACACAATTTCAGTCTTCTGCATATCCCAATATGGGCCCCTCAACATCCAACCTTATCCCTGATCTGGGAATGTCAGAAGATTATGAACCAACCGACCAAACTTACCATCAACCACAATATCACCAAACCACCCAACATCCTCAATACCAAACACCCTAAGATCCATTTCCTTTCTACCCCCCGTACTCAGATGACCAATGCTACAGACCAACCATAGAACCCCACCTACCGACTACACGACCAAACTTTAAGGGTATGGGTAACCGACTGTACCAAAGCGGATCTTCTAGATATGGAGATATGACTGATTTCATGGATCTGGAACGCATTGACTTCACTGGGCCATCAACCCTGCCACAACAGGAAACGCGATGAAACCCAGCACGGGAAAGGCGGGGACAGGGATGCGGAACCGGGGGTCATTACCGGGTTCCGGGGGACCACTGATTAATCTGTTTTTTTTACATAATACTTATATGTGTAATCATATTTTGTAAATAAAAAGTCAATTTTGGTGATCCTATATCGAATACGTAACACACCGCATTGAAAAAAAAACGCGAAAATTGCCCTAGAAAATGCACTAAGGCGCCATCTCACTTGGCTTAGGGCAAGCCCTAAGCACCTAGGAGCCAAGTGAGATGGAGCCTCCCCTTAAAAAATAGGTGTAGGCGCCAAGTGAGATGGCTCCTCCTTTGGGGAGTCATCTGAAATATGGTTATTTGCGTAATTTTTTCCGAAACATGGTTATTTGCGATTTTTTTTAATACATGGTTATTCCAAAAAGAATTCTACATTTGTTGTGTTTCCTTAATGATAATGTTGTGTATCCATAATGATAATATTGTGTGTGATAAGATTTAATTATAATAAGTGGCCTAATATTTATTTTTAGCAACTTTTTATTTTTAATTTTGATTTATCTGATTTTAGATTTTTTTTAATTTTTTTTCTTATTATAAAAAATTCGGTCATGCACTCAAGAACCAAAGATATTGATATCTAGCATCATTTTCTCTGTGAGCACGTTCTTCAAGGAGATGTCGAAGTTACTTTTATAGATACTCATAATCAACTCACGGATATATTCACAAAATCTTTGGCAAGAGATCCTTTCTTCAAAATCCAAAGAGAATTGGGAATTTTGAATGAAAAAGACTTATAATAATCGGTACATATATTTATTTATTTAAATTTTCATAATTTTTTCTCTTTTTCATCTATAAATCTATGATATAATTTGTTTTTGAATGAAAAGTTGTGATCACATGATGCTTAAATATGTTATATAGATGTTACATAACTTTTTATGTGTTTATATTTGGTATATTTCATGTTAAAAAGCTATTGTTTTTTGTATTTGGCAAAAACCTTTTGCGGAAATCGATTACCATAAAACTAGAAATTGATTTCCTGGGACATTTTTATACTTCCTCGCCTCTGGAAATTGTGTTTTATGTGGCAGAAATCGATTACCCCTTTATGGGAAATCAATTTCATGTACAATATCTTGTTTTATTTTTTAAACTTTTTTTCATTTAAGTTGTTTGGTTCTTTTAATTGTTAGTCTAATTTCATCTCTCTTCTTTCTCATCTTCCATCTTCTCTCTTAGGAACTCACACTCATTAGCACCTATCATTTACTATCCACTAAAATTTCTCCACTTACCAACTCAATCCACTTAAATCTCATTATCATAAAACCAAAATATATCCTCCTCTCTCACCTAAACTCAAATAAGTCTTTTTTCAGAATCACTTATTCTCTCTCAAAACCAAAAATGAAAATTCTTCGCAAACCCTAACTTCTCCAAGCTCCTCCATGGCACCTCCAAGACAATCAAGAGGAAAGGCAAAGATGGGTGAAAGCTCCAATACTAATGATTCTGACTCAAAACAAGTTCAACATACTGTGCAACAAATGAGATTATTGGAAAATTACATACTGAAGGCTATACTCCTTCCAAAATTCAGTAAGTTTGAAACCTTTCCTGCTAATAGTTTAACTTTTCCTACTTTGTTAGAAACTCAATGGGTTGTGGAATTTGTATCTTATTTTAGAATGTATTATCCTGATTTGATTAGAGATTTTACTCTCACCTTACTATTTACCTAGGCTGTTCTTTTAGTATTTTGGTTAGAGGTAAAAATATTACTATCATTAGAAGAATTTGGTGCTTGCTTAGATGTTTCTTATGAAGGTATCAAAATTGCTCAGTTATACTCCCTACTATTCAGGTTGGGAAGATTGCAATAAGATGACTTATTTCTTTAGCATTTGTCGGATCCCGCAACAAGATTTTATGCCCGACAAACTCGTTCTTCCTCTACCAATTTGTTTGTTTCGAATAAAAATTTGTCGGTAAGTGACCATATGATTCACTATTTTCTTGCTTATGTGCTTGTTCCAAAAGGGAACAACTACACTAAAATAGGCGATATGGAAATGATGCTTCTTTGTTCCATATAAAGGTAAATTGGGCTTATGTAATTCTCTGACACATGGAATACTCCAAAATCTTAATAAGTGGTTATCCTTATGCAAGAGCAATAACAAGGATTTTAGAAAATGGTGTCCTTACTTTGTGTTGGGAACCGTCATAGAAAATGGGAAAGACTAGTGTAATCACTAGTAGGAATTGTTTGAGGAATATGGGAATATTGAAGGATGTTAATGGAATATTTAAGTATGCCTATGAAGAAGACGTGTATGCTTCTCCTCCCTCTTCTGAAGGTTTCTATACCATGGAGTTTATCTACAACAAATTACATGAGATGGATCTTTGTCACTCATCCGAACTTAGTGTTATCCATAATGACCTTAACCTTCTCAAGCAACAAAACTATCACCAAAGTGAGGATAAAGAAGAAGAAGAGGAAGAGGAAGAAGGGAATGAGGAGAATAAAGAAATGAATGAAAGTGATTAATATGTTTCTATATCATTTGTTATGTTTTCTTTCAATGTTGTTCTATGTTTAATTTTATGTTTATGCTTTCTAAAACAATGTTATTTCTATGTTTTCAAGTCGTTTGTTGTGATTGATAATTACGCTAATGTTTCTCTGTGTCTTGTTTGTTAGATTATACTTGGTTATTGTGCTTAATGTTTCAATCTTGAAACTTTTCCCATCCTTTTTGCTAATAACAAAGGGGGAGAAGTTATTATGTTATTATGGTATTGCTTTCTCTAACAAATTATGCAGCAAAACTTAAATTATAAAGAAAACTCTAATAACATTGGATGCATGGATCAAGTGGGAGAATCACCGTGTTGTACCCCAAAATTTGCCCTCCCATATTTCTCAAGACATGTCAAGAATAATCTCCAAGTATTCAAGATGGCTCAAGAGTTGGACAGTCAAATCATCTCCTAAGGCAGTCAATTCAAAATTAGGGTTTTGTGTTGCATCAAGGTCGTTACATCCAAATGACCTCAAGTGCTCCCCAATATCCTAATATGTTCTTAAGTTCATCCATGCCAAATTTCAAGCCTTGTAGAGGAAGTTTGGTCAGTCAATTGCTCAAGAGGTCCAAAAATCGACTGTGCTAGGGCAAAAGTCAACTGTGACCCAAATATAGTCAAACCTTAAGATTTTTTGTCAACATTCTCATTTTGAAGGATAATTCATCATTTGATCAAGGGTTGATCATGATTCATCAAGGATTGCTCAAGATTCATCAAGATTCAAAAGTTGCTAAATTAGGGTTTTGTAGGAAAAGTAAACTCAACTTTTACCAAGCATAACTTTCTCATACTTTATGAGAAATGACCCATCCAAAGCTAATTTTGAAGAGGATGCAATTTCCTACAATCCATCTTCACACCCCAAGATCAAGAAATGCACTCACAAAAAGTTACAAATTTGGACATTATAGGTCATTTTTGAAAGTCAACAAAAACACCTTTTTTGCCAAAGCTTATAACTTGAACATGGAATATCAAAATGATATGAGACCAAAAGGGTTGGTTAGAGGACTTCTCAAGGTTTGTAAAAAGTCCAAGAAAACCTCCAAAAGTTCATAATTGAAGATGTTATGCATTGTTGAAGTTGGGCATTTTTCCAAAATTGCCAAAAGTCAACTATCCTCAAAACTCCAATTTTTGACAAAAGGGCCCACTTTTTTCCACTTGATTTGGTCTTATCACACCACACACATGTCCTATCTTTAATTTCATGACCAATCATTTATTTTTCTATTTTATTTGATTTTTATTGATTTAATTCATTTTAAATCAATATTAATTCAAATAAAATCCAAAAATTAATGGAATGAGATTTTTTTGATCATTGCAGGTCTTCATTATCAAGATACACCTAATCAAATTCATATCAAGCATTGTTGTGCACAAAAAAAATCAGATTTGGTGCAATTTTGGAAACTTTATCAATGGTGATCATATCAAATCCCAAACCTTGAATGCACATGGATTGAAAGCCCAACTCTTGACCTAATTCATTCCCATATACACACACAAGCTATACAGATCAAGGACACGAGCTAAGCACTGCAAAAAACGGCCAAACCAAAACTGAAAAAAACCTTGAAAAGTTGGAGATCGAAATCCATATTGGAGGCGTTTTCAAAGCAAAATCTCCGCATAGCTCTCTTGCCTGATATCCAGTGGAGCTAAAGCAATCAAAACCAAGCCTTGAGACCTCTTAAATCACGCTGTAAGTGTTCTTGAACATAGCTCTGAACATGAGATCGTGATTCCATATTTTGGCATCTTCTGAACAAATCGTTTGTGCATTCATGTTTAACGTTCAATTTCCAACATTCCTGCATTATTCAATTTTGTTTTCATGGCCTATAACCTTAGATCCGAAGCTTGGGTTTGTGTTCTTGTTTTTTAGGCATTTTTGATGCAGGTAAAATTAGGACAAATAATTGGTACAAGGATGCTCCGGGAGGAGAGACGAACACGTTGGTGTTCTTAGTTTGTGTTTATAGGATCTGGAATCCATTCTAGAATCGAGCCATGGATTTTGATGCAGAATAAAATCTGCAGGAAAAAATACAGTCTTCGTTGAAGAAGATGAAGACGTGGCTCATCCTCACTAGCCCGTTCATAATTTCGCGCTTATTTTTTTTAATTTTTCAGACATAGTAGTTATTTTCACATATATTATTCTTTGGTTATTATTCTAACAATTAAGCAGGTCAGTTGGGTTGGTAACGCGCTAGTGAATGGTCTCATGGGACCTGGGTTCGAATCCCAGGTCCCCCAAAACATTTATTTGATTTTTCTTCAGGCACTCTCATGCAACGCTCAAAATATGGTCCACCATATGCCTCAAAGATCCAGGCGCCAGATGGCCTCCTGGCCAAATATGAAGGCTAAGATTGAAGGACTATCATGTGTCCAAGTCAACAAGCGCATGGGTGATCCAAAAAGTCAAACAATGCTGGCGTAATTGGGCCTGGAGATTGCTCTTTTCACCACCAATTTGGGCCTAACACTCCCCTGGGTTTATTTCTTTTTCTCTTTTATATTTCTTTTTGGTTAATTGTTTTATTAATTATTATTATTATTATCAGCCAATTAATTTTTTCTCATAAAATCAAAAACATAAAAAATATTATTTTTATTTATTAAATTTAATTTCATCATTCTATTTTTATAAATAAAACATTAACCAATTAATTTAGTTTTTAATTAGGTACAATTTTGATATTTTTGCAATAAATTAAAATTAATATAGAATTAGGTTTTTTTTAATAATTTTAATCAATTTTATTTTATTTCCTTAAATATTAAAAAATCCAAAAATATCTCTTTTTATTAATTAATTAATTAACTTAGGTTTAATTTAATTTAATTCAAAAATAACAAAAAAATATACTTTCTTTCAAAAAAGGGTCAAAACCCTAAAAAATGTGCCGTTTTAATTTCTCGCACGCGATCAATTTTCCAATATTGTAATTGCTTCCGGTATGTAATAGCTTTTAATTAGGACTTTAATTATTTACCGCTTTATTTTTACTTTCCGCAATTTAAATTAAAGGGTTTGTTTTTGGCGATGTAAATACCCGACGCCTTGTAATAGCTTAGATTTAATTTCCCGCAATTTAATTTCCGCACCATATTAACTGTTAGATGTTTGATAATAGGGAATGTATGACAAGATCAATCTTTAACCTAAAATCAACATAGCTCACCATTGACATGTACAGATAAAATTAACCGAATTAACACACTCGCACATGTCACTCTTAGGGTACACCTCACTTGGTTGCCTCGAACGTGGTCATTGAGTATAGGAAGTTTTAGAGGTTGCCCTCTTGTCCAAAGATCATAGTTGCCTCGAAACGGTTGCCTCGGAAAAATGATCTAAGACATTAGGGTTACCGCTAAGGCATCTTAACATTGCTTTAGTGACCACACGTCCCTTAATCGAATTGACCCGAAAACTCCAACGACGATGCTACCTGCTCCTCAATAGTGGGATAGCCTCGTCTAAAGGACACTTGTACAATTTAATTCCTTTTTCGAGTAGGTAGATGGTTCTTAAGTACTTGATCCTTTTAAAACAAAACAAAAACTTTGCGCATTTACACCCCTTTCAAAACAAAAAACTCTTTCAAACCCACAAACACAAAGAAAAAGCAAACTTTTGAAAACACAATGAGCAAGTACCTAAGAGCCCGTGGATAACCACGGATAGAAAGGGTGCTAACACCTTCCCTTTCTATAATCTACCTCCCGAACCCGAGAAACATCTCAAAAAGGAATTTTCTGTGCTTTTGTCCTTTCCTTGTTGGATAAAATAAAAGACGGTGGTGACTCTTGCTTACCGCGACATTTTGCAAAAACAAACGCAAAACACAAACCAACATTCCAAAATAGTCAATTCTTCCCACCGTATCACAGAACTGGAGACTCTACTGGGGAATTATTTATAAGTGAGGTGTACCTTAGGATTAGATCATTGTGTTTTCAATTGTATGCTTTGTATGATTTATATTTGTGGGCTTGTATCGGAGTTCTATAGATCCTAACCCGGATCTGGGGATACCCTTTAGGTAAGTAGAAATAAACTGTGAGGGAAATGTCTGGCATAGACCGACACGGTTGAAGCAGTAGCTACATTGGTGTGGCACTTTAGTCTGTACCGATATCCCTTGTGTTGGAACAAGGAGAATATGGGTCTTCTAAGGGGTCATTAAGCACCAACTGACCTTAGAACCTTAAATTGACCAACTTGGCCATAGAACAGTAGCAGTATGCTACACTCATTGAGACTAAACTCTCGCGATGATTCCGGCCGCAAGAAAAGGTTGCTAAACTGGAATTATGATCGATTGAGGGTAGTCAGTTATGATACGGTGGGAGAACTGACTTGAGGTTTTGCGTTTTGTTTTCGCACTTGTTCGGTTTAGCAAGAGTCGCCACCGACTTTTTATTTATCCTAAGGAAAGGTCAAAAAGTACAGGAAAGACCTTTGAGATGTTTTCGTGGGTTCGGGGGATAGATTATGAAAAGGGAAGGTGCTAGCACCCTTTTCATCCATGGTTATCCATGGGCTCTTAGTTACTTGTTTTAGATCACTTGCCTTTGCTTTTCAATTGTTCGAAATGGTGCTTTGTGGGTGTGGTTTTTGAAAATGTTTTGAAAAAAGATGCCTTGTCTAGGCAACCTTTGTAATGACTCATGTTTGAGTATATACAAAGGTGTATGTCTTTTTGAAAAGATGTTTCAATGTTTTGAAAGTTGTTTGGAAGTTGTGTTGTGATGTGTGTTTGAAAAATGGCAAGGATGTTTTGCAAGTTTTTGATCAAGTAACTAAGAGTTGTCTACCCTATTTTACTCAAAGATCTTTCTTATGTTTTAAACCCTTTTAACAGTGTTGTTTCACCATTGTATTCGGTGAATAACCTTGTGTTAGGATGTTAACGGGACAGGCGCGGGTCATCGTATAGACCATGAAAGCAATAGTGTCAAGTGTCTTTGGCAATTTTCTCGAGGGACTATGATCATTTTGTTTAGGCAACTCCAATAGCGTCATCGAGGGACTATGATCATTTGTTTGTTTTTGTTTGGTTTTTGTTTTGCCAAAGTACTTGACATGCAAACATGGCCCATTTTTGAAGGCAACAAGTGGATGTAACCCTAGGGGTGTAAGTGTGCATTGTGTTTGTTTTTCATGCATGTTTATCTTGAATTAGGTCAAGCTATTTGTTGATTGATTTTGCATACAAACCCTAATTACTATACAGTATATAGAAAGCGATAAATTGCGGGAATTTAAAATCTAAGCTATTACAAATAAGTATCCGGGTATGGGGGTACAAATGTTTACAAATAGGGATGAGTCTTATCAGGATAGTAGTGTCCAAGTATTATTTATAACCAAATCGAATTGTCGCATTCTCAATGTAAAAATATAGCAAAGTATAAGAATTAAAGAGAATCAAAAGTATTTGTGAAATACACATGATTATTTACGAATGATCAAAAGGTTAACCTAATGTATTATTAAGTATTAATATTTTTTGTGTTTTTATTAATGTTTTTAGAAACTTGTATAAGATTAATTAAACAAAAGTTTTAAAATTATTTAACTTAATAAAATCTAATATTTACATATTTTAAGTGTAATAAAAAAAGTATTAGTAAAATTTACACAACAAGGTAATATATTATTTTTAACAAAGAAAAAGAAAATAAAGTGATAATAAAAAAAGGTATTGATTTGTATATAAAAAAAGTTAAGGAGTTAAATGGGCTTTAGGTGTTAGTATGAGAGGCATGCCCAAATAAAAGAACAAAAATGAAACAGATTCACAAAAAAAAGGGGGGTGCAGGCGCCAGATTCAATTGGGCTTAGGGTTTTGTTCTATGGGGCAGGCCCAGATGTATTTTGACAAAGAATTTGTTAGGGTTTGTATTCGTTTGGTCAGAAAAGGGTTTGTTCATGAACGGCGCTGCTCCCTTTCTTCTTCATCGTCCTCTTCGTCCTTTCTCAATCGCGAGCTTCTGACTAAACCTCTCTTCGCTTCAGGCCACTAGGCGCCACCTCCACTCTCCTCTCTCCATGGTTGAGCAAGGCGGTGACAAGAAAAGGTATCGGTTTCTATTTTCATGTTTTAGGGTTTCAAAATTCGTGCATGTTATTGATTTTTGACATACTTTGGTCTTCGACTGCTATTGATCTTTGATTATTATTTGTGTTCGTGTGAGGTGTAGAAAAAAAAGGAAGAGGAATTTATACCTTGGTTCTGCTTTTTGGAAAGGAGAAGGAGAGTTTGGACAGGAGGCGTTCTCCGGTGGCCAAGGCGAGGGAGCGAGACGCTGATGAAAGCTGTGTTCTGGTACTTGTATCTTTGCTTTGTTTGGTTTTATGATGATGTTATCTTCTGAAAACAACGCTTTTGGATCTTCTTTTCTTCTTCTGAATACTTGCTTCTGTGATGCTTTTAATGATTATGTGATGAGCTGCTTATTCTGAGAATGCTTACGTGTTAACTTCTGACTTTATTCCTCTCTTTGGCTTGGTTAGTTTGATCCTGTGATGAACTTCTTGTTCTGAGGATGCTTGGATTTGTTTTCAATGATGAATTTGATTCTGAGGGTATTTGGATTAAAGGCAGTTTTGAGGCTTTGACAGGATATGCAGGGCTTTGGCTTGAATGCTTGCTATGAAGGCAGGCTTGAGACAGGCTTGCTTGCTTGAAGACAGTTTTGAGACTTGTTTGTGGTACAGGTTTTGTTTGAATGTTGTTGATGCAGGATGTGTTATGCTTGGCTTTTCTGGCTTGTTGATTTCTGCAGGTTTAAAACTGGTTTCAAGGTTTGTTATGCTTGATTTGTGTTTGACAGGCTTGAGGCAAGTTTGGAGATTTGTTTTAGGCTTTTGTAACTGGTACAGGCTTGTGGTTTAAAACAGGTTTTTGGGTAGTTTGGAGCAGGTTATATGTTTTGTGTACTTTTTGACAGGGCTAAAGGCTGGCTTGCAAGTTTGCTTGCTTTTGATTTTTTGAAGGCTTGGCTGGCTTGCTTCTGTAACAGGTTTTGTAGGTTTGAAGGCAGTTTTGAGGCTACAGGCTGTGTTATGTGTTTACAGCTTTGTGCTATATTTTTCTATGTGTTCTTCCCCCTCTCCTTTGAACTGAAACTCTTTGTTATATTTATTGTCCTCTAAGCCTGTCCAAAAACTGTAAGCCTGCTTTTTTCCTCTCTTTCTCTCTCTTCAGAAAAGCATATTTTATTGCTTAACTGTCCTTTTTATTCTGAAAAGGTGTTGGCCTAGGGAAAATGATGAAATTTGTTTTACAAGCTTGCTTGCAATGTTAGCTTTCTTCTGCATATTGTACTTTCTTCTTTTATTTATTTATGATAGTTTGATAGCTTTTGACATCTTTTGGTATCTTCTTTGACAGCTTTGACAACTTCCTTGGACAGTTTTGTTGACAGATTCTTGTAACTTAGTTTGCCATTGTTTACACTTGTGACTTGGTTTGGCATTTTTCAGTTTGCACATGTGCAGCTTGTTTGAATTTGTAACTTGGCTGTTCAGTTTGCCTTGTTTGAATTTATGCATCTTTGTGCATTTTGCTTAATTGATTCATATGCTTGTAAACATTTAATTTTACTTTTCCTCTTTGTGAACCAAGAAGAGAAATCTTCTTGCGATTTGCAAAGAGGACGAGCAAAATATGATGAAACCCCAAAATAAACTGATTCCGGCCAACAACCTTTAATGATGAACTTTTATTTATCTGTCTGAGAATGCCCTTTTTTAATTTATCTGTACTGATTCCTTTTTCTGTCTTTGCAGGTAAATACCAGTCGGGCAAAGGAAGCAGCGGTAGAAGATGAAGACTTCAAGAGACTTAGGATAGTTTTATTTTATTTCTAATCATTTGTAATAAACATTATTATAAATACTGTAAATAAATTTACTGTATTCAAATAACACTTGTACCAATAATTAAAAATAAATAAAAGTCCTTTTGTCAGATAATTCTTTATTTCACTGTCTATTTAATTATTTAAGTTTCTTGAATTAAAATAACTCGAAGTACATCCCAATTATTCTAACTTAGATAAAATAAATAATTAATAAACGTTGTAATCTCACGACCTCGCATTAACCAACAATAAACCCGGCATGTCAGTTAACCAATTGCACAGCTAAACGAACAAACGTCCATACGCCTTTCACTTCACTGATTAAACTAAAACTTCAAACTTTCAATCAGAAGCCTCAGCTTCTATCCCAGGGGTTCAGGTTTTGAGAAACAAACTGAAATCTTGAACAAGCATTAAAGCAGTGTGACAATCAAATGAAATGCTGTGGATTCCAATTCTTTTGAGAATGCGCGTGCAAACCCTAATTCTAGATTTATTGTCAAAGAAGCGTCTGCTTGATCAAACCCTGAGCCAAACTCAACCAAATTAATAGAAACCCTAATAATCTGTTTGAATGACTCAAAATCAATAGAAACCCTAATTTTGGATTTATTGATAAGAAAAGTCTGTTTGACCAATTCTTAAGCCAATTTAAAAAATCAAGGAAAGCCCGGAGCTGTGATTTCTTGTAAAAAAGAGGAGGGCAAATTTTGGGGTACAACAGTTTCCCCTGTTCAATCTTCTTGAACCTGAAGAGTTAGATTGGCAAGTTTGTCGTTCGCGACTCGAAGGTAAAAGGAGATTGGACACTAGAGTGCCCAAAAATTTTGCACTCGTCAAAGCGTATTTGAGGGAATGAGCTTAAAGATGCCATTTGGATATGGGCTTAAAGATGCCATCTGGAGATGTGACAGAATCTTGTCGGGGGATGGGCTTAGAGATGCCATCTGGAATGTATGTTGTAGGTGAAAGAAATGAGTATCAGAAAGGTGCCCATGTTTTAGAACATCTCTGAGCTGGGGGTCTGAATAAGCAATAGATTGACATCCGTATCTGGAAGCATCCGTAAACTGTTTTCAAAAGTTGAATCCGAACAAGTGATAGATTAACATCCGTATCTGGAGAATCCATGAACTATTTTCAGAAGTCTTGAAGTTGAATAAGCAATAGATCAGCATCCATGTTGGGAAGCGTCCGTAAACTGTTTTCAAAAGTTGAGTATGAACAAGCGATAGATTAACATCCGTGTTTGGAGAATCCGTAAACTGTTTTCAGAAGTCTTGAAGTTGAATAAGCAATAGATCAGCATCCATGTTGGGAAGCGTCCGTAAACTGTTTTCAAAAGTTGAGTCTGAACAAGCGATAGATTAACATCCGTATTTGGAGAATCCATAAACTGTTTTCAGAAGTCTTGAATCTGAACAAGCGATAGGTTAACATCCGTATCTGGAGAACCCGTGAACTGTTTTCAGAAGTCTTGAAGTTGAATAAGCAATAAATCAGCATCCGTGTTGGGAAGCGTCCGTAAACTGTTTTCAAAAGTTGAGTCTGAACAAGCGATAGATTAACATCCGTGTTTGGAGAATCCGTAAACTGTTTTCAGAAGTCTTGAAGTTGAATAAGCAATAGATCAGCATCCTTGTTGGGAAGCGTCCGTAACTTGTTTTCAGAAGTCTTGAAGTTGAATAAGCAATAAATTAACATCCGTGTTGGGAAGCGTCCGTAAACTGTTTTCAAAAGTCTGAGCTTATCAATCTTATCCTAAAAAGGGTAAAATATTAGCTGAAACACAAAGTTATGTTGCATGGAATGTATGATGCAATATATGTTATATCAATGTTTATGATATGAATGTTGTTGTACCCCAAAATTTGCCCTCCCATATTCTTCAAAGTTTTGACAAACATCCTCTTCAAATGCTTCAAGATCTCTAAAGGATTGCACAGTCAAGCACCCTCCTAAGCCAGTCAAATTAGGGTTTTGGTTCTTGCAAGGAAGTTGAGGTTTTCAAGGGCTCAATCAAGTCCCCTATGCTCATATACACTGTCAAGCACCTACATGTCAAGTTTCAAGGCTCACAAGGTCAAGTTGCACAGTCAAAAACCCTAATTGCTCCACAGTCAATTGTAGGGGCAAAATGGTCATTTGGCAGTCAAAAGTAAAAATTTTTGGTCAACATCTTATTTTGAAGCCACAATCATCATTTGATCAAGTCTTGATCATGATTTCACAAGAATGGCTCAAAAATCATCAAGGTGTCAAAAGTTTCTATTTTTGTACAGCTGAAAAGTCAACTGTAACTTGACCAAGGCATAAATTTTTCATGGTTCATCAGAAAAATCCCATCCAATGCTCATTTTGAAGGGGGTGACATTTCCTACAACTCATATTCACATTCCAAGTCCAAGAAATGCTCTCACAAAAAGTTACCAATTTCAACATTATAGGTCATTTTCAAAAGTCAACAAAAAGGCACTTTAAGTCAAAGACCATAACTTGATATTGGTAAATTAAAATGACATGGGACCAAAAGAATTGGTTAGAGAACTTCAAGACCTTTCCAAAATGTCCAAGAACATGTTCATATGATCAAAATTGAGCAAGATATGCATTGGAGAAGTTGGGAAATTTTTGTGAAATGGCCAAAGTCAACTATCCTTGAAACTTCAATTTTTAACAAAAGGGCCCACTTTTTTCCACTTGGTTCAGCCTTGTCATGCCACCCACGTGTCCCATGACCCATTACAAGACCAAACATTTATTTTTTCATTTTTCATTTTATTTTTATGGATTTAATTCACTTTAATCCATAATAATTCAAATAAAAATCAAAAAATGAATTAAATGGTTTCTTTGAGTTTTGAATGACTTTTATATGTCATGAATCACCTACCAAATTCGCGCCAAGCCTATTATGAGCATGAAATTCAAATTTTGAAAAAAATGGCAAGTTTCTTTAATGGTGGTTATGAGAAAATCCAAAGCTTAATGGCAATGGTTAAAAGCTCCTTAATGTGACTTATTCTCACTCATTACTATATATACAAGCCTTGCAAGCCTCATTGACAACCTAGAAAAAGTGCACAAACGGCCATAGAAAAGTTCAAAATTTGTCAAAAAAAGTGTGAGATCAAAAGGAGTTTTTGCAAGCATTTTCAGGCCAAGAGGAGAACGTGACTCTCTTCTTTGCCATACCCTGAAGCTAAAGCAACCCTTGTCACGTCCTGAGGTCCATTATCAAGCACTGTAAGTATTCCCAGGTCCCTCAATTTCCTTGTTTCCATTTTTTCTCAATGTATTCCTGTGCAGGTTTCTAAAAGTGGTACACCATGTGTCCTGACGCTTCAGTATGCCAAGTGTCTACAAACAACAATCCAGTGGCCAGAAAATGATGAGCACCATGCTTTTCAGTCAACCATACGCACATGATTCCAGGAGTCAACGTGACTTTGTGCAAATGGGCCACAACAATGCTAAACAAACCCTCAATTCTGGCCCAACACCCCTATGGTTCTATTTTATTTTCTTTTGTTTTCTTTTCCTTTTTTATTTTCTTTTAACTAATTTTTTAATTATTATCATTATTGTTAATTAACCTAGAATAATTAATATTTTCATAAAAAATCCAAAAAAAGAACTAATATTATTATTATTATTATTAATTTCATGTTATTTTTGTAAATAAATACTAATAAATTGAATTAGTTTTAATTAGGCAACTTTAACTTTTTTTTTCTTAATAACTAAAATAAATTTAGAATTAGTTTTTTATTAACTTTTAATTTTATTTCCTTTTATTTTATTTCATTAAAAACATAAAAATACAAAAACATTTTTTTTCTTTTAATAAATTAATTAATTAGTTTAATCATTAGTTTTAATTTCATTTAATCACAAAAAAGACAAAAAATTCATTTCTTTTCTTAAAAGGGTCAAAACCCTTAAGGCGTTCCCGATTTAATTTCTTTTCGCGCGTTATTATATTTTGATTATTATGTAACTGCTTCCAAGAATGTAATAGTAATTAGATTTACCGCTTTCTTTACTTTCCGCACTTTATCAAAACGGGTCTTTGTTTTTTGGTGATGTATAGACCCGCGCCTTGTAATAGCGTAGCTTTACATTCCCGCACTTTAATTTTCCGCACTCCTAACTGCTAAAATGCATGAAAGAATGTATGTAAATAAAATTAATCCGTAGCTCACAAATAACATGTACAAAGACAATTAACTGAAAAACAACACACAAAGCACATGCCACTCTTAGGGTACGCCTCACTGGTTGCCTCGAAACGTGGTCATCAAGTATAGGACGTCTTAGAGGTCACCCTTTGTCTAAAGATCCAGTTGCCTCGAAACGGTTGCCTCGGATAAAAGGATCTAGGATGTTAGGGTTACTTCTAAGTTGTCCTACCATTACTTTGGTGACCACACAGTCCCTAATAATCGAATTGACCCGAACACCTCCAACGATGGTGCTACCTACCTCTCAATGGTGGGATAGCACTATCTAAAGGACTCTTACACAGCTTAATTCCTTAGAGTAGGTAGATTCTCCTGGGTACTTGCTCTTTCTCAAACAAACAAAACAACTTTTCGCACTCACACTTTTTAAAAGTTTTCAAACAAATTTTTCATACACTCTTAAGGATAGATACAAGAGTTACTTAGAAATTTTTCAAACGAAACTTTTTCAAAACCCACACACACTTGAAAAGTAAACAAATTTTTGAAAACATAAGAGCAAGTACCTAAGAGCCCGTGGATAACCACGGATAGAAAGGGTGCTAACACCTTCCCTTTCTATAAATCTACCTCCCGAACCGAGAAACATTCTCGAATAAGGAATTTTGCTGTGCTTTTGTCCTTTCCATGTTGGAGAACATAAAAGACGGTGGCGACTCTTGCTTACCGCGACATTTCACGAAACCAGCTAAAAAACAGTCAGTTCTCATTCCCACAGATCACAGAACTGGCGACTCTGCTGGGGACATATAAAAGTGGGGTGTACCTTAGGAATAGTTCATCATCATGTTTTCAATTGCTTGCTTTGCTTGATTTAATATTGTGGGCCTGTTTTGGGAGTTTCATAGATCCTAACCCGGATCTGGGGGATACCTTTTAGAAAGTAGCAATAAACTGTGAGGAAACTGTGCGGGGTATACCGACACGGTTGAAGCAGTTTGCTACGTTGATGTGGCACTTTGGTGAGTACCGGTAACCCTTGAGTCAAGTCAAGGAGAGTACGGGGCCGCCGCGTGGTGTCCTGAAGCATCAACTGACCTTAGGAACCTTACTTGACCATCCTGGCCTCTTTATGGGTAGTGAGATGACCGACTTTAGTGCAGTCCGAAGTTGGTTGATACTCGATGCTACACTCATTGAGGGTTGTTTTCTTGGAATATTTTGATCGCCAGTTCAGTGGCTAAATCAAAACAATGACATAGAAAACAACCCAATGATATTGAGCTCCTTAGAACCCGGTTACTTTTGATAGGACAGGTTTTTGAGCCCACCAACTTCAAGAGGGTAGTACCCCAAACTTCATGTTGGCCTAAACTCTAAGGGCTGTCTTGTGTGACTTGTGTGCCTTCAAACTTGACTACTTGCATGCTTGTTATCTGACACACGGGTTCCTTGCAGGTTTTGTTTACAGTCCTTAATCTGGACTCATAACAGGGTTCACTTACATCACTCCATACATAACACAACATCATATCATCATACCATTGCATACATCCTACATAAAGACTAATCCATTTCAAGGATCTCAAGGGTTTGTGATGCAGGTCATGATGTCTAGCAAGGGGTAAAGGGGATTTATTTTCCTCTAGCCAAGGTTAATGACTTGAGTCAGGGGCTATAACCCACTCGATATGGTGAGCCTTGACTCTTGAAGAAGGACTCTCATCAACATGAAGTCCCTTCCATCAAGCTACAAAATTCAAATTCTAACAATTTTCTTGTTTATCCCGCGAGGTCCTTGAAAACATTGCATGCATATCATACATATCATTGCATTACAGGTACCCTTGTTACAGGTCACTTACCTTCTTCGCTGTTTATTTCAGCAATGGCTTCCCAACAAGATAACCAAGGTCTTCATGCTCAAGAGACTCAGTTCAGGAAATCCTCCTAAACCTATCCAAGGGGCAGGAAGAGCTGAGAACACTCCTCATGGGGACTTTGGTCAGGAACAGTCCTGAAGACGACAAGGACGAACGGGTGAAACATCTGCAAGCTGAGGTGGATGTAATGAGAACCCAGATGCTGGGGCAAATGGCTCTTATCCAAGACTTATCTCAAAGACAAGGAGAGCTCAGGGTTCTCGTCAACCAATTGCTTCGGGATAACCAACTGGGGCGAACATCTAAGGTTGAAGAGCAAGCCATCATTCAACCACCTGTGGGGCAAGAAGACAAGGGAAAATCTCCTCAGTTTGCTTCGGGGTCACAAGCCCAACATCAACCTCATCAGCGTCAACAAGGTAATCGGCGCAAGCGAAATACGTCTGGAAGACATTTCTCGGAGACTAGTGTGCCATCCTCACTAATACTGAAACGCCTGTTGGAGGCCAAGCTGATTGCTTTAAAGGATCCTCCTAAGAAGCTCAACATAACCTCCCTAAAGTACAATCCTGATGAAAGGTGTGCCTACCGTTCTGACAGTCCTGGACATGACACTGATGACTGTTGGAGCTTGAGGAACAAGATCCAGGACTTGATCGACGGAAGGGTGCTGGAGTTCATGTCGGGTGGCAAAATGAAAATCTTCTGCTGAGAATCTTCCATCTGAGATGACTAGTGCAAACTAAGTAGCTTTTGTTCATTCGAATGTTCAAGTTGTATTTTTCTTTGATTGTTCAAACAATTATTGTCATAGCAAACTTTATTATTTTATCAATGCATCGCATATGTCTGTTTTGAATTAATATATTCGCATTCGCTATATTCAAACTGCCTTCATTTTTTGTGATGATCAAACGCTCGATTAATAATCCTAAGCCTCTTGAGGGAGGATGACGAAAATGATACCACGACATTTACAGTATGCTTTTGAACAGACCCCGCTGATGAGGTACATGCATTGTTTCAATTCCTAAACACTGGAGTTATAAGGAAGATAATCCCTCGTCAACCCCTTCGAGCCAAAGAAGTAGGAGTTTTTCTTTTCGAAAATTAAAACCCTTAATCATAACCCGGGGCAGGGTAGTTCTCTCAGTTTGATCCAGGTGCACAATGAACGGAACCAAAGAAGTCCTTACAAAACAAAAGATGATGATGGTTCTGAATAATCATAAAGACAGGCAGTCATTATCTTTCAGAAACTAAAGCCCAATAAGTCAAAACCTACGAAGGAGACTTACAAAACTGGGGCATCCCGCTGACTGTAACCACAAAGAAACAGTTCAGGCAAAATTTAGGGATAACACAACCAAAAAGAAAGAGGTCCTACAAACCCTCAACAAAAAAGAAAGAAATGACTGCCTAGTCACAATAAACTGTCAACATACGAACCATCACTAGAATATCAGAGCAAAGACTCAAACAAGGTCTAGCGTACGATCAACTGAGTTTAGGTTTGAAGAGCATCACGAAGAGCGGGTGGGTACAAATAAAATTTGAGCCTCTAGCCTTTGTTTCTTAAACCGTTGAACCAGGCCACGTTATAACCCTTAAAAGTCCTAGCTGAGGCATGGGTTAGTTCAAAAGCATACTGTTACAAAGGTATCCTGACTCCTTAAGGCTCGCTGTAAAATCCTGAGTTGACATCACATTTTACAAAATTTGCTTATTTTACTGAAAAATACATTTTCAAAAAAAAAAGCTTCGAAACAGACATAAGCTTTGCATTTTTAAAATAACATTGTTTGCATATGACTATTTGTTTGAACAACATAGAAGTTCGCACGACGAGTGTCTAATGAACAAAAGCTCCTCCAATCAAGGGGCATGGCATGATCATTGTCCATCATCTGGGGCAGTTAAGTCAAGATTCTGAGAATCTCTCAAAAGGCCAACCAACTTGGGGCAAATCTCCATCAGGATCACTTGGGGCATTGGACGATCAAATGAAGATCTTCTGGTGGCATGGTAACATTGCACTACTAACAGTGACAACTCCCTGCATCCTGAGAGCACGTACATAGTCAAAAAAATCCTGCGCATAATCAAAGACCCGCTAGGTTGACACACCTAGGCAAAAATAAGGGCTTCCCGGTGAACCAAAAGGGTTCGAGCAAAAATAAGGGATGAAATAGAAAAATCTGTACACCCGGCAAGTCGAAAACCTGAAAAGGCGGCTTGGGAAAAAATGGGTATCCCGATGGACTGAAAACCCGAAAGGGCGGTCCAGGAAAAAGTTAGGGATCAAAAGCGTACAACTATGTCCCGTCATCTCGTCACTTGCCTACCAGAAGGAGATTTGTCAGAACAGCGGTTATCAAGACTTCCACAGGTACCTTCTCCCACAGAAATTGGGGCAATAAGAGTTGTCTAAGCGGTCTAGTTGCTCTGTCCACCAAGATACCAAGGTAAGTTCAGCTGAAGAACATGACCAAGTCACCTCCACTCCCCGCAGAGTAAGGACAGGTTTCAGCAATATTCCCCCCCCCCCCCCCCCCCCCCAAACATAGTTGGTCTCTCCTCAGCCCTGAAAAGGCACAATATCTCCAGCAAGTCAACAATACTCTCTCCAAGCAGAGTTAGCCTATGGTCAGCCTTAAGGAAGTTGGGTATCCCCAGAAAATCTCAACACTCCCCAGTGGAGTATACAGATGTTCCTAAGCAAGCATCCCCGGCAGTCTTGATAAGATTGTTCCCCGGCGGAATACCAGACATCCCTAGCGGAGCCACTTCCCCAGTACAGTCTGAAAAGTCTCCCCAGGAGAGTTGAATTATCCTCCCCAGTAGATTCTGGAAGCTTATCCCCAGTAGATTCTGGAAGCTTGTCCCCTGCAGAGCACGAACGCGATTCCCCGACTTTATTCAAAGGTTATTCCCCACCAGGGCTTATAACTGGGTTATCCTCAGCTAATTACCACGGAAAGATCGTCCTCGGCGAAGTTCTTCCTATCACTCGGCGGAGTTCATCAATTCCCCAACAAAGCTCATCAATGGAATCCCCAGCGGAGTTATCATCAAAACCTCAGTGAAACATCTCTTCCCACAGAGTAATTCCCCGCAGAGTAATCTCTCCAACAAGTTTATTCCCCAACGGAGTCATCTTCTCCTACCAGTTTATTCTTGTAATCATCATCCCCCAGCGGAAACGAAGAGCTCTGTTCTTCAACATCAGCCCAGGATGCAGCTTCCCGGCATGCATCAAGGATTTGCTTTCCTAGACGAAGATACATTCATAAACATCACATTGTCATGATACACGCATCATATCATACAATCTTATACATGAGAACCTCATTGCTTGATCCATATCATGCATTGCATATGACTGACCTTTACCTTTCAGGTAGGATGCAGTTAAATGATCAGCTATGTCAAAGTAGACAAATCCAGTCAAAGAAGACAAATCCAGTCAAAGAAGACAAATCCAGTCAAAGAAGACAAGTCCAGCTAAATCCCAAAGGTTTTTCTAATGCTCATCCAGTCAAAGAAGACAAGTCCAGTTAAAATTAATTCCTAAAGTCATTAAAGACAACCCATCATTGAAGACAACTCGTCATTGAAGAAAACCCGTCATTGAAGACAACTCGTCATTGAAGACAACCCGTCATTATAGACACCCGTCATTAAAGACAACTCGTCATTGAAGACAACTCGTCATTGAAGACAACTCGTCATTGAAGACAACTCGTCATTGAAGACAACTCGTCATTGAAGACAACTCGTCATTGAAGACATCTCGTCATTGAAGACAACTCGTCATTGAAGACAATCCGTCATTATAGACACCCGTCGTCATAGACACCCGTCATTATAGACAACTCGTCATTGAAGACAACCCGTCAGTATAGACACCCGTCATTGAAGATAACTCGTCATTGAAGACAACTCGTCATTGAAGACAACTCGTCATTATAGACAACTCGTCATTGAAGACTACCCGTCATTGAAGACAACTCGTCATTAAAGACAACTCGTCATTGAAGACAACTCGTCATTGAAGACAACTCGTCATTAAAGATAACTCGTCATTGAAGACATCTCGTCATTGAAGAAAACCCGTCATTGGAGACATCTCGTCATTGAAGACAACTCGTCATTATAGACAACTCGTCATTGAAGACAACTCGTCATTAAAGACAACTCGTCATTGAAGACAACTCGTCATTGAAGACAACTCGTCATTGATGACAACTCGTCATTGAAGATCACTCGTCGTTGAAGATAACCCGTCCATGAAGACAACCCGTCCAAAGAGACAACCCGTCCATGAAGACAACCCGTCCAAAGAGACAACTCGTCATGAAAGACAAAACCTCCTCTTGTTCAGTTAAATCCTAAAGATTTTTCTGAGATAACCTGTCAGTAGAGACAACCCATCAACCTTTTGAAGTTCCAGATTCGATACCCGTATCTAGCCAGGGCATGTCTGTGAGCGTCTGAGTGAAGATCAACCCCTGTAACAGGCCAGGTAATTATCTTTCTTTCTCAGGTACGCAAGTTCTCGCTAAGGAATCTCTTACGCGATCGACACTCCCGATGGCATCTATAAGCCCATCTCCATAACTATCCATTACAGTTCCAAATGGCATCTATAAGCTCATTCCTGACAAGGTTCTGTCACATTTCTAGATGGCATCTATAAGCCCATCCTCCTATCCACCATCTCTCCAAATGGCATCTGTAAGCCCATTCCCGCCATCACACTGCTGATATTCTACTATGTGAGTGCAAATTTCTGGGCACTTTAGTGTTCAATCATCTTCCACCTTCGGATCACGAAAGGCACACAAGCCAATCTACGTCCTCAGGTCTAAGAAGATTGAACAGGGGCAACTGTTGTACCCCAAAATTTTCCCTCCCATATTCTTCAAAGTTTTGACAAACATCCTCTTCAAATGCTTCAAGATCTCTCAAGGATTGCACAGTCAAGCACCCTCCTAAGCCAGTCAAATTAGGGTTTTGGTTCTTGCAAGGAAGTTGAGGTTTTCAAGGGCTCAATCAAGTCCCCTATGCTCATATACATTGTCAAGCACCTACATGTCAAGTTTCAAGGCTCACAAGGTCAAGTTGCACAGTCAAAAACCCTAATTGCTCCACAGTCAACTGTAGGGGCAAAATGGTCATTTGGCAGTCAAAAGTCAAAATTTTTGGTCAACATCTTATTTTGAAGCCACAATCATCATTTGATCAAGTCTTGATCATGATTTCACAAGAATGGCTCAAAAATCATCAAGGTGTCAAAAGTTTCTATTTTTGTACAGCTGAAAAGTCAACTGTAACTTGACCAAGGCATAACTTTTTCATGGCTCATCAGAAAAATCCCATCCAATTCTCATTTTGAAGGGGATTACATTTCCTACAATTCATCTTCACATTTCAAGTCCAAGAAATGCTCTCACAAAAAGTTACCAATTTCAACATTATAGGTCATTTTCAAAAGTCAATAAAAAGGCACTTTAAGTCAAAGACCATAAATTGATATTGGTAAATTCAAATGACATGGGACCAAAGTCATTGGTTAGAGAACTTCAAGACCTTTCCAAAATGTCCAAGAACATGTTCATATGATCAAAATTGAGCAAGATATGCATTGGAGAAGTTGGGAAATTTTTGTGAAATGGCCAAAGTCAACTATCCTTGAAACTTCAATTTTTGACAAAAGGGCCCACTTTTTTCCACTTGGTTCAGCCTTGTCATGCCACCCACGTGTCCCATGACCCATTACAAGACCAAACATTTATTTTTTCATTTTTTATTTAATTTTTATAGATTTAATTCACTTTAATCCATAATAATTCAAATAAAAATCAAAAAATGAATTAAGTGGTATCTTTGAGTTTTTAATGACTTTTATATGTCATGAATCACCTACCAAATTCGTGCCAAGCCTATTATGAGCATGAAATTCAAATTTTGAACAAAAATGGCAAGTTTCTTTAATGGTGGTTATGAGAAAATCCAAAGCTTAATGGCAATGGTTAAAAGCTCCTTAATGTGACTTATTCTCACTCATTACTATATATACAAGCCTTGCAAGCCTCATTGAAAACCTAGAAAAAGTGCACAAACGGCCAGAGAAAAGTTCAAAATTTGTCAAAAAAAGTGTGAGATCAAAAGGAGTTTTTGCAAGCATTTTCAGGCCAAGAGGAGAACGTGACTCTCTTCTTTGCCATACCCTGAAGCTAAAGCAACCCTTGCCACGTCCTAAGGTCCATTATCAAGCACTGTAAGTATTCCCAGGTCCCTCAATTTCCTTGTTTCCATTTTTTCTCAATGTATTCCTGTGCAGGTTTCTAAAAGTGGTACACCATGTGCCCTGACGCTTCAGTATGCCAAGTGTCTACAAACAACAATCCAGTGGCCAGGAAATGATGAGCACCATGCTTTTCAGTCAACCATACACACATGATTCCAGGAGTCAACGTGACTTTGTGCAAATGGGCCACAACAATGCTAAACAAACCCTCAATTCTGGCCCACACCCATATGGTTCTATTTTATTTTCTTTTGTTTTCTTTTCCTTTTTTATTTTCTTTTAACTAATTTTTTAATTATTATCATTATTGTTAATTAACCTAGCATAATTAATATTTTCATAAAAAATCCAAAAAAAGAACTAATATTATTATTATTATTATTAATTTCATGTTATTTTTGTAAATAAATACTAATAAATTGAATTAGTTTTAATTAGGCAACTTTAACTTTTTTTTTCTTAATAACTAAAATAAATTTAGAAATAGTTTTTTATTAACTTTTAATTTTATTTCCTTTTATTTTATTTCATTAAAAACATAAAAATACAAAAACGTTTTTTTTTCTTTTAATAAATTAATTAATTAGTTTAATCATTAGTTTTAATTTCATTTAATCACAAAAAAGACAAAAAATTCATTTCTTTTCTTAAAAGGGTCAAAACCCTTAAGGCGTTCCCGATTTAATTTCTTTTCGCGCGTTATTATATTTTGATTATTATGTAACTGCTTCCAAGAATGTAATAGTAATTAGGTTTACCGCTTTCTTTACTTTCCGCACTTTATCAAAACGGGTCTTTGTTTTTTGGCGATGTATAGACCCGCACCTTGTAATAACGTAGCTTTACATTCCCGCACTTTAATTTTCCGCACTCCTAACTGCTAAAATTTATGAAAGAATGTATGTAAATAAAATTAATCCGTAGCTCACAAATAACATGTACAAAGACAATTAACTGAAAAACAACACACAAAGCACATGCCACTCTTAGGGTACGCCTCACTGGTTGCCTCGAAACGTGGTCATCAAGTATAGGACGTCTTAGAGGTCACCCTTTGTCTAAAGATCCAGTTGCCTCGAAACGGTTGCCTCGGATAAAAGGATCTAGGACGTTAGGGTTACTTCTAAGTTGTCCTACCATTGCTTCGGTGACCACACAGTCCCTAATAATCGAATTGACCCGAACACCTCCAACGATGGTGCTACCTACCTCTCAATGGTGGGATAGCACTATCTAAAGGACTCTTACACATCTTAATTCCTTAGAGTCGATAGATTCTCCTGGGTACTTGCTCTTTCTCAAACAAACAAAACAACTTTTCGCACTCACACTTTTTAAAAGTTTTCAAACAAATTTTTCATACACTCTTGAGGACAGATACAAGAGTTACTTAGAAATTTTTCAAACGAAACTTTTTCAAAACCCACACACACTTGAAAAGCAAACAAATTTTTGAAAACATAAGAGCAAGTACCTAAGAGCCCGTGGATAACCACAGATAGAAAGGGTGCTAACACCTTCCCTTTCTATAAATCTACCTCCCGAACCGAGAAACATTCTCGAATAAGGAATTTTGCTGTGCTTTTGTCCTTTCCATGTTGGAGAACATAAAAGACAGTGGTGACTCTTGCTTACCACGACATTTCGCGAAACCAGCTAAAAAACAGTCAGTTCTCATTCCCACCGATCACAAATGTAATGAATGCGCATGTAAGCTGATAAGCTGTCTTGCTGAGGATAGATGAATCCGGATAGCGGGAGATAATAGAATCTTGACTGCTGCCGGGGAAAGTGAATCCTTGACTGCTGCAGGGGATTGCAAGAATCTTTTGATCGTTGAAAATGAAAAGTCCTGGGACCATTGTTGGGGAATCAGGAGCTTGGGTTGTATGCCAATCTACTGGGGATTCCTATTTTGAGGAGATCTTCACTGGGGAATATCTGAATACTCTGTGAGGAATTGAGAATGAGAGTCTTCATTCTGCTTGGGGGATAAGAATTCTGTGGGGAATAGCCATACTGTTGAAAAGTAGCTATCCTGTCGGAGAGTAAAACTCAGGATTCTGGATAAAGTTTATTCTTGTTTGGAAGAAGTTCAGGAGTTTAAGTTGTTTGCCACTTTGGGAATGAGAATCTTCATTCTGTCGGGAATGTCAGGAACTCAGGTTATATACCACTTTGAGAATGAGAATCTTCATTCTGTCGGGAATGTCAGGAACTCAGGTTATATGCCACTTTGAGAATGAGAATCTTCATTCTGTCGGGAATATCAGGAATTTGGGTGTATGCCAATCTACTGGGGTTTCAAGGATGAGAGTCTTCATTCTGTTAAGGGTCAGAAATCGGGAGTAAACTAATCTTCTGAGGTTTCAAAGATGAGAGTCTTCATTCTGTTAAGGGTCAGAAATTGGGAGTATACCAATCTTCTGAGGTTTCAAGGATGAAAGTCTTCATTCTTGAGAAAGACAGATTTTTAGGAGCTTCAATTGTCCATTATCTTGTTGGTGGTCGTAACTTCCAGCAGGTGATGAAGGAAATTTTGACAAACGCTACTCCAAAAGGTGATGAAGGAACCTTTGACGATTACTACTATAATAGGTGATGAAGGAACCTTTGACGATTACTACTCCAAAAGGTGATGAAGGAATCTTTGACGATTACTAATCCAACAGGTGATGAAGGAACCTTTGACGATTACTACTCCAAAAGGTGATGAAGGAATCTTTGACGATTACTACTCCAAAAGGTGATGAAGGAATCTTTGACGATTACTACTCCAAAAGGTGATGAAGGAATCTTTGACGATTACTACTCCAAAAGGTGATGAAGGAATCTTTGACGATTACTACTCCAACAGGTGATGAAGGAATCTTTGACAATTACTACTCCAAAAGGTGATGTCTTTGATGATTACTACTCCAAAAGGTGATGAAGGAATCTTTGACGATTACTACTCCAAAAGGTGATGAAGGAATCTTTGACGATTACTACTCCAACAGGTGATGAAGGAATCTTTGACGATTACTACTCCAAAAGGTGATGAAGGAATCTTTGACGATTACTACTCCAAAAGGTGATGAAGGAATCTTTGACGATTACTACTCCAACAGGTGATGAAGGAATCTTTGACGATTACTACTCCAAAAGGTGATGAAGGAATCTTTGATGATTACTACTCCAGCAGGTGATGACTTTTATCTGTCGATCAATCTGCATATGTTAAGAATGTTGTTGAAATGTAATTTTGTTTTGGAGAATAAATCCTTGACAAATGTTGGGGAAATAAACCCATGACTGCAGGTCTGCTTAGAGAGGTGATGAACTTCTCGAGGACACTTGAATTTCTTTTCAGAAAGATTTCGGAGAGGTTTCATCACTGCCCCTAGTATCAGATGCTTGTGATATTGCCAGGAAATTTGGACCGTACATAACCCTTTGATGAGATTGACATTTAAAGCCTAAGTGATGGTGACAGAGACTTGCCCCAGGTTAATTCGCTAATTGAGAGATTTGTTGAAATCTTGACTGGACTGCCCCAGGTTAACTGAACTTTGAAAGATCTATTGAAACCTTGACTGGACTGCCCCAGGTGTGCTGGATAGTGACATCTCTAGTCCCCTTGTTGATAGGAGATTTGTTAATGGAAGTGTCATCCTTTTTGAAGTGATTTTTCTCACTGAGAGGGCTTTCGTTCCTCCGAACATTCGCTGTATGAATTTCTTTGCTGACAAACAAATAACCATGTGCAAACAACGATATTCAAATAACGTAAAGTTTATGCCTGTCTCGAAGTTTTGAAAAATGCGTTTTTTAGCAGAAAACTTTTCATAAGACAAATTCAACACAAGATTTAGGGCAAAGCCTTACAGGAGTCAGGATACCTTTTGTAACAGTATGCTTTCGAACTAAACCATGCTTCAATTAGGACTTTTGAAGGGTTGTAACGTGGCTTGGTTCACGGTTTAAGAAACAAAGGATAAAGGCTCAAAGTATGTTTGTACCCACCCGCTCTTCGTGATGTTCTTCAATCCTAAACTCAGTTAATTGCGCGTCGAACTCTATTCGAGTTTGGAACGACTTTTTTGGTGATGGTTCACACCAGTTGAATTTTGGAGGGCAGTCATTTTTTTTGTGACATTTTTCCTGTTGTTGAGGATTTGTAGTGACCTCGTTCTTTTGATTTATTATCCCTAACTTTTGCCTGACTGTTCCTGTTTTCGAGATTACAGTCAACGGGATGCCCCAGCTTTCTTAAGCCTCCTTGGTAGGTTTTGGCTTAGTGGGCTCTTCTTTTTTGAGAGATAATGACTGCCTATGAGATAAGGAACCATCACTGTCTTTTGATTCCAAAGGAATGTTTTTTTTTGATGTCGTTCGTTGTATTACGAACTGAGAGTTTGCGACTTCAAAGCGCATCTTTTTTGGATTAACTGAGAGACTACCCTGCCCCAGGTTTAAATCAAAGGTTTCAATTTGTTTAAAAACAGAAAACTCCTACTTCTTTGGCTCGAATGGGTTGACTAGGGATTATCTTCCTTATAACTCCAGTGTTTAGGATTTGAAAGAAACGCCTGTACATCGTCAGCAAGGTCTGTTCAAAAGCATACTGTATGAGATTACGGTATTATTTCGTCATCCTCCCTCTAAAGGCTTGTAGCTTTTTATCAAGAGTTAAATATCATAAAGAAAGCATAAAGCATAGTTTAAGAATAGTGAAAACGAATGGATGAATTCAAGACAAATATATGCAATGCATTAATGAAACAGAGTTTGACATCAACAATTAATTGTTTGAATAACAAAAGAAATTACAACTTGAAAATTCAAATGAAATAAAGACATTCTCAATGATTTGGCATAGGAGCAGTGATCACATTTGGGGTCTCCGGAGGGTCAAACTTGATCTCCTTGGCATCAATCAAGTCTTGAATCTTGTTCTTCAAAGTCCAACAGCTGTCGGTGTCATGCCCAGGATTGTTAGAATGGTAGGCACATCTCACACTCGGGTTATACTTGGAAGAGGAAGTATCGGGATTTTGAGGAGGATCCTTTAGCGTGATTAACTTCAACTTCAGCAAATGTTGTAACACTTGAGACAAAGGCATGTTGATGTTAGTATACTTCCTTTCTTGATATCTTACCCTACGCCTCTTACCCCGTCTTTGTTGAACAGGCGTGGGATCAGAGATCAGGATTGCCCCTACATGTTGATCATGATGACTCTTTCGACCAGTCACTGCATTGGACTCTTTCTTCCCATTGTGGGGAATTTTCTGAGCATCAGAAGGAGTAACTCCTTGGATCTTTCCACTTTTGATGCCAGCTTCGACCCTTTCACCGGTCAGTATTAGTTCAGTGAACCCGACTGAGGAGCTTCCAATTAAGTGATTGAAGAGAGGCCCTGTCAAAGTTCCCATGAGGATGTCAATCAGCTCCCTGTCAGTTAAAGGGGGTTGCACCCTACCAGCCAGATCTCTCCACTTTTGAGCGTATCCTTTGAAGCTCTCGTTGGAACCCATGGTCATGTTCTGCAATTGCACGCGAGTTGGTGCAAGATCAGCATTATACTGATACTGCTTATAAAAAGCAACAGCTAAGTCCTCCCATGTGTGGATGCGAGAACTCTCCAATTGATAGAACTATTCGAGTTGGGTCCCTACCAGGCTTTCTTGAAAGAAATGGATCCAAATCTTTGGATCAGTTGTGTATGGCTGAATCTTGCGGACATAAGATTTTAAGTGCATCTTAGGGCAAGAGACTCCATCGTACAGGGCCAGGGTAGGGACTTTGAACTTAGGATGGATGACTAATCTAGAAACCAAACCCATGTCTCCTAAATCCAAGCCAGGTATTTGTTGAACCTCCATAGCATTGAGGCGATCCTCTAACTGTTTGTACTTGTCATCAGCGGGAGGATATTGTTCTTCGGAGTAGTCAGCTTCAACATCATTGATCTCCAAATTGTGGTCTTCTTCAAGACTGACCCCTATGCTGGATGGAGTTGAAAGATCTAGGGTTTCAGGTCTTCTTCTCAAGTTCAGGATGCCCGCTGCCTTCTTGGACTTCTTCTTCTTGTCTTTGAGAAGGAGAGCTTTCAGATCCTCTTGCCCTTTACCCATAGCCAGAAGCATTTGTTGGAATTGAGTGTTTTAGCTTGGAGATCTTTCACTGTTTGTTCCATATCCATCTTACTGAAATAAACAGTAGGAAGATAAGGAGACCTGTATGGGAGAAACCTGTTATGCAATGATATGTATGATATATATATGCAATGTTTTCAAGGATTTCTTGGGGTAAACACAAGAAAATGTTAGAGGTTGAATTTTGATCAACATCTTTGATTGGAGAACTTTGTAACGGTGGATGTCTTTCTACGAGAATCAAGCTCACCATGTCGAGTGGGTCATAGCCCCTGATTCAAGTTGTTGCACTTGATCTTTGACGGCGTTTGTTTAGAGGAGAACCCTCTTACCCTTTGGTAGACGTCTGGTTCAACGTGACCCTGCATCAAAAGACCCTCGAGATCCTTGAAATGGTTATTGTAAATGCTATGGTATGATGTTATGATGTTATGTACATGTATGCAAAATCAAGTAAGTGTATATACAGGTAATCATATTCACACAAAGCAAACAAGTCCTTAGGTTTAGGCTTGCATGGGGTTTTTAGGTAAGTACCCTCTTGAAGTTAGTTGGCTCATCCTGTCCTAAAATAGAAACCGGGTTCTAAGGAGCTCAATATCACTGGATTATTTTCTGTGTTCATTGTTTTGGTTTAGCCACTTAACTGGCGACCAAAATATTCCAAGAAAACAATCCTCAATGAGTGTAGTATCGAGTATCTACCAACTTCGGACTGCACAAAAGTCGGTTATCTCACTACCCCTAAAAAGGCCAAGATGGTCAAGTAAGGTTCTAAGAGTTCGTTAGTGCTTCGTGACATCGCTCAACGACCCCGTATTCTCCTTGACTACTCAAGGGCTACCGGTACTCACAAATATGTCACACTAACATAGCTACTGCTTTAACCATGTCGGTATACCCCGCACAGTTCCCTCACAGTTTATTGCTATTTACCTAAAAAGGTGCCCCCAAATCCGGGTGTAGGATTTACAGCAAACCCAAACAAGGAACCGAAAAAGTAAAGCAATCAAAGCAATCAAAGTAAGCATGTAAAGGTGATCTAAAACCCTAAGGTAACCCCACTTTTTAGAAATCTCCCCAGCAGAGTCGCCAGTTCTGTGATACGGTGGGAGAACTGACTTGAGGTTTTGCATTTTGTTTTTGCACTTGTTCGGTTTAGCAAGAGTCGCCACCGACTTTTTATTTATCCTAAGGAAAGGTCAAAAAGTACAGGAAATACCTTTGAGATGTTTTCGTGGGTTCGGGGGGTAGATTATGAAAAGGGAAGGTGCTAGCACCCTTTTCATCCATGGTTATCCATGGGCTTTTAGTTACTTGTTTTAGATCACTTGCCTTTGCTTTTCAATTGTTTGAAATGGTGCTTTGTGGGTGTGGTTTTTGAAAATGTTTTGAAAAAAGATGCCTTGTCTAGGCAACCTTTGTAATGACTCATGTTTGAGTATATACAAAGGTGTATGTCTTTTTGAAAAGATGTTTCAATGTTTTGAAAGTTGTTTGGAAGTTGTGTTGTGATGTGTGTTTGAAAAATGGCAAGGATGTTTTGCAAGTTTTTGATCAAGTAACTAAGAGTTGTCTACCCTATTTTACTCAAAGATCTTTCTTATGTTTTTAACCCTTTTAACAGTGTTGTTTCACCATTGTATTTGGTGAACAACCTTATGTTAAGATGTTAACGGGACAGGCGCGGGTCATCGTATAGACCATGAAAGCAATAGTGTCAAGTGTCTTTGGAAATTTTCTTGAGGGACTATGATCATTTTGTTTAGGCAACTCCGATAGCGTCATCGAGGGACTATGATCATTTGTTTGTTTTTGTTTGGTTTTTGTTTTGCCAAAGTACTTGACATGCAAACATGGCCCATTTTTGAAGGCAACAAGTGGATGTAACCCTAGGGGTGTAAGTGTGCATTGTGTTTGTTTTTCATGCATGTTTATCTTGAATTAGGTCAAGCTATTTGTTGATTGATTTTGCATACAAACCCTAATTACAATACAGTATATAGAAAGCGATAAATTGCGGGAATTTAAAGTCTAAGCTATTACAAATAAGTATCCGGGGATGGGGGTACAAATGTTTACAAATGGGGATGAGTCTTATCAGGATAGTAGTGTCCAAGTATTATTTACAACCAAATCGAATTGTCGCATTCTCAATGTAAAAATATAGCAAAATATAAGAATTAAAGAGAATCAAAAGTATTTGTGAAATGCACATGATTATTTACGAATGATCAAAAGGTTAACCTAATGTATTATTAAGTATTAATATTTTTTGTGTTTTTATTAATGTTTTTAGAAACTTGTATAAGATTAATTAAACAAAAGTTTTAAAATTATTTAACTTAATAAAATCTAATATTTACATATTTTAAGTGTAATAAAAAAAAGTATTAGTAAAATTTACACAACAAGGTAATATATTATTTTTAACAAAGAAAAAGAAAATAAAGTGATAATAAAAAAAAGGTATTGATTTGTATATAAAAAAAAGTTAAGGAGTTAAATGGGCTTTAGGTGTTAGTATGAGAGGCAGGCCCAAATAAAAGAACAAAAATAAAACAGATTCACAAAAAAAAGGGGGGTGCAGGCGCCAGATTCAATTGGGCTTAGGGTTTTGTTCTATGGGGAAGGCCCAGATGTATTTTGACAAAGAATTTGTTAGGGTTTGTATTCGTTTGGTTAGAAAAGGGTTTGTTCATGAACGGCGCCGCTCCCTTTCTTCTTCATCGTCCTCTTCGTCCTTTCTCAATCGCGAGCTTCTGACTAAACCTCTCTTCGCTTCAGGCCACTAGGCGCCACCTCCACTCTCCTCTCTCCATGGTTGAGCAAGGCGGTGACAAGAAAAGGTATCGGTTTCTGTTTTCATGTTTTAGGGTTTCAAAATTCGTGCATGTTATTGATTTTTGACATACTTTGGTCTTCGACTGCTATTGATCTTTGATTATTATTTGTGTTCGTGTGAGGTGTAGAAAAAAAAAGGAAGAGGAATTTATACCTTGGTTCTGCTTTTTGGAAAGGAGAAGGAGAGTTTGGACAGGAGGCGTTCTCCGGTGGCCAAGGCGAGGGAGCGAGACGCTGATGAAAGCTTTGTTCTGGTACTTGTATCTTTGCTTTGTTTTGTTTTATGATGATGTTATCTTCTGAAAACAACGCTTCTGGATCTTCTTTTCTTCTTCTGAATACTTGCTTCTGTGATGCTTTTAATGATTATGTGATGAGCTGCTTGTTCTGAGAATGCTTACGTGTTAACTTCTGACTTTATTCCTCTCTTTGGCTTGGTTAGTTTGATCCTGTGATGAACTTCTTATTCTGAGGATGCTTGGATTTGTTTTCAATGATGAATTTGATTCTGAGGGTATTTGGATTAAAGGCAGTTTTGAGGCTTTGACAGGCTATGCATGGCTTTGGCTTGAATGCTTGCTATGCTGGCAGGCTTGAGACAGGCTTGCTTGCTTGAAAACAGTTTTGAGACTTGTTTGTGGTACAGGTTTTGTTTGAATGTTGTTGATGCAGGATGTGTTATGCTTGGCTTTTCTGGCTTGTTGATTTCTGCAGGTTTGAAACTGGTTTCAAGGTTTGTTATGCTTGATTTGTGTTTGACAGGCTTGAGGCAAGTTTGGAGATTTGTTTTAGGCTTTTGTAACTGGTACAGGCTTGTGGTTTGAAACAGGTTTTTGGGTAGTTTGAAGCAGGTTATATGTTTTGTGTAGTTTTTGACAGAGCTAAAGGCAGGCTTGCAAGTTTTCTTGCTTTTGATTTTTTGAAGGCTTGGCTGGCTTGCTTCTGTAACAGGTTTTGTAGGTTTGAAGGCAGTTTTGAGGCTACAGGCTGTGTTATGTGTTTATAGCTTTGTCCTATATTTTTCTATGTGTTCTGCCCCCTCTCCTTTGAACTGAAACTCTTTGTTATATTTATTATCCTCTAAGCCTGCCCAAAAACTGTAAGCCTGCTTTTTTCCTCTCTTTCTCTCTCTTCAGAAAAGCATATTTTATTGCTTAACTGTCCTTTTTATTCTGAAAAGGTGTTGGCCTAGGGAAAATGATGAAATTGGTTTTACAAGCTTGCTTGCAATGTTAGCTTTCTTCTGCATATTGTACTTTTTTTTGATGATAATTTGATAGCTTTTGATATCTTTTGGTATCTTCTTTGACAGCTTTGACAGCTTCCTTGGACAGTTTTGTTGACAGCTTCTTGTAACTTAGTTTGCCATTGTTTACACTTGTGACTTGGTTTGGCATTTTTCAGTTTGCACATGTGCAGCTTGTTTGAATTTGTAACTTGGCTGTTCAGTTTGCCTTGTTTGAATTTATGCATCTTTGTGCATTTTTCTTAATTGATTCATATGCTTGTAAACATTTAATTTTACTTTTCCTCTTTGTGAACCAAGAAGAGAAATCTTCTTGCGATTTGCAAAGAGGACGAGCAAAATATGATGAAAACCCAAAATAAGCTGATTCCGGCCAACAACCTTTAATGATGAACTTTTATTTATCTGTCTGAGAATGCCCTTTTTTTAATTCATCTGTACTGATTCCTTTTTCTGTCTTTGCATGTAAATACCAGTCGGGCAAAGGAAGCAGCGGTAGAAGATGAAGACTTCAAGAGACTTAGGATAGTTTTATTTTATTTCTAACATTTGTAATAAACATTATTATAAATACTGTAAATAAATTTACTGTATTCAAATAACACTTGTACCAATAATTAAAAATAAATAAAAGTCCTTTTGTCAGATAATTCTTTATTTCACTGTCTATTTAATTATTTAAGTTTCTTGAACTAAAATAACTGGAAGTACATCCCAATTATTCTAACTTAGATAAAATAAATAATTAATAAACGTTGTAATCTCACGAACTCGCATTAACCAACAATAAACCCGGCACGTCAGTTAACCAATTGCACAGCTAAACGAACAAACGTCCATACGCCTTTCACTTCACTGATTAAACTAAAACTTCAAACTTTTAATCAGAAGCCTCAGCTTCTATCCCAGGGGTTCAGGTTTTGAGAAACAAACTGAAATCTTGAACAAGCATCAAAGCAGTGTGACAGTCAAATGAAATGTTGTGGATTCCAATTCTTTTGAGAATGCGCGTGCAAACCCTAATTCTAGATTTATTGTCAAAGAAGCGTCTGCTTGATCAAACCCTGAGCCAAACTCAACCAAATTAATAGAAACCCTAATAATTTGTTTGACTGACTCAAAATCAATAGAAACCCTAATTTTGGATTTACTGATAAGAAAAGTCTATTTGACCGATTCTTAAGCTAATTTAAAAAATCAGGGAAAGCCCGGAGCTGTGATTTCTTGTTAAAAAGAGGAGGGCAAATTTTGGGGTACAACATCAGTGATATTGAGATCCTCTAGAACCCGGTTACTATTTCTAGGACAGGTTTAAACCAACTGAACTGAAAGAGGGTAGTACCTAAGCTCCTTGCCAGCCTGAAATCTAAGGGCTCTCTGTGTGACTTGTGTGCCTTACCATGTTTGCTTTTTGTGGATACTTGTGGTGTGCTTACTATCATGACATCATGACATCATAACATTACATACATCTTGCATAAGGACTAACCTATTTCAAAGACATAAGGGATTCATCTTTGCTCTGTTTTGTAGGTCATCATGATGCCCTTGCGTAAGAATACCATCCGGATCAACTTTGTCCAAGTCCCTACCTTGCTTAAAGAGTTGGTTGTCAGGATGCCATACACTACTTCCTTCATCAGGAGGCATGGTTCTCTTCTCAGTTTGGTCACCTCCAAATTGGACGAGCAGATGATGAGTGTCCTAGTCCAGTTCTATGATCCGTTGTACCATTGTTTTACTTTTCAAGACTATCAGCTGGTTCCCACCCTAGAAGAGTTCTCTAAACTACTCGGTATCTCTGCTCTGGAGTAGACCCCATTTACTGGTTGGGAAAAGACTCTTAGGCCTGAAGAAATTGCTGCAGCCATTCATTTGACCAAAGAGGAGGTAATGGCTAATTGGGAGACTAGGATTGGAGCAAAAGGTTTTCTGACTAAGTTCTTGGTTGGCAAGGCTAACTACTTCAGGGATAGCCTAGACTTTAAGGCGTTCGAGGATATTCTGGATCTTTTGATATATGGTTTGGTACTATTTCCGAATCCTGACACTTTTGTTGATGTGAATGCCATAAAGATCTTCATCTCTCAGAACCCTGTACCCACTCTCTTGGGTGACATTCTTCATCAGCTTTATGCTCGTACTGCTCGAAAGCGGGGGACCTTGATATGCTGTGCTCCTTTATTGTCGAGGTGGTTTATTTCGCACCTCCCTAAGTCAGTACTGAAGAACAAAGAAGGAATGGGTTGGGCTTATAGGTTGATGTCTATCTCTCATAATGACATCATTTGGACTCTCAAAGGTATGGATAAGGTGACTATCATTGATCGTTGTGGAGAGTATCCTAATGTTCCATTAATAGGAACCCATGGAGGAATTTCTTACAACCCATGCTTAGCTCTCCGTCAGTTTGGAAGAGCCAGAAGAGAAGGACCTCACGAGCTGCTAATGCCTCATATCATCTTTGATTTTCAAGGGGATAGCGACGAGCAACGTCGTAGATTCATAAGGGCTTGGGATAGAGTTCACCAATCTGATCCACATGAGTTGGGCCCCAAGACTTCTCTGCCAATGGAGCCATATCTCAGATGGGTCTGCATCCGTGCCCAGAAGCTAGGTATGCCATATGAAGCTGTCCGGCCTGTCACTCTTAAAGTTGCTATTGAAGAAGGGGTTCTTCCAACCATTCTCCATCCTTATATGCCCACTGACATTGGGGCACTGGAGAGGTCTTGGATGCAGTTGAGGGATGAACGGGATTCTTACCGAGAGAAGTTCAACGAGCAAGAGCAAAAGATCTAGAAGCTGACTAGGCAGTTAGAGAACGAGCGGATTCTGAATGACTATGTCCGCACTGATAAGAAGAGACCATGGGAGCATTGATGGGCCTTTGATGATTTTCTTTCCAGTTTTTATTTACTTTTCAGTATTTCCATTCTTGTAACGCCTTAAGGGCAATTTGTTGAACAATTTGAATTCTAAAGTTTATCTAATAAAGTGTGTTTCCTTTCTTGTTTACCAATTTGAATCTCAATTGTCTTTGAAATCATAAATCATACGCATTTCATCCCATGCACTTCATAAACAGGTACCCTTTACAGGTCTCTTATCTTCTTCGCTGTTTATTTCAGCACTCAGTAAGACCTGAAGACCCTGATTCTGAAAGAGAAGAAGAAGAAGAAGAAAAGGACAGTCTTGTTCAACACTGGTCCTAGGTTTGGAAACAGGCTACGAGATGAAGTTGATCTGACCACCTCATCTGGAGAGAAAGATAGTCCACAAGTAAGGAGGGCTCTTAGCCCTGTGGTCTCCGACAACGAGACAAACTATGATGAAGAACAGTATCCTCCTGCCGAGGATAAATACAAGCAACTGGAAGACCGGTTGAGTGCTATGGAAGTTCAAAAGGTGCCTGGTCTGGACTTTGCTGATCTAGGTCTATCATCTGGGGTAGTGATTCCACACAAGTTCAAGGCACCAGCCTTTGCTAAGTATGATGGAGTTTCTTGTCCGAAGCTGCACCTCCAGTCATATGTGAGGAAGATCTAGCCTTACACTGCTGATAAGAACTTATGGATCCATTTCTTCCAAGACAGTCTCTCAGGGACTCAGCTTGAGTGGTTCTATCAGTTGGACGGAGCCAGTATCCGCAGTTGGGAAGATTTGGCTACTGTATTCTACAGGCAGTATCAGTACAACTCCGACCTCGCTCCTACACGTACCCAACTCTAGGGTATGTCAATGGGAACGGGTGAAGGATTCAAAGATTATGCTCAAAAGTGGAGAGACCTCGCCGGAAGGGTACAACCACCTTTAGCTGATCGGGAACTTGTTGACATGTTTTTGGGGACCCTGTCTAGTCCATTTTTCAACCACTTGATTGGAAGCTCTTCATCTGGGTTTACAGATCTTATTTTGACCAGTGAGAGGATTGAGGCTGGTATTAAGGCTGGGAAGATATAGAAGGGTGCCTCATCAAGCACCGAGAAGAAGCCGTTTAAGAAAGAGTCCAGTGCTGTCTACAGTAAAAGAAGACAGGATAGATCTGAACACCTCCAAGCTGTCAATGCGGTTGTTATTTCAAAACCTGCTGGCGCTCCTCGGCACAACAATCAACAGAAGGATGAGAGACCTAAGAGGCAATTCACCCGTCTCAGCATGACCTTATCTCAGATTCTGCCACAGTTGCTGAAGACTAATCTGGTGACTCTAAGGGAAGCCCCAAAGAATTCAAATACAACGTCACCAAGGTATAACCCTAACGCCCGCTGTGCTTATCACTCTGATAGCCTGAGGCATAATATAGATGATTGTTGGAGTCTGAAGAATAAGATACAAGACTTAATTGATGCGAAGGAGATTGAGTTCGAGGCGCCCGAGAGGCCTAATGTGGTGACTGCTCCCATGCCCAAACATGGAGTGAATGCTGTAGAGGAAGACTTGTTTGTAGTTTCTGTGAATGACATTGTTACCCCTATGATGACTGTCAAGAAGAACCTTTTGCTAGTCGGTTTATTTCCGGGCTGTGACGAAGGTTTTCATATGTGTTCTATGTTACCTAATGGTTGCCCATTCTTGAAGTCAGGTATCCAAAACCTGATGGATAGTAAAGAGATCCTGTTTAAGAAGACTGTTGTTCCCGTAGTTCATTCTGAAGAAGTTGCCATCATTACCATTTTCGACAATTCTTCCAGGGCTCCCTCGAGGAAGCCTGTTAGGATTACATCTGTTCCAAGAAGCGCACCTGTGGTCATCACTATTCCAGGGCCCATCCCATATACCTCTGATAAAGCTGTCCCTTGGCACTATGGGGCTGATGTTTATTTTCATCGAGTTAAGCAAGAATTGGATGTTGATACTGACATCAGCAACATTACTGGACCTACTAAGGTCACCCGCAGCGGAAGACTTTTCTCACCTGATATTGTTCCACCAACTGCCCGAAGACCTGTTGTTATTACACCTGCCAGTTTACCTGCCACTATTCCTGATCAAGTTCCTATTCTTACCCCTATCACCGAGTCATCTGACACTCGGGGAAAAGGGATCACCATTGATGTGCCTGCCCAGACGGAGGCACCAAAGACAATTACTGTTGAAACTTCTAAGCAAGAGATGTAAGAGATTATGAGGATTATTAAAAAGAGTGACTATAATGTAGTTGAACAGCTGGAGCAAACCCCGTCTAAGATTTCTATGTTGTCACTATTGCTGTGCTCAGAGGCCCATGCCAAGGCTCTCATTACCTTTCTGAAGACTGCCCACGTGCCACAAGAGACATCAGCTGATCAGTTTACAGATTGCATGGCCAATTTAACTACTGATAATGGGTTGGGTTTCTCTGACGCTGACTTGACCGCTAAAGGGAAGAACCACAACGATGCCCTGCATGTCTCCATTGAATGCAGGGGAACCACTCTTGCTCACGTATTGGTAGATATTGGTTCCTCACTGAACTTATTGCCTAAAAAAGCTCTAGACCGGTTGGATTGTGAAGGGTTAGAGCTGAAACCAAGTAACATTGTTGTCAGGGCCTTTGATGGGTCTAAGAGGATGGTGCACAGTGAAGTTGATATTCCAATTAAAGTTGGTTCTCAGGTCTTTAATTCTACATTCTATGTGATGGACATTCGGCCATCTTATTCTTGTTTGTTGGGTCGTCCATGGATCCACAAAGCCGAGGCCGTAACCTCAACACTCCATCAGAAGCTGAAGTACCCGGTCAAAGGAAAGATTGTGACAGTGCAAGGGGAGGAAGAGTACATGGTCAGCCACCTCAACTCGTTCCGATACGTAGAGATGGATGGGGAGTTCATTGAGACCTCATTCCAGCATTTTGAAGAGGTTCCCCAGACACTGGCATCAGCTGAGACTGTGGTTGAAGATTCTCCTATGAAAATGGCTTCCTTAAAAGATGCCCGGGCCCTTATTAAGAAGGGTGAGTGTGCAAATTGGGGCCGACTTCCTGATTTTACACAGAAGACTAACAAGTTTGGTTTGGGTTTCACTGCAGAAGCTCAAAGGGCTGTTCGGAATGCACGAATCAGAAGACCTCTCGTGTTCATCAGCAACTCGGGAGTGAATGCCATTGAAGATGATGTGGAAGAGTCTGAATTCGACAACTGGATCTATCCTATGACCGACGGTGGACCGAGCAACTGGACAGCAAAGGACTTCATCCCTATTACTTTTGTTACCCTGTAATGAACTCTTTGTTTTGAATTTGTAACAGACAATGCTTTAAACTTTACGGCCCGGTGTCTTACCCAGGGCACTGTGGCTTCATTTGTGAGGGCTTTATGTGTGTCATTTTCATATATCATTAATAAAAGCATTGGACGTTTTCTGCATTTCAAATTTTGCACTCCTTGTTTTTCTTTATTATATATTACAAAACAGCTATTTTACGCACACTCACATATACAGGTCCACATCCACTCTGGATCTCACCGGTAACAACTCTGCTACTGCCGGTTATGACTTCGAAAATCCGATCAACTTAGCCGAAGACAAAGGTGAAGATGATTGAGAAGTGCCTATTGAACTTGCAAGACTGTTACTCCAAGAAGAGAGGGCCATTTAGCCACATGAAGAGCCAGTGGAATCAGTGAATCTGGGTACTGAGACAGACAAGAAGGAAGTTAAGATCGGTGCAAACCTGGAGCTTAGGGTGAAACAACGGTTGATTCAAATGTTGCATGACTATGTTGAGATCTTTGCCTGGTCTTATGAAGACATGCCTGGTTTAGATACTGATATTGTGGTTCATCGCCTGCCTACCAAGGAAGACTGTCCTCCAGTGAAACAAAAGGTTCGCCGTATGCGCCCAGAGATGCCTGAGAAAATCAAGGCTGAAGTTATGAAACAGTTTGACACCGACTTTCTAGCAGTTACTTCTTACCCTCAGTGGGTGGCCAATGTGGTTCCAGTTCCGAAGAAAGATGGTAAGGTTCGAATGTGTGTTGACTACAGGGATTTGAACAGGGCAAGCCCCAAGGATGATTTCCCTCTACCTCATATCGACGTTCTGGTTGACAACACCACTCAACACAAGGTATTCTCCTTCATGGATGGCTTCTCCGGTTATAACCAGATTAAAATGGCTCCCGAAGACATGGAGAAGACAACTTTTGTTACTCAATGGGGCACCTTTTGCTACAAGGTCATGCCTTTTGGACTGAAGAATGTCGGGGCAACATATCAGCGTGCCATGGTCGCTTTGTTTCATGACATGATCCATCATGAGATTGAGGTATACGTCAATGATATGATTGCAAGGTCCCAGACTGAGGAAGAGCACCTTGGCCATCTGCGGAAGCTGTTTGACAGACTGAAGTTGTACAAGCTGAGGTTGAACCCGAACAAGTGAACCTTCAGGGTGAGATCTGGTAAATTACTGGGTTTCGTCGTAAGTGATAAGGGTATTCAAGTGGATCCTGCCAAGGTGAAAGCTATATAGGAGATGCCAGCTCCCAGAACAGAGAAAGAAGTCAGAGGCTTCCTGGGACGACTGAACTACATTTCCCGATTCATCTCACACCTGACTGCTACTTGTGAGCCAATCTTCAAGCTACTGAAGAAAGATCAAGTAGTACGTTGGAACGATGAATGCCAGACCGCTTTCGAAAGGATCAAAGAGTATCTCTAAGAGCCACCTATTCTAATGCCTCCAGTTGAAGGGAGACCTCTGATCTTATACTTGACAGTACTCGACAACTCAATGGGGTGTGTGCTGGGGCAGCATGACGAGTCTGGCCGAAAAGAGCACGCAATTTACTACCTTAGCAAAAAGTTTACCGACTGTGAGACCCGATACTCACTGCTCGAGAAAACTTGCTGCGCTTTGGCATGGGCTGCTCGCCGGCTAAGACAGTATATGTTGACTCACACTACTCTGTTGATATCAAAAATGGATCCAATCAAGTATATCTTCGAAAAGCCTGCCTTGTCCGGAAGAATAGAAAGATGGAAGATGACCTTGACTGAGTATGACATCCAATTTACGACTCAAAAGGCAATCAAGGGAAGTGTATTGGCAGACCATTTGGCACATCAGGCAGTGGATGATTACCAGTCTATGAACTTTGAATTTTCGTACGAGAATATCATGTTGATAACTGATTGTGAGACACCTGGACCGGATGAAGGACCTGAGGAAGGATCCCGATGGTCTATGTACTTTGATGGAGCTTCAAACGCTTTGGGTAACGACATTGGCGCCGTGATCATATCTCCTAAAGGCTCTCATACTTCGTTCACCGCCCGACTATATTTCAACTGCACCAACAACATGGCGGAGTATGAAGCATGCATTATGGGCCTTCAAGCAGCAATTGACCTAAGGATTAAGTTCTTAAGTGTCTTCGAAGATTCCACTCTCGTGATCAGTCAGATCAAGGGCGAGTGGGATACGAAACACCCAAATATTATCCCTTACAAGGAATATGTGTTGACATTGCTTCCCCATTTTGAGGAGATAACCTTTGAACACTTCCTTAGAGAGGAAAATCAGTTGGCGGACGCGCTGGCTATGATGTATTCTATGTTTAAAATCAATTGGGACAATGAGGCTCCCCGAATCATCATTGAAAGATTGGACGAACCTGCACATTGCTGTGATATTGAGACTTAAGAAGTAACAGAAAAGCCCTGGTATCATGAGGTGAAGAGGTATCTTGAAGATCAAGAATACCCCGAGGGTGCATCTGTTAATGACAAGAAGTTTCTGAGGAGGTTTGCAGCGAAGTTCTTCATCAGCAATGACATTCTTTACAAGCGTAACCATGATTCGACCTTATTGCGTTGTGTGGATAAGAATGAAGCAGAAAGGATCATGGCAGATTTACATGAAGGTACTTTCGGAACTCACTCTAGTGGATACACCATGGCAAAGAAAATCCTTCGGGCAGGATATTATTGGTCCACAATGGAAGCCGACTATTAGCAGCATTCTCGGACATGTCACAAGTGTCAGGTCTATGCTGATAAGTTGCACGTACCTCCAGTACCTCTGAACATCTTGACGGCACCTTGGCCTTTTGTAATGTGGGGCATTGATATGATCGGCGAGATCAGACCTACGGCATCCAACGGGCATCGTTTCATCCTGGTAGCGATTGATTACTTTACGAAGTGGGTTGAAGCAGCTTCCTTTGCTACTGTAACCAAGAACATCGTGGCACGGTTCATTCGGCACAACCTGATCTATTGATATGGTGTACTAGAAATGATCATTACAGACAATGGTACCAATCTCAACAATAAGATGATCATTGAGCTCTACGAGCAATTCAAGATACAGCATCACAAATCTTCTCCTTACCGGCCGAAGATGAATGGAGCTGTTGAAGCGGCTAATAAGAACATCAAGAAGATTGTGCATAAGATGACAGTGACATACAAAGATTGGCACGAGATGTTGCCCTTTGCCCTTCATAGGTACCGTACCTCAGCTCGGACGTCAACAGGGGCAACACCCTATTTCTTGGTATATGGTATGGAGGCAGTCTTGCCTATTGAAGTTCAGATACCCTCTCTCCGGATCATGAAGGATGCAGGTTTAAGTGAAGACGACTGGATTCAGACCCGGCTTGATCAACTGAACCTAATCGACGAAAAGAGACTTACTGCTATTTGTCATGGTCAGACGTACCAAAAACGGATGATCAAGGCATTTAACAAGAAAGTTAGACGACAAGAGTATCAAGTTGGGGATCTGGTAATCAAGCGCATCATACTTCCTCAAGGTGATCCCAGGGGCAAATGGACCCCTACTTACGAAGGGCCATTTGTGGTTAAGAACATTTTCTCAGGAGGAGCTATGATTCTAACCACCATGGATGGTGACGACCTTCTTCACCCTGTCAATGCAGACATAGTGAAAAGATACTACGCGTAATCAAAGACCCGCTAGGTTGACTGGCCTAGGAAAAAATAAGGGCTTCCCGGAGAACCAAAAGGGTTCGGGCAAAACTAAGGGATGAAAATGAAAAAATTTGTACACCCGGCAAGTCGAAAACCTGAAAAGGCGGCTTGGGCAAAAAAGGGTATCCCGGTGGACTGAAAACCCGAAAGGGCGGTCTAGGAAAAAATTAGGGATTAAAGCATAACACTATGTCTCATTGGATCACCTTGCATCCAGACTTCGGTACCAACTGTCAAGCTCAGACGGCACTAATCGGTCAGATTCATCTTCAACTAGTAGCAAAGTGATGAGATGCTCGAGAACATAAAGGCAATAGCAGAGTTGGAACCCAGTGGGATTGTTCACATAACTGTTTTGTTTTCTTTTTTACAAATTGTATAAATTCTATTTGTTCGGAGGCGTTCTCTTACTAGGACGTCAGCCTCTTGTACAAAAACGCCTATTTTCAGGCCAAACTTCAAAATCAATACAAATTCATTTTCAAAGAAATTTCAAACTGTTTTTCTTTTATCTGTTTTGTTTTGCAAAGAACGTCCAATGTTCACTTTTGATATATGCATTTGACATTAATTGCTGCTCATAAATATTTACACGCGAAACAAAGGATGAATTATTGGTAATATCAGGAGTAGGGGCATAAGAAATGTCCAAGCTGTGTAGTTGCTTCGTCCACCAGGTACAAAGTAGATTCAACTGAAGAATATGACCAAGATACTTTCACTCCCCGCAGAGTAAGACAGTAATGATAGCTCTCTCAGCTGAGACTTACAACTAGGAACAAATCAGCAATACTCTCCCCAAGCAGAGTTCATCCATCATTAGCGCTAAAAGGTTGGGTATCCCCAGAAGGTCTTAATCTTCCCAGCGGAGTATAAGATATTCCCCAGCAAGTATAAGAGTATCCCCGGCAGTCTTAATATTCCTCAACGGAGTATAAGAGTGTTCCCCGGTGGAATACAAGGTACCCCCAGTGGAGCCGTTTCCCCAGCATAGTCTAAAAAAAAGGGGGGGGGGGGGGGGGGCTTCCCCAACGGAGTCGAAGCATCATTCCCAGCAGAACTTAGAAGTTTATCCCCCCAAGAGTCTAACAGGATTACCCCCAGCAAGTTACAATTGAAAGATTATCCCCCAACAAAGTTCTTTATTTCCCCCGATAGGAATTCAATCCTCAACAGATTCAATATCACCAGCAACGATAATCCATCCCCAACGGAGTTCATCATTGAAATCCCCAACATAGTTTATCAGCAGAATCCCCAGCGGAGTTTATCGTTAAAATCCTCAGCAGAGCATCTCTTCCCCACAGAGTAATTCCCCTCGGAGTAATCTCTTCATCAGTCTATTCCCCAACGGAGTTACCTCCTCCTGCAGGTTTATCTTCACAGTCATCTTCGTTCATCATCCCCAGCGGAAACGAAGAACTCAACTCTATTCTCCAGGAGCTCCGAGATTTATTTTCCCCAACTAAAACATTACATGCCCATGCATCATGATACATGCATATACGCATCATACCATACAATCTCATTTATGTTGAGAACATCATTGCTTGATCCATATCATGCATTGCATATGACTGACCTTTACCTTTCAGGAAGGATGCAGTTAAACTCTCAACCATGTCAATGGAGACAAAATCAGTTAAATCGATTCCTAAAGATTTTTCTGAGGCAAGCCAGTCAATGGAGACAAAATCAGTTAAATCGATTCCTAAAGATTTTTCTGAGGCGAAATCCGTCAATGGAGACAACCCGTCAATGGAGACAACCCGTCAATGGAGACAACCTGTAAATAGAGACAACCCGTCAATGGAGACAACCCGTCAATGGAGACAACCCGTCAATGGAGACAACCTGTCAATGGAGACAACCCGTCAATGGAGACAACCTGTCAATGGAGACAACCTGTCAATAGAGACAACCCGTCAATGGAGACAACCCGTCAATGGAGACAACCTGTTAATGGAGACAACCCGTCAATGGAGACAACCTGTCAATGGAGACAACTTGTCAATAGAGACAACCTGTCAATGGAGACAACCTGTCAATAGAGACAACCCATCAATGAAGACAAATCGTCAATGGAGACAACTCGTCAATGGAGACACCCCGTCAAAAGAGACAACCCGTCAACAAAGACAAAACCACATACCAACAATCTCCAAATGGCATCTGTAAGCCCATTCCCGACATCACAATGCTGATACTACTTCATGCGAGTGCAAATTTTTGGGCACTCTAGTGTTCAATCACCTTCCACCTTCGGATCACGAAAGGCCCGAACGCCAATCTATATCCTCAGGTTTAAGAAGATTGAACAGGGGCAACTGTTGTACCCCAAAATTTTCCCTCCCATATTTCTCAAGACATGTCAAGAATAATCTCTAAGTGTTCAAGATGGCTCAAGAGTTGGACAGTCAAATCATCTCCTAAGGCAGTCAATTCAAAATTAGGGTTTTGTGTTGCATCAAGGTCCTTACATCCAAATGACCTAAAGTTATCCCCAATCTCCTAATATGTTCTTAAGTTCATCCATGCCAAATTTCAAGCCTTGCAGAGGAAGTTTGGTCAGTCAATTGCTCAAGAGGTCCAAAAATCGACTATGCTAGGGCAAAAGTCAACTGTGACCCAAATACAGTCAAACCTTAAGATTTTTTGTCAACATTGTCATTTTGAAGGATAATTCATCATTTTATCAAGGGTTGATCATGATTCATCAAGGATTTCTCAAGATTCATCAAGATTCAAAAGTTGATAAATTAGGGTTTTGTAGGAAAAGTCAACTCAACTTTGACCAAGCATAACTTTCTCATACTTTATGAGAAATGACCCATCCAAATCTCATTTTGAATAGGATGAAATTTCCTACTATCCATCTTCACACCCCAAGATCAATAAATTCTCTCAAAAAAATTTACAAATTTGGACATCATAGGTCATTTTTGAAAGTCAACAAAAACACTTTTTTGCCAAAGCTTATAACTTGAGCATGGAATATCAAAATGAGATGAGACCAAAAGGGTTGGTTATAGAACATCTCAAGGTTTCTAAAAAGTCCAAGAACACCTCCAAAAGTAAAAAATTGAAGAATTTATGCATTGTTGAAGTTGGGCATTTTTCCAAAATTGCCAAAAGTCAACTATCCTCAAAACTCCAATTTTTGACAAAAGGGCCCACTTTTTTCCACTTGATTTGGTCTTATCACACCACACACGTGTCCTATATTTAATTTCATGAACAATCATTTATTTTTCTATTTTATTTTATTTTATTTTAATTGATTTAATTCATTTTAAATCAATATTAATTCAAATAAAATCCAAAAATTAATGGAATGAGATTTTTTTGATCATTCCAGGTCTTCATTATCAAGATACACCTAATAAAATTCGTATCAAGCATTGTTGTGCACAAAAAAAAATCAGATTTGGTGCAATTTTGGAAACTTTATCAATGGTGATCATATCAAATCCCAAACCTTGAATGCACATGGATTGAAAGCCCAACTCTTGACCTAATTCATTCCCATATACACACACAAGCTATACAGATCAAGGACACGAGCTAAGCACTGCAAAAAACATCCAAACCAAAACTGAAAAAAACCTTGAAAAGTTGGAGATCGAAATCCACATTGGAGGCGTTTTCAAAGCAAAATCTCCACATAGCTCTCTTGCCTGATATCCAGTGGAGCTAAAGCAATCAAAACCAAGCCTTGAGACCTCTTAAATCACGCTGTAAGTGTTCTTGAACATAGCTCTGAACATGAGATCGTGATTCCATATTTTGGCATCTTCTGAACAAATCATTTGTGCATTCATGCTTAACGTCCAATTTCCAAAATTCCTGCATTATTCAATTTTGTTTTCATGGCCTATAACCTTAGATCCGAAGCTAGGGTTTGTGTTCTTGTTTTTTAGGCATTTTTGATGCAGGTAAAATTAGGAAAAATAATTGGTACAGGGATGCTCAGGGAGGAGAGACGAACACGTTGGTGTTCTTAGTTTGTGTTTATAGGACCTGGAATCCATTCTAGAATCGAGCCATGGATTTTGATGCGGAATAAAATCCGCAGGAAAAAATACAGTCTTTGTTGAAGAAGATGAAGACGTGGCTCATCCTCACTGGCCCGTTCATAATTTTGCGCTTGTTTTTTTTTTCTTCAGACATAGTAGTTATTTTCACATATATTATTCTTTGGTTATTATTCTAACAACTAAGCAGGTCAGTTGGGTTGGTAACGCGCTAGTGAATGGTCTCATGGGACCTGGGTTCGAATCCCAGGTCCCCCAAAACATTTATTTGATTTTTCTTCAGGCACTCTCATGCAACGCTCAAAACATGGTCCACCATATGCCTCAAAGATCCAGGCTCCAGATGGCCTCCTGGCCAAATCTGAAGGCTAAGATTGAAGGACTATCATGTGTCCAAGTCAACAAGCGCATGGGTGATCTAAAAAGTCAAACAAGGATGGCGTAATTGGGCCTGGAGATTTCTCTTTTCACCACCAATTTGGGCCTAACACCCCCTGGGTTTATTTCTTTTTCTCTTTTATATTTCTTTTTAGTTAATTGTTTTATTAATTATTATTATTATTACCAGCCAATTAATTTTTTCTCATAAAATCAAAAACATAAAAAATATTATTTTTATTTATTAAATTTAATTTCATCATTCTATTTTTGTAAATAAAACATTAACCAATTAATTTAGTTTTTAATTAGGTACAATTTTGATATTTTTGCAATAAATTAAAATTAATATAGAATTAGGTTTTTTTAAAATAATTTTAATCAATTTTATTTTATTTCCTTAAATATTAAAAAATCCAAAAATATATCTTTTTATTAATTAATTAATTAACTTAGGTTTAATTTAATTTAATTCAAAAATAACAAAAAAACATACTTTCTTTCAAAAAAGGGTCAAAACCCTAAAAAATGCGCCATTTTAATTTCTCGCACGCGATCAATTTTCCAATATTGTAATTATTTCCGGTATGTAATAGCTTTTAATTAGGACTTTAATTATTTACCGCTTTATTTTTACTTTCCGCAATTTAAATTAAAGGGTTTGTTTTTGGCGATGTAAATACCCGACGCCTTGTAATAGCTTAGATTTAATTTCCCGCAATTTAATTTCCGCACCATATTAACTGTTAGATGTTTGATAATAGAGAATGTATGACAAGATCAATCTTTAACCTAAAATCAACATAGCTCACCATTGACATGTACAGATAAAATTAACCGAATTAACACACTCGCACATGTCACTCTTAGGGTACACCTCACTTGGTTGCCTCGAACGTGGTCATTGAGTATAGGAAGTTTTAGAGGTCGCCCTCTTGTCCAAAGATCATAGTTGCCTCGAAACGGTTGCCTCAGAAAAATGATCTAAGACATTAGGGTTACCGCTAAGGCATCCTAACATTGCTTTAGTGACCACACGTCCCTTAATCGAATTGACCCGAAAACTCCAACGACGATGCTACCTGCTCCTCAATAGTGGGATAGCCTCGTCTAAAGGACACTTGTACAGTTTAATTCCTTTTTCGAGTAGGTATATGGTTCTTAAGTACTTGCTCCTTTTAAAACAAAACAAAAACTTTGCGCACTTACACCCCTTTCAAAACAAAAAACTCTTTCAAACCCACAAACACAAAGAAAAAGCAAACTTTTGAAAACACAATGAGCAAGTACCTAAGAGCCCGTGGATAACCACAGATACAAAGGGTGCTAACACCTTCCCTTTCTATAATCTACCTCCCGAACTCGAGAAACATCTCAAAAAGGAAATTTTCTGTGCTTTTGTCCTTTCCTTTTTGGATAAAATAAAAGACGGTGGCGACTCTTGCTTACCGCGACATTTTGCAAAAACAAACGCAAAACACAAACCAGCATTCCAAAACAGTCAGTTCTTCCCACCGTATCACACATCGCTAAAGGGAACATTGATTCTACAGCTTCAATTGTTTGTCATCATCAAAAAGAGGGAGAATGTGATGTCAAGATTCTCCATCCAATGTGTTTTGATGAAGACAAAGTACAAAATGAAATTCAAAAGTTCTTATCAAAAAGTTTGGAAAAAGCCTCAAGTGCAAGACTCGTCATATTGAAAAATAGCAACAAATATATCAAGAATTCTACTTTGAAGACTTGCATGGATCTTGAGCATTAGAGGTACAAACATGTATTAATACAAATAAATTAGTGCTCAATATTTTCCATAATTCATGTGCATGCATTGGCCATTTTTGTTCAAGTATCAAAACAAGTTCTAGTTAAAAAATCAAATATTTTTTCAAAATTATGTTTAGGAAATCGATTACCCCCATTTAGGAAATCGATTTCCTCTTCATGAAACAGTCTACCAGCATTTTCCAGAAAACCAATTTTAGTTATGGAAATCGATTATCCTCATTATGGAAATCGATTTCCTTCATGAATTTTTGAAAACTGAGTTGCAACGCTTCACATGAGATCGATTACCCCCATATTATGAAATCGATTTCCTGGGCTTGACAGAGGCATTTTTTACTATTTTGAAATCTGAACATTTTCAAAATAACACGTTGTAAATATTACGTTATGTTGTACCCCAAAATTTGCCCTCCCATTTTCCAAGACAAATTAATTCAAGATACTTCCTTATGCATATGAAGGTCCTAAACACTCAAGACTACTCAAGAGTTGACCAGACAAACCCTCCTCCTAAGAAGTTAACCTACAACTAGGATTTTGTTTTTCCTAAGGGAAATGTGACTTATAATTCCTCAAGTGGATTTCATGGTTTCTCATATGCTCAGATGATTGAAAATCAACTATATTAGACAAAAAGTCATCTTAGACCAATTTACAGTCAAAATTCAAGATTTTTGGTCAACACCAATATTTTTAAGTCACATTCATCATTTGATCAAGGTTTGATCATGATTCATCAAGAAAACTCAAGATTCATCAAAAGTCAAAAGTTACTAAACTAGGATTTTCTTAAGGAGAAGTCAACTAAAGTTTGACCAAGCATAACTTTCACATGTTTCATCAGAAAATTCTCAACCAAACCCCATTTTGATGGAAATACAATTCTCTACAACTTTGTCTCTCTAAGCTCAAGGCCAAAAATTATTCATTTGAAAGATATGAGTCAAAACATTATAGGTCATTTTAAAAGTCAACAAAAAGACACTTTTTATCAAAGCAATTTACATCAATATGAAATTTTCAAATGAGAAAATGACCAACATGAAAATTGTAGGGGAAATCTTGAGGTTTCCAAAAAGTATTATATCACCTTCATATGATGAAAATTGAGTGAGATATGATTGGTTAAAGATGGGAAATTTTGAGAAAATGCATGAAATTCAATTTGAAGCAAACTTGACTTTTGGGCTAATGGATCTATCTTTTAAGGTTTAAACATGTTCATAACACCTTAGAAGACCTTTAAGTCCATTCATGCATTACTTTAATTTTTATTTCATTTATTTTGATTTTTATTCATTTAAATTCAAAATTAAATCAAATAAATATTAATTGAAGGTGTAAAGCATAAAAGAATTATGATTTGATTATTTTGGAGGCCCAAGATCATGATAGAAGTCGTGTATTTCTATTTTTCAACCAAATCTCCATGGTTTTGTCATATTCAATCTATTTTAAAACAATAATCAAAGACATGTTTTGCATAAAGTCCAAGCCCATGTTTTTTACCTAATCTCTTCATCTATATATACCCTTCATATTCAGACCAAAGGATACACGCAAGGAGGCTGTAAGAAACAATGGTTTCCAATAAAAAATTTGCAAGAAGAAGGTGGAAATTGAAATCTAATTTGCAAGCATCCTCAAGGAAAAACAACCATCCAAATTATTCCCTGAGGTATCGTAGGGTAAGTTTTGATCATTCTTGATGATCAAATGTGCCTAAAACACACACCTATACATCACTGGTTGCACATATTTCATGAAATTCGTATTTTGATATTTGCCATGTTTTGCTTTAAACTACCAATTCTAATATGTTCCTGAGACCAATTAGTGCAGGTTTAATCCCTTGTATGAGGCTCATAATGTCAAAATATTGCATCACTATAATCGTTTCGTTTTATTTTGTTTTGGTCATATCTCATTATATAGGTCGAATTAGCCAAAAATAACACCACCATTGGATTCAGGAAGGTCGATTTAGGGGGGATAGAGTCCTCCTTTGTCTCTAATACGCGTTGTTTTTGGCAAGGAAAAAAAGGTCTAACCGAAGAAGATGATCGGAGATAGGGCTCCAGCGCTTCTCCGGTTCACTGGTTTTGCTTTTTATATATATTGTTTTTGTTGCATTATGATAACAGATTGAAGGCATAGCTCAGTTGGTGAAGGACGCGTATGATGAATGGAAGGGTGTGAGTTCGATTCCTGCGTTTTGTGTTTATTTTTTGTGATTTTCTCAAACTAACATGCAGGTATCGTATACATTATCCAGGCCTATTTTCCTAATACCAACAACTGCTTGGTTTAGTGGCGTGCAGTGCAGTCTGTGAACCTTGAGGGTGTGGGTCAACACCCACCCCGTGCTTTTTCCACCTTATTTCTTTTCAAACCTATTTTTTATTTCTTTTTTCTTAAATTAACCCTAATTATTTTATTAAACCCTAATTATTTCTTTAACAATCAATTAACCTAATTTTTTCTTAATACTAATAAACTAGGATTAGGGTTTTAATCAATAATTAAATTTTGTATTTTATTTTTATTAATTAATTAATTAAATTAACTAACCTTTTTTAAAAAAAATATTAAAACCAATAAGAGATTTAGGTTTATCACTAAAAATTATTTTCTAAAATACCAAAAGAATTTCTTTTTTCAGAACTTTTTCTCATATTTTATTTTTCTTTCTATTTAAATTCTTAGATAAAATGTATAGGTCGTATTATTTGATTGTAATAGCTTAGGTTTATTTTCTTGCATTTTTTATAAATTATGTATCTTTTATGAGGATGTAATAGTTATAGGTTTAATTTCTTGTACTCTCCTATTATATAACTTTCCCAATTTCATGTAATAGCGTAGGAATTTTACTTTCTGCACCTTTATTTTTTGTATACTTTATAACTGCTAGTAATTAGGATTGTATGGAAAAATTAAAAATTGAAGGTAGAAAACCCTAATATTCAAGATAAAATAACTGAATCAGTACACTCTTCACACTTGGACTTATAGGGTACCCTCTCTTGTTGTCTTACGATACTTGGTCATGTCCTTCGAAAGTGGGGATGCTTTAGCAAAAGACCCTTACGAATAAAGATCATAGTTCCTCGATGACCCTTCAAAGTTGCCTACAAAAATGATCTAGTCCCTCTGATACAACTTTCTAAAGTATCCTTACATGTTGCATTGACCATACAATGACCCTACGTCTGTCCCTTCACATCCAATAGATGGGGCTACCTATCAACTAATGGTATGGATAGTAATATCTCTAAAGGAGAAGGAAAAGAATAAGAACGATCTTTAGTGGGTAATGAACTCTTAATCGCTTGCTCATAATTTGTCAAAACATTTCTCACACTTCACATTCAAAAAAGATATTTTCAAAAACACTTTGTATGCATTCTTGAGGACTGATACAAGAATCATTACAAAGTTGTCCTTACATTGGCTTTTCAAAATATTTTCAAATCACACACACAAAGCAAGATTTTCAAAAGTGAGCTAGCAATTAAGAACTCGTATATAACTCTGAATGGAAAGGATGCTAACACCTTTCCTTTTCATAACTTACCCCCCGAACTCAAAATCTATCAAAAGTCTTTCCTGTTCTTTTCACCTTTCCTAAATATTGGATAAAAGAAAAGTCAGTGACGACTCTTGCTATCCACACATTTGGATAAAACCAAAAAAAGTCAGTTCTCCCACCGTATTACAGAACTGGTGACTCTGTTGGGGACAACTTAAAAAAGAGGGGTTACCTTAGAGTTAGATCACTTTTACTTTCTTTATTTGTTTGAATGGTTTGCTTTAACTTTAAGGGTTGTTTGGGTATTAATTACTTGTAAGATCCTACACCCGAATCTAGGAAGGCCTTAGGTAAGTAGCAATAGATCATGAAAACTGTACGGAATAGACCAATATGGTTGAAGTGATGGCTACGGTTAGTGTGACATATTGGTTTATACTGGTGTTCCTTGATTCAGTCGAGAATAACATTAGGCTTATGCGTGGTGTCGTTAACACTAACTTACTTTTAGAACCTTAATTGACACATCTTGGCCATTAGAAAGTAGTGAGATGGCCGACTTTGGTGCAGTCCAAGGTTGGTTGATACTTGAAACTACGCTCATTGAGATTTGACTCTCGGGATGTTTTGGTGGCAAGCTAATTGTCGTACTAAAATAAAGCCTGCGAGAAAGATCGATGATATGAGATTCCTAGAACCCGGTTACTATTTTAGGACAAGTTGAGCCAACTTAACTTTAATAGGGAAGGGTACTTTCCTATGGACTTCATGCAAGCCTTTAAACCTAAGGCTCTTGTGTGACTTGTTTGTGTTTGCTATCTATCTAACATGAACATAACATCATAACATGGCATTTTTACTAACCATTTCAAGGATCCTAGGGATTTATGTTGCAAGATTATCATAATCCAGATTCCTAGTAAGGGGAAAGAGGATTTATTTTCCTCTAGTCAGATGCCGTCAAGATAAAAGTACATTCTCTTGAGTCAGAGGCTATGACCCACTTGATATTGTGAGCTTGATTCTTATAGAAGGACGTTCAAAGATGAAGACTCAAAGTTCTTCAGACAAAGCTGCAACCGGATTCAATTTCTAGTATTTCAAATTTAAATCCCACAAGATCCTTGAAAACATTACATATGCATCTACATGTCATGCATATCATTACATAACAGGTGTTCTCAAGATAGGTTTTCTCATCTTCTTGATGTTTATTTCAGCAGAAATAACTCTTGAACAAACAGTCAAAGATCTTCAAGTTCATAATGCCCAATTCCAACAGATGTTCCTGAACTTAGCCAAGGGCAAGAAGATCTGAAGGCCATCATCTCCAATGGGAAGAAGAACAAGAACACAAAGAAACCAATCGGTATCCTTAATATGGGGAGAAGGTTTAGAGGTCTATTCAAGCTAGCCCGAGATCTTGACATCCCGTTAGATGAAGATGACAAACATGATGAAGATGGTAAAAATGTTAAAACTGAAAGAAGCAACCTTGGTTCTGACAAGTTTCCTGATGAAGAGGAAAATGATTACCTAGATGAGCAATATCCCTCTGCTGATGAGAAGTACAAGCTGTTAGAAGAGCGTCTGAAAGCTATGAAGATCCAGAAGGTGCCTCAATTGAACTTTGATGGTTTGGGTTTGGTTTCAGGAGTCGTCATTCCTCCTAAATTTAAAACTCCTACCTTTTGCAAGTATGATGGCGTTTCCTGCCCGGAGCTGCATTTGAGATCATATGTTTGGAAAATTCAACCACACACTACTGACAAGAAATTGTGGTTGCATTTCTTTTAAGAGAGTCTGTCTGGAATATAAATGGAGTGGTATTATCAACTTGAGGGTGCCAATATTCATACCTGGGAAGATTTGGTTGCAGCTTTCTACAAACAATACAAATATAATTCTGATTTGGCACCAACCCGCATACAACTACAAAGTATATCCATGGGTTCTAAGGAAGGCTTCACAAAGTATGCACATAAATGGAGAAATCTTACAGGCAGAGTTCAACCTCCTTTGGCTGATAGGGAATTATTTGACATGTTTATGAGTATGCTAACTGGTCCTTTCTATAACCACCTAATTGGAAGTTCTTCAGCCAGTTTCACCGAACTGATATTGACAGGGGAACATGTTGAGAATGGAATCAGGAGTGGCAAAATTCAGGTGGCTACATATTCAAATATTGTGAAGAAGTCTTATAATGGTAAGAAATAATCCAATGTTTTGTACGGCCAAAAGGGTTGTAATAAGAGTGATCGCAACCAATCTGGGGGAGCAGTGTTGATATTTAATCCAACACCAGTGCAACAATAACAAAATAATCAGCATAGGCAAGATGCACCCAGGAGGCAGTTCACAAAGATCAACATGACGTTGTCTCAAGCGTTGCAACATATGTTGAAGGCAGAGCATATTACATTGAAGGATCCTCCACAAAATACCAATACGCCCTCTCCCTGTTACAATCCCAATGCAAGGTGTGCCTATCATTCTAATAGTCCTGGACATGACACTAACAACTATTGGGCTCTGAAGAATAAGATCTAATACATGATTGATGCTAAGAAGATTGAATTTGATCCTCCCAAGACGCCTAATATTATCATTGCGGCTATGCCTAATCATGACAAGGGCGTCAATGTTATTTATGACGTTTCTTATGTTTCTGTTGTGAATGACTTGACTACTCCTCTAATTATTGTTAAGAAGAAGCTGCTGCAAGCCGGTTTATTTCCGGGTTGCATTGAAAATTGCTACTACTGTGCGTCTCAATCCAATGGTTGTGCCCTACTAAAAGAAGGTATTCAGTGTTTGATGGATGACCGTGTGATTCTATTTGAGAAGATTCCTTTTGAGAATACTCCTTTTGGGAAGAGTATGTCCCAAGATCTGAAGCTTGAGGACGTGTCTACAAATTCGAGTACTCTTGTAAGGATCACTTCTAAGGGTCCTGTGAAGATTACTGCCGAACCTAGGGTTTCTCCTCTGATCATTACTGCACCTGAGTCAATTCCATACTCCTCTGATAAGGCTATCCCTTAGAATTATGGAACTATTGTATACTACCATGGTATCAAACAAGAACTATTGATTGTTGAAGATGAAAATGCTGAAGTTATTGATCCCGACATTAGCAATATTGCTGGGACTAATACGGTTACCAGAAGTGGAAGGGTTTTCTCTCCAGAGAGCTCTCTGAAGGTTGTTAGTACACTAGTTCGTATCACTACTATTGAATCAAATATTGAGACTCGAAGCGAAGAACAGATGACTGAGCCGGCCCAGACTGAGGCACCAAAAGAGGTAACTGTTGAAGACACCTCCAAGCAAGAGATGGAGGAAATACTAAAGATTATTCGAAGGAATGACTATAAGATTGTTGAACAGTTAGGGCAGACCCCCTCCAAAATATCTATGTTATCTCTGTAGTTGTAATCTAAAGCCCATGATCAGGCTTTAGTAAAATTCCTAAAAAATGCTCATATACCACAAGAAATCTCTGTTGATCAGTTTAAAAATTGTGTTGCTAACCTGACAATTGATAACGTGCTAGGCTTTTCTAACACTGATTTAACTCCCGCAGGAAGGAACCATAATAAGGTCCTCCATGTCTCTATTGAGTGTAGGGGCACTACCTTATCTCATGTGTTGGTAGACACAGTTTCCCGTTGAATGTTTTTCCAAAAGCTGCTTTAGACAAACTTGACAGTGAGGGGATTGTGCTAAAACCCGGTAAAATTGTGGTGAGAGTTTTTGATGGTTCAAAGAGAATGGTGCATAGAGAGGTTGATCTTCCAATCAAAGTAGGTTCACAGGTCTCCGACTCTACTTTCTATGTGATGGACATTCGTCCAGCCTATTCCTGTTTGCTTGGACACCCTTGGATTCATGGGGCATGTGTTGTTACTTCTACCTTACACCAAAGGTTGAAGTATCCCGTGAAAGGAAAAATCGTTATAGTTTGCGATGAAGAAGAATACATGGTGATCCATTTGAACTCTTTTAAGTATGTTGAGATGGATGGTGAATTCGCTGAGACTCCTTGTCGGACCTTTGAAGTTGTTTCTCAGACAACCCCAGTTGATAAAGCTTCCCATGCTGTTCCTAAGGTTACCAGGATTCCCTAAAAAATGGCTTCTCTGAAAGACGCTAAGGATGTGGTTGAAGGAGGTGGTTGCACTGTTTCGGGTCAGCTTCCCAATATTCCTTACAAGTTCGACAAATTTGGTTTGGGTTTCACCTTACAGGCTCAGAGGGCTGTCCGTCAAGCTCGTTCTAATTTTTGGAGACTGCCATTCTGCATCAACAACAAAGGATTTCACAACAATCATGTCAACATTGTGGAAGACGCTGATAACGACTGTGACATGGACAATTGGATTTTCCCTACTACTGGAAATGGGCTCAATAATTGGAAGGCTGAGGACTTTATACCAATCTCCTTTAGTCAGGAGTAAATTCTATTTTTTGTTTTCTTACTCGGGGAACAATGGTCTATTTGTTAGGGTTGTCATTATTCATCAGCATATTTTCATTTAATAAATCATTGAACATTTGCATTCAAATTTTGCGCTCTTTGTCTTTATTTTACTTTATTATTTTCAAAATAGCTATGTGTTCTTACACACACCCACACAATAAATTGCAGATCCATATCCACGCTAGATCCCATTGATAACAATTCTGCTATTGCCAACTATGACTTCGAAAATCTGATCTACCAAGCCGAGGACGAAGGTGAGGAAGATTGTGAAGTACCTGTAGAGCTTGCTAGGATGTTAATGCAAGAAGAAAGAGCCATATGATCGCATGAAGAGCCAGTTGAGGTTGTGAACTTGGGTACTGAAGAGGACAAGAAAGAGGTTAAGATAGGTGCCAACTTAGAAGACAATGTCAAAAAGATATTAATCCAGATGTTGCCTGACTATGTTGAGATCTTTGCTTGGTCGTACGAAGACATGCCAGGGCTTGATACTGACATTGTAGTTCACTGTCTACCGATGAATGAAAGTTGTCCTCATATAATATAGAAGGTTAGGTGTATGTGTCCCAAGATGTCTGAAAAGATCAAAGCTGAGGTTATGAAGCAGTTCAATGTAGGTTTCTTAGTTGTTACATCCTATCCTTAGTGGGTTATGAATGTGGTGTTGGTACCTAAGAAGGATGATAAGGTACGTATGTGTTTATACTACATGGATTTGAATAGGGCAAGCCCCAAAGATGTCTTTCCTCTTCCGCATATTGATGTTTTGGTTGAAAACACCGCTCAACATAAAGTATTTTCCTTTATGGATGGTTTCTCCGGTTATAATCAAATCAAGATGGCACCCGAAGACATGGAGAAGACTACTTTTGTCACACAGTGGGGCACTTTCTGTTACAAAGTTATGCCTTTTGGTTTTTAAGAACGCCGGTGCAACATATCAGCGTGTTATGGTAGATTTGTTCCATGATATGATCTATCACGAGATAGAGGTTTACGTTGATGACATGATATCCAGGGCCCAGACTGAAGAAGAACACCTTGACCACCTGCACAAGCTGTTTAAGAGATTGACGAAGTAAAAATTGAGGTTGAATCGAAACAAGTGCACCTTTGGGGTAAGATTCGGTATACTCATAGGTTTTATCGTTAATGGTAAAGGTAATGAAGTAGATCCTGCCAAGGTTAAAGTCACTCAAGAAATTCTGGCTCCCCGTACTGAGAAGGAAGTTAGAAGTTTCCTGAGACGATTGAACTATATTTCCAGATTTATTTCCCATCTGACTGCTGCTTGTTAGCCAATCTTCAAGTTACTAAAGAAATCCAAGTAGTGAAGTGGAACAACGATTGTCAGATAGCCTTCGACAAAATCAAGGAGTATCTCCAGGAACCTCCAATTCTGATGCCACCGGTTGAAGGGAGACCTATGATTATGTACTTGATTATATTAGAGAACTCAATGGGGTGTGTATTGGGGAAAAATGCCGAGTCTAGTCGAAAAGATCATGCAATATACTACCTTAGAAATTTTTTTACCGAATATGAAACAAGATACTCACTGCTCGAGAAAACTTGTTGCGTTTTGGCATGGGATGCTCGCCGACTAAGACAATATATGTTTACTCATACTACTTTGTTGATCTCTAAGATGGATCTAATAAAACACATATTCGAGAAACCCACTCTCTCTAGAATAATAGCAAGATGGAAAATGGTCTTGACCAAATACGACATTCAGTACACTACTCAAAAGGAAATTAAAGGAAGTGTATTGGCATATCATTTGGCTCATCAGGCTGTAGATGACTATCAGTCTATGAATTTTGAGTTCCTGGATGGGAACTGATTATAAATAACTTAGGCCGTATGAAGGACCTGAATTGGGATCCTAATGGACTATGGTTTTCGATGGAGCTTCCAACGCGCTTGGTAATGGAATTGGTGTTGTGATTGTCTCTCCCAAGGGTTTCCATACGCCCTTCACCGCCAGATTATGTTTTGACTATCCCAACAACATGGAAGAATACGAAGTGTGCATCATGGGTATTAAGGCTGCTATCGATATGAGAATTAAACTCTTGAATGTATATGGGGACTCAACCCTAGTAATCAGTTAGATTAAGGGAGAATATGATATGAAGCATCCAAATATCACTCCTTATCGAGAGCATGTGTTGACATTAATTACGTACTTCGAAGAAATCACTTTTGAACCCTTTCCACGAGAAGAGAAACAATTGGCAGACGCATTAACTACCATGTCATCTATGTTCAAAGTCAGATGAGATAATGAAGCTCCTCGAATTACCATTGAGAGACTAGACGAACCGACACATTGCTACAAAGTTGATACTGGTGGAGTATAGGAAAAGCCTTGGTACCACGAAGTAAAAAGATACCTTGAAACTCAAGAGTATCCTGAAGGGGCATCTATCAATGACAAGAAATTTATAAGGAGGATCTCTGCTAAGTTCTTTTTGAGTAACAAAATCTTATACAAGCGCAATCACGATTCGACTTTGCTTCGGTGTGTAGACAAGAAGGAAGCTGAGAAGATTATGGAAGATATGCATGAAAGAGTCTTTGGTACTCACTCCAGTGGACATACAATGGCTAAGAAAATTTTGCGAGTGGGTTATTATTGGTCTACCATGGAGACTGATTTCCACCATTGTTCTAGAACTTGTCACAAATGCCAGATTTATGCTGACAAAGTACATGTGCCTCCGGTTCCTTTGAATGTCTTGAATGCTCCTTGGCTGCTTGTGATGTAGGGAATTGATACGATTGAAGAGATTAAGCATACTTCTTCCAATGAGCATCGTTTCATCCTTGTCGCTATTGATTACTTCACGAAGTGGGTAGAATCAACCTCGTTTGCCTCCATTACCAAGAATATTGTGGCTCAGTTTATTAAGCATAACCTTATATGTCGGTATGGCATACCTGAAAGGATAATCATGGACAATGGTACCAATCTTAACAATACTATGATCGTAGAACTCTGCATGCAGTTCAATATTAAGCACCACAATTCTTCTTCGTATCGACCAAAGATGAACGGTGCAGTGGAAGCCGCCAACTAGAACATCAAGAAAATTTTGCAGAAGATGACAATGACATACAAAGATTGGCATGAGATGTTACCATTTGCTCTTAATGGTTATCACACTTTAATATATACATCAACTAGGGCAACCCCGTTTTCTCTAGTCTACAGTATGGAGGTTGTCTTACCTGTCGAAGTCCAGATTCCTTCCTTAAGGATTGTGAAAGACGCAGGCTTAGATAAAGACGAATGGATTCAGACTAGACTCGACCAGATAAATTTGATTGATGAGAAAAGGCTTGCGGCTATTTGTCATGGTCAGATGTATCAGAAACACATGATCAAGGCCTTTAACAAGAAAGTCAAACATCAGGTGTACCAGGCTGGTGATTTGGTAAAAAAGCACATCGTCTTACCACAAGGGGATCCCAGGAGAAAATAAACTCCCACATACGAAGGGCCATTTATGATCAAAAAGTTATTTTCAGGCGGTGCTATGATACTTACCACCATGGACGATGAATATTTTCCATACCCTGTAAACGTGAACATAGTAAAAAAAAATACTACGCATAAAAGAGACCCGTTAGGTTGACTGGCCTAGGCAAAAATAAGTGCATCTCGGCGAACCAAAAGGGTTCGGAAAAAATTAGGGATATATATATATATATATATATATATAAATTATACATCCGGCAAGTTGAAAACCTGAAAGGGCAGCTTGGGCAAAAAAGGATATCCCGGTGGACTAAAAACCCGGAAGGGTGGTCGGTCCAGGCAAAAGTTAGGGATTAAAGCGTATGACTATGTCTAGTTGGATCACCCATGTACTTACAACCATCAAGATTATCAATGCCAAGTTTGATTGGTACAAATCAATTCAATCAACTTCTTTCGACAGTAGGGGATGGGATGCTTGAAGACATAGGGGCAATAGCAAAGTTGAAACTCGATGGGATCAGTTTCACATAGCTATTTTTCTTTATTTTTCTTTGTACCCCTTTTCCTTTTTACGATAATTTCCTCTTACTAGGATTTATGTCTCCTTGTATAAAATTGTCTGCTTATAGGAAAACCTTTCAAAATCAATGCAAATATACTTCATAATTCAAAATTGTTTTTTACTTTCTCTGTTTTATTTGCAAAAACGTCCAATGATTATATTGAATGAACATATGCATTTGAATATGATTACTGTTTACAAATATATGCATGAAAACATGATTAACATTTACTAAAGACTCTAGGAGTCAGGATAATGTTCAAGTTGACCATAAATTTCCACAGAGCAATCTCCTCAGAGCTATTTTCACAAGCTAATCCCCATCACAGTTTATTTCCTCAACATAGTCTATAGGGTTTATTTCCCCAATGGAGTTTATTTCTCCAACATTACAATTCCTCGACAAGATTCTCTTCTCCGGACAAATATCAAGCAACGTTATCCTCACCAAAAAAGATAATACTCATATTTGAAACTTGGTCAGATATCACATCAGAGGATTATCCATCTCTTTTACCCCCAGTCAGGGTATATAAGAAACAAATCCTTCAGAAAAACGACGAATGATTGACTCTCCTTGAATGCTTTTATCCCCAAGCAGAAGTCGAACATCCCCAACAGAATGTCCTTAAAAAAAAGCAGAAATCCCCAGTAAAGACATTTTAAACAAAGCTGAAGAATTACTGTCTTCATCCCCAACAGCAATCAAGGATTTATTTTCCAAGCCAGACAATATTATACGAAGCTACCAATTCGCTCCAATGATATATTTCATCCATACATCATTCACAAAATATCATAACATATGCATATGAAACGCATATACTATTCTCATTTATTTTGAGAGCATCATTACAAAATACATTTCATGCATCACGACATTGCATAAAACTAACTTTTTCTTTTTAGGTTAAGTTCACAAACAGATGAATATCATCAGCAATTTAGAGACAAGTTGTAGATCAATTCCAGAAACAAGACAGGGCGACTATCTAAATCACCAAATGATTTCCTTCAGATCTTGATTCTGAAAAGCATTTCCTTCAGATCTTGATTCTGAAAAGCATTTCCTTCAGATCTTCATTCTGAAAAGCATTTCCTTCAGATCTTCATTCTGAAAGGCATTTCCTTCAGATCTTCATTCTGAAAAGTATTTCCTTCATATCTTCATTCTGAAAAACATTTCCTTCAGATCTTCATTATGAAAAAGAATTTCCTTCAGATCTTCTTTCTAAAAAGCATTTCCTTTAGATCTTTATTCTAAAAAGCATTTCCTTCAGATCTTCATTCTGAAAAGCATTTACTTCAGATCTTCATTCTGAAAAGCATTTTCTTCAGAGACTGAATTCTGAAAAGCATTTCTTTTAGAGACTGAATTCTGAAAAGCATTTTCTTCAGAGACTGAATTTGGAAAAGCATCTCCTTCAGGGATTTTTTCTGAAAAGCATACCCTTCATAGAGTGAATTATAAAAAACATTTCCTTCAGATATTCATTCTGAAAAGCATTTCCATCGGATCAAGTCGAGCATAGACTCATTCTAGTACTCCTATCAACAATTACTTTGGATGGCATCTATAAGCCCATCTCCGACGACCTCCCGTCACCTCTCCAAATGGCATCTTTAAGCCCATTATCGATATAATCAACCAACAATGTTACTTCGTGCACATGTGAGCACAAATTTCTGAGAACTTAAGTGTTCAATCCTCTTCCACCTTCAGATAACGAATGGCGGACATGCCAATCTAATTCTTCAAGTTTAAAAAGATTGAATAGGGAAAGCTGTTGTACCCCAAAAATTTCTCTCCCATTTTTAAATACAAATTAATTCAAGATACTCCCTCATTCATATGAAGGTCCTAAACACTCAAGACTACTCAAGAGTTGACCAGACAAACCCTCCTCCTAAGCAGTTGACCTACAACTAGGGTTTTGTTTTTCCCAAGGGAAATTGAACTTCTAATGCCTCAAGTGGATTTCATGGTTTCTAATATGATTCAAAATATCCTCATGCCAAGTTTCAAGCCTTGCAGTACAAGTTTGCTCAATCAATTGCTCAGATGATTGAAAATCAACTATATTAGACAAAAGGTCAACTTTGACCAATTTACAATCAAAATTCAAGATTTTTGGTCAACATCAATATTTTTAATTCACATTCATCATTTTATCAAGGGTTGATCATGATTCATAAAGAAAACTCAAGATTCATCAAAAGTCAAAAGTTACTAAATTAGGGTTTTCTTAAGGAGAAGTCAACTGAACTTTGACCAAGCATAACTTTCACATGCTTCATCATAAAATTCTCAATCAAATCCCACTTTGATTTAAATACAATTCTATACAAATTTGTCTCTCTAAGATCAAGGCCAAAAATGCTTCATTTGAAAGATATGAGCCAAAACATTACATGTCATTTTAAAAGTCAACAAAAGGAAACTTTTTTTCAAAGCAATTTACATCAAGATAAACTTTTCAAATGAGAAAATGACCAACATGAAAATTTTAGGGCACATCTTAAGGTTTCCAAAAAGTCCTATATCACATTTATATGATGAAAATTGAGTGAGATATGATTGGTGAAAGATGGGCAATTTTGAGAAAATGCATGAAATTCAATTTGAAGCAAACTTGACTTTTGGGATAATGGATCTATCTTTTAAGGTCTAAACATGTTCATAACACCTTAGAATACCTCAAAGTCCCTTCATGAATTATTTTTATTTTTATTTCATTTATTCTGATTTTTATTCATTTAAATTCAAAATTAAATCAAATAAATATTAACTGAAGGTGTAAAGCATAAAAGACTTATGATTTGATTATTTTGGAGGCCCAAGATCATGATAGAAGCCGTGTATTTCTATTTTTCAACCAAATCTCCATGGTTTTGTCATATTCAATCTATTTTTAGACAAGAATCAAAGACATGTTGTGCATAAAGTCCAATCCCATGTTTCAGACCAAAGGATACACAAAAGAAGGCTGTAAGAAACAAGGGTTGCCAATAAAAAATTTGCAAGAAGAAGGTGTAAATCGAAATCTTATTTGTAAGCATCCTCAAGGCAAAACAACCATCCAAATCAGTCCCTGAGGTATCATAGGGCAAGTTTTGATCATTCTTGATGATCAAACGTGCCTGAAACACGCACCCATACATCACCGGTTGCACATATTTCATGAAATTCCTATTTTGATATTTGCCATATCTTGCTTGAAACTAACGATTCTAACGTGTTCCTGAGATCAATTAGTGCAGGTTTGACCCCTTGTATGAGGCCCATAATGTCAGAATATTGCATCACTATAATCGTGTCGTTTTACTTTATTTTGATCGTATCTCATTATATAGGTCGAATTAGCCAAAAAAACATCACCAATTGATTCAGGAGGGTCAATTTAGGGGGATAGGGTCCTCCTTTGTCTCTAATATGCATTGTTTTTTGCAGGGAAAAAAGGTATAGCCGGAGAAGATGATCGAAGATAGGGCTCCGACGCTTCTCCTGTTCACTAGTTTTGCTTTTTATATATTGTTTTTGTTGCATTATGATAACAGATTGAAGGCATAGCTCAGTTGGTGAAGGATGCGTATGATGAATGGAAGGGCGTGAGTTCGATCCCTGCGTTTTGTGTTTATTTTTTGTGATTTTCTCAAACTAACATGCAGGTATCATATATATTATCCAGCGCCTATTTTCCTAACACCAACAACAGCTTGGCCTAGTGGCGTGCAGTGCAGTCTGTGAACCTATAGGGCGTGGGTTCAACACCCACCTTATGCTTTTTTCACCTTATTTCTTTTCTAATCTATTTTCTTTTCTTTTTTCTTAAATTAACCCTAATTATTTTATTAAACCCTAATTATTTATTTAATAATGAATTAACCTAATTTTTTTCTTAATACTAATAAACTAGGATTAGGGTGTTAATCAATAATTAAATTTTATCTTTTATTTTTATTAATTAATTAATTAAATTAACTAACCTTTTTTAAAAAATATTAAAATCAATTAGAGATTTAGGTTTATCACTAAAAATTATTTTCTAAAATACAGAAATATTTTCTTTTTTCAAAACTTTTTCTCATATTTTCTTTTATTCCTATTTAAATTCTTAGATAAAATGTATAGGTCGTATTATTTGATTGTAATAGCTTAGGTTTATTTTCTCGCGTTTTTTTCTAAATTATGTATCCGCTCTGAGGATGTAATAATTATAGGTTTAATTTCTTGCACTCTCCTATTATATAACTGTCCCAAAGCCATGTAATAGCGTGAGAATTTTACTTTCTGCACCTTTATTTTCTGTATACTTTATAACTGCTAGTAATTAGGATTGTACGGCAAGATTAAAAATTGAACGTAGAAACCTAATATTCAAGATAAAGTAACTGAATCAGTACACTCTTCACACTTTCACCTCTAGGGTACCCTCTCTTGTTGCCTTACGATACTTGGTCATTTCCCTTGAAAGTGGGGATGCTTTAGCAAAAGACCCTTACGAATAAAGATCATAGTCCCTCGATAACCCTTCAAAGTCGCCTACAAAAATGATCTAGTCCCTCTGATACAAATTGCTAAAGTATCTTTACATGTTGCCTTCGATGACCATACAATGACCCTACGCTTGTCCCTTCACATCCCATAGATTGGGCTACTTATCAACTAATGGTATGGATAGTACTATCTCTAAAGGAGAAGGAAAAGAATAAGAAAGACCTTTAGTTGGTAATGAACTCTTAATCGTTTTCTCACAATTTCTCAAAACATTTTTCACACTACACTTTTAAACAAGATATTTTCAAAAACACTTTGTACGCATTCTTGAGGACTGATACAAGAATCGTTACAAAGTTGGCCTTACATTGGCTTTTCTAAATATTTTCAAATCACACACACAAAGCAAGATTTTCAAAAGTGAGCTAGCAATTAAGAGCCCGTAGATAACTACGGATGGAAAGGGTGCTAACACCTTCCCTTTTCTTAACTTACCCCCCGAACTCAAAATCTATCAAAGGTCTTTCCTGTTCTTTTCACCTTTCCTAAATATTGGATATAAAAAAAGTTGATGGCGACTCTTGCTATCCGCACATTTGGATAAAACCAAAAAAGTCAGTTCTCCCACCGTATTACACATTATTTCAATGATTCACACACTTACAAAAGGGTGTTAAGGTAATATATATACTATACTTTTTCAGACAAATTATCATAATATTCACTCAAATTTTCAAACAAGTGTTTTTGTTCTTAATAATTCATAAAGAATTTTTCTGCATGTATGTTCATAATAGTCCAGGAAAATCATATCCTTCTCATAAACACTTGAGTATATATTGTCATTACAAATTGCTTATTTTGAAGAGAATATCAAGCTTAGTGTTTGGAAGATATTCATCATACTTTTTACTTAGATAATTTCCAAAATTGGTTGTAAATACCTTGTTGTCCAGGATTGTTGGAAGCAAGAAGTTGAAAGTGAGAGGATTGTTATCATTTCAACTCAGTGGTTCACAAGAGGATTGTTCTTGTGACTGTGTTTGGTCTTGTACAAGTTCTAACAATAGTGAAATCTCTTTCTTCTTGAAAGGGGACTATATATACTCTCGGACTGTGAGGAAAGCCAGGATACATCCTCGTATCATTTATTTTTCTGCACTTTATTGCTTTCATAACATCACCATAAACTAGAAAAAATAATACCAACATCACTAAAAACCGATAAAATTTCAAATTTCCTAATTCACCCCCTCCCTCTTAGACACACTTATTACTTATAATTCGCATCAGAGCATGTTATAGGTAACATGTTCCTAAAGATCCATAACGGCTTTCGCAAATGTAAATCCGATTTTCAAGGGCGGTGGTAGAAATAACAAGCCACCATTATTTTGTGGTGAATACTTTTATTAATGGGAATATGCATGAAGTCACATTTAAAATCAGAAGGTAAAAGTGTTTGAAAATTTGTTGTAAATGGTCCTTTCGTTTCCACTACGGGTGTTAAGGGTGTTGGCACCCATAAGCCCGAAAGTGAATGCAATGAAGATGATGAGAAAAATGTTATTTATGATAAGAAAGTAATAAATCTTCTTTAAGGTGATCTTACCATGGATTAATTCTTTCGTATTTTGATGTGCACAACGACAAAGGAAATATGGGATACATTGGTGGAAACTCATGAAGTAACATCTAAAGTTAAAAGATCTAGATTGAATACAATGAGTCAAGAATACAAATTATTTAGAATACATCCCGGAGAATCAATCCTCGTCTTGCAGAAAGGATTCGTGCATTTGACAAATCACTTGAAGTAACTTGGTAAGAATTTAACTAACAATGAACTTATCTTAAAGTGTTTAGATCTTTAACCCGCAAATGGTAACCAAAAGTGGCGGCATTACCCAAAAAGAAAAACATATCCACAATGACTTCCGCAACGTTATTTGTAAAACTTCTAGCATATGAGACAGAACATTGAAGAATAGAAAAGCATGAGAATAAAGAAAAGAAATCCAAAAGTATTGCATTAAAGGTTGACTTCGAGGAAATTGAAAAGGGAGTTAATCTAGAAGATGATGAGGATTTCATGCTTCTTATAAAAAGGATAGATAAATTTTTTGGTAATAATGAAAATGCTAACTTTGTGAAAAATAATAAATTATTTAAGAAGAAAGATTCCTATACATCAACACAAAATGTGACTTGCTATGAATATGGGAAACAAGGACACATAAAGCCAGAATTCCCAAATCTCTCCAAGAAAAATAGTTTCAAGAAAAAAAGGAGTCAAAGTCTAAAAAAGCATATATTGCATGGGATGATGATGAAGTAAGTTCATCATCCAATTCGGAAAATGAAGATTGTGTAAATATTACATTGATGGCATCACACCATTCCAATTATGAATATGAAGAGGTTAGTAATGAATTATCTCTTTTTGATAAAGATGTTCAAGGTGTTACTGATGAACTTCTCAATGAATGTAAGATTTTGTATAAAATGATGCCAACTCAAAAGAAACAAATTGTATCTCTTGAAGAAAAGATTGACACCATGGAAAATAATTTTGAAATTGAAAAACAAAGTTTCTTGAAAAATAAAAACAAAATCTTACATGCAAAGAGTGTGAATCACTTTCTTTCCAAATTGTTCAATTAAAAAGAGTTCTTGAAAGATATGAAAATGAAAAGTTGGATTGGACAATGTTCTTAGTCAACAAAGGTACTCAAATGATAAAAGTGATCTTGGTTATTCTAAATATAACAAACCAAGTACTAATAAAATTTTCTTTGTTAAGGTAAGTGACCAATCCAATGAGGAAAAAGTGAATAAAACAAAAAAGGTTCATCATCGTACTAAGAAGAGATTTCCTAAAAAGAAATAATATGTTCTAAGATATATAAGTAACTTTGTTCCTATATGTTTTTATTGTGGTATAAGTGGCCACACACCTAATTTTGCTATGTAAGAAACTTTAGTGTAGGAAGTGGACATTATATGTGGGTTAAGAAAGGAACTAATTATGAAGGATCCAAAGCACAATGGGTACCTAACCAAACCTAATTTGTTTTGTAGGCATGTTTGAAGACCATTACAAACCTACGGTATCTAGATAGTGTCTGTTCTAAGCATAAGAAGGGAGATATAGGCAAATTTTCAAATCTAGTGCTTAAGGCCAAGAGTTTTGTCACTTATGGAGACAATAATAAGGGAAAAATTCTTGGGGTTGGAAAAGTTGGTGCAGCACCTTTCACATCCATTGAATATGTACTTTATGTTGAAGGACTAAAGCATAATCTTCTACACATAAACCAACTTTCTGATAAAGGCTTTAAGGTCAAGTTCACCAAAGATGAATGCTTAACTGTAGATGAAGTCACCAATGAGGTAAAAGTCAAAGGTAAAATAATTAACAATATTTTTATGATCTCCTTAAATGATTTATCTTTGAAAATAAAATATCTTATGGTAAACAATAATGAATCATGGCTTTGGCATAAAAGGGATGCCCATATTCATATGGAACATTTAAATAAACTAGCCAAACATGATCTTGTCATTGGTTTACCAAATATAAAGCTTGTCAAAGATAAATTATGTGATGCTTGTCAAAAGGGAAAACAAATCAAATCAACTTTAAAATCAAAGAATTTGATATCAACAACAAGAAGACTTCAATTGTTGCATATGGACTTATTTGGTCCATCAAGAACAATAAGCTTCGGAGGTAATGTATATGACTTAGTTATTGTTGATAATTTTTTTAGATATTTTTGGACTTTGTTCCTTGTGCGGAAAAGTGGTGCTTTCAAGGATTTTAAGAAGTATGCAAAAAAAAATTCAAAATGGAAAATCTTTAAAGATTGTATCTATAAGAAGTGATTATGGTGGAGAATTCCAAAATACATCTTTTGAAGATTTTATGAAGAACATGGTATCTCTCATAATTTTTCAGCATCAAGGACTCCACGACAAAATGGAGTAGTTGAAAGAAATAGTTGATTTCTAGTAGAACTTGCAAGAACAATGCTTAGTGACATAAATCTACCAAAGTACTTTTTGGTGAATGCAAGTGCTTTGTCCTAAACAATGACAAAGGAAATCTCAGTAAGTTTGACGAGGAATTTGACGAAGGTATATTTCTTGGTTATTCCCTCTCTAGTAAAGCTTACATAATTTATAATAAAATAACTTTAACTATTGAAGAATCTATGCATGTTTCTTTTGATGAAACTAGAACCTCTAATAAGGATGTAGTTTTGTGTGATAATGATGATGATATTATAGATTACCCTCGGAAGAAGTTTTTGTCGATCAAAGTGTGAAACAACCAGAACACCAACAAGAAGTTTCACAACAAAATATAAATCATAGTGATATTCCTCAAGAATGGATAACCAATAGTGATCATTGAAACAACCGACTGAAAATCATCAAACAATGAAGTCGCCATCAAACGTCTTTTATCCCACATGAAGGGAGAGGTAAACATCGAGAAAACCTGAGAAGGGAGAAGTCACGGTCTTATGATCGAGAGATCGGGTAAGGGAGTCTGTTACACGAGGGGAAGGTATTAGCACCCCACGCGCCTGTAGTACTCTACGGTATCCACTCTTGTTATCTATCTTATGAGTGTGTCTAGTCTATGCTTACTGTTTACTGTTAAGGAAGAATGCATGCAAAAGAAAGGAGAAAGTATTGTAGGGGAAATAAAATTGTGCTCGCTTGGGCCCTACCCCAATGCCTATGTATCCTTTTTGAGGAATCAGAGTTAACGTAGTTCGGTTCACATGTTTTTTTGTTTTGTGTTTTTTTATGAACAATGTTAATTCCGCCTTCTGCCGCAACTCGACCTTTGGAGACTCACGCGTTGGCACATAAGTAAAATAATCATGTCCTTACTGAAAATGGTTTTGAGTTATGCTCTCAAGGTAAGATTCAACATTAGATTGGTTTGTGTTTTGCTACCTTGAAAAATGGGTTAAGTGTGATTAACATGTTTTATGATTTGCTAAGAAAAGAAATTTTTAGTTTTAAATGCAAGGATGCAAAAAGGGGAAGAAAAGAGTCTACGGGAGACTAGCTTATTTCTAATCCTAATGTTATCATGCAATGGTGGCCCTACGTCATGGATGAGAGGGAAATGTCTACCTAATGTTAGCATGCATGGTTTAACACCTAAGGTCTAACTTACATCTGAAAGGAACAAGTACATCCTAAGGGAACATGGTATGGAAAGCGAGTAAACAAACAAGCTCGAAATAGCACACACATAAAATGGTAAGGAAAAGAATTGAAATGCTTTAGCCAATGGGAGCGTATCACCCAATACAAACAAGTGGGAATATAATGTAAAATAAAAATGTGATGTCCAAAGAGACTGAACATCTAACCAAGATATAGGAGATCGAGGTAGGTGACAGAAGGCAATATGAACGATTACGGAGTATCAGCATCGACCAATGCAAACTCCTGACAAAGCGTGGGGATTCGATTGTGGAACCCTTCCCCACTTGATGGACTCGATACATAAGAGCAAACATAACTCCGAAGCATCATGGTGTGTCAGGAGCTAAGGATGACACTGACAAAATTGCAGGGGTTGATTACAAACCCTCCCCGCTCGCCTCTTTTTGAGGACTTTAATAAGGGACAGGGGAATAGATGCAAGCAAAAATATAAACATACGTGTGGAATACCTACTTCAAAGGTCGGGTTTTAAACAAACACAAATAGCACACAATGTGGAATATCCCTAAATAGGTCTTTAAATAAACCAGAGGGATTCCTGACATGATCAACAACGGGGATCCCTGTCATACATCTCTATCCTACTTCTCATGGCATCAGAAAGCAATAAAACCCTACTTCTCATTATCTCTAGAAAAGCGGTAAAGGAGTACGATAAAGTGAGGAGATGGGGAATAAAATAAGGTCACGATGATACCGAATGGAGAAGGTTCGTTGCCTCTTAAAAACCATGCAAGAAATAAGAAAACTCTACTAAAAAGCTTCCTATAATTCCCTTGATGAAAAGGTATGCTCTTAGTTAGCTCTAAAACTTCTTGAAGCTCTTCACTCAAGATCATACCGCAATCATAACAACATGTATAATGGATCGAGCACTTATATGGCATTAAGATATCTCAAATAAGATCAAAGAATTAGCACAATAATTGATCGTAAAAGAAATCTAACTAATTTCTAAAATTCACCAATATTTCCTACTCTTTTTGTTCATGCCTTTTCAACAAAAATCTATCAAAATTAATGTAAACAAAAATATCTAAAAGAATAGGGAACACTCTAAGTATAGGGGCGTATAACTGGATCAAGGGGTGGTTAGAATGTTAATATGAGACCCAATAGACAAGGTCTACCAGCAGTTTTTATTTCAAGCCTTAATTTCCAAAAAAAAAAAAACTACACATGCCTTGAGGCATTTGGCCCAACCAATCCTATCCCATTAACCACTTCAAATCAACATTACTAACATATTAACAAAATAAAAAACAAAGTATAAAGAGAAGAAGGCTACTGAATACAGCGTTTGTGTTAGGGTTGAAAATCTGCGGTGATTCATCTTCATCGTAAGAGTAGGATCCGCTTCTCTTCCCAAATAGTGTGGCCAAATCCTTTCAATCTTCTCCACGTATGATGTGATGTGAACTCATCAGACTCTTGAATCCCGTTCTTCTTCTTCAATGAATACAAAGTGATGGGGTCCTCTTACCACCATCGTCTGCTTCGTTATTAGTGTAGCGGTAAAAATGTTGAGACTAAGCCATTGAATTGACTTGACTCGCACAAATCAAATAAAAATATTACCACACATGCTTTATTGTTTCCAAAGAAAATGGAAAATAGAAAATAACCCAAAAATAGGGGGAGAGAATCTAAGTTTGGGGGTTGGTTATGCAAAGGGAAGGTATTATTATCCTAAACATCTATGGTACTCCACAGGAACCTCTTTGAAAATCTGTGTAATTTGGCTATAAATGTTGTATACAAAAATAGATTGTGGGGATGAGGAAAGAAGTATATTTTTTATGATTTTTATACCTACCGCGGTTGTGAACCTTTAGTTCCTATGTACCACCTTCCATGCAATAGGGGATCAGGGTACTCGTAGTTCACCTTTAGGAGTTTTAATACACAAGTGTGTTGTTAATTTTAAGAGACGAGACATCATCGTCTTATCCGAGTGGAAAACATACTTACTATCCACGATTATAAGAAAAGAGAGTTTGCATCATCTCAAAGTGGATGATATGGCTTGGATTTTAAAATCAACAAAGCCTCGCTCAACACCCAAGTGGAAAATATCTCATTTCACTGGATATCGTAGAAGTATAGTAGCTCGCATCACTACAAGGATTGACAAGAGTCTAATCTTTTGAGAAAATCTTAAAGATAAGAGCCAAAATGGAAAAATGATTTGAATGAGATTGATTGACTTTTAGTCTTCTCACAAAAATGTCAAAGTATTATTAAATTGATTGAAGTTTGATTAAGAAAATATTTTTGAAAATGCATGGACCTAAGTACAAGTTTATTATGAAAGTAGTTCACGTTTTTTTTAAACAATAAGAGTTTTCAAAAGGAGGGAGAAGATTTTTAAAACTAAAGAAGATGGTAAGAGATGAAGGGACTATCCTAAAGCATAAGATAAAATCTAGGGAAAAGAACTGTCTAACCAACAAGAAGCCAACACTTGACACAATGAGTCAATGTAGAATTCTCATCCTTTGGATTTGAAACCAAACAAGCAAAGATAATAAACCTCTTAAGAAAACCAATCTTCAACTGCATTAAGTCTTCATAAAAATTGGGCATGGTAACGATTGTATACAAATGAATTCTCGATTATAGACAAAGCATGCAATCACAACAACCTGCACACAAAGAAAACAAACAAACAACCCAATGTCTTGGAGGAGACCCCAAGATCTCCATACAAAATAGCAGTTGAGTCACGAGGTCTCAAGGTAGGTCAAGGTCTCTAATCCTAAGTCCAAGAAGTCCACAATCTCCATAATGCCAAGGATAGTTACCAAATAGTCCAAGTAACATTAAAGCCTTTTATTGTTCAAGTTAGTTATTAGATATCTTCAAAAAGAAAATGAAAGCTCAAGTGAGAAAAGTAAAAATGACATAAAAGTAAATTCTCAAATGAGCAAAGATGAAAATAACATGAAATGTAAATGCTAAAATAAATGAGTTTAAAGTAAAGAGCATAAAGTAAAGGCACAAAATAAAGTCAATTGTTAGAAATTAGAGGTTAGTTGAATGACCATCTTGAAACTTACATTTGAAACTCATTATAAGATTGATTAAACCGAAGTCTCTCAACAACAAGTTTCATTTTCTTTTTGTCAAGTATATCACTCATTTAAAATTCTCAAGGCAACAATAAATGATCAATGATGTTTAAGTGATTCACTTTGACCAAAGCTTGTGAAAATTCATTAGAGGATTGATAAGACCAAAGTCTCCTAACAATGAATCTCAAGGTTATTGGATCAAAGGATTCAAATTAACATACTTGGGCTTACAAACATGGGTTTGGGCCACGAATGATCATTTCTCAAATCGAGATAAATATTAGCGCTATGTTAAGCAATCGTAAGTGGACTTATATAGAAGGTGCACCTATTTTGAGGATGGTCAATAGAAATCTATGTACCATATGTTTTGAGAAATGATATGTAAATCATTCTCCAATAACATTTAGTACAATAAGAAGGGGATAAGATGAAGAGGTATGAGGTGAGATTCAAACCACATTTGAACCAAAAATTTAATCAAGCTATTATTAAAATCATTCATCCATTTTTTGTGGAGTTAAACTCAACACCATGGATCCAATAATGTTAATAAAGCTCATGATCAAAATCTCATAGTCCAAGATTAACCAGAATATATACATTGTATTTAATAATAAAGAAAATGATTTTTTAAAATGATTTAAAAATGAAAATAAGAGGAGAAAATAGAAACTATATTTAAAACATCCAAGAAAAATTCCATGAGACCATAGAAAAATCATAAATGAGCTCAAATATTTTTATAAAATTTTTGGCAATTTTTTAAAGTCAGAAACTATTTTTAAAATTAAAAGAAATAGGAAAAATAAATTAAAAATGATGAAAAATAGTAAAATCATAAATAAAAATAAAATGAGGTCACCAATATTTGTCAAGAGGTCATTGGATCCTTCCCTATTTTTTTTTCAGAATTTAAAAATTAAGAAAAGTATTTTTAAATATTTAAAACAACTCAAATAAAGTGAAAAATTATAAAAAAATATCAGAACACAAAATAAAATTGTGAAAAAATAATAATCAGAAAGAGAAAAATTAAAAGTATTTTTCATAATTTTTTCAGATTTTTTGAAGTTAAAATGAATTTTCTATGACTTTTTGAAGTTTAAAACAAATTAAATATAAAAATCAGAAATAAAAAATAAAGTCAAAAAAATGTGGACCAATGGATGAGAGTCAAAATGTGATAGTAAGTTAATCTAATGGATCAGACGCGTTATGCATATCATGGTCTTTAGTGAATAAAACACATACTCATTTATTAAATCAGAATTTGAAAAAAAAGCGTGGCATGCTATCATTGGTTGAGAGATGACACGTTGGTCATCTTCAATCTCCAGCCACGAGATTTGCAAGTCCCTGAAATGGTAAAATTAGAACATGAGACCAGTACCATTCGCTTCGTCACTTCCATACGATTCCAATGGTACCTTCGCGAAAAATTTATATAAGTTGTAGCTCAGTCGTTTTGAAATGAAAGGTTTGAAAAGGGATTTGAAATTTCATGGTCAAAACACACTTCCCGTTGAAAATAAATGTTGTGACTAGAATCAGGATGATGAGAGCTTCATAACAATATCAAAGTTTGAGAGAATTGACGAGGGAATCTACCTATTGAAGTTCAATTGTAGAGTTCTGAAACTTGACTTTGCTAGCACGATTTAGGAAGTCTTAGAGCTTAATTCTTCTTCTGTTAGCTTCAGTGAGGTTCAAGGAAGGTGAATTAACAAAGAAAATGGATTGAGGAAATCTGTAAAAGCAAATTCGAAGTTGCAGAAAATTGGGTTCAAGAGGAAGTTTGGCAGGGTGATTCTGGCTCTCTAAGATTTAGGAAATGAATAAGGTATGGCCCTCTATTTATAGGGAAGCTGATTGAATGCTCAAGCGTGTGAAATGATGAAGTTTGGAGGGAAATCGTGTGGAGTTGCAAACAAGAAAAGTGTGACTTCTATTTTGATCAAAACTCATCCAAAGCTTGCGTTTTAATGTGATAATCACTTTTGGAAGTTCTTTAAACATGATTAGAAGCAAAAGCACGCGGGAAATTTGTGTTTAGAAGCCAAATCAAGGATTTCAAATTCTGACTTGAGGTGAAACTTCAGTTTCAAGGTACCATGTTTAAATCAATGGTGTGCGTGATTTAAGGCACCTCATGACTTGATTCCTGATGTATTAGAAAGATGAGATCACAAGATTTACAATGTGCAAAGAATGGAATCAAATGGATGCTTGACCTGAAAATTGTGATGAGTCAAAGTTGAGAAAAAGAGGTTGACTTTTGTGCTTAGAAAAATTCTAAGTTTTTTCTTCAAAAATGACCTAAAATATCTTGCATCCAAACATGGCCTTCCACTTGAAATTTGCTCTTAACCAAAAAAGATGGCATGAAGTAGATCTCTTGAATAACATTTTGAGACTTGAACCATTTAAAATCTCTAAAAAATGATAAATTTGTGACTTGTTGAAGTTGGTAAAAATTCATGAGATGACCTATAATCTTTTGCATCCTTAGAGAATCTTCCATCCATTTTAAAACTTTGCACATAAAAGAAGAGTTGAAGTTCACATTATTAAAATAATTATGGAAAAAGAATGGGCTCAAGGAGATAAAAATTGACAAAGTTATGATCTTTTAAAGTCACATAAGGGATTTTGATGGTTTATCTAGAGGGCCTGTAATCTTTCTTCATCGTTAGGTATCTTCCACACAAAATTTTCTTGAAAATCTTGAAGTGATTAGTTGATAAACCTTTAAGGAGAAGCATACATTTGGAATCACCCAAAAATCTCAAAAGATGAACAAGATATAGCCCTTAGAAGTTCAAAACCCTAGCTCCTCGAGCACCAAAATGACTTGGAAAACTTTTTCAATTTTTGACAATCTTTCTTGCACAATAACTTTTTCCATATGAATAGAAGTTGTTGAGGATAATAATGAGGAACCATAGCAACCATAACCAATTCCAAATATTGAGAATTGAGGGAGATATGTACTTGTGATCAAGAAATCAAATACTTATCCAATTTGGTCCACAACAGGGTAATATAACTCTGTAAAACAGGGTAATAAGCCAACAAAATATTAATGAACGCAAATGAGCAATGATTTTCTAAATTCAACTATGCATGATGTATACATGAATGTATGAATGTTATTATGTATTTTATGACAAAACAGACATATAACACTGGGGATAACTAGACAAAACCAACTTGGGTACAGTCAAAACTTGGCTAAATCACATCCAGGATGAAAACTTCATAAGAAAGCAAGCACCAACTAGGAAACAAATTCCTATTTCATGGCTTTACTCCACTGGGAAGGAACATAATCTGAAAATACTCAAATCATAATAATAAATCAGCACAGATATAGGGATATAACATCCTCCTCCAGGCTTCACCGGAAAATATCACACAGACTTTAATGGGAGAACAAATGTTTCAAGGTCTGTACTTCTACTGGGGAATTGCAATACTGATTTCAACAGGGCAGATGAAAACCATATCATCGAGATATCAAATGAGGATCTCGTACTGACTTCAATGGGGAGTACAACACCACATCATCGAGAGAAACCCAAAATACATTCTTCAATATTGAGAGTGATGATTGCACCAACTTCTCTGGGGAGAAATTATGAAACCTCGTGGGGATAACAATTTTCAGAGAGACCCCTTATCTTGACTTTACTTGGGGATTCAAGAAGTCAAACATTACAGAAAGAAATCAAACTTATGTGGATTTTAAATCAAACCCAGCACTTGGTGGGAGAAAAACCCAAAAAGTTGACAACTATTTCAACACTTCTTAGAGAAGAAATTGCCTTTGTCTGGTTTCTTGGGAAACAAACAACAACAATAATGCTCGCACTACTAAGAGTTATGTTTTTTAAAAGATTTCATCTCAGCACACAAAGGGTAAAAGACTTTCATCATGTGAGCAAAGACCTTACTGGGGAATCTGGGGTAGAGACTTCATACCATGTAGACTCGAAAAATGTACCAAGACTTGACTGGGGAAAACGGGATCACAAACCCAACACCGCGTCATACATCAATTGGCATCATCTTCAATCATCTGAGGAACACAAGAAAATCATACTCACACCCTTAAAAGTGACCTGGGAGAGCCTTCTTGGGGAGCACATATTTCCAAAACTTTAGAGTTCGTCCATCCTTGGAGTCACTATTTTTGTTCTCTTTGAGTCACAAAATCTAAAGCAAGAAGTAATTTGTAAATTCTTTTCAAAAGAATAATTTTTTTTTATTTAATCTGTTTGCTTTAAAAATTACTATCAATAATAAATGAAAACTTTATAAGCTGAATAAAATAAGGATTGCAAAGAATCAGATAAAAGCTCAAACTTTATTAATAGAATGGTAGTCCGCAAGTGGTGAGACTCCATAGATGATTACAAAGTTTGTAAAATGGAAATATATTGGAAAATATACATTGAAATATAATGACCACTATTCTCCCTAACAACTTTGAATTCCCGAGCTATGACTTCTGTTGAAGTATGATGATATTCCAAGAAGATTGTTGCTTCAATGATCAAGTGTTGGATGATGCAGTTACTTACCAAGAAATCCTTAACTTTTGCCTAGATTTCCCTTGCGGGTTTTCAACGTAGTGGGAAAATTTATTCTGTTTATGTCTCTAATTTTTTCCTAGACCGCCCTTTCGGGTTTTTGGCCTACCGAGACGCTCCTTTTTTCCTAAGCCGCCCTTTCGGGTTTTCGACTTAACGAGCTGTTCTTTTATTTCTTTAGGCGAAGTATTTCTTGACTGCATCAGCATTCACGGGACGTGGGAACTCCTTGCCATCCATCATTTCAAGAATCAATGCACCGCCAAAGAAGACTTTCTTGACAACATATGGGCCTTCAAAATTGGGAGTCCACTTGCCCCTAGAATCAGCATTAAAAGACATGATCTTCCTGAGAACGAGGTCGCCTTATCTGAATTCACGAGGCTTGACCTTTTTATCAAAAGCTTTCTTCATTCTCTTCTAGTATAACTGACCATGACACAAAGCCATCATTCTATTCTCTTCAATCAAATTTAACTGGTCAAACCTGTTCTGGACCCATTCAGCCTCTGTCAACTCGGTTTCCATTATCACACGTAAAGAGGGGATCTCAACCTCAACGAGGAGCACTGCTTCCATGCCATACACGAGGGAGAATGGGGTTTCCCCTATTGAAGTGCGGACAGATGTTCGATACCCATGCAAAGCAAAAGGGGGCATCTCATGCCAATCTTTATAGGTAACAACCATTTTCTGGATGATCTTCTTGATGTTCTTATTAGCAGCTTCAACAACCCCATTCATCTTTGGCCTGTATGGAGATAAATTGTGGTGGACAATCTTGAATTCTTCACAAAGTTTTGTCATCATCTTATTATTCAAATTGGAGCCGTTGTCGGTGATAATCCTGATTGGCACACCATATCGACATATGAGATTGTTCTTGATAAAGTGCACTACCACCTGCTTGGTAACATTAGCATATGAAGCTGCTTCCACCCATTTGGTGAAGTAGTCAATTGCCACTAAAATGAAACAATGTCCATTCGACGCCTTTGGTTCAATCATTCCAATCATGTCAATACCCCACATAGAGAAAGGCCACGGGAAAGAAATAACATTGAGAAGCATTAGAGGCACATGAATTTTATCATCATAAATATGGCATTTATGGCACTGCTTTGCAAATTTGTAACAGTCGGATTCAATTGTATGCCAATAATAACCTTCCCTAAGCACCTTATTTGCCATCGAATGTCCATTGGCATGAGTACCAAAGGAACCTTCATGGATTTCATGCATCAACATGTCTGCTTTGTGTCTATCCACACATCTGAGCATGACCATGTCATAATTTATTTTGTATATCACATCTTCATTGAGGAAAAAGCTGCCTGCCAACCTTCTCAATATCTTTCTATCTTTATTTGACGCACCAGTCGGGTATTCGTGAGTCTGGAGAAAATTCTTGGTATCATAATACCAAGGTTTTTCATCTGCTACTCTCTCTACTGCAAACACATGAGCCGGTCTATCCAAACGTCACACTGTGATACGAGGCACATTATTCCAAGTATTCACTTGATACATAGAAGACAAAGTTTCCAAAGCATCCGCCATCTGATTTTCATCAATATGATGGAATTCAACTTTGTTAAAGAAGGGTAATAATCTTCTAGCATAGTCTTTGTAAGGGATCAAGCCAGGGTGACGATGTTGTACCCCAAAATTTGCCCTCTCATTTCATCAACATTTCTCATCACAAGACTCTTGGAACTCAAGATCAAGCTAGGGTTTGCCCTGCTCAATACACTTCCTTGCACTGTTGACCTAAATTAGGGTTTGAGTTTGCACAGTGATGTTTTGACAAACAATGGCCAAAATGACTTTAATACTTCATGCTGGACTCACAAATTTGTCCATACCAAGTTTCAAGCCTTGATTCAAATTTTTGCCCAGTCAATTGGACAGTTGACCTAGAAATCAGTTGTATTGGGGAAAAAGTCAATTGTGGCCAATTGACAGTCAAACCTCATGAAATTTGATCCACATCAACATCATGAACTCATATGAACCATTTGATCAAGTTTGGATCACAATTCCACAAGAAATTTGATCAGATCACCAAAAGGGCAAAATGGTCATTTTTAGGGTTTTGACTGTACAAAGGCAATTTCTGACTGTTTGACCTAGCCAATGACAAATCAAGCTCAACCATGTACTCAAGGACTCAATGAAATTGTCTTGACCCATTCAACAAGTTCAAAAGATCTCAAATGCATAGGTTTGACAGATGAGTTTTTCAGTCAACTTATCAAAATTTAACTGTATACTGAAAAGTCAAACTTTGACTTTTTGGTCAAAACCAAGTTCCAAGGGTCATTTTTCATCAAGACATGTCAAAATATGAAACTTGTTCATCAAGAAACCCAAAAATGCAAATTAGGGTTTAAAATGGAAAATTTTCATAACTTAGAAATTTTCTAAGTTATGAAATTTTCTTATTTTTTTCTAACTTTGTCCCATTTTTTCACCAAGATGCAAATAGATTCAAACAAAACTTACAACATGAAAGTTGTAGTCCATCACAAAGTCTACAAATTTGATTCACAAAGTTTCCTCAAAAGAAGCTTGGATCCCAAGTTATGATTTTTGGAACAAGGGTATCTAAAACTTTTAACTTAGAGAATTTTTGCCCTAGTTTAGGCAGGATTTTAACCCATCGTTTTGGCCATTTTTCACATAGTTACACTTGGAGTTTCAAGTTTCATTTCAGAGATGAATTATAGTACATGTTTCAAGCTTTCCAAATTGTCCAAGAACTCCTCAAACACCTTTGTGGTTAGGGAGAATCGAATGCTTGAAGTTGGCAAAAACTCACTTTGATCCATGGCCAATACATGTTCATACCAAGTTGCAAATCTGACCAAGATAGCTTTGTAAACAATTACAGGCCTCAAAACCATTTTGTACTCCATAATTTAATTCAAACCCATTGAGCTAATGCATTGTCTTGGTCATTAGGGTATTGTACACAAGTTTAATCCCTAAATGGTAAAAGGCATAGTTCCATTTTTGAAAAGTTATACTTTATGTCAAACCAAGATCTTTGAAGCATGGGGCCATATCTATGAGGCAAGATCAAATCCACAAATTTCAAATATCAAGGGCAAGATATGCAGCTTACAAGATATAATGTACAGGCCTGCATTGAGTAGTGACACTTTCTTGCTTCACAAAGAAGAAACTTGTCCAAAACCTTAGAACTTGAACACCAGCCAATACCAACTTATGCAAACAGTTTGAACATCTTTCTCACACCCCTTTGAGCTAGAAACACGATTGCTTGAGCCTCTAAACACTCCATAGCCAAAAATCACATTCCCTTGGCAAAACAGGGCATAATCTGCAATATGAGTTCCATAACTCATTTGGCTCGTGCGTTTTGCCCCAAGAACTTTAAACACCTTCCATTCAACTCATCCAAACCCTTTATATACACCATATAGAAGTTGTTCAAACATAAGAATAACTTCTGTAACATCACTATCATCATCTTCCAGATTTAAAAAAAAACATACATTGCAACTTGACTCGGTTGGAGCAGTTCAACCATTTTCAGTACAAAAGAAAGATTAGAGTTACTTCAAGAAGGTTCAAAGAAGCTTTACCAATCACCACTTTACCCTCAGAAACATCCGTACGTGTCCTAAAGCTTCGGCTTCAAGAGGTAAACTTTCTCAAACTATGATCTCATTGTTCATGCATCATTTGCTTTTGCGCTCAAACGATATAACAAGACAGATCAAAGAGAAAAAACTACCAAAAATCCAGACCAGAGGTTGACACGGGTGCCCGTGTCAGCTTATTTGGGTTGAAAAACATAATAAAATGCAAATACAGAGGCTGACACGGGTACCTGTGTCAATCGACACGGCCCGTGTCAGAGTTACTGATGTGCACATGACCAGAAAATGATGAACAGGGGCTGACACGGGCGCCCGTGTCAGGATGGCTGGGACCAAAAAAACGCATAAAAGTCATGGACAGGTCCTGACACGGGTGCATGTGTCCCCTGACACGGCCCGTGTCAGCTCGGGCACCAAATTTCTTGATTTTTGGAGATTTTTTAGGTTCTTTTGGACATATTACATTGCTTGGAAGTGAGCTAACTTTATAAAACCTTATTGATCAAATGAAACCTCAAAAAAACCATTAACTTAGACTTAGGTTTTTTCTTTAATGAAATTAACTACAAAATCTTTTGCTATAAAAAACCCTAAAAATCAATTTCTCTCACTCCACATCTTCTTGCATATTTTCTTTTTGCATTATAAATTATGTAATTGTCAAAGCCTTGTAATAGTAATTAGGGTTTACTTTTCTTGTCAAATACCCCCATTCAAAGATTGTACCCCCATCCCCATCATCATGTTGTAATATCTTAGCCTTTTAATTCTCGCACTTTACGCTTTCAATTATGCCATGATTAGACTTAAGGTTTGTATGCAAAATAAAATCAACAAATAGCTTGACCTAATCCAAAGATAACAATGCATGAAAACAAACACAATGCACACTTGCACCCCTAGGGTTTCAATCCACTTGTTGCCTTCAAAAATGGGCCATGGTATGCATGTCAAGTACTTTGGCAAAATAAAAACAAAACAAAAGATCATAGTCCCTCGATGACGCTATCTGAGTTTCCTAAACAAAATGATCAAGTCCCTCAAAAAAAATTGCCAAAAATACTTGACACAATTGCTATCATGGTCTATACGATGACTCGCGCCTGTCCCGTTTAACATCCTAACACAAGGTTGTTCACCAAATACAATGGTGAAACAACACTGTTAAAAGGGTTAAAAATATAAGAAAGATCTTTGAGTAAAATAGGGTAGACGACTCTTAGTTACTTGATCAAAACTTGCAAAAACATCCTTGCTATCTTCAAAACACACTTCACAACACAAATTTCAAAACCCTATTTTCAAACATTGAAAACTATTCAAAAGACAAAAACACCTTTGTATACATTCAAACAAGAATCATTACAAAGGTTGCCACAACGATGGCCTCTTTTCAAAACATCTTTCAAAATCACACACAAAGCACCATTTCAAACAATTGAAAAAGTAAAGGCAAGTGATCTAAGCAAGTAACTAAGAGCCCATGGATAACCATGGATAGAAAGGGTGCTAATACCTTCCCTTTCTATAATCTACTCCCCGAACCCAAGAAAACATCTCAAAGGTCTTTCCTGTGCTTTTTGACCTTTCCTTAGGATAAAATAAAAAGTCGGTGGTGACTCTTGCTAAACCGAAACATTTGCGAACACAAACGCAAAATCCCAAGTCTGTTCTCCCACCGTATCACAGAACTGGCGACTCTGCTGGGGACAAATTCTAAAAGTGGGGTTACCTTAGGGTTTAGATCACCTTTACATGCTTACTTTAATTGCTTTGATTGCTTTACTTTTTGGGTTCCTTATTTGGGTTTATTTTAAATCCTACACCCGGATTTGGGGACACCTTTTAGGTAAGTAGCAATAAACTGTGAGGGAACTGTGCGGGGTATACCGACATGGTTGAAGCAGTAGCTACGTTAGTGTGACATATTTGTGGGTACTGGTAGCCTTTGAGTAAATCAAAGAGAATACGGGGCCGCTGAGTGATGTCATGAAGCACTAACGAACTCTTAGAACCTTACTTGACCATCTTGGCCTTTTTAGGGGTAGTGAGATGACCGACTTTGGTGCAGTCCGAAGTGGGTAGATACTCGATACTACACTCATTGAGGGTTGTTTTCTTGGAATATTTCGGTCGCCAGTAAAGTGGATATACTGAAACCATGAACGCAGAAAATAATCCAGTGATATTGAGCTCCTTAGAACCCGGTTTCTATTTTAGGACAGGTTGAGCCAACTAACTTCAAGAGGGTACTTACCTACAAACCCCATGCAAGCCTAAACCTAAGTATTTTTCTGCTTTGTGTGAATATGATTATCTGTATATACACTTGTTTACTTTTTCATACTTGTACATAACATCATAACATCATACCATAGCATTTTCAATAACCATTTCGAGGATCTCGAGGGTCTCTGATGCAGGGTCACGTTGAACCAGACGTCTACCAAAGGGCCATAGGATTCATTTTCCTCTAAACAAACGCCGTCAAAGATCAAGTGAAACAACTTGAATTAGGGGCTATGAGCCACTTGACATGGTGAGCTTGATTCTCGTGGAAAGACATCCACCAATACAAAGTTCTCCAGCCAAAGATGCTGATCAAAGTTCAACCTCTAACATTTTCTTGTGTTTACCCCGAGAGATCCTTGAAAACATGCATCCACATATCATGCATTGTATCATAACAGGTTTTCCTTTTCAGGTTTCCTTATTCTCCTACTGTTTATTTCAGTAGAGATGACTCTAGAGAGGACTGTCGAAGATATCCAGGCTCAAAATGCTCAACTTCAAGATTTGTTCTTGAACCCGTCCCAGGGGAAAGAAGAAGTGAAAGCTCTCCTCACAAGGGGCATGGTCCTAGGGAATCCAGGCGGCGTCAGGAATGATCAATTGGAAGAAATACATATTGAGCTGGCAACAATGAAGATCCAGATGATGGGACAACTGGTGGGCCAGATAGCTCTCATTCAAGACCTGGATCAAAGACAAGAGGAGCTCAGAGTCCTCGTCAACAAACTGCTTCAAGATAACTAAATGGGGAAAACAACTAAGGTTGAAGATCAAGTCATCATTCAACCTCCTTTGAGACAAGAAGACAAGGGAAAAGCTCCTCAACTTGCTTCAGGGTCACAAGCCCAACAGCAACCTCGCCAGCATCAACGGGGTAATCGGCATAAGCAAAATACGTCTGGAAGACAGTTTACTGAGACTGACATACCATCATCTCTAATACTGGAATGCTTGTTGGAGGTCAATCTGACTGCTTTAAAGGATCCTATTCAGAAGCCCAATACCTATGCTCCTAGCTATCACCCCGATGCATTTTGTGTATACCACTCCTATAGTCCGGGACATGACACCGACGACTGTTGGGCTTTGAAAAACAAGATCCAAGACTTGATTGACAATGGAGTGCTGAAATTCATGCCGGATGGCGAGATGAAAATCTTCCGCTGAGGGTTCTCCACCTGAAATGACAAAGCTCGAACTAAGAGACTTTTGTTTCATTTGAATTTTCAAGTTGTAATTTCTTTTGTTATTCAAACAATTTTCTGTTGATGTCAAACTCTGTTTCATTAATGCATTGCATATGTTTGTCTTGAATTCATCCATTCGTTTTCACTATTCTTGAATTATGCTTCCTACTTTCTTTATGATATTTAACTCTTGATAAAAGTTACAAAGTCTTTAGAGGGAGGATGACGAAACAATACCATAATCTCATACAATATGCTTTTGGACAGGCCTTGCTGACGATGTACAGGCGTTTCTTTCAAATCCTAAACACTGGAGTTATAAGGAAGATAATCCCTAGTCAACCCCTTCGAGCCAAAGAAGTAGGAGTTTTCTGTTTTAAACACAAATTGAAACCTTTGATTAAAACCTGGGGCAGGGTAGTCTCTCAGTTAATTCAAAAGATGCGCATTGAAGTCGCAAATTCTCAGTTCGTAATACAATGAATGAAATCAAAAACATTCCTTTGGAACCAAAAGACAGTGATGGTTCCTTATCTCATAGGTAGTCATTACGTCTCAAAAGAGAAAAGCCCACTAAGCCAAAACCTACAAAGGAGGCTTAAGAAAGTTGGGGCATCCCGCTGACTGTAATCTCGAAAACCAGAACAGTCAGGCAAAAGTTAGGGATATTAAATCAAAAGAAAGAGGTCATTGTAAGCCCTCAAAAACATGAAAAATGTTGCAAAAAAATGATGACTGCCTTCCAATAAAATTCAACCGGTGTGAACCATCACCAAAACGTCGTTCCAAACTTGAATAGAGTTCGACACACAATTAACTGAGTATAGAATTCAAGAACGTCACGAAGAGTGGGTGGATACAAATATACTTTGAGCCTTTATCCTTTGTTTCTTAAACTGTGAACCAAGCCACGTTACAACCCTTTAAAAGTCCTAATTGAAGCATGGGTTAGTTCGAAAGCATACTGTTACAAAAGGTATCCTTACTCCTGTAAGGCTTTGCTCTAAATCTTGTGTTGAATTTGTCTTATAAAAAGTTTTCTGCTAAAAAACGCATTTTTTAAAACTTCGAGACAAGCATAAACTTTGCATTATTTGAATATCGTTGTTTGCGCATGGTTATTTGTTTGACAGTGAAGAAATTCATACAGTGAATGTTCGGAGGAACGAAAGCTCTCTTAGTGAGTAAAATCACTTCTAGTGGGATGACACTTCCGTTACAAAAATCTCCCATCAACAAAAGGGGATTTGATATGGTATTGTCCAGTAAACCTGGGGCAGTCCAGTCAAGATTTCAACAAATCTTTCAATGTCCAGTAAATCTGGGGCAGTCCGGTCAAGATTTTAAGAAATCTCTCAATTGCAGATTAACCTGGGGCAAGTCTCCCTCACCATCACTTGGGGCATTTAAACGTCAATCTCAACAAGGGGTTACGTACAGTCCAAATTTCCTGGAAATACCACAAACATCTGATACTAGGGGCAGTGATGAACCTCTCCGAAATCTTTCTGAAAAGAAGTTCAAGCGTCCTCGAGAAGTTTATCACCTCTCTAAGAAGACCAGCAGTCATGGGTTTATTTCCCCGACATTTATCAAGGATTTATTCTCCACAACAAAATTACATTTCAAAGTCATTGGTCGTTAAAAATTTCCTTCATCACCTTTTGGAAGTTACGGTCGTTATCAAAATTCCTTCATCACCTGTTGGAATTCATCGGTCGTTAAAAATTTCCGTCATCACCTGTTGGAAGTTACGGTCGTTATCAAAATTTCCTTCATCACCTGTTGGAAGTTACGGTCGTCATCAAAATTTCCTTCATCACCTGTTGGAAGTTACGGTCGTCAAAGAAATTCCTTCATCACCTGTTGGAAGTTACAGCCACCAACAGAATAATGGACAACTGAAGCTCCTAAAAATTTGTTTCTCTCAAGAATGAAGATTCTCATCCTTGAAACCTCAGAAGTTTGGTATACTCCCAAGCTCCTGATACCGTTAACAGAATGAAGATTCTCATCCTTAAAACCTCAAGAGATTGGTATACTCCCAACCTCCTGACCCTTAACAGAATGAAGATTCTCATCCTTGAAACCTCAGAAGATTGGTATACTCCCAACCTCCTGACCCTTAACAGAATGAAGATTCTCATCCTTAAAACCTCAAGAGATTGGTATACTCCCAACCTCCTGACCCTTAACAGGATGAAGATTCTCATCCTTAAAACCTCAAGAGATTGGTATACTCCCAAGCTCCTGATACCGTTAACAGGATGAAGATTCTCATCCTTAAAACCTCAAGAGATTGGTATACTCCCAAGCTCCTGATACCGTTAACAGAATGAAGATTCTCATCCTTGAAACCTCAGAAGATTGGTATACTCCCAACCTCCTGACCCTTAACAGAATGAAGATTCTCATCCTTAAAACCTCAAGAGATTGGTATACTCCCAACCTCCTGACCCTTAACAGAATGAAGATTCTCATCCTTGAAACCTCAGAAGATTGGTACACTCCCAACCTCCTGACCCTTAACAGAATGAAGATTCTCATCCTTAAAACCTCAAGAGATTGGTACACTCCCAACCTCCTGACCCTTAACAGAATGAAGATTCTCATCCTTAAAACCTCAAGAGATTGGTATACTCCCAAGCTCCTGATACCGTTAACAGAATGAAGATTCTCATCCTTAAAACCTCAAGAGATTGGTATACTCCCAAGCTCCTGATACCGTTAACAGAATGAAGATTCTCATCCTTGAAACCTCAGAAGATTGGTATACTCCCAACCTCCTGACCCTTAACAGAATGAAGATTCTCATCCTTAAAACCTCAAGAGATTGGTATACTCCCAACCTCCTGACCCTTAACAGAATGAAGATTCTCATCCTTAAAACCTCAAGAGATTGGTATACTCCCAAGCTCCTAATACCGTTAACAGAATGAAGATTCTCATCCCTGAAACCTCAGAAGATTGGTATACACCCAACCTTCTGACCCAAGACCTGAATGAAGATTCTCATTTTGGCTTCCCCAGTAGATTGACATACACCCAACCTCCTGATTTTCCCCGACAGAATGAAGATTCTCATTCTCAAAGTAGTATACAATTCAACTTCCTGATATTCCCGACAGAATGAAGATTCTCATTCTCAAAGTGGCATACGACTTGACTTATGAACTTCCTCCAAACAGGGGTAAGACCCTCCAACAGGATAGCTACTTTTCAACAGTATGGCTATTCCCCACAGAGTTTCTTATTCCCCAACAAAATCAAGACTCTCGTCTTTGATTCTCCAGAGCTTTCTTTACTCTCAGTTTGAATTTGTCATAATTTCAAATCCCCTGCAGGTCGAAGATTCTCGTTCTTGGCTCCTCAACACTAATTCCCCAAGCAGAATGAAGACTCTCATTCTCAATTCCTCACAAAGTTTTTCAGATATTCCCCGGTGAAGATCTCCTCAAAGCAGGAATCCCCAGTAGATTGGCATACAACCCAAATTCCTGATTTCCCCAACAGCAGTCCCGAGACTTCTCATCCTCAATGATCAAAGGATTCTCAATCCCCAGTAGCAGTCAAGAATTTATTTTCCCCGACAACGGTCAAAGATTTTATTATCTCCAGCTATCCAGGATTTATCTTCCTCAGCAAGACGCCTAATCAGCTTACATGCGCATTCATTACATTCATATATCATAAGCATTGATATAACACATACATTTCATGCAACATAACTTTGTGTTTCAACTAGCAATTTACCTTTTTCAGCAAGAGGTCAGCAACAGTTTTTTTTAAGTTCCAGATTAACACCTGTAACAAGCCAGGACAACTATCTACTTGACCATCATGAAGCAACCCTACACCGGTTCCTTCTCAAATCCAGATGCAGTTTTACACGGACTTATCATGAAGCAACCCTACACCGGTTCCTTCTCAAATCCAGATGCAGTTTTACACGGACTCATCATCAGGCAACCCTACACTGGTTCTTTCTCAAATACAGATGTAGTTTTACACTGACTCATCATGAAGCAACCCTGTACCGGTTCCTTATCAAATCCAGATGTAGTTTTACATGAACTCATCATCAGGCAACCCTACACCGGTTCCTTCTCAAATCCAGATGCAGTTTTACACGGACTCATCATCAGGCAACCCTACACCGGTTCCTTGTCAAATCCAGATGCAGTTTTACACGGACTAATCACTATTTAACTTCAAGACTTCTGAAAACAGTTTACAGATTCTCCAAACACGGATGTTAATCTATCGCTTGTTCAGACTCAACTTTTGAAAATAGTTTACGAATGCTTCCCAACATGGATGTCAATCTATTGCTTATTCAGACCCCTAGCTCAGAGATGTTCCAAACACGGATACCTTTCTGATACTCATTCTTTCACCTACAACATAAAAATTCGACAAACATTCTTGGATGGCATCTTTAAGCCCATCTCCAGCAAGATTCGACCATCTCTAAATGGCATCTCTAAGCCCATTTCCTCAGCTATACTTTGACGAGTGCAAATTTACGGGAACTCTAGTGTCCAATCCTATTTTACCTTCGAGTCGCGAAAGGCAAACTTGTCAATCTAACTCTTCAGGTTCAAGAAGATTGAACAGGGGCAACTGTTGTACCACAAAATTTTCCCTCTCATTTCATCAACATTTCTCATCACAAGACTCTTGGAACTCAAGATCAAGCTAGGGTTTGCCCTGCTCAAGACACTTCCTTGCATTGTTGACCTAAATTAGGGTTTGAGTTTGCACAGTGATGTTTTGACCATCAATTCCCAAAATTACTTTCATACTTCATGCTGGACTCACAAGTTTGTCCATACCAAGTTTCAAGCCTTGATTCAAATTTTTGCCCAGTCAATTGGACAGTTAACCTATAAATCAATTGTATTGGGGGAAAAGTCAACTGTGGCCAATTGATAGTCAAACCTCATGAAATTTGATCCACATCAACATCATGAACTCATATGAACCATTTGATCAAGTTTGGATCACAATTCCACAAGAAATTTGATCAGATCACCAAAAGGGCAAAATGGTCATTTTTAGGGTTTTGATTGTACAAAGGCAATTTCTGACTGTTTGACCTAGCCAATGACAAATCAAGCTCAACCATGGACTCAAGTACTCAATGACATTGTCTTGACCCATTCAACAAGTTCAAAAGATCTCAAATGCATAGGTTTGATAGATGAATTTTTCAGTCAACTGATCAAAATTTAACTGTATACTGAAAAGTCAAACTTTGACTTTTTGATCAAAACCAAGTGCCAAGGGTCATTTTTCATCAAGACATGTTAAATTATGAAACTTTTTCATCAAGAAACCCAAAAATGCAAATTAGGGTTTAAAATGGAAAAATTTCATAACAGAAATTTTCTAAGTTATGAAATTTTCTTATTTTTTCCTAACTTTGTCCCATTGTTTCACCAATATGAAAATGGATTCAAACAAAACTTACAACATGAAAGTTGTAGTACATCATAAAGTATACAACTTTGATTCACAAAGTTTCCTCAAAATAAGCTTGTATCCCAAGTTATGATTTTTGGAACAAGGGTATCTAAAACTTTTAACTTAGAGAATTTTTGCCCTAGTTTAGGCAGGATTTTGACCCATCTTTTTGGCCATTTTACACATAGTTCCACTTGGAGTTTCAAGTTTCATTTTAAATAGGGATTGTAGTAAATGTTGCAAGCTTTCCAAATTGTCAAGGAACTCCTCAAACACCTTTGTGGTTAGGGAGAATCGAATACTTGAAGTTGGCAAAAACTCACTTTGATCCATGGCCAATACATGTTCATACCAAGTTGCAAATCTGACCAAGATAGCTTTGTACACAATTACAGGCATCAAAACCAGTTTGTACTCCATAATTTAATGCAAACCCATTGAGCTAATGCATTGTCTTGGTCATTAGGGTATTGTACACAAGTTTAATCCCTAAATGGTAAAAGGCATAGTTCCATTTTTGAAAAGTTATACTTTATGTCAAACCAAGATCTTTGAAGCATGGGGCCATATCTCTGAGGCAAGATCAAATCCATAAATTGCAAATATCAAGGGCAAGATATGCAGCTTACAAGATATAGTGTACAGGCCTGCATTGAGTAGTGACACTTTCTTGCTTCACAAAGAAGAAACTTGTCCAAAACCTTAGAACTTGAACACTAGCCAATACCAACTTATGCAAACAGTTTGAACATATTTCTCACACCCCTTTGAGCTAGAAACACGATTGCTTGAGCCACTAAACACCCCATAGCCAGAAATCACATTCCCTTGGCAAAACAGGGCAGAATCTACAACTTGAGTTCCATAGCTCATTTGGCTCGTGCGTTTTGCCCCAAGAACTTCAAACACCTTCCATTCAACTTATCCAAACACTTCATATACACCATATAGAAGTTGTTTAAACATAAGAATAACTTCTGTAACATCACTATCATCATCTTCCAGATTTAAAAAAACATACATTGCAACTTGACTCGGTTGGAGCAGTTCAACCATTTTCAGTACAAAAGAAAGATTAGAGTTACTTCAAGAAGGTTCAAAGGAGCTTTACCAATCACCACTTTACAATTAGAAACATCTGTACGTGTCCTAAAGCTTCCGCTTCGAGAGGTAAACTTTCTCAAACTGTGATCTCATTGTTCATACATCATTTGCTTTTGCGCTCAAAAGATATAACAAGACGAATCAAAGAGAAAGAACTACCAAAAAGCCAGACCAGAGGTTGACACGGGTGCCCGTGTCACATGACACGGCCAGTGTCAGCTTATTTGGGTTGAAAAACATAATAAAATGCAGGTACAGAGGCTGACACAGGTGCTCGTGTCAATCGACACGGCCCGTGTCAGAGTTACTGATGCGTACATGACCAGAAAATGATGAACAGGGGCTGACACGGGCGCCCGTGTCAGGTGACACGGCCGTGTCAGGATGACTGGGACCAAAAAAACGCATAAAAGTCATGGACAGGTCCTGACACGGGTGCCCGTGTCCCCTGACACGGCCCGTGTCAGCTCGGGCACCAAATTTCTTGATTTTTGGAGATTTTTTAGGTTCTTTTGGACATATTACATTGCTTGGAAGTGAGCTAACTTTATAATACCTTTTTGTTCAAATGAAACCTCAAAAAAACCATTAACTTAGACTTAGGTTTTTTCTTTAATGAAATTAACTATAAAATCTTTTGCTATAAAAAACCCTAAAAATCAATTTCTCTCACTTCACATCTTCTTGCATATTTTCTTTTTGCATTATAAATTATGTAATTGTCAAAGCCTTGTAATAGTAATTAGGGTTTAATTTTCTTGTCAAATACCCCCATTCAAAGATTGTACCCCCATCCCCATCATCATGTTGTAATAGCTTAGCCTTTTAATTCTCGCACTTTACGCTTTCAATTATGCCATGATTAGACTTAGGGTTTGTATGCAAAATAAAATCAACAAATAGCTTGACCTAATCCAAAGATAACAATGCATGAAAATAAACACAATGCACACTTGCACCCCTAGGGTTTCAATCCACTTGTTGCCTTCAAAAATGGGCCATGGTATGCACGTCAAGTACTTTGGCAAAATAAAAACAAAACAAAAGATCATAGTCCCTCGATGACGCTATCTGAGTTGCCTAAACAAAATGATCAAGTCCCTAAAAAAAATTGCCAATAATACTTGACACAATTGCTATCATGGTCTATACGATGACCTGCGCCTATCCCGTTTAACATCCTAACACAAGGTTGTTCACCAAATACAATGGTGAAACAACACTGTTAAAAGGGTTAAAAACATAAGAAAAATCTTTGAGTAAAATAGGGTAGACGACTCTTAGTTACTTGATGAAAACTTGCAAAAACATCCTTGCTATCTTCAAAACACACTTCACAACACAAATTTCAAAACCCTATTTTCAAACATTGAAAACTATTCAAAAGACAAATACACCTTTGTATACATTCAAACAAGAATCATTACAAAGGTTGCCACAATGATGGCCTCTTTTCAAAACATCTTTCAAAATCACACACAAAGTACCATTTCAAACAATTGAAAAAGTAAAGGCAAGTGATCTAAGCAAGTAACTAAGAGCCCATGGATAACCATGGATAGAAAGGGTGCTAATACCTTCCCTTTCTATAATCTACTCCCTGAACCCAAGAAAACATCTCAAAGGTATTTCCTGTGCTTTTTGACTTTTCCTTAGGATAAAATAAAAAGTCGGCGGCGACTCTTGCTAAACCGAAACATTTGCAAACACAAACGCAAAATCCCAAGTCAGTTATCCCATCGTATCACAGACGGTTATCCCATTCTCCTTTAATATGATTTACTACCAAAGCTGAATCGCCATACACATCTAGCACTTTGATTCCGAGATCAATGGCCTCCTCAAGACCCATGATATAAGCCTCATACTTTGCCATATTATTAGTACAACCAAATGTCAGCCTTACAGTAAGAGGAATGTGTGACCCATGAGGTGTGATAATCACAACACCAATTCCTTTCCCATAAGCATTCACAGCTTCACAAAATACCATGCCCCATCGAGATTCAGGATCATGATCTTCCCAGGAAAAGGCTCATCACAATCTTTTGCTTTCAAGAACATCACATCCTCATCAGGGAACTCATACTTGACAGATTGATGATCATCTACTGGTTAGTGAGCAAGATAATCCACCAGCACACTGCTTTTTATAGCCTTATGAATGCGGTATTCAATATCGTATTTAGACAACAACATCTACCAACGGGAAATTCTCCCAGTAAGAGCAGGCTTTTCTAAAATTTACTTAATTTGATCCATTTTGGAAACCAACCAAGTAGTATGGTTTAACATATATTTCCGCAACCGCTTTGCCGCCCAGGCCAGAGCACACCATGTCTTTTCCAGCATAGAATACCGTGATTCATAGTCGGTAAACTTCTTACTGAGATGATAAATGGCATATTCCTTATTTCCTGTTTCATCTTGTGGTCCCAAAATACAGCCCATAGATTTATCTAACATTGTCAGATACATAATAAATGGTCTTCCATCAACAAGAGGGAGCAAGATAGGAAGTTTAAGCAGATACACTTTAATACTTTCAAATGCCCTTTGGAAATCATCTGTCCATACACAATCTTGATCTTTCTTTAACAACTTAAAGATCGGTTCACACGTTGCAATCATATGAGAAATGAATCTGGAAATGTAATTCAGACGTCTAAGGAAGCCTCTAACTTGCTTTTCAGTCCTTGGTGCAGGAATTTCTTGAATTGCTTTGACTCTATCAAGATAAACTTCAATTCCTTTTTGGCTGACAATGAAACCTAACAATTTCCCTGATCGGACACTGAAGGTGCATCTATTTGGATTCAAGCGGAGATGATACTTCCTCAAATGCTGAAACAATTTTAAATTTTTTTCTATATGCCCTTCTTCAGTTTGGGATTTAGCAATCATATCATTAACATACACCTCAATTTCCTTGTGCATCAGATCATGGAATAGGGTTGTCACAACCCTCTAGTATGTTGCACCAGCGTTCTTCAACCCGAAGGGTATCACTCTGTAACAGAATGTTCCCCAGGGTGTGATAAACATTTTTTTCCATGTCCTCAGGAGCCATTCTTATTTGATTATATCCGGAAAATCCGTCCATGAACGAGAATACTTTGAATTTTTTTGTACTATCAACCAACATAGCAATATGTGGAAATGGAAAATCATCTTTTGGACTAGCTTTATTTAGATCTATGTAATCTACACACATGCGAACTTTTCCGTCTTTCTTTGGTACTGGGATAATATTGGCAATCCATTGAGGGCACATTGATGTCACAAGAAAACCGGCATTAATCTTATTTAATACTTCTTATTTAATTTTCACTGCCATATTTGGGTGAGTTCTTCACAATTTCTGCTTGACTGGAGGGTATTCTGGATTTAGCGGCAAATGATGTTCCACAATATTAGTATCCAAACCAGGCATGTCTTGGTATGACCAAGCAAAGAAGTTCACATACTCTTTCAACAGTTCAATCAAACTGCTCTTCACATCGAGATGCAACAATGCTCTAATCTTGACCTCCTTCTGATCTTCCTATAAACCCAAATTGATGGTGTATAATGGCTATTTATATGGCTGAATGGCACTTTCCTCACGCTCGAGAAAACATGAAACCTCTTTTGGAATCTCATCATATTCTTCTTCTTCGGCCCCATACACAAGGTATTCAAAGTTAGGAGAGGGTGTAGGGTCATTGTACTCAACAGGTTTTTTAATTAATCTGCACATATGATTTATGATTGCTTTTAGAAACTGACATATATATTAAGTGATTATGCAGATTTATTTACAGACATTATTTACTCCAAAAGGGTTTTTCTGATTACCATTTTTCCAAGAAAAAGCAAGAAATAAAAAAACATAATTTGGGAATCAAAGACAACTTTTATTAATGATTTTAATGATCAAAGCAAATAGATAAGCCCATACAATATTAACTTACAGCTTGGGAAAAGTGAAAGCTTTTTGAAAATATTAACAAAAACAAATTACTTTGAGACATGGATGCAAGAGGGAACATCAATAGTGACCCAGTTCTGGACTCTGACTCCAGGAGTCACATAATTCGGCATCTCCTATTCTTCTTTATCCTCCACAATAGCATTGATTTCTAGAAACAGTTGGATGAAGTAAACCTCCACTGTGGAAAATATCCTGATACTTTCCTAGAGCAGTCTTCGGCTTCAAATTCTCAGTTTTTCCATTCTTCGCAAAAAATCTCAAACCAACCCTGTTCTTGTTCACTGGCGGGTCAACAATCTGCCCCATACTTTACTAAGGCCATTACGCATAACCTGCTGAGCATCTTTGAATGAAGCAATAGAATTCTCATTCTCTCTTACGTTATTAATGGACAGAGCTTGGAACTGAGTTCCAACAACAACTTCATCTACTTCTATAACACTGAAAGAAGATAAATGAGAGATTAACAATGTTTGCTCTCCATTTATGGTAACCATTTTTCCTTCATGCACGAACTTTAGCTTTTGGTGTAGAGTTAAAGTGACAGCCCATGCCTCATGTATCCATCATCGTCCCAGTAAACAACTGTATGTGGGCACAATATCCATGTCTTGGAAAGTAATCTGAAAAAGGTGAGGGCCTACGTGAATAGGCAGATCCATTTCCCCAATAAACGACTTCCTTGATCCATCAAAAGCTTTTACAATTATGCCGCTTGGGCGTATGGGAGCTCCTTGATATTTTAGCTTCATCAACATGCTCCTCGGTATGACATTTAAGTCAGACCCATTATCAATCAGCACATTTGACAATGAATCATTCTTAGAGTTCATGGATATATGGAGAGGGATCCCACGTTTTTATGGATTCCTTCTTTGTTACCGGGGTCGACCCCAAAGCCATAATGTCTCAAAACGAGGAGGCCATAGAGAAGTTTTGTATTACTTTGTCTCGAACTTCATGAAGAACTTCATTCTATCTCTCCCTTGTTACGAACAAAAAACTGGGGCTGCGCCCCAATTGTACACTCCCTTCGTTCTACGAACCCTTGTTGATTCTGAACTTCGTTCGCGAAGGAACCAGACGTTTGACGGGCCAACCCTTTTTTATGCGCCGCTTTACCCTGAAAGGATAATTAGCTTTGCTCCTCTGGGTGCTAGGCGCTCCCGTGGTTTGCAAGAAGGAAAAAGAAGGACTCATCCTTTATTGCATCTGGCCCGATATGATAAAGAGAGAGCTTCGTCTATCGATGAACATCGGATTGATGGAGCTCTTGGCATTGCTTTGTTTTTCTCTCCTTTCCTATCAGCGAGTTCCGATCCTTTTGTTCGAAATTTCTTCGTTCGTACCGAACCGCTTGCAGAATCAAATCCTATTCCACAAGATCCTATATCAGCTATACATCCTCCTTGCATTTATGCCGGATACGTCTCCAGTGCTATGGGCTTTGGATTATGTAGATCAAAAATTAATAATGGGATTGTGGCACTCCACTCGCCGCCAATGCGGAAGGATGCCGCCGAAAAGAAGGGAACGCTGCTTCTCTCTGCTGGATGCGTCGGATCCCGTATAACAAGCGAGCTTTTTACCATTAAATTAAAACATGTGGTCGCAAAATGCTATCTAGCTCTCTTGTTGCGTAGCAATAGAAGCCTGCTCATGCTGCTTTGGCAGCGCTTTTTCGCCTTCTCTTCACTCTGGACAGGAGATCTAGTGGACACGGGGAGGGAGCAGGCAAAACATGTTGTTCGTAATGAATAGAAAGAGACCACTACTTCGCCTCTTTGTTGGAGCGCCGACGCGAACACAGTGGTATCTGACCAGGACCAGAAACAGATTCGAATTTGGATCTTGACATGTCGGTGGTTTTTAACCATGGACATCATGCCAGGAAGTTGGTGGGCTCATCATGAATTAGGTCGGGGTGGCTGGTGGTTTCGGGATCCCGTAGAAAATGCTTCTTTTATGCCTTGGGTATTAGCCACAGCTCGTATTCATTCTGTAATTCTACCCTTCTTCATTCTTGGATCTCGTTTCTTAATATTGTGACTCTTCCATGTTGTGTCTCAGGAACCTTTTCAATACGGTCCGGATTGCTAGCTTCCGTTCATAGTTTTGCTATAGATGATACACGAGGAATATTTTTATGGCGGTTCTTCCTTCTAATGACTGGCATATCTATGATTCTTTTCTCCCAGATGAAGCAGCAGGCATCGTTCCGTAGAACTTATAAAAAAGAGATGGTTGTGGCGCGAAGTACTCTTGTGCACCTCCGTCACTTGGCTTGCGTGCAACCCCGCCCCGTTATGTTATGGAAGAATTTAACTTATTAACGGGCTGGTTATTCAGAGCCAGGGGCTGCCGGATTTCGTCTCGCAACTAAAAGAAGATTGCTTCGGGGGTCACTGTGGCGTTGCTGAATGAAGAGAAGACTGCCCCTACTGCGCTTGATCAGTAAATTCTGGATAAGTTTGGAAGATGGTCAAGGTAGCTTGCTTCCAAGCCACTGCACTAGATGCGCATGTAGTCGTAGTAGTAGGCTCAGAATTCCTCTCTTCTATACTAAAATACTACTTAGGATGAATGGCTCGTTCTCTTACTTGACCATGGCATCGCCAACATGAGTCTGTGTTCGGTGGTTGATAAGCTGCTAGTTGGTATTTAGTTTAGGGCTTGTTATTTCCTTTAACTTTTCCCAACAAGGTGGAGGGCCATTGCAGAAAGTAACCTATCCCCGTAGTTCCGAAGACAGGAATTGGGTAGTAGGGGGCCTTGGACCCCCAAAAAGGCTTTGACCTGTTGGCTATTGCATTTACCGCGAAGTGAATAAAGTTGGGGGGCAGAAAGGGATGCCAGGGACAAAGTCACCTCAAGGTTAATTTAATGCCCACGGGCAAGAAAAGGTTCTGAAGTGAAGCCCTTTAACCCAGTGCTATCAGACTGGTGGAATGAAACCATATCGAATAGGGAACTCGTTCTAGTACCGCTACCGCTTCGACTGCGAGAAGGAAGCCTGATGAAGAAGATTACTCGACTCGCGTCTGGGAAAACCGGGAAGACAGACCTTAGATGGCTCAGCTTCGACCCATTTGGTGAAGTAATCGGTAGCTACCAAAAGAAAGGGGTAGAAGAAAGGGCTCGGGATCTTCGGATCAAAGTACCAAGCGGGCAAGAATGCACTGGTCTGTAGTACGCCTCATAGAAGCTTAGGTTATTACAAGATGTAATATTACCTACCACATTGTTGAATTGGTCTAACGACATATCACTTTCCCCGAAGGCCTGATCCAACACCCTTATTAAAGACTCTCTATGGGCGGAAGAATTCATCAACAAGGCCAAAATTGATATCTTTGAAGGTATCTGCAACAATTGATCTACAATTCTGTAGTCGCTCATCTTGATAATCTTCAATATATCATCCACCTCTTTCTCCAGAGTTACCACTGGACTCCCCTACTGGTTTCTTATTTTCAACACTTTCAACAACCTTCTTACCAGCACTATCATTTCCTCGAATAACAGGTGTGAACACACGACCCCTACGAGTCACTCTATTGGCCTCAGGAATATTCTCGACATTAGACAAAGGCTGGATGGGATTTTCCACACCATCCTATAAAATTGTAGCATTGTACTTGTACGCTACGACTTTGTATGATTTGTAAGGAACAAGACTCGGCAAGCAAATCACTACTGGAGAAACAACTGGCTTATTACAATATTCAATCTTGATAGGGGAAGAATCATTGAAACAAGGCACGATTACGTTCACCCCTTCTTCAGAAAATTTGGTCATTGCAGAATCATCACCGGAGAACATATCTTTGTCTGAGGAAAAGAATTCATCCACAGAAGCATATTCATCATCTGACTCGGTCTCAGCCAAGCAATCTTCAATCACATTAACCTCAGGGTAATAGTCTCTTTGGCCTAACACCTTGATAGTGCCATTATCCAATAACAACTGAATACCTCTTCTTACAATGGAACAACCTCGGGAATCCCTGCAACAAACCTGGCAAGATCCATAATGGTGTTCTACCTGACCATCCATATGGAAAAAGGTAGAGTGTAACTGCACCAAGTCATCATTCATATGGTCCATATCAAAGATCCAGAACTCTCCAGGACACCCAAAGACCATGTTCATTTCTTCCTCATATTTTTCCCTAGGCCTGATTATATGGATGAGGCATTCATCCATCATTTCATGTAAATAAACCTTTATCTTATCACACCCTTGTATATCAGTACTGCAGATACCACAACCAACATGGTCATGTGTTTAATTACTAAACTCGCAAAGGTTTGCATGCATCTTTACCAAGTCTCCTTTGACCAAGTTGATATCATAAATTCGGAAGTCCCCTGGACAACAAACAACCATGTTGACAACATTTGCTCCTCCATGCTTTGGCAGAGGATTATCTTTTACATTAGGGCTGACATCCTTAAAGGACAAAAGGACAAATCATACCATTTTTTGTACCTCAGATTTCAGAGGATAATAGTTTTCCATATTGTGCCCTGGTGCTCCTTGATGAAAAGCACACGTCTAATCTGCCTTACAATACCAAGGCAAAGGTGATGGTATAACGGGGGTGGCCTGGTATGGACTAACTTTTTTGAATCAATTGTGGGAGTAATTCTGCATAACTCATGGGGATATAGTCAAAAGCCTCTCTCCTCTAATTTTGCCCATGATTTCCTTGAGGGGTTGGTCTTTGATAAGCGATTATGGTTGGAGTTGTATTAACAACTGGAGTTACCGAAGCAACCTGTTGATGGTGCTGGTGATTTCTTCTAGAAGGATTAACCCTTCTCTCTTGAATAACATCATTCGTCTATCCTTCTTTCTTTTTAGAAATCCCGTATGATGGATTTTTCACACTGCCAGAATTTTCACTTCTTGTCAAGCGACCTTCTCTTACACCTTCTTCCAAACAAACGCCCATTCCCACCATCTCGGTAAAATCACTTAGCGCACTTGCCACCATTCTTTCATAATAAAATGCACATAAAGTCTTCAGAAAAATATTCGTCATTTATTTTTCTTCCATTGGAGGAATCACCTGGGAGGCTACTTCACGCCATCTCTGTGTATATCCCTTAAATAACTCCTTGTCTTTCTGGACCATATCCCTGAGTTGATCACAGTCAGGCGCCATGTCCACATTGTATTTGTATTGTCTAATAAACGCTTCACCCAAGTCGTTGAAATTATGAATGTAGGCACTATCCAAGTTCATGTACCACTTCAGCGTGGCACCAGTCAGACTGTCTTGAAAGAAGTGAATCAACAAGCATTGATCATTGGTGTGAGTAGAAATCCTTCTCACATACATCACTAAGTAAGCACGAGGACAAGTATTTCCCTTGTACTTCTCAAATTCCATTACTTTGAACTTTGTAGGTATTTTCACATTTGGAACCAGACACAGATCATTCACATTCTTCCAAAACAGTTCTTTTCCTCTGAGGGCCTTCAACTCTTTCTGCATCTTATCAAATTGATCCTGAAAATCGTCCATTCGGTCATAGAAACCTAAGCTTTCACTTGGTGGAGGAATAGGGAGATAAACTTCGTGATTAGCAAATGGTACAACATTCACCAAAGGAGGTGTAACATATTGATCTCATTTCTAGCAGCATGAGTAATATGCACTGTTGTACCCCAAAATTTGCCCTCCCATTTCCTCAACATTTTCTCACCACAAGACCCTTGGAGCTCAAGATTCAGTTAGGGTTTGCTCTGCTCAAGACTCCTCCTTGCACTGTTGACCCAAATTAGGGTTTGAGTTTGCACAAAGATGTTTTGACCTAAAATGCCCAAGATGACTTTCATGCTTCATGTTGGACTCACATGTTTGTCCATACCAAGTTTCAAGCCTTGATTCCAATCTTTGCCCAGTCAATTGGACAGTTGACCTAGAAATCAACTGTATTGGGGAAAAAGTCAACTGTGGTCAATTGACAGTCAAACCTCGTGATTTTTGACCCACATCAACATTATGAACCCATAGGGACCATTTGATCAAGTTTGGATCACAATTCCACAAGAAATTTGATCAGATCACCAAAAGGGCAAAATGGTCATTTTTAGGGTTTTCACTGCACAAAGGCAATTTTTGACTGTTTGACCTAGCCAATGGCAAACCAAGCTCACATATGGACTCAAGGACTCAATGACATGGTCTTGACACATTCAACAAGTTCAAAAGATCCCAAATGCACAAGATTGACAGATGAATTTTCCAGTCAACTGAGCCAAATTTGACTATATACTGAAAAGTCAAACTTTGACTTTTTGGTCAAAATCAAGTGTCAAGATTCATTTTTCATCAAGACATGTCAAATTATGAAGCTTATTCATCAAGAAATCAAAAATCACAAATTAGGGTTTTGAAATGAAGAATTTTCATAACTTAGAATTTTTCTAAGTTAAGAAAATCCCTAATTTTTTCCTAACTTTGTCCCATTTTTCCACCAAGATACATTTGGATTCAAGGAAAACTCAAAACATGAAAGTTGTAGTCCATTGCAAAATCTACAACTTTGATTCACAAATTTTCCTCAAAAGAAGCTTGTAGCTCAAGTTACAATTTTTGGAACAAGGGTGTAAAACATTCTTAACTTAGAAAATTTTTGACCTATTTTAGGCAGGATTTTTGCCTAACTTCATGGCCACTTTTCACTTGCTTCCACTTGGAATCTCAACTTGCATTACAAAGATGGATTGTATTACACATTCCAAGCTTTCCAAAATGTCAAAGAACTTCTCAAACACCCTTGTGGTTAGGGAGAATCGAATTTGACAATATGGGCAAAAGTCACTTTGTTCATGAGTCATTTCCATGTTCATAACTTGTGCATTTTCAAATTCAGCATATGCAAGCTACATTACAGGCCTCTAATCTCATTTACACTCAAAAATTAAATGCTAAAACATTGCGCCAAGATGTTATTCTATGCATTTGGTCATTACATGAAGGATTAGTCCATAATTAGAAAAAGCGCATTATCCATTTTTGAAAAGTTGAACTTTATGTCAAGATTGCAATCTATGAAGTACAAGGCAAATCCTTTTGGCACAAGTTCAGGAACATATCCCTCTGATCAAGACTGAAAGGTGCATCATACTTGAGGGGCCTAGAGAATCTTGTAAACCAACTTGCCAAACTTTGCTTAAGATAGAAGAAACATGGCATAACAAACATGATCTCACATTTCTGCCAACACAAGCCAAAGTAAACTTGTTAAACACATTCCAAACATCAAACCTAAGCTAAGGCACGAGCTAACCACCTTCCAAACCTCATCATTCATCAAAACACCATCCTACTGCAAAAAACAGAGTCCCTTCTGCAGTTGGACTTCTATAAACCTTTCCACTCGTGCACTTTAGCCAAAGGGAGTTCAAACATGTTCCATACCACCCACTGAAGTTATCCCAAGCATTGGACACGAACTGTAACATCCCTAACAACATTTGCCATTTTCACTTTTCTCTCTTGCAGGTTGACTTTTGTAGCTTGATATAGCAAGGTTCAAAGCACACCAAGCATTGGAATAGCATCCCTGGACCTCAAGCAAGCTATACAAGTCCTCACATTGCCTTGAAAGTGCCTCCATTGTCATACACGATCCAAGCTGAACAGGTAAGTTCATGGACTTCTATCTCTCAATCTAGGAAGAGTTAGGTTTAGGTTTATGAATGAAAAATGTCATACTCATGTCCCTGAAGCCACCCATATCCTCACTTTCCATTTATATTGCATATGCTGAGAGAATTTAAGACCTGAACATTGACAAAAACTTAGGTCAGAAATTGGGGGAGAAGAAATTCTCTCTCATTTTTTATATGTATGAACTCGTTACATGATGCTCCACATTTTTGGTGTTATGAGTTTTGCTTGAAAGTCCAAGAATCATGAGATAGCAGGAAGCACGCGTTTTTTTGTTTGGAAGACAGTCTGGAGGTTGAAGACAACCCCTTTGGGCTGGGCCTGATTCTTTTTCCTTTTTGCACCATCTTTTTACACATGCACCCCCCTGGCCCATTTTGAGATATATTTGTCATTTTTAATTTTTTCCTTTTGATTTTGTTTCTATATTTTTATTTAAGCATGAAAAAATATTAAAAATATTTTAAAAATATTTTTCTCCCATATTTTGCATTTTATTTGATAGTTATTTTGTTTCATTTAGTTTATATGTAAATAAATACATAATATCTTTTATTTAAAAATACTCAAAATAATACAAACACATTTTATTTCTGATTTTTATTTCATTTTATCTTTTGAAAACATTTTATAAAATATGTACTTTTTTTTGTAAATAATAAATATTTTATTCTTGTATATATTCAATATATTTAGAAAATATCATAAATACTTATATATTTATTAATATGTTTAGGTTAAAAATACAAAAATAATACATTTTCCATTTTATTAATATTTGGCCTCAAAAATCAATTTTTTTTTACAATATACTTTCTTTTTATTTATTTTTTGTATATAATTAATAAATATTGCATATAATAAATAATTAATACATTTTTATTTAGTAAATTAGGGTTTGCCCTAAAACATCAAAAATACCAAAAATTAATCCTTTTTATTTTTGTTTATTTGTCACATAAAAAACATTTTTACATACATATAAAAATCATTTTTACATCTTGCATATTTATTTTATTTAGTTATTGTGTAATTAAATAATTTGTGTAATTTCAATTTGGATGTAATAGTTAGATTTAAATTTCTTGCTAAATATTCCCCATTTGAACATTTGTACCCCCCATCCCATATTTGTGTTGTAATAACTTAGGACCTTTAAATTCCGCATTTAAAAGCTTTCTAAATATGCCATGATAGAATTAGAGTTTTGTATGCAAAAATCAACTAAACAAATAGCTTGACCTAATTCCAAGATAAAAGCATGAAAATGAACAAACACCAATCACACTTGCACCCCTTAGGGTTACTCCACTTGTTGCCTTCAATAATGGGCCATATTGCATGTTGGGTGTCTTTGGCAAAACAAAACAATACCAAATGATCATAGTCCCTCGATGACGCTTTCGAAAGTTGCCTAAAAATGATCAAGTCCCTTAAAGGAAAAATTGCCCAAAGACACTTGGCACCATTGCAATCATGGTCTAAACGATGACCCGCGCCCGTCCCGTTCACATCCTAACACAAGATTGTCCACCAAATACAATGGTGGAACAAAATTGTTAAAAGGGTTAAAACATAGCAATGACCTTTGATAAATTTAGGGTAGATAGTTCTTGGTTACTTGCCAACTTGCAAAACAAAAACACTTGCCTATTTTTTTCAAAACCACACATCACAACACACTTTCAAAATAACTTTCAAAAACATTGAAAACTTTTCAAAAGATAAGTACACCTTTGTATACATCCCAACATGGATCATTACAAAGGTTGCCACCACATTGGCCTCTTTTCAAAACATTTTCAAACCCACACACAAAGCACCATTTCAAACAATTGAAAATCAAGGCAAGTTGATCTAAGCAAGTAACTAAGAGCCCATGGATAACCATGGATAGAAAGGGTGCTAATACCTTCCCTTTCTATAATCTACTCCCCGAACCCAAGAAAACATCTCAAAGGTTTTTGCTGTGCTTTTTAACCTTTCCTTAGGATAAAATAAAAAAGTCGGTGGAGACTCTTGCTCAACCGAAACATTTGCAAAAACAAACGCAAAACCAAAGTCAGTTCTCCCACCGTATCAAAGAACTGGCGACTCTGCTGGGGATTTCTTTCAAAGTGGAGTAACCTTAGGGCTTAGATCACCCTCTTGCATGACTAATTGTTTGCTTTGATTGATTTATATCTTGGTTCTCTTCTTTGGGCTTGAAATCCTACACCCGGATTTGGGGAAACATTCATAGATAGCAATACGTTGTGGAAACTGTGCGGGGTATACCGACACGGTTGAAGCAATAACTATATTAGTGCGACATATTTGTGAGTACCGGTAACCCTTGAGTTCAATCAAGGAGAGTACGGGGCCGCTGAGTGATGTCACTAAGCACTAATGACCTAGAACCTTACTTGACCATCTTGGCCTTTCATTAGGGGTAGTGAGATGACCGGATTTGGTGCAGTCCGAAGTTGGTAGATATTCGATACTACACTCATTGAGGGTTGTTTTCTTGGGATATTTTGGTCGCTAGTTAAGTGGCTAAACCAAAACAATGAACATGGAAAACAATCCAATGATATTGAGCTCCTTAGAACCCGGTTACTATTTATAGGACAGGTTTTTAAGCCAACTACACTCAAGAGGGTACTTACCTATGAAACCCCATGCAAGCCTGAAACTAGGGTTTTGTGTGATTTGCTTGTACATATGTTTGTGCATACATCATGAACATCATAAAGCATCATATGCATACACTAACCATTTCAAGGGTTTAGATCTTCATCTTTGTTCTTGTTTTGTAGGTCATGGAAATTCCTCGCAGGAAAACTATCCAAGTCAACCTTGTGAGAATCCCTCCTCAACTCAAGGATCTCACATCAAGAATTCCGGAAAGCTCTCCTTTTAGTGAAAGACATGGTAGACTGCTCAGCTTAGTCAACACCAACATTGAAGAGGACATGGTAAATGTGTTGTTCCAGTTCTTTGACCCCCTTCACCACTGTTTCACTTTCCCCGACTACCAGTTGGTGCCCACTTTGGAGGAATTTTCTCAACTCCTGAGAATTCCTATTCTTAATCAACTACCCTACAACGGTACGGAAAAAGAACCAAAGCCTGAAGATGTTGCTCAAGCACTACACTTGCAACCATCTGACATCAAGGGGCATTGGGAAACTAGAAGCGGTGTCAAAGGTTTCTTAGCAAAGTTTTTGTTTGAGAAAGCACAAGAGTTTTGGAATTCATTGGATCTACAAGCCTTTGAAGAAATTATGGCACTCCTCATTTATGGGTTGGTCCTGTTCCCAAATCCTGACCAGCTTGTAGATGTCAACACCGTCAAAATCTTCTTATCCAGAAATCCAATACCAACATTGCTTGGGGATATTCTTCACTCATTTTACACACGAACAATGAGAAAGAGGGGTGTTCTCATGTGCTGTACTCCTCTCCTTGCAAGGTGGTTTATTTCGCACCTTCCACAATCTATCTTGAAGAATGACCAAGGCTTAAGGTGGTCACAACGGTTGATGACCTTTACTCACTCTGATGTACATTGGTGTTCTCGGTCCAGAGAAGATGTCATCATCGTCGATCATTGTGGAGAGTTCCCTAATGTTCCATTACTTGGCATTAGAGGAGGCATTACCTATAACCCTTGTCTAGCCTTGAGACAATTTGGATATGCACGGAGGGATGGCCCTCACGACATGTTGATTTCTGACCTAGTTTTTGACTTCGACAACGATGCGCAAGGACTTCGCCAAAGATTCATCAGAGCTTGGAGGATGCCTAACAAGGTAGACAGCAAGACACTGGGGCACAAGAATTCCATCCCTCTTGAGCCTTATCTCAAGTGGGTACGAGCCCGAGCCCAGAGTCTAATGATGCCTTACCCTCATGTTCTCCCTGTGATTAAAGATCCCGTTACGGAAGGAGAGGTTCCCTACACCATCCTATATCCTGACATGCCTACATCGTGGGAGGAGATGCAGAAGAGTTGGATCCAACTCAAGGAGGAATGGAACACTTTTGAAGCCAGCTTCTACGCCAGTGAGAAGAAGGTTTTGGAGCTTACCCGCCGACTCCATGAGGAAGAGACCCTTAACACCTACATCGCACCAAAGAGGATGCGCAACGTCTTTTTACCTTGAGAAGTTTTTGTAATATTTGGCCCATGGGGCATTTATGTACTGACAAATTTCTTCTTATTAATATGACGTGCGTTCTTTTTGTTTGCAACAATTTTGAATTTGCTAGATCCTTGAATGCATTGCATACATAAGCATATCATCATCATACGCATAGGCAGGTCTCCACACCAGGTTTCCTTATCTTTCTGCTGTTTATTTCAGTAAGATGGATCTCGAACAGACGGTCAAGGACTTGCAGTCTCAGAATTCACAGTTTCAACAACTCCTGATGACCTTGGCTAAGGGTCAAGAAGATTTGAAAGCCCTGCTGGGGAACAAAGAGCAAGTGAAAAAGAAGAAGAAGAGAATCGGGGTGGCTACCCTAGGAAGAAGGTTTGAGGGTGAAGCCAGAAGAGTGCTTGAATTTCCCCCTACATCTGAAGAGGGAACCAGTAAAGGGAATGCGGCTGCGGTACCTTCCGAATCTGAGGTTGAAGAAGAGGAGGCTGAAGAGGATGAAGACTACTCTGATCAACAATACCCGCCCGCCACTGATAAGTACAAAGGCTTGGAAGACAGGTTGGCAGCTATGGAGCTGCAGAGAGTTCCCGGCTTGGATTTCGAAGACTTGGGATTAGTTGCTGGAATTGTGATCCCCCCGAAGTTCAAAGTGCCAGTTTTTGCAAGGTATGACGGGGTGTCCTGCCCGAAGATGCATCTCAAATCATATGTAAGGAAGATCCAACCTTACACTGCAGACAAGAACCTTTGGATCCATTTCTTTCAGGATAGCCTTTCAGGGGCTCAACTCGAGTGGTTCTATCAGCTGGATGGAGCCAGTATCCGAAACTAGGAGGACTTGGCCACTGCATTTTATAAACAGTATCAGTATAATTCTGACCTTGCTCCCACGCGTACCCAACTTCAGGGTATGTCACTGGGAACAGGCGAAGGTTTTAAGGAGTATGCGCAAAAGTGGAGAGACTTGGCTGGCAGGGTGCAGCCACCGCTGACTGACCGTGAACTTGTTGACATGTTCCTGGGGACCCTGTCCGGTCCGTTCTTCAACCATCTGATTGGTAATTCTTCTGCTGGGTTTACAGATTTGATCTTGACTGGTGAGAGAATAGAAGCTGGTATCAAGTCGGGGAAGATACAGAAAGGTGCCTCCGCGAGTACTGAAAAGAAGCCCTTCAAGAAGGAAGCCCAGTGCTGTTTATGGTCCCAGAAGACAAATTAATCCGGAACGCCGCCAAGCATTCAACGCATTGGTAATCTCAAAGCCTGCTGCTGCTCCTCAGCAGTATAATCAACAAAGGGGTGAGAGACCCAAAAGGCAGTACACTCGGCTTAGCATGACCCTGTCTCAGATTTTGCCGCAACTACTGTCAACCAATCTGGTAACTGTCAAAGAAGCTCCGAAGGTAGTGAACACAGCTTCTCCGAAGTACAACCCCAACGCCCGTTGCGGTTATCACTCTAATAGCCCGGGGCATACTACGGATGATTGCTGGGCTTTGAGGAATAAGGTTCAAGACCTTATTGATGCTAAAGAAATACAGTTTGAGGCGCCCGAAAGACCCAATGTTGTGACTGCTCTCATGCCCCAGCATGGAGTGAATGTTGTGGAAGAAGATCAGTATGTGGCCTCCGTGGAAGAGATTGTTACTCCGTTGTTGAATGTCAAGAGGAACCTGTTGCTAGCCGGTTTATTTCCGGGATGTGGTAAAGGTTGCCCTCTATGTGCTGTTTTACCTGTTGGTTGTCCCTTGCTGAAATCAGGTATCCAAAGCCTGATGGATAGCAAAGAGATCTTGTTCGAGAAGATTTCTGTTCCTGCTGTCCCTGCTGAAGAAGTTTCTATTGTCACTATTTTCAACAAACCTCCTAAGGCTCTCTCATAGAAGCCTGTCAAAATCGTGTCCACTCAGAAGATTGCTCCTATCATCATTACTGTTCCGGGACCTCTCCCTTATACGTCCGACAAAGCTGTCTCGTGGCACTATGGGGCAGATGTTTATGTTCTTGGAGTAAAACAAGAGTTTGATACAAGTACCGGTGTCAGCAATATCACCGGGCCTGCCAAAATTACTCGCAGTGGTAGGCTGTTCTCGCCAGATATTGCGCCACCAGCTATTCAGAAACCTCTTATCATCACACCTGCAAGTGTGCCTGTTCCCCTTCCTAATCAAGTTCCTGTCTCTACCCCTGCTGCCGAGTCATCTGACGCTCGGGGCAAAGGGATTGCTACTGATTTGCCTACCCTGATGGAGGCGCCAAAGACAACCACTGTTGAAGCCTCCCAGCAAGACATGGAGGAGATCCTCAAGATTATCAAGAAAAGTGATTTCAACGTAGTTGAGCAGCTGGGGCACACCCCATCAAAGATTTCTATGCTATCACTGTTGTTGTGTTCAGAAGCCCACGCTAAGGCCCTGATTTCCTTCCTGAAGATGGCCCATGTGCCACAAGAAACATCTGCTGATCAATTTACTGATTGTGTGGCCAACTTGACTGCTGATAATGGTTTGGGCTTCTCTGACGCCGATATGACTGCTAAAGGAAAGAACCATAATGATGCCCTGCATGTCTCCATTGAATGCAGGGGCACTACTCTTGCCCATGTGTTGGTAGACACCGGTTCTTCATTGAATGTATTGCCCAAGAAGGCCCTAGACAGATTGGATTGTAAGGGTCTGGAGCTCAAGCCTAGTGACATTGTGGTTCGGGCCTTTGACGGTTCGAAAAGGATGGTACATGGTGAAGTTAACATTCCAATCAGGGTTGGTTCTCAAGTTTTTGATTCTACTTTCTATGTGATTGACATCCGTCCATCCTACTCTTGTTTGCTGGGTCATCCATGGATCCACAAGGCTGGAGCTGTGACCTCCACACTACATCAGAAGCTTAAGTACCCAGTTAGAGGGAAAATTGTTACAGTTCAGGGGGAGGAAGAATATATGGTCATCCACCTTAATTCGTTCCGGTACATAGAAATGGATGGGGAATTCATTGAGACTCCATTCCAACACTTTGAAGAGGTGCCTCAGACACTGGCATCAGCTGAAACTATGATTGAAGACCCTCCTTTGAAGATGGCTTCCTTAAAGGATGCCCGGGCTGTGATTGAGAAGGGTGAGTGCACAAACTGGGGCCGACTTCCTGACTTCACTCCAAAGACTGACAAGTTTGGTTTGGGCTTCACTGCGGAGGCTCAGAAGGTTGTTCGCAAGGCGAGGATTGAAAGACCTCCTGTGTTCATCACCAACTCAGGAGTGAATGTTATTGAAGACGAAGTGGAGGAATCTGAATTCGACAGCTGGATCTACCCAACAACCGACAGTGGACCAAGCAACTGGACTGCCAAAGACTTCACACCTATTACTTTTGTCACTCAGTAATGAACTCTTTTGTTTTCAATTTGTAACAAACAATATGTTGAAACTTTTATGGCTCGGTGTCTTACCCGGGGCACCGTGGCTCCATTTGTGAGGGCTTTTGTATGTCATTTTCATATATCATTAATCAAAACATTGGACGTTTGTTGCATTTCAAAATCTTGCGCTCTTTTTTCTTTCTTTATTATATATTGCAAAACAGCTATATTTACACACACTCACTTATACAGGTTCCAATCCACTCTGGATCTCACTGGTAATGACTCTGCTACTGCCAGTTATGACTTCGAAAATCTGATCAACTTAGCCGAAGACGAAGGTGAAGATGATTGCGAAGTGCCTGGTGAACTTGCAAGATTGTTACTCCAGGAAGAGAGGGCCATTCAGCCACATGAAGAGCCAGTGGAAACGGTAAATCTGGGTACTGAGACAGACAGAAAGGAAGTCAAGATTGGTTCCAATCTAGAGTTCAGTGTGAAGCAACGGTTGATTCAGATGCTGCATGACTATGTGGAAATCTTTGCCTGGTCTTACGAAGACATGCCTGGGTTGGATACCGACATTGTGGTTCATCACTTGCCTACCAAGGAAGACTGCCCTCCGGTTAAACAAAAGGTCCGCCGTATGCGTCCAAAAATGTCCGAGAAAATCAAAGCTGAGGTTATGAAACAATTTGATATCGGGTTTCTAGCTGTAACTTCTTACCCTCAGTGGATTGCCAACGTGGTTTCAGTGCCGAAAAAGGATGGTAAGGTTCGGATGTGTGTTGATTACAGGGATTTGAACAGGGCCAGCCCCAAGGATGATTTCCCTTTGCCTCATATCGACGTCCTGGTTGACAACACTGCTCAGCATAAAGTATTCTCCTTCATGGACGACTTCTCCGGTTATAATCAGATCAAGATGGCTCCTGATGACATGGAGAAGACCACTTTTGTCACTCAGTGGGGCACCTTTTGCTACAAGGTCATGCCTTTTGGGTTGAAAAATGCTGGGGCAACCTACCAACATGCCATGGTTGCTTTATTTCATGATATGATCCATTACGAGACAGAAGTATACGTTGACGATGTGATTGCAAGGTCTCAAACTGAGGAGGAACACCTTGACCATCTACGGAAGCTGTTTGACCGTCTGAAGTTGTACAAGCTGAGGTTGAACCCAAACAAGTGCACCTTTGGGGTGAGATCTGGAAAATTGTTAGGCTTCATCGTAAGCGACAAAGGCATTCAAGTAGACCCTGCCAAAGTGAAAGCCATACAAGAGATGCCAACTCCCAAGACAGAGAAAGAAGTCAGAGGCTTTCTAGGACGGTTAAACTACATTGCCCGATTCATCTCACATCTAACTGCTACCTGTGAACCAATCTTCAAGTTACTGAAGAAAGATTAAGTGGTACGTTGGAACGATGAATGTCAGGCCGCTTTCGAAAAGATCAAAGAGTATCTCCAAGAACCACCCGTTCTTATGCCACCGGTTGAAGGGAGACCTCTAATCTTATATTTGACAGTACTTGACAACTCAATGGGGTATGTGTTGGGGCAGCATGACGAGTCTGGCCGAAAAGAACACGCCATTTATTACCTGAGCAAAAAGTTTACCGACTGTGAGACTCGGTACTCACTGCTCGAGAAAACTTGTTGCGCTCTGGTATGGGCCGCTCGTCGGTTGAGACAGTATATGTTGACTCACACTACTCTGTTGATTTTAAAAATGGATCCAATCAAGTACATATTCGAAAAGCCTGCTCTGTCTGGAAGAATAGCAAGATGGCAAATGATCGTGACGAAATACGACATCCAGTACACGACTCAAAAAGCAATCAAGGGAAGTGTAGTGGCAGACCATTTGGCACACCAGGCAGTGGATGATTACCAGTCAATGAACTTTGAATTTCCAGACGAGGATATCATGGTAGTAACTGATTGTGAAGTACCTGGACCAGATGAAGGACCTGAGGAAGGATCCCGATGGTCTATGCACTTCGACGGAGCCTCGAACGCTTTGGGTAACGGAATCGGTGTTGTGATCATATCCCCCAAAGGCACTCATACCCCACTCACCGCCCGGCTATGTTTCAACTGCACCAACAACATGGCGGAGTATGAGGCATGTATCATGGGTCTTCAAGCTGCAATTGACTTAAGGATCAAGTTTCTGAGTGTCTTCGGAGACTCCGCTCTCGTGATCAATCAGGTCATAGGCGAGTGGGATACGAAACACCCAAATCTTATTCCTTACAAGGAGTATGTGCTGACATTGCTTCCCCACTTCGAAGAGATAACTTTTGAACACTTCCCAAGAGAGGAGAATCAGTTAGCGGACGCACTAGCTACAATGTCTTCTATGTTCAAAGTCAAATGGGACAACGAGGCGCCCCGAATCATTATTTGGAAGTTGGACAAACCTGCATATTGCTGCGATCTCGAGACCGAAGAGGTAACAGAAAAACCCTGGTATCATGAAGTGAAGAGGTACCTTGAAGCTCAAGAATACCCCGAAGGCGCATCGGTCAATGACAAGAAGTTCCTGAGATGGTTTGCGGCAAAGTTCTTCCTCAGCAACGACATTCTGTACAAGCAAAACCATGATTCAACCTTACTGCGTTGTATGGATAAGACTGAAGCAGAAAGGATCATGGCAGAGCTACATGAAGGTACTTTCGGAACACATTCCAGTGGACACACCATGGCAAAGAAAATCCTTCGGGCAGGATATTTCTGGTCCACAATGGAAGCCGACTGTTATCAGCACTCGCGAACTTGTCATAAATGCCAGATCTATGCTGATAAGGTGCATATTCCTCCGGTTCCTCTGAACGTCCTGACGGCACCTTGGCCTTTTGCAATGTGGGGCATTGATATGATCGGCGAGATCCGAACTACGGCATCCAACGGGCATCGCTTCATCCTAGTCGCGATTGATTACTTCACGAAGTGGGTTGAAGCAGCTTCCTACGCCACCATAACCAGGAGTGTCGTGGCACGGTTCATTCGGCACAACCTGATCTGTCGATACGGTATACCTGAAAGGATCATTACGGACAATGGTACCAATCTTAATAACAAAATGATCACTGAGCTCTGCGAGCAATTCAAGATACAGCACCACAACTCTTCTCCCTACCGGCCGAAGATGAATGGGGCTGTCGAAGCAGAAAATAAGAATATTAAGAGGATTGTGCAGAAGATGACAGTGACATACAAAGATTGGCAGGAAATGTTACCGTTTGCTCTTCATGGGTACCGTACCTCAACGCGGACGTCAACAGGGGCTACACCTTTCTCTTTGGTCTATGGCATGGAGGCAGTCTTGCCTATTGAAGTCCAGATATCCTCTCTCCGGATAATGAAGGATGCAGGTTTGAGCGAAGATGACTGGATCCAGACTCGACTTGATCAATTAAACCTAATCGACGAAAAGAGACTCACTGCTATTTGTCATGGTCAAACATACCAAAAACGGATGATCAGGGCATTTAACAAGAAAGTCAGACGACAAGAGTATCAAGTCGGAGACCTGGTAATTAAGCGCATCATTCTTCCTCAAAGTGATCCCAGGGGAAAATGGACCCCTACGTACGAAGGGCCATTTGTGGTTAAACATATCTTCTCAGGAGGAGCTATGATTCTAACCACCATGGATGGTGACGACCTTCCTCACCCCGCCAATGCAGACATAGTAAAAAGATACTACGCATGATAAAAGATCCGCTAGGTTGACACACCTAGGCAAAAATAAGGGCTTCCCGGCGAACCAAAAGGGTTCGGGCAAAAATAAGGGATGAAAATAAAAAAAATCTATACACCCGGCAAGTCGAAAACCTGAAAAGGCGGCTTGGGAAAAAATGGGTATCCCGGTGGACTGAAAACCCGAAAGGGCGGTCCAGGCAAAAGTTAGGGATAAGCGTAATATTATGTCTCATTGATCACCTGGCATCCAGAATTCGGTATCAACTATCAGTTTCAGACGGCATCAGTCAATCAGCTTCATCTTCAACTAAGCAGCAAAGTGATAGGATGCTCGAAGACATAAAGGCGATAGCAGAGTTGGAACCCAGTGGGATTATTTTTCACATATCTGTTTTGTTTCCTTTTCAAAATTGTATAAACTCTATTTTGTTCGGCGGCGTTCTCTTACTAGGACGTCAGCCTCTTGTACACAAAACGCCTATTTATAGGCAAAATTCAAAAATCAATACAAATTCACTTTTCCAGACAAATTGCCAAATGTTTTTCCTTTTTCTGTTTTGTCTTGCGAAGAACGTCCAATGTTCATTTTTGATATATGCATTTGACATTAAATTGCTAACTCATAAATACTTGCATGCGAAACAAAGGACTAATTACAGGTGACATTAGAAACAGGGGCAATAATGAGTTGTCTAAGCGATCTAGTTGCTCTGTCCACCAAGGTACCAAGGTAGGTTCGGCTGAAGAACGTAACCAGGTTACCTCAACTCCCCACGGAGTAACCCCAGCAAGTCAACAATACTCTCCCCAAGCAGAGTTAGTCTACTGTCAGCCTTAAGGAAGTTGGGTATCCCCAGAAGATCTCAACATTCCCCAGCGGAGTATACATTCCTCAGCAAGCATCTCCGGCAGTCTTAATATAAGATTGTTCCCCGGCAGTCTTAATATAAGATTGTTCCCCGGCGGAATACCATCCCCCAGTACAATCTAAAGTTTCCCCAGGAGAGTGTAATCCATACCCCCAGCAGGTCTTGAAGCTTATCCCCAGTAGATTCTGGAAGCTTATCACCTGCAGATTACGAACGTCTCTCCTCGACTTTATTCAAAGGTTATTTCCCCACCAGGGTATAACTGGGTTATCCTCAGCTAATTACCACGGAAAGATCGTCCTCGGCAAAGTTCTTCCTATTCCCCGCGGAGTTCATCAAGTTCCTCAACATAACTTATCAGTAGAACCCCCAGCGGAGTTCTCATCAAAACCTCAGCGAAGTATCTCTTCCCACAGAGTAATTCCCCTAAGAGTAATTTCTCCAACAAGTTTATTCGCCAACAGAGTCATCTTCTTCTACCGGTTTATTTTTGCAACCATCATCCCCAGCGGAAGCGAAGAACTCTACTCTTCAACATCAACCCAGGATTTGATTTCCCGGCCAGTCGTCAAGGATTTATTTTCCTAGACGAAAATACATTCATAGACATTTCATATTTCATACATCCCGCTTACATACATGATAAAGTGCATACAACACTATCTCATTTTGAGCATCATGACATCATGCATCTCATACATCATGACATTGCATACAACTAACGTTTTGCCTTTTCAGGATAAAGGATAATCCAAAGCTGATTACTATCAACTATCGCAATTCCAGATTCGATACCTGTATCTAGCCAGGGCATATCTATGAGTGATTGATTGTAGATTCGATACCTGCATCTAGCCAGGGCATATCTGCATGAAGAGTTTGAAGATCAACCCCTGTAACAGGCCAGGAAATTATCTTTCATTCTCAGGTCAGAGTTTTACACCTGTATCCATCCAGGAAAGCTATCTCTACCAACCTTTTGCAAATTCCAGATTCGATACCTGTATCCAGCCAGGGCACATCTGTGAGGAACAAATTCCAGATTCGATACCTGTATCCAGCCAGGGCATATCTGTAGACGATAAATTCCAGATTCGATACATGAATCCAGCCAGGGCATATCTGTAGACGACAAATTCCAGATTCGATACCTGAATCCAGCCAGGGCATATCTGTAGACGACCAATTCCAGATTCGACACCTGTATCTAGCCAGAGCACATCTGTGAGCAACTAATTGTAGATTCGATACCTGTACCTAGCCAGGGCATATTTGCATGAAGAGTTTGAAGATCAACACCTGTAACAAGCCAGGAAACCATCTTCCTTTCTCAAGTACGCAAGTTCTCGCTAAGGAATCTCTTACGCGATCAACACTTCCAAATGGCATCTATAAGCCCATTCCCGACAAGGTTCTGTCACGTCTCCAGATGGCATCTATAAGCCCATCCTCTTATCCACCATCTATCCAAATGGCATTTGTAAGCCCATTTCCGACATCACATTACTGATACTCCACTATGCGAGTGCAAATTTCAGGGCACTCTACTGTCCAATCTCCTTTTACCCTCGAGTCGCGAAAGGCAAACTTGTCAATCTAACTCTTCAGGTTCAAGAAGATTGAACAGGGGCAACTGTTGTACCCCAAAATTTTCCCTCCCATTTCCTCAACATTTTCTCACCACAAGACCCTTGGAGCTCAAGATTCAGTTAGGGTTTGCTCTGCTCAAGACTCCTCCTTGCACTGTTGACCCAAATTAGGGTTTGAGTTTGCACAAATATGTTTTGACCTAAAATGCCCAAGATGAATTTCATGCTTCATGTTGGACTCACAAGTTTGTCCATACCAAGTTTCAAGCCTTGATTCCAATCTTTGCCCAGTCAATTGGACAGTTGACCTAGAAATCAGCTGTATTGGGGAAAAAGTCAACTGTGGTCAATTGACAGTCAAACCTCATGATTTTTGACCCACATCAACATTATGAACCCATAGGGACCATTTGATCAAGTTTGGATCACAATTCCACAAGAAATTTGATCAGATCACCAAAAGGGCAAAATGGTCATTTTTAGGGTTTTGACTGCACAAAGGCAATTTTTGACTGTTTGACCTAGCCAATGGCAAACCAAGCTCACATATGGACTCAAGGACTCAATGGCATGGTCTTGACACATTCAACAAGTTCAAAAGATCCCAAATGCACAAGATTGACAGATGAATTTTCCAGTCAACTGAGCCAAATTTGACTGTATACTGAAAAGTCAAACTTTGACTTTTTGGTCAAAATCAAGTGTAAAGATTCATTTTTCATCAAGACATGTCAAATTATGAAGCTTGTTCATCAAGAAATCAAAAATCACAAATTAGGGTTTTGAAATGAAGAATTTTCATAACTTAGAATTTTTCTAAGTTATGAAAATCCCTAATTTTTTCCTAACTTTGTCCCATTTTTCCACCAAGATACATTTGGATTCAAAGAAAACTCAAAACATGAAAGTTGTAGTCCATTGCAAAATCTACAACTTTGATTCACAAAGTTTCCTCAAAAGAAGCTTGTAGCTCAAGTTACAATTTTTGGAACAAGGGTGTAAAACATTCTTAACTTAGAAAAATTTTGACCTATTTTAGGCAGGATTTTTGCCTAACTTCATGGCCACTTTTCACTTGATTCCACTTGTAATCTCAACTTGCATTACAAAGATGGATTGTAGTACACATTCCAAGCTTTCCAAAATGTCCAAGAACTTCTCAAACACCCTTGTGGTTAGGGAGAATCGAATTTGACAATATGGGCAAAAGTCACTTTGTTCATGAGTCATTTCCATGTTCATAACTTGTGCATTTTCAAATTCAGCATATGCAAGCTACATTACAGGCCTCTAATCTCATTTACACTCAAAAATTAAATGCTAAACCATTGTGCCAAGATGTTATTCTATGCATTTGGTCATTACATGAAGGATTAGTCCATAATTAGAAAAAGCACATTATCCATTTTTGAAAAGTTGAACTTTATGTCAAGATTGCAATCTATGAAGTACAAGTCAAATCCTTTTGGCACAAGTTCAGGAACATATCCCACTGATCAAGACTGAAAGGTGCAACATACTTGAGGGGCCTAGAGAAGCTTGTAAACCAACTTGCCAAACTTTGCTTAAGATAGAAGAAACATGGCATAACAAACATGATCTCACATTTCTGCAAACACAAGCCAAAGTAAACTTGTTAAACACATTCCAAACATAAAACCTAAGCTAAGGCACAAGCTAACCACCTTCCAAACCTCATCATTCATCAAAACACCATCCTACTGCAAAAAATAGATTCCCTTCTGCAGTTGGACTTCTATAAACCTTTCCACTCGTGCACTTTGGCCAAAGGGAGTTCAAACATGTTCCATACCACCCACTGAAGCTATCCCAAGCATTGGACACGAACTGTAACATCCCTAACAGCATTTGCCATTTTCACTTTTCTCTCTTGCAGGTTGACTTCTATAGCTTGATATAGCAAGGTTCAAAGCACACCAAGCATTGGAATAGCATCCCTGGACCTCAAGCAAGCTATACAAGTCCTCACATTGCCTTGAAAGTGCCTCCATTGTCATACACGATCCAAGATGAACAGGTAAGTTCATGGACTTCTATCTCTCAATCTAGGAAGAGTTAGGTTTAGGTTTATGAATGAAAAATGCCATACTCATGTCCCTGAAGCCACCCATATCCTCACTTTCCATTTATATTGCATATGCTGAGAGAATTTAAGACCTGAACATTGACAAAAACTTAGGTCAGAAATTGGGGGAGAAGAAATTCTCTCTCATTTCTGAGAGTTAGATCAAGTTTTTTTTATGTATGAACTCGTGACATGATGCTCTACATTTTTGGTGTTATGAGTTTTGCTTGATAGTCCAGGAATCATGAGATAGCAGGAAGCACGTGTTTTTTTGTTTGGAAGACAGTCTGGAGGTTGAAGACAACCCCTTTGGGCTGGGCCTGATTCTTTTTCCTTTTTGCACCATCTTTTTACACATGCACCCCCTGGCCCATTTTGAGATATATTTGTCATTTTTAATTTTTTCCTTTTGATTTTGTTTCTATATTTTTATTTAAGCATGAAAAAATATTAAAAATATTTTAAAAATATTTTTCTCCCATATTTTGCATTTTATTTGATAGTTATTTTGTTTCATTTAGTTTATATGTAAATAAATACATAATATCTTTTATTTAAAAATACTCAAAATAATACAAACACATTTTATTTCTGATTTTTATTTCATTTTATCTTTTGAAAACATTTTATAAAATATATACTTTTTTTGGTAAATAATAAATATTTTATTCTTGTATATATTCAATATATTTAGAAAATATCATAAATACTTATATATTTATTAATATGTTTAGGTTAAAAATACAAAAATAATACATTTTCCATTTTATTAATATTTGACCTCAAAAATCATTTTTTTTACAATATACTTTCTTTTTATTTATTTTTTGTATATAATTAATAAATATTGCATATAATAAATAATTAATACATTTTTATTTAGTAAATTAGGGTTTGCCCTAAAACATCAAAAATACCAAAAATTAATCCTTTTTATTTTTGTTTATTTGTCACATAAAAAACATTTTTACATACATATAAAAATCATTTTTACATCTTGCATATTTATTTTATTTAGTTATTGTGTAATTAAATAATTTGTGTAATTTCAATTTGGATGTAATAGTTAGATTTAAATTTCTTGCTAAATATTCCCCATTTGAACATTTGTATCCCCCATCCCATATTTGTGTTGTAATAACTTAGGACCTTTAAATTCCGCATTTAAAAGCTTTCTAAATATGCCATGATAGAATTAGGGTTTTGTATGCAAAAATCAACTAAACAAATAGCTTGACCTAATTCCAAGATAAAAGCATGAAAATGAACAAACACCAATCACACTTGCACCCCTTAGGGTTACTCCACTTGTTGCCTTCAATAATGGGCAATATTGCATGTTGGGTGCCTTTGGTAAAACAAAACAATACCAAATGATCATAGTCCCTCGATGACGCTTTCGAAAGTTGCCTAAAAATGATCAAGTCCCTTAAAGGAAAAATTGCCCAAAGACACTTGGCACCATTGCAATCATGGTCTAAGCGATGACCCGCGCCCGTCCCGTTCACATCCTAACACAAGATTGTCCACCAAATACAATGGTGGAACAAAATTGTTAAAAGGGTTAAAACATAGCAATGACCTTTGAGAAATTTAGGGTAGATAGTTCTTGGTTACTTGCCAACTTGCAAAACAAAAACACTTGCCTATTTTTTTCAAAACCACACATCACAACACACTTTCAAAATAACTTTCAAAAACATTGAAAACTTTTCAAAAGATAAGTACACCTTTGTATACATCCCAACATGGATCATTACAAAGGTTGCCACCACATTGGCCTCTTTTCAAAACATTTTCAAACCCACACACAAAGCACCATTTCAAACAATAGAAAATCAAGGCAAGTTGATCTAAGCAAGTAACTAAGAGCCCATGGATAACCATGGATAGAAAGGGTGCTAATACCTTCCCTTTCTATAATCTACTCCCCGAACCCAAGAAAACATCTCAAAGGTTTTTGCTGTGCTTTTTAACCTTTCCTTAGGATAAAATAAAAAGTCGGTGGCGACTCTTACTCAACCGAAACATTTGCAAAAACAAACGCAAAACCAAAGTCAGTTCTTCCACCGTATCACATGCACCACAGGAGGTCTAGGAACAACAGCAGCCTGAGAAAATGGAGCAACTTGAGCATCTTGATTATAACCTTCTGGCATGAAGTTCTCTGGAATTCCCCACAGATAACCCCGAGGCATACGATTCTGAACAATAGTGACTGGAGTAACAGAAACAAGAACTGTCGGAGCTTTGGAAGTAACTATTGTCTGTTGAGGTTGAGCAAGTGGTGGCTGATTCTGAGCAGACACCAACGATTCCATCAAAGCAGTGAGATTGGCCATACCAGCCTTCAGAGTAGTAACTTCTTCGCGTAACTCGCGATTCTCTTGTTCTAGATTATCCATCTTCCTTCTGAAATTGGCCCGAGTATTGTACTTGTGAGACAACTTTCTTAATGAAGTAAAGAAGCTCAATAAGTCACCTGAATATGAATAGGAATGCAAGAAGTATATACAATATGATGCATGATATGAAATGGACATGATTTATTTTATTATTAATATTTCAAGGAACTCAAATATTTACAAACAATTTGCAAATATTAAAGTACTAACACATTTAAAATATTGAAAATCTCATTATAATAACTTCAAAACGAATTACAACTTTTCAGTCAAGTTTCAATAATCCCAAGTACAAGATAAGATAAGAATCTAAGATCCTAAGAAAGTAAAGCTGGTGTAGATCACTCCACACACTAACGCTTCCCTGTGAGTCTTGCAATCTGAGCCTTCAACTACTTGTTCTCTTTTGCATACTTGTCGGCGACCTCTTTCCAATCATTAGAGTCGGGAAGTGAGAAACTAGGTCCTGATTGAGCTATAGAGGAAAATAAATCCTCTTGCCTCTCCATCGTCTCTACAGCATGACTCTCAAGATTCTCAATCAAGTCGTCTTTCTCCTTCAAGTCTGCTCGATAGGAAACCTCTAAAGTCTGAAACTTATTCTTCCAAGCCTTATTTTTCTACTGCATCCTAACTAGGGCAAGCTAAAGCTCTTCTACATCATCCAAAAGGGGAGGAGTGGTCTTCACAAACATATCAAGCATAGGTGCTTCACGGGAATATGGCATCTTCAACTGAATAGCTCTTGCTTGTACCCACTAAAGATAAGGCTCCAAAGAAACCGCCCCTCTAGGTTCCAAGTCCTTTCTATGTTTCCTGTGAATATGACACCAAGCCTTTGCAATATGCTCCTTAGCTTCCTTATGATTCTCTCCCTCTTTAAGGAAGAAAACACTCAAATGAATACTATTTGGCTTGTCCCTCTTAGATATCCAAGTTATCGTCATGCGAGAACGAAATTGTAGTTAATTCCTCCCTTTGTACCAAGAAGAGGTACATTGGTGAAACTACCACAATTATTGATAATCTCTACATCATAGTATGTCTGATGATACCAAACAATATCTGAATGAGTGAGGGCCATAATCTTTGGAGGCCAACGAGGCTCCTTCCTGACATCCCAGAAAGCATCAGACCTAGGTAAGTGAGAAATAAACCACTGATATAAAAAGGCGTGTAGAAAATTATCATCCCTCCATGGTAAGAATCTCGAAGATGAATAAAATGATAAGCATCACCTAATAATGTAGGGACTGGGTTCCCAATTATAAAGATCCTGATGGCATTGATATCCATAAACTTATCGACATTGGGAAATAAGAACAACCCATAAGCAAGTAGAGCAAAGATGGCCTCAAAAGCAACATACTCTTCATCCTACAAAGTAGCAAGCTTTCTCCAACAAGAACTGAGCGGGTAATCCTCTAATCCCTCCTTTGGTAGTCATGTGGGCTTTAACCTCAGACTTCCCCAAATGGATCAAAGCAGCAATCTTAAAGTGGAGGATAGTTTCAAACCCTTCATGATGTTTCAGAATGCTTTTATAATGGAAGTTATTTATGTTTCACGCGGATTACTAATGGTAATGTGTTGAGCTTTGATAATTATGAAATGGACAGTAAGGGTTTGATTAAGGATTTGATAAATATACTCAATTTTAATGCTAAATGTTCCCTAGGTTTTTAGGAAAACCTACGAGTTAGAACATTTAATTTACAAATAGAAAATACAATTAAAATAGAGGTTCCAATTTTAATCTCAATTTTAACGCTAAATTTCCCTCGATTTTTAGGAACATCGGCGACTTAGAACATTTAAGTTAAAAATAAAATATACAATTAAAAGAGAGGTTAAAACACCAAAGTGGCACGCATGCATTTGAATCATATTGTAAGTTCTCTAGTTTTAGGATTGACATTAATTTTTGTAAAACAAATAAGACAACAATATGTTAGATATGAGATATTAACTTTCTAAGAGGAACAATTTAAGCAAGAAGTATTATCTTATGTTGAGACATGTTGAGATGATAAGTTCTCATCATCTGGAACAATATGTCGTATAAGATATTCTATGAAGAAGCATACGACATCGCACCTGAGCTGAAGTGGACAGTTAGATTCTGTTATGATTTAACTGATGCAGAATATTCTGGGGATATTATATAGTCCTATGTGGCGCTAAATTAAAGGTCAAGAAGACAGAATATTGAAGATTATGCAGTTTCTAAATATGGAGATTATTTAGGAAACAAATGAATAAAGACCTTGTTTATAGTAAAAGTTTTTGCTGGTTTGTAACAGTTGATGAGTTATGATTGAAGGCCCAAATCCAGTTTGGATATAGGTTATAAATAATAGTCCTTGTAACCTAATAAAGGTACCATCTGTGTTTTTAAAAGATGTAATCATTAGAGCCGAGTCTATATACACTCTCTAGGAAAGTTGGTGTAAGTGAACCACTCGGGTTGTGAGACGGTCATTGTGTTCTCACTCAGAAACTATGAAGTAATGAGTTAAGTATTGTTCTTGGAGGAAGCTCGTAAGAAACTCCAAGTTATTTTCTTAGTTAGGAGTAAATTTGTAAACAATGGAGTTTAGCTTTAGGTCTTGACTAGGTATTGTCATGGAAGTGTGTCTTCCAGTTTGTTCATAATTGTCGTTGTCCAATAGTTGTCTGTGATTGATGAGGGATTGAGGAGGCCCTCATATCTAGGTGAGTCTTAGATAGAAGTATAGCACGAGTAGTGATTAAGTGACTAGACTATAAACTGGTATGTTTGATGTAGGGTCTATGAATTTATACTATCATAATGGACTTGTCCGTGGCTTGGTATTTCCCAGAGTAGGAGAGTTGCTCCAAAATGGGTTAATAATTATGGTGTGGTGTTTATGCTTTTCAGTACTGTTTTCAATGTTTATACCTTGCCTATGTTTGTTATATTCAGATCAGATGTCTCAACATCCTATTGGACATCTGAGTTCTGAGCTACCAGAATTTCACATATCACTAGAATAATAATGATCAGTTATATTTAAGTCGTAACATCTCTTTTGGATTAACATGGAGGCTTTTAACCTATTTAAACGTATAATTACCAGCTCATTGTATCTTCAAACATTGTTTCAAAGTCTTTTCCTATTTTCAATGTCTCATTACCAACTCTCTGTGTATTGTTTCCTGATTTCAAAGTCTTTTCCTATTTATTAAAAATAGATGCAAATATGTTGTTCGTTATCAATGAAAAGTATGTGGATTTTAATGATTTCGATCGTTTTGAACTAAGGAAAGTTGTTAACAAACAAAGGTTGAATGGTTACTTTCACATTCTTCATGGCCCCATATACACTAATATCGTTAAAAAGTTCTGGATGAATGCCTCTGTTGTGCCAGCTGGTCATGATGAAGTCATCAAGTCCTATGTCAATGGCTCTCATTTCTTTATTACTCTATCACTGATTGCTATGACAATCAATTTTGAAGAGTTCGGTAGTTGTGTTGAACATTATGAATTCAACAATGTCTATGCAACCCGCCTTTGCTGACTTTATGCTAACCAAAATAAGCTCTCAAGTCCTGCTTCTCTACTCCCAATTGCAAAATTTTGGTTTCAACTTCTAGTGGAAAATCTCTGACCAAGAGAGAAAGATCATGAAACACTTACTTGGTATGACAAAAATCTCTTGTTATTCCTCACCTACAACAATAGAGTTAATCTTCCTCTTACCATTTTCAACTTCTTGAAGGAAATGATAAAGACTTCTTGGGAGGAAATGACTTTCCTCATACCTTATGGAAGATCTTTTTCAAAAAAATTCTATAAGTTAGGCATAATTAGGGGTAATGTTGAATTTGAGTGGACTTACAAGTTTGAATTTGTTGAGTATTTTTCTTTGTTGTGTTGTTTTTTTATTATCAATGAAATATTTCATTTTATCTATTATTGCATATTATTTTTTATTGACACAAAGTTTTTGAGAATTACTAATTAACAAAAAAAAAACATGGCATCTGGAAAAGATGCCAAGTGATAAATCATTGAAAAAGTTTTAAATGCGGCAACGGGGATTCGAAACAAGGTTCCTTATAGCTATATTACATCGATTCTTAAAAAATGAGATAACATGTTTTTTATGTACAAAAAAGGTCGTTAAATTATAGTTGTGTTACCTCAATTTTTTATAACACCGACGTAGCATGTTGTTTATCTTATTAAAAAATAAAACATTGTGCTCCCAGGACATATCCTCTCGGTTTTTAGCATGTTGGAGATGAAAGTTTCGTCATAAAAACTGTTATTCGTTATAGTGTGGACTCAAGTAGCTTTTGATTCAACTTAGCTCTTATGAAATGCTTGTAATAATTGATGTAGATTAGGCATTAGGAACTTGAAACTTTTCTTGTATCTTGAATTCTTCTAGTAACATGAATTCTGGAATTTGAAGTTTGTAAAGGAAATTGGACTGCTCATGTAATATGAAAGATGTAACTTGAAGTTTATGTAATTGGAAAAACTTGAAATTCTTGTATGTTTTAAGTTCTTTTGAAACTTGAATAGAATTTTGCACTTTGGATGAACCTTCTCATGAAGCATGAATACCACTTGAATAACTTTGATAGAATTTTGAACGTAGGATAATGTCTTAAATTCCAAGAAACATGAATTTTCCAATTTTGCACTTGAATCACTTAGACTTGGAAATTGGAATTGAATAAACTTGAATATCTCTTGAATTGAATGAGATTTGGATCCTTTAATTTGTAATGGATGAACTCGAATAAAAAATGAATTATGCCTTGAACAAAAGGAACTTGAAATGAATGAATGTTAACTTGTAATTTCCAAACTCTTGAAAACAATAATTTCCCTTCATCTTTTGTATTTGAAAACGACACTTTGAATTCTTGAACTTGACATGATGACCTTGAATTTTGAACTTGAAATGATATCTTAAAAAATTCCTTGACAAAAGGAACTTGAATAATAAATCCAAATTTAATTCAATAATTACTAATGCTCAAACACAAACAATAACCAATCAATGAATCCTTACACTCAACACTTTGTATCATGGCCCTCGACTTGATGATAAATGATCTCAACCCAAGAATAAGGCTTTGAGGCAAAATCTATGGCATTAGGAAGTTGGCACCATGAACTGGAATTAGAGGTCAAGAAAATTATAAGTCTGAAATGACCTATAATGTTTCAATCAATTTCACAGCCTTCCAAGCATAATTGGATCTTGATCCTTGAAGCAAACTTCTAGACGACGTCACTTGTGATAATTTGCAAAAAGAATCGTCATAAAATGTTGACAATTGAGGGATTTATGGTCCTTGAAAGTTGGGAAAAAGTCATTTTACATTAGGTCAAATTTCACAAAGTGACCTCTAATGTATTCAATCTTTTGATGATTTTCCACACATAATCAGCTCTTAACTTGTAAAGAGAAGTTGTAGAGGATGTCAAAGAGAGCCATATGCCTAAATAATCACTCAAAAAGTTAAATAATGAAGAATGTGTGATCTTTTGAACTTGAACTTTTAAATATTGACTTTTAGGTCAAATTGCTTTGAATCATCTTGCCTAGCTTGATCTTTTCTTGCAATCCATGGTATTTTGATGCACATATGAACTTAGAATGATGATATCTTGATTGATCCTTAATTGAATGTTGCAAAACTTGAGGTTACTTGAAGAAGAAGGTATAAAAATAAACACGTGAACCTATATTGAAAAGTATTGAAAAATAAGTAACCAATCCTTGATCAATTGATGATGGATGATATTTGAAGATGCAATGACCCAAGATTATAGTTTAATCCTTGATTTCATAGGCCTTGAGATACCAAGAAAAGAAACCATAAAAGATAAAGCAACAATAAAATAACAAGGATGCTTGATGATCATGAGAATAATCCCTAAGATAGAAGGGTGAGGAGATACCAAGAAAAGATGCAAAATGACATGAGATCTTAGGGGTAAAAATTAGATTATGACACAATCTAAGGCGGTTGGCTCGTCTCAGCAATAACCCCAACAACTGACATATTTAGATGAAAACTGGATTGCTTCAAATCATTTATGCCAATCCATTTGTAGGTCTTAATCATGAAGATCGATACACTCATCTCACTAAGTTTTATGCACTTGTCGGTACACTTGGTGCATCAAAAGCTGAAGAAGAAGTAGTGTTCATGAGATTATTCCTACACTCTCTAATTGTAAAGCAAATGATTGGTATCTTGACCAATCAACTCAAGTCATGACCAATTGGAATACCTTGGAGGTGAATTTTTTGAACTGATTCTTTCCATACAATAGATGTATGGATGTAAATATAACTATCTCCGCGTTCATGCAAAGTGCAACATAAACACTCTGTGAAGCATGGGAAAGTTATAAATCTATGTTGCCTAAATGTCCAAATCATGGCTTCGATGATCTCACACAGATTCATATTTTTCGTAATGGACTTCTGCCACAACCAAAGTTAATGTTATATGCAACTGATGGTGGCTCCTTAATGTCCAAAAGTGCAAAGGATGTAATTCTTATTATTGACCGTATGACTCTCAATCATCACCAAGTTCAATACAATAGAGACACGACATAAAGAAAACTTGTAATTCTATAGCTGGGTACGAATGAAGCAATTTTGGCATAAAAAAAGCTTCTCACCTAAACTGTTGAAGAATTATCCAACCAGTTATCAAAACTCTCGCAGCAACTCAAATAGATGCAAGAAACATCAAGTAAGCCTCAACATCTCACTTTTTGTGAGTTGTGCACATGTGATCATCCAAATAGTTTTTTCCCTTCGAATAGTGAAGAGGTGAACTATATGGGAAACCAACAGCATGTAAGTTTTGAGAGTGCGTAATTTAGGGGAAGGTTAATTATACTTTCTGAATTTTTTGGTTTTTATAAAACTTCCTTTTCTTTTTTACTTTTCCGAAAACAAGTTAAGTGTTGTAACTTGATTAGAATAAAGATATGTAGAAAATTAAAGTGCGGAAAAGTAAATGAACACAAGAGACTTATACAAGTTCCCCTTATCAACCAATGGTACATCTAATCCCTTCACACCTTGAAGGATTTTCCACTATGTAAGATCTTTTTACAAGTTCCATACCAAGACCTATTCTACAATCTTCTAAGATAACAAAGAATCACACTACTTCCTTGATTTCACAAGCACCAAACCTATGGCGGAATTTGAATAATCCCAATTCAAAGAACCTTTATTACAACAAATAGAAATTTCACCACTTTCTTAATTTCCAACAACACCAACAACTATGGTGGACTTTGAATCAAACCAATTTAAAGGATATTTTTACAATAATCACCAAAAACTTGATGATCACAAAAATACAAATTTAACATTTGAGTTAGTAATTATTTTGACTTGCTTAAATTATAAGATATATGAAAGTTTTAGCTCTTATCTTTCTCTTTCATCACAATACAAACATATACACTTAAGTGCTAAAAAATGATATGAATGAAACTTGTTTAAATCATGTGAAAGTTTCATTTTGAAAGTGTATGAACACTTAAAAAATTGTTTGAATTGGTTTGAAAAATTAATAATGAAAGAGATTTTTTTAAACTAATGTATTTTGCTTTAAATACATTCTAAAATACCTCTTTGAATTGATACAAAAGTTTGAGAGATTTTCATGAAGGTTTACAATATTTTAGAATGACAATGGTTCATAGAAAGACATAATTTTGAATTTTGTACAGGACTTGTTAAGTCGGTTAATTGGATACTTGACTTAATAAGTGCATAATGTTTTTTGAATTTCAAATAATTTTTCAAATTTCAAATACCAACAAGTTTTGTTATGTCGGTTAACTATGCCTGACTTAAAAACTGAAACGGGTATGACTTAAAAAGTGTTGACAATTTTATAAAAATAAGCTTTTATGCATTTGAATTAAAGATTGTATGTATGATAATTTGAGAATTTTAGAGATGAAAATATATAAAATATTTTGAGCATATAAGATGTATACATAATGAATTGCAATTGATTACCTTAGCATCAAGATCAATTCTTTTACTTCCAAAAATATCTATAAACTTATGCATTCTTGATTTCAAGCTTTTTCTTCTTTTATATATTTTTTGATAAACTTTTGTCTTCCTAAAAAATAAATTAGAATAGAAGAAGAACACCTTCTTCACAATCACCCCTTTTTAATGATGACAAAATATATTGATAGGAAGTTTTTGTTGACACTTGATATACTTGATTTCTCCCCTTATCTTTTGCAATTTATGCATTGTTTCTGGTATTCTAAAAAACAACAAAAACAACTATCTTTTCTCTCTATTTTTGACATTATCAAAAAGAAAAAGAATAATTTTTTTATTAAAATAGTATAACGGAAATGAGATATAAGAGTTCTTATCTTATTCACAATAATTTGGTATCAAAATGGATATTAAAGTTGATGTTTCTTCAAATCATCTTTCATTCAATAAAACTTTTAGAACTACCATATCATATCATATGGTCTTATATCTTGAATAACCAATTATAACTTAACAATTTTAGTACATGAACTCCAAGCATGCCTACAAAATAGAGTTAAAAGTTATTTTTAGGTATCTAAAATCTTTGAATTATTTTAGGTTAGTTCCTTTCTCAACCCATTCATAATTTTCACTAGGCACACCAATATTTATATTATAACATTCATTAGAGAAATGATCTCTATCATTGCAATAAAAACAAGTTTGTGACATGTTAGACATTTTTTTATGATTATAGAAAAAAATTATTGTTATATGTCTTTCTAGGATAATTATTAAGACATGTTTTTCTAGATTGAACATGGTTACAAATATTGTTAGATTTGACAAAGATATTCTTTTTAATTTGATTAGAATTTTGAAATTTAATGTATCCTAATCCAATTTTATCATTAACATATTTTTGACTACTAAGAAAATTTTCCAATCCATTTTTTTTCTTTTTTATAATTGCATATAACTTGATTAAGATCAACAATTTTGGATTCAAGAGATAAACATTTATCACATGTAGAAGAATTAGCATGAATGTCAACTTTTGTTTTAATTTTATCTAATCTTCTTGCATGTCATTAAATTTACTTTCTAAAGAAGAAATAATTTTCTTTTGCTTAGAACTCAATTTATAAATATTTAGACATTCATCATACAAATTATTAAAAGCATCATTTAATTCATCATAAGAAGATTTATTAATTGAGTCAAAATCACTAATCTTATCATCATCAGCATCACCACCGTGATTTGAAACCATGAAAGATAGATATGTTTGTTCTTCATTTTCATAATTTGTACTCACGTCATTTTATTCCCAAGAAATATATACTATTCTTGACTTTTTATTCTTCTTGTTGTTAAATTTCAAGGTTTCTGATATTTCTTTTGATGTTTTGCGATTAGATACCCAAAAGAAATAGTTCATCCCTAAAGCAGATGCAATAAAAGTTTTAGCCTATTTTTCATGTAGAAATTTTTTAAGAGTCTTCTTAATTCCATTCTTCTTTGGTTTTGATTGACTTGTACCATTAATATATGGTAGTAGGAATGAAATGACCATTTTCTACAACATCTCATATATCATCCTCTTATGCTTCTAGAAAGATTTGCATTCTAATTTCCCAAATATTGTAGCATTCACTATAAAACAATGGAGGCTTATTATTGCTACCACCATCTTTGAAAATTTGATTTGTATTTGCAAAAGTCATGCTGGATCTTTAGAAACATGTTACATATAACCTGCTCTGATACCAATTATAAGTTTTGAGAGTGCATAATTTAGGGAAGGGTGAATTATACTTGCTGGATTTTTTGGTTTTTATACAAGTTCCTTTTCTTTTTACTTTTTCGGAAACAAGTTAAATGTTGTAACTTGATTAGAATAAGGATATGCATAAAATTAAAGTGCAGAAAAGTAAATGAACCCAAGAGATTTATACTAGTTCCTCTTATCAACCAAGGGTACATCTAGTCCCTTCACACCTTGAAGAATTTTCCACTATGTTAGATCTTTGTACAAGCATCAGACATAGACCTATTCTACAATCTTCTAACATAACAAAGAAGCACACCACGTCCTTGATTTCACAAGCACCAAATTTATGATAGACTTTAAATAATTCAAATTCAAAGAATCTTTTTTACAACAAAAAGAAAGTACATCACTTTCTTGATTTCCAACAACACCAACAACTATGATGGACTTTAAACCAAACCAATTCAAAGGACATTTTTACAACAATCACCAATAACTTGATGATCACAAAAATACAAGTTTAACACTTGAGGTTTTATCTCTTTTGACTTTCTTGAATGACAAGATATATGAAATATTTGTCTCTTCTCTTTCTCTTTGATTACAATGAAAACATTTACACTTAAGTGCTCAAAAGTGATATGAATGAAACTTGTTTAAATGATATAAAAATTTATGCATAAAGTTTCATTTTAATAATATATGAACACTTAAAAAATTAATTGAATTGATGCAAAAGTTTGAGAGATTTTCATGAAGGTATGCTATAGTTTAGAATGACAATGGTTCATGAAAAGATACAATTTTGAATTCTGTATAGGATTTGTTAAGTCGGTTAAACGGATACTTGACTTAAAAAGTGCAGAACATTTTTTCAATTTCAATTAATTTTTCAAATTTTAAACAGCAACAAGTTTTGTTGAGTCGGTTAACCTTACCTGACTTAAAAACTGAAACGGATCTAACTTAAAAAGTGCTGACAATTTTATAAAAATAAGCTTTTTATGAATTTGAATCAAAGATTTTATGCATGATAATTTGATAACTTTAGAGATGAAAATGTATAAAATATTTTGAGCATCTAAAGTGTATATATAATGAATTGCAATTGATTATATTAGCATCATGATCAATTCCTTTACTTCCAAAAATATCCATAAACTTATGCATTCATGATTTCAAGCTTTTTCTTCTTTGATATTTTTTTACTTCCAAAAATATTAATGAATAGTCCTCTCTATCTGACCATCTGTCTACGGGTGATAAGTAGAACTCAACTTCAACTTAGTACTAAAAGCATTCTGCAAACCTCCCCATAACTTCGACGTAAACTTCGAATCTTTATCCAAAATAATACTCAAAGGTATATCATGCAATTTCACAACCTCCTAGATATACATCTCATACAACTTCTGCATAGAATGATTAATCTTCATAGGTAAGAAATGAACTGACTTAGTCAATATAACTACTATCACCCAAATCAAATCATTTCCTTTAGAAGTTTTCGGAAAACTCGACACAAAATCCATGGAAATGCTATCCCATTTCCATTCCAGAAATATTCAACGGCTGCATTAGACCCAAAGGCTTTTGTTGCTCAATATTCGACTTCTAATAAGTCAAACATGCATAAACGAAATCAACAACTTCCTTTTTCATATCGAGCCACCAAAATAATTTCTTCAAGTCTTGATACATTTTTGTAGCAAGTTTTGATACATCTTTGTAGCAAGTCTTGATACATCTTTGTACCAGTGGAATGAATGCTCAAACCACTTTGATGTCCTTCCTTAAGAATACTCTTATTAACTTCTTGCACATCCAGAATACAAACTCTATTTCTGAAATTGATCACACCATTTTTATTAATTGAAATTTACCTCCATTACCTTGGTTAATTAGCAAAAACTGGTCAACCAAAGTCGGATCATGTTTCTAACTTTATATAATCTCTTCGATAATACCACTAGCCAGTTTCAACATCCCCAACTTCAATCTGTCAGGAGCCTCTTCACATATTAAACTCATATCTCTAAATTGCTCGATCAATTCTAACTCGTTCACCATAAGTATCGACATATGCAAGGAATTCCTACTCAAAGCATCTGCGACAACATTTGATTTACCAAGATGGTAAATCAAATCAAAATCATAATCCTTCAACAACTCAAGCCATCTTCTCTTCCTCATATTTAATTCCTTCTAATCAAACAAGTACTTTAGACTCTTATGATCACTAAACACCTCAAATCTGGATCTGAACAAATAATGTTTCCAAATTTTTAACACATACACTACAACCGCCAACTCTAAGTCATGCATAGGATAATTATTTTCATGAACCTTCAGTTGTCTAGATGCATAAGCATCTGCTTGCCCATTCTGCATCAGCATACCACCAAGTCCCATCTTTGATGCATAACAATATACCACAAAAGATTCACCCGGATTAGGCATAACTAATATTGTGGCAGTTGTCAACTTCTTCTTTAGCTCCACGAAACTCTCTTCACATACAACATCCCACACATAGTCTTAACCCTTTCGAGTCAAATGCGTCAAAGATAATTCCAACTAAGAAAAACCTTCAATAAACATGCGATAATAACCAACTAAACCAAGAAAACTTTGAATCTCAGTCGTAGACTTCAGAGTTTCCCATTACAATACAATATCATCTTTAGAAGGATCCACGAAAATTCTATCGCTAGAATTCACATGGTCAAGAAAACTCACTTCCTTCAACCAGAACTCACACTTTGACAATTTAGCATACAACTTCTTCTCCCTCAAAACTTGTAACACAATTCGCAAATACTCAACATGGTCTTATTTCAATTTAGAATAGATCACAATATCATCAATGAAGACCACGACAAACTTTTCCAAATACGAATCAAAAGTTTGATTCATTACTTCATGAAAACACCTGGCACAATTGATACACCGAACGGAACTACAGTGTACTCATAATGACCATACCTTGTTTTGAACACTGTCTTCGAAATGTCATCTAGTTTAACATAAATCTGAAGATAATTTGACCTCAAATCAATCTTGCTAAAAACACAAGCACCTACCAAGTGATCAATCAAATCATCAATTCTCGGAAGTGGATACTTATTCTTAATGGTCACTTTATTTAACTACTTGCAGTCTACACATAACCTCATACTACCATCTTTCTTCTTAACCAACAACACATGTGCACCCCATAGAGAAACACTCGGTCGAACAAACTTCTTCCAAGTAATTCTTCCACTTGTTTATTCAATTAACCTAACTCTGAAGCTGACATCCTATAAGGAGCCATTGATACCGGACATGTACCTGGTACCAACTCTACAAAAAACTCCACCTCACGCTCTAGAGGTAAACCACTAATGTCATCTGGAAACACCTCTGGAAATTCACTAACAATAGGTAATTCGACACTTACAGCTTCACGATCAATTTGCATTGATTCAAACATTGCAAACATCAAGGCTTCATCTTCCAAAATTTCTTTCACTTTCTTAGAAGATAAGAACATCATTTCTTCACTGTCACCAAACTCAGATCCATACCATGGAGACAAGTCATAAATATCTTCAGGAAAAACATCAGGAATTACATACCATTGGCCTATCACTAGTCGTCACATTGATCTCTATTATATGAGAATAAGACATCAACAATACATGATTGTTCTTCCTCAAAGACATTCCAACTTGACAGGCATACAAAAATCAAGAATTCATATTGTGATGTGGTGGGAGAACTGACTTTAGGTTTTACGTTTGTGTTCGCAAATGTTTCGATTTAGCAAGAGTCGCCACCGACTTTTTATTTTATCCAAAGGAAAGTTCAAAAAGCACAGGAAATACCTTTGAGATTGTTTTTGGGTTCTGGGGGTAGATTATGAAAAGGGAAGGTGCTAGCACCATTTTCATCCATGGTTTTCCATGGGCTCTTAGTTACTTGTTTTAGATCACTTGCTTTTGCTTTTCAATTGTTTGAAATGGTGATTTTGCGTGTGGTTTTGAAAGTATTTTGAAAAGAGGCCATCGTTGTGGTAACCTTTGTAATGATTCTTGTTTGAATGTATACAAAGGTGTTTTGTCTTTTGAAAAATGTTTCAATGTTTGAAAGTTTGTTTTGGGAAATGTTTTGAAATTGTGTGGTGATGTGTTTTTGAAAATAGCAAGGATATTTGCAAGTTTTGATCAAGTAACTAGGAGTTGTCTACCCTACTCAAAGATATTTCCTACACATTTTTAACCCTTTGACATTGTTGTTTTACCATTGCATTTGGTAAACAACCTTGTGTTTGGATGTTAAACGGGACAGGCGCGGGTCATCGTATGACCATGATAACAATGTTGCCAAGTATCTTAGCAATGTTTTTGAGGGACTAGATCATTTTTGTATAGGCAACCAAGATAGCGTCATCGAGGGATTATGATCTTTTGTTTTTGATTGATTTTGCCAAGATACCTAGCATGCATACCATGGCCATTTTTAAGGCAACAAGTGGATGAAACCCTAGGGGTGCTTGTGTGCACTGTGTTGTCATTTTTCATGCTTTTTTTATCTTGTATTAGTCAAGCTATTTGTTTTGATTTTGGTCTTGCATACAAACCCTAATCTTTCTATCATGGCATATTTGAAAGCTATAAAGTGCGTAAAAATAAATCTACAACTATTACAACATTGATATGGGGAGGGGGATACAATTTTGAATAGGGGATATTTTGCACAAAATAAAAGCCCTAAAATTATTACAACCATATTGAATTCTTTGTACAAATAAATAAATGGACAAATATTTAAATAAGCAATTAAATATAAATATGCAAAAGATGATTTTTTTTGTATTTATTTTATGTATAAAAAATAAATTATTTAATGTCCTAGAAATAATAAGAAAATAAAAGATTATTTTTGAAAAGGGTAAAAACCCTAATTTTTGGTTTAAGAAAATATATATATTATAATTATTTATTTATGTACAAGAAAATAAAATAAAATATATACAAAATGTTGAAAAATAAAATATGTATGACAATATTATTTTTAAGTGTATAATATAATAAAATAAAATATGTAAGTATTTGTGATACGGTGGGAGAACTGACTATGAGTTTTGCATTTGTATTCGCACTTGTTCGGTTGAGCAAGAGTCGCCACCGACTTTTTATTTTATCCTAAAGGAAAGGTTAAAAAGCACAGCAAAAACCTTTTGAGATATTTCGTGGGTTCGGGGGGTAGATTATGAAAAGGGAAGGTATTAGAACCCTTTTCATCCATGGTTATCCATGGGCTCTTAGTTACTTGGTTTTTAGATCACTTGCCTTGATTTTCGATTGCTTGAAATTGTGGTGTGTGTGTGTTCTTTTGAAAATGTTTTTGAAGAAGATGCCTTGTCTTAGGCTACCCTTGTAACAATTCTTTACTCGAATGTTTTACAAAGGTGTGTATCTTTTTGAAAAGATGTTTCAAATGTTTTTGAGAGTTTGTTTTGAAAGTGTGCATGAAGTGTGGTTTTTTGAAAAGAAGGCAAGTGTTTTTGCAAGTTGATCTCAAGTAACTAAGAGTTTTGTCTACCCTATTGTACTCAAAGGTTTTCTCTATGTTTTCAACCCTTTTTTAACAATTTTGTTCCACCATTGAATTTGGTGGACAATCTTGCGTTTAGGAAGTTTTAACGGGACGGGCGCGGGTCATCGTATGGACCATGAATGCAATGGTGCCAAGTGTCTTTGGCAATTCGCTTTGAAGGGACTATGATCATTCCATTTAGGCAACTTTCGAAAGCGTCATCGAGGGACTTATGATCATTTGAATTTGTTTTGCCAAAGAAACTCGACGTGCAAGCATGGCCCATTTTGGAAGGCAACATGTGGGATTACCCTAGGGGGGCAAGTGTGATTGTGTATTGATTTCATGTATTTGTCTTGTATTAGGTTATATAGCGTTTGGTTTTATGTACATACAAACCCTAGGTCTAACCATGGTATATTTGGAAAGCGATAAATTGCAAGAATTTAAAGTCTACGCTATTACAAATGATATTCGGGAGTGGGGGTACAAATTCACAAATAGGGATGAGACTTTAGGAATGTAATGTCCAATAAGTTACAACCAAATCGAATTGCGATAAAAATGTAATCAATGTATAGCAAGATATAAGAATAGCAATTGTATGTGTACCAAGTGTATAATGTGAAATGTATTGTGTAAGGGTACGTGTAAGTGTATGTATGTAATTTATTTACATGTGCGAAAATGTGAATTTAAATGTGTATTATTGAGGCATTGTTTTAACTTAAATTAAATGTTTATTTATGTAGTCTTTGTAATCTTGTATTTTCTTTGATATGTACAAAAAGAAAATTTAAGAAAAGAAAGAATTCTAAGTTTGAAAATTGTCACTTTACATTTGATATAAAAAATGTATCTTTATATTTTGTGTTTAATATATACAAAAGAATATTTTAATTAAATGTTAAGAATTTAAATTATGTATAAAAAAAATGTATTTCCATTTACTATATACAAAAAGAATATTTTAATAAAAAAAAGAAAAGAAAATACCCTAAGTTCTATTTTTTATGTATCACTATCAATGTATTTCAATTAGTGTTTTTATGTACAAATTAATTTTAAGAAAGAAAGTTTTAAGAAAAGATTTAAATCTATATATTTTACTTAGTATTCTTATATGCCAAATTAATATCAAAAAGAAAAAAAAGGTTATGTCAAAAGAAAACAAGCAAATATAAATTAGCAAAAGATAGAAGAAATGAATGGGCCAAGGGTTTTAGGGCTTAGTCAGAATTGGAAGCAAAGAGGGGGTGCCATTTAGGACATGTTTTGGGCTTAGGCGCTGGAGAAAGGGCAAGGCCCATCAAGTTTGACAAACGTTTTAGGGTTTTGATTATCGTTTGCAATTGGAAAATGCTTAGGGTTACATTGCTGAGAGCGGCGCCGTTGCTAGTTCCACTTCGTCTTCTCCGTTCACGCCAAACGCCTAACTCAAACCCTTCGCCCCAGCCACCAGTTGCCTCCTTCACCTTCCTTCCTTCCTTGGTTCAGTGAAGCCAAATGAAAGGTAATCGCCCTTGCTTCGTCTTTTGTCTAGCGTGTTTAGGGTTTGGATATGTTATGATTTACTGCCTTTTTTGATTAAGTGTTTGATTTGATTTCTTATGTTGTGTTCATTATTGATTTTGTTGGAGGTACGTGAGAAGGGATGAAAGAAAATATACTACCTTTACTGAAGAGGGGAAGGAATGGTGGAGGAGCTTAGGAGGCTCGACGGTGAAGGGGTATGCGCGATGAAGCTAGCTTTGCAAGGACTCCTGGTATTTCTGTACTCTTCTTTAGGCTTTGTGATGTTCGTCTGAAAGCTTAATACATATATCTTCTTTTCTTCTTCTCCTTCTTGTGTTGCCTTTTACTCGAATGCCTATTCTGAGTTGTGATATGATTATGCTTGCTTGCTTTTTCTGTGTACTCTCTTGATAAAAATGCCTATGATGATTCCAATCTGAGGGTTGGTTCGCCTTGAAATGCTTTACCAGCTTATGTTGCCTTCTGTACGCTTGTGTTGCCTATTTTGTATGCTATGCCCCTTTTTTACTGCCCTGTGATGAACCTTCTGAGGGCCCTGTGTTTGTCACTGAGTTTCCTATTCCTTACTTCTGTTGGCTATTTTGTTGGACGCTTTGATTTGCCAATGACAAAACTTTTTGAGGGCTTGAGGGTTTGGAAATTGGTTTTATGGTTTGGTCTGTTTGATGTTTAGTTGACAGGTTGTGAGGCTGGTTGGTTGGTATAGGCTTGACAGGTTGATGCTTCTACTGGTTTTTTGGTTTTATGTTGGTTTGAGGACTTTGAGGCTCAGGCTTCAGGTTAGGCCTTTGACAGGTTATGGCCTTGGAGTTCTGCTTCAGGTTAGGAACTGTCTTGCCTTTAGCAGGGTTTGGCATATGCAGGTTTTGTATATTTTTCTTATCAGCCAAGGCTTGGTGTTTATCTGGTTTGTGGTGAGGTTTATGCAGGTCTGATGCAGGTTTTTGGTTATTAGCAGGTTTTGGCCTTTTGACAGCTTGTCTCAAGGTTTTGAGACTGGTGCTTTGTGTGCTTATGTCTGTGAACAAAATAGGTTCAAGGTTTTGAGACTGGAGACTTATGCAGTTTTGTATATTTTTGTGTGTATTGGTTTGCCTCTCTTTTTTTTACTGTACTGTGTTCAGTTTTGTTTTATACATCTCTTCATGCCTCAAGCCTAAGCCTGCTTTCTTTTTCTCTTCTCTCTCTCTTCAGTACAGTTTAGCATTAAAGTAATGTTTATGCTTTGTACTTTTCTGAAAGGGCCACTCTTGGGAAATGATGAAAATGAACCATGTTGCTTGCATATCATGCTTTCTCTGCATTTTTTATCTCTTCTTTTGACAGCTTCTTATCTTTGATATCTTTCCAAATCTTCTTTTGACAGCTTCCTGTACTTTTTGTATCTTTGATATTTTCTTTTTGACAGCTTGGGTAGCCTTTTGGATAGTTTGGGATTTTTGACAGAAAGTTTGAATTTGGACTCTTAGTTTGATTTGAACTGTGCAGTTGTTTTTTGAGATTTGAACAATGCAGTTTGACAATTTGACTTGTGCATTTTTTCAAAGTTTAGCAAATAAATATTCGTCCCTCTTTGTGAACCGGGAGAAATCCCGTGATTTGCAGAGAGGGTTAACTGATCCCAATCAGTGGCCCTTAATGATGAACTGTAATTTTATCTGCCTCTTTTATTTACTTATCTGCCATTGACTTTTCTTCTTTTTCTTTTGCAGATAAAAAATTGAATGGAGAGGGGTATCACTAAATGAAGAATGAAGAATTGGAGGCTTAGGAATACTTAGAAAAAATAGGATAGCTTTATTTTTATTTAAATTTAAATAAATGTAAAATCATTGTTGTAAACAACAAAACAATTGTATAATTAATTTAAAAATCAATAAAAGTTTCTTTATCCAATTAATTCTTTTTCCTCCTTTTTCAATTATTTATTTATTATTTATAGTTCTTTAAATTAAAATAACTGAAAATTAAATTCCAGCTATTTAATCTTTAGAATAATAAATAATTAACTAAACATTGATTCAACGTTGATCAAAATAATAAACTTGGTGCTTCCAACATCCAAAGCAAAGCACAGTCAAACACAATAACTGATCAGACACATTCCCCTTTTTACTGATTTTTTACCAAACACTGCAAATCCAAACTGAATGTATCCTTTGACTGGTTCAATCAAACAAACGTGAATTCAATCCAAATGCATTATTTTACTGATTAAGTCAAACAATGCGAATTCAAACCAAATCTCGGAATAACTTGCAAAGCATCGTAGAATTAAATCTTTCTGAAGAACCGCGCATGAACAACCCTAATTCCTGATTAAATGCCAAAGAAGCGTTCGCCTGATCAAAGTTGAGCCAAAATCAACCAAAACCCTAAACCAATTGTTTGAAACATTCTAGAACCCTGAAAATCAGTAAAACCCTAATTGCGTCTGACTGACGAGAAAAGTCTGTTTGACCAATTCTTGAGCCAATCTGAAAAGTCAGGAAACGCCTGAAGCTGTGATTTCTTGAGGAAAAATGCGAGGGCAAATTTTGGGGTACAACAGTTGCCCCTGTTCAATCTTCTTGAACCTGAAGAGTTAGATTGGCAAGTTTGCCTTTCGCGACTTGAAGGTAAAAGAAGATTGGACACTAAAGTGCCCAGAAAATTTGCACTCGGCGATGTGATGGTAGAGGTGAATGGGCTTAAAGATGCCATTTGGTGATGGACTTAAAGATGCCATCTGATGCGATAGAATCTTGTCGGAGGATGGGCTTAGAGATGCCATCTGAGAATGGGCTTAAAGATGCCATTTGGCGACTGCTGGTAGGAGGATGGGCTTAGAGATGCCATCTGGAAATGGGCTTAAAGATGCCATTTGGTGATGTTGAACTGTATGTCAATGGTGAGTGGACGAGTATCAGAAAGGCACCCATGTTTTGGAACATCTCTGAATTGGGGGTCTGAGCCAGCAATAGATTGACATCCGTGTCTGGAGGCATCCGTAAACTGTTTTCAAAAGTTGCATCTGAACAAGTGATAGATTAACATCCGTTGTTGGGAAGAATCCATAAACTATTTTCAGAAGTCTTAAAGTTGAATAAGCAATAGAGCAGCATCTGTTGTTGGGAAGCGTCTGTAAGCTGTTTTCAAAAATTGCATCTGAACAAGTTGGTAGATTAACATCCGTTGTTGGGAAGAATCCGTAAACTGCTTTCAGAAGTCTTGAAGTTGAATAAGCAATAGAGCAACATCCGTTGTTGGGAAGCGTCCGTAAACTATTTTCAAAAGTTGCATCTGAACAAGTGATAGATTAACATCCGTTGTTGGGAAGAATCCATAAACTGTTTTCAGAAGTCTTAAAGTTGAATAAGCAATAGAGCAACATCCGTTGTTGGGAAGCGTCCGTAAACTGTTTTCAAAAGTTGCATCTGAACAAGTGATAGATTAACATCCGTTGTTGGGAAGAATCTATAAACTGTTTTCAGAAGTCTTAAAGTTGAATAAGCAATAGAGCAGCATCTGTTGTTGGGAAGCGTCCGTAAACTGTTTTCAAAAGTTGCATCTGAACAAGTGATAGATTAACATCCGTTGTTGGGAAGAATCCATAAACTGTTTTCAGAAGTCTTAAAGTTGAATAAGCAATAGAGCAGCATCCGTTGTTGGGAAGCGTCCGTAAACTGTTTTCAAAAGTTGCATCTGAACAAGCGATAGATTAATATCCGTTGTTGGGAAGAATCCATAAACTGTTTTCAGAAGTCTTGAGAAGAATCTGAACAAGCGATAGGTTAACATCCGTTACTTGGAGAACCCGTGAACTGTTTTCAGAAATCTTGAAGTTGAATAAGCAATAGAGCAGCATCCGTTGTAGGGAAGCGTCCGTAAACTGTTTTCAAAAGTTGCATCTGAACAAGTTGATAGATTAACATCCGTTGTTGGGAAGAATCCATAAACTGTTTTCAGAAGTCTTGAGAAGAATCTGAACAAGCGATAGGTTAACATCCGTTACTTGGAGAACCCGTGAACTGTTTTCAGAAATCTTGAAGTAGAAGAGGAACCGGTGTAGGGTTTCCTGAGGATGCGTCCGTGTAAAACTGCATCTGAATGAATCTGGAACAAGTATTAGAATGTCGCCGTGTCTGGGTCACATCTGAACTGTCTCTGAGTGAACCTCGGAAGATGATCTTTGTCTGTCGACTGATCTTTCCTGAAAAGGTAAAGGGTTAGTTGTATGCAATGTTATGATGCATGATGCAATGTATGTGACATCAATGTTTATGACATGAATGTGATGACTGCGCATGTAAGCTGATAAGCTATCTTGCTGAGGATAAATGAATCCTGGATGGCCGAAGATAAAAGAATCTTGACCGATGCCGGGGAGAACAATTCCTTGGCTGCTGCTGTGGAGGGCAAGAATCTTCTGATTGTTGAAAATGAGAAGTCTTGGGACCACTGTTGGGGAAATCAGAAGCTTGGGTTGTATGTCAAACTAACTGGGGTCTTCCTGTCTTGAGGAGATCTGTGTAGGATTTCCTGACGATGAGTCCGTGTAAAACTGCATCGGGCTTTTGACCACTTTTGACACTCGAATGCCCCAAGTGGTGATGTAGATAATTTCCTGGCTTGTTACAGGTGTTGATCCACAATCAGTCGTCCACAGATGTTTCCTGGCTTGTTACAGGTGTTGATCTGGAACTCTTCAGACGTGCCCTGGCTAGATACAGGAATCGAGTCTGGAAATAGTCGTCAACAGATATGCCCTGGCTGGATACAGGAATCGAATCCTCAAACTCTTCAGACGTGCCCTGGCTAGATACAGGAATCGAGTCTGGAAATAGTCGTCAACAGATATGCCCTGGCTAGATACAGGAATCGAATCCTCAAACTCTTCAGACGTGCCCTGGCTAGATACAGGAATCGAGTCTGGAAATGTGATAGTTGATTTGTTGAACACTTTTGACATTCGAATGCCCCAAGTGGTGATGAAGGAGTCTTGAATCAGATTACTCTGCATATTGAGAGATTTCTTGAAATCTTGACTGGACTGCCCCAGATTAACTGGATGGTGCTATGTCATGCCCCTTGTTGATAGGAGATTTGTAAAGGAAGTGTCGTCCTTTTGAAGTGATTTTGCTCACTGAGAGAATTTTCGTTCCTCCGAACATTCGTTGTATGAATTTCTTCGCTGTCAAACAAAAAGCCAAATGCAGACAGTGATATTCAAATAATGCAAAGTTTATCTTTGTCTCGAAGTTTTGAAAAATGAGTTTTTAGCAGAAAACTTTTTATAAGACAGATCAACACAAGATTTAGAGCAAAGCCTTACAGGAGTCAGGATACCTTTTGTAACAGTATGATTTTGAACTAACCCATGCTTCAATTAGGACTTTTGAAGGGTTGTAACGTGGCTTGGTTCGCGGTTTAAGAAACAAAGGATAAAGGCTCAAAGTATATTTATGCCCACCCGCTCTTCGTGATGTTCTTCAACCTAAGCTCAGTCAATTGTGCGTCGTACTCTGTTTTGAGTTTGGAACGACTTTTGGGCGATGGTTCACCAGTTGAATTTGGGGAGACAGTCATCATCTCCTTTTTTCTTTTTTCAACATTTTTCATGTTGTTGAGGATTTGTAATGACCTCACTATTTTGATTTTGATTTGTTATCCCTAACTTTTGCCTGACTGTTCCCGTTTTTCGAGATTACCGTCAGCGGGATGCCCCAGCTTTCTTAAGCCTCCTTTATAGGTTTGGCCCAGTGGGCTTTTCTCTTTTGAGAGATTGACTGTCTATGTGATAGGGAACCACCCTTGTCTTTTGATTCGAAAGGAATGCTTTTCTTTTTCTTTGACGTCGTTTGTTGTGTTACGAACTGAGAGTTTGCGACTTCAATGCGCATTTCTCTTGAATTAACTGAGATACTACCCTGCCCCGAGTTTATATCAAAGGTTTTGATCGTTTAGAACAGAAAACTCCTACTTCTTTGGCTCGAAGGGGTTGACTAGGGATTATCTTCCTTATAACTCCAGTGTTTGGGATTTGAAAGAAATGCATGTACATCATCAGCAAGGTCTGTTCAAAAGCATATTGTATGAGATTATGATATTGTTTTGTCATCCTCCCTCTAAAGGCTTGCAGATTTTTATCAAGAGTTAGATGTCATAAAGAAAAGCATAAGAGTAGTGGAACGAATGGATGAATTCAAGACAAACATATGCAATGCATTAATGAAAACAGAGTTTAACATCAACAGATAATTGTTTGACAGCAACAGAAATTACAACTTTGAAAATTCAAAATGAAGCAAAAGTCTTTCAGCTTGAGCTTTGTCACTTCAGGTAGAGAACCCTTTAACGGAAGATTTTCATCTCGCCGTCTGGCATGAATTCCAGCACCCCAATGTCGATCAGATCTTGAATCTTGTTCTTCAAGGCCCAACAGTCGTTGGTGTCGTGTCCCGGACTGTAGGAGTGGTAAACACAAAATGCATCGGGACGATAGTTAGGAGAGGAGATATTGAGCTTCTGAGGAGGATCCTTTAAGGTAAGCAGGTTGACCTCCAACAGGCGCTTCAGTATGAAGAATGATGGTATTTCAGTCTCCGTGAACTGTCTTCCCGATGTTTCTTGCTTATGCCGATTACCCCGTTGACGCTGGTGAGGTTGTTGATGGGCTTGTGACCCTGAAGCAAGCAAAGGAGCTTTCCCCTTGTCTTCTTGAGTGGATGGAGGCTGAGCGGTGACTTGCTCCTCAACCTCAGATGTTTGCCCCAATTGGTTGTTTGGAAGCAGTTGGCGGACAAGAACTCTGAGTTCCTCTTGTCTTTGAGATAAGTCTTGGATGAGAGCCATCTGGCCCACCAACTGTCCCATCACTTAGGTCCTTAATGTTGTCAGATCAAACTGCAGCTCCGCAAGCTGATCACTCCTGGTATTGTTGGAATTCTCCAAGCCCTTTGTGAGGAGAGCTTTCATTTCTTCTTGCCCCAGAGACAAATTCAGGAACATCTCCTGCAGCTGAGCAGTCTGGTCTTGGATGTCTTTGACAGATCTTTCTAGAGCCATCTCTTACTGAAATAAACAGTAGGAGAGTAAGGAAACCTGAAAAAGGGAAAGACTTGTCAAAATGCAATGCATGACATGTGGATGCATGCTTTCAAGGATCTCTTGGGGTAAACACAAGAAAATGTTAGAGGTTGAACTTTGATCTTTGATTGGAGAACTTTGCCCCGGTGGATGTCTTTCCACAAGAATCAAGCTCACCATGTCGAGTGGGTCATAGCCACTGATTCAAGCTGTTGTACTTGATCTTTGACTGGAGAACTTTGTATCGGTGGATGTCTTTCCACGAGAATCAAGCTCACCATGTCGAGTGGGTCATAGCCACTGATTCAAGTTGTTGTACTTGATCTTTGTTTGGAGAACTTTGTATCGGTGGATGTCTTTCCACGAGAATCAAGCTCACCATGTCGAGTGGGTCATAGCCACTGATTCAAGTTGTTGTACTTGATCTTTGATTGGCATTTGTTAGAGAAGAAACCTCTTGCCCCTTGGTAGACGTCTGGTTCAACGTAACCCTGCATCAAAAGAACCCTCGAGATCCTTGAAACGGTTATTGAAAATGCTATGGTATGATGTCATGATGTTATGTACATGTATGCAAAAAGCAAGTGAGTGTATATACAGGCAAACATATTCACACAAAGAAAACAAGTCCTTAGGTTTAGGCTTGCATGGGGTTTAGGTAAGTACCCTCTTGAAGTTAGTTGGCTCATCCTGTCCTAAAATAGAAATCGGGTTCTAAGGAGCTCAATATCATTGGATTGTTTTCTGTGTTCATTGTTTCGGTTTAGCCACTTACTGGCGACCAAAATATTCCAAGAAAACAACCCTCAAATGAGTGTAGTATCGAGTATCTACAAACCTCGGACTGCACCAAAGTCGGTCATCTCACTACCCCTAAAAAGGCTAAGATGGTCAATTAAGGTTCTAAGAGTTCGTTAGTGCTTCACGACATTACTCAGCGGCCCCGTACTCTCCTTGATTGAACTCAAGGGTTACCGGTACTCACAAATATGTCACACTAACATAGCTTACTGCTTCAACCATGTCGGTATACCCCACACAGTTCCCTCACAGTTTTTTTGCTATTTACCTAAGAAGGTGCCCCAAATCCGGGTGTAGGATTTACAACAAACCCAAACAAGAACCCAAAAGATAAAGCAATCAAGTCAATCAAAGCAAGAAAGTAAAGGTGATCTAAACCCTAAGGTAACCCCACTTTTAATATTCTCCCCAGCAGAGTCGCCAGTTCTGTGATACGGTGGGAGAACTGACTATGAGTTTTGCGTTTGTATTCGCACTTGTTCGGTTGAGCAAGAGTCGCCACCGACTTTTTATTTTATCCTAAAGGAAATGTTAAAAAGCACAGCAAAAACCTTTTGAGATATTTCATGGGTTCGGGGGGTAGATTATGAAAATGGAAGGTATTAGCACCCTTTTCATCCATGGTTATCCATGGGCTCTTAGTTACTTGGTTTTTAGATCACTTGCCTTGATTTTCGATTGCTTGAAATTGTGGTGTGTGTGTGTTCTTTTGAAAATGTTTTTGAAGAAGATTCCTTGTCTTAGGCTACCCTTGTAACAATTCTTTACTCGAATGTTTTACAAAGGTGTGTATCTTTTCGAAAAGATGTTTCAAATGTTTTTGAGAGTTTGTTTTGAAAGTGTGCATGAAGTGTGGTTTTTTGAAAAGAAGGCAAGTGTTTTTGCAAGTTGATCTCAAGTAACTAAGAGTTTTGTCTACCCTATTGTACTCAAAGGTTTTCTCTATGTTTTCAACCCTTTTTTAACAATTTTGTTCCACCATTGAATTTGGTGGACAATCTTGCGTTTAGGAAGTTTTAACGGGACGGGCGCGGGTCATCGTATGGACCATGAATGCAATGGTGCCAAGTGTCTTTGGCAATTCGCTTTGAAGGGACTATGATCATTCCATTTAGGCAACTTTCGAAAGCGTCATCGAGGGACTTATGATCATTTGAATTTGTTTTGCCAAAGAAACTCGACGTGCAAGCATGGCCCATTTTGGAAGGCAACATGTGGGATTACCCTAGGGGGGCAAGTGTGATTGTGTATTGATTTCATGTATTTGTCTTGTATTAGGTTATCTAGCGTTTGGTTTTATGTACATACAAACCCTAGGTCTAACCATGGTATATTTGGAAAGCGATAAATTGCAAGAATTTAAAGTCTACGCTATTACAAATGGTATTCGGGAGTGGGGGTAGAAATTCACAAATGGGGATGAGACTTTAGGAATGTAATGTCCAATAAGTTACAACCAAATCTAATTGCGATAAAAATGTAATCAATGTATAGCAAGATATAAGAATAGCAATTGTATGTGTACCAAGTGTATAATGTGAAATGTATTGTGTAAGGGTACGTGTAAGTGTATGTATGTAATTTATTTACAGGTGCGAAAATGTGAATTTAAATGTGTATTATTGAGGCATTGTTTTAACTTAAATTAAATGTTTATTTAATTAGTCTTTGTAATCTTGTATTTTCTTTGATATGTACAAAAAGAAAATTTAAGAAAAGAAAGTATTCTAAGTTTGAAAATTGTCACTTTACATTTGATATAAAAAATGTATCTTTATATTTTGTGTTTAATATATACAAAAGAATATTTTAATTAAATGTTAAGAATTTAAATTATGTATAAAAAAAATGTATTTCCATTTACTATATACAAAAAGAATATTTTAATGAAAAAAAGAAAAGAAAATACCCTAAGTTCTATTTTTTATGTATCACTATCAATGTATTTCAATTAGTGTTTTTATGTACAAATTAATTTTAAGAAAGAAAGTTTTAAGAAAAGATTTAAATCTATATATTTTACTTAGTATTCTTATATGCCAAATTAATATCAAAAAGAAAAAAAAGGTTATGTCAAAAGAAAACAAGCAAATATAAATTAGCAAAAGATAGAAGAAATGAATGGGCCAAGGGTTTTAGGGCTTAGTCAGAATTGGAAGCAAAGAGGGGGGGTGCCATTTAGGACATGTTTTGGGCTTAGGCGCTGGAGAAAGGGCAAGGCCCATCAAGTTTGACAAACGTTTTAGGGTTTTGATTATCGTTTGCAATTGGAAAATGCTTAGGGTTATATTGCTGAGAGCGGCGCCGTTGCTAGTTCCACTTCGTCTTCTCCGTTCACGCCAAACGCCTAGCTCAAACCCTTCGCCCCAGCCACCAGTTGCCTCCTTCACCTTCCTTCCTTCCTTGGTTCAGTGAAGCCAAATGAAAGGTAATCGCCCTTGCTTCGTCTTTTGTCTAGCGCGTTTAGGGTTTGGATATGTTATGATTTACTGCCTTTTTTGATTAAGTGTTTGATTTGATTTCTTATGTTGTGTTCATTATTGATTTTGTTGGAGGTACGTGAGAAGGGATGAAAGAAAATATACTACCTTTACTGAAGAGGGGAAGGAACGGTGGAGGCGCTTAGGAGGCTCGACGGTGAAGGGGTATGCGCGATGAAGCTAGCTTTGCAAGGACTCCTGGTATTTCTGTACTCTTCTTTAGGCTTTGTGATGTTCGTCTGAAAGCTTAATACATATATCTTCTTTTCTTCTTCTCCTTCTTGTGTTGCCTTTTACTCGAATGCCTATTCTGAGTTGTGATATGATTATGCTTGCTTGCTTTTTCTGTGTACTCTCTTGATAAAAATGCCTATGATGATTCCAATCTGAGGGTTGGTTCGACTTGAAATGTTTTACCAACTTATGTTGCCTTCTGTACGCTTGTGTTGCCTATTTTGTATGTTATGCCCCTTTTTTACTGCCCTGTGATGAACCTTCTGAGGGCCCTGTGTTTGTCACTGAGTTGCCTATTCCTTACTTCTGTTGGCTATTTTGTTGGACGCTTTGATTTGCCAATGACAAAACTTTTTGAGGGCTTGAGGGTTTGGAAATTGGTTTTATGGTTTGCTCTGTTTGATGTTTAGTTGACAGGTTGTGAGGCTGGTTGGTTGGTATAGGCTTGACAGGTTGATGCTTCTACTGGTTTTTTGGTTTTATGTTGGTTTGAGGACTTTGAGGCTCAGGCTTCAGGTTAGGTCTTTGACAGGTTATGGCCTTGGAGTTCTGCTTCAGGTTAGGAACTGTCTTGCCTTTAGCAGGGTTTGGCATATGCAGGTTTTGTATATTTTTCTTATCATCCAAGGCTTGGTGTTTATCTGGTTTGTGGTGAGGTTTATGCAGGTCTGATGCAGGTTTTTGGTTATTAGCAGGTTTTGGCCTTTTGACAGCTTGTCTCAAGGTTTTGAGACTGGTGCTTTGTGTGCTTATGTCTGTGAACAAAATAGGTTCAAGGTTTTGAGATTGGAGACTTATGCAGTTTTGTATATTTTTGTGTGTATTGGTTTGCCTCTCTCTTTTTTTTACTGTACTGTGTTCAGTTTTGTTTTATACATCTCTTCATGCCTCAAGCCTAAGCCTGCTTTCTTTTTCTCTTCTCTCTCTCTTCAGTACAGTTTAGCATTAAAGTAATGTTTATGCTTTGTACTTTTCTGAATGGGCCACTCTTGGGAAATGATGAAAATGAACCATGTTGCTTGCATATCATGCTTTCTCTGCATTTTTTATCTCTTCTTTTGACAGCTTCATATCTTTGATATCTTTCCAAATCTTCTTTTGACAGCTTCCTGTACTTTTTGTATCTTTGATATTTTCTTTTTGACAGCTTGGGTAGCCTTTTGGATAGTTTGGGATTTTTGACAGAAAGTTTGAATTTGGACTCTTAGTTTGATTTGAACTGTGCAGTTGTTGTTTGAGATTTGAACTATGCAGTTTGACAATTTGACTTGTGCATTTTTTTAAAGTTTAGCAAATAAATATTCGTCCCTCTTTGTGAACCGGGAGAAATCCCGTGATTTGCAGAGAGGGTTAACTGATCCCAATCAGTGGCCCTTAATGATGAACTGTAATTTTATCTGCCTCTTTTATTTATTTATCTGCCATTGACTTTTCTTCTTTTTCTTTTGCAGATAAAAAATTGAATGGAGAGGGGTATCACTAAATGAAGAATGAAGAATTGGAGGCTTAGGAATACTTAGAAAAAATAGGATAGCTTTATTTTTATTTAAATTTAAATAAATGTAAAATCATTGTTGTAAACAACAAAACAATTGTACAATTAATTTAAAAATCAATAAAAGTTTCTTTATCCAATTAATTCTTTTTTCTCCTTTTTCAATTATTTATTTATTATTTATAGTTCTTTAAATTAAAATAACTGAAAATTAAATTCCAGCTATTTAATCTTTAGAATAATAAATAATTAACTAAACATTGATTCAACGTTGATCAAAATAATAAACTTGGTGCTTCCAACATCCAAAGCAAAGCACAGTCAAACACAATAACTGATCAGACGCATTCCCCTTTTTACTGATTTTTTACCAAACACTGCAAATCCAAACTGAATGTATCCTTTGACTGGTTCAATCAAACAAACGTAAATTCAATCCAAATGCATTCTTTTACTGATTAATTCAAACAATGCAAATTCAAACCAAATCTCTGAATAACTTGCAAAGCATCGTAGAATTAAATCTTTCTGAAGAACCGCGCATGAACAACCCTAATTCCTTATTAAATGCCAAAGAAGCGTTCGCCTGATCAAAGTTGAGCCAAAATCAACCAAAACCCTAAACCAACTGTTTGAAACATTCTAGAACCCTAAAAATCAGTAAAACCCTAATTGCGTCTGACTGACGAGAAAAGTCTGTTTGACCGATTCTTGAGCCAATCTGAAAAGTCAGGAAACGCCTGAATCTGTGATTTCTTGAGGAAAAATGTGAGGGCAAATTTTGGGGTACAACAGTATTTTTTAAAATTATTTGCAATTTATTTAAGAAAAGTAAAGTATATATTATTAGTAAACTATTTTTAATGCCCAAAAAAATAATAAAAAAAATAAAATAAAAATGTAAAAATTAAGAAAATGTTTTTGATGATTTTTTATATTTAGAAAAAATAATAAAAGTCAAAAAATAAAAACAGAAATGGAAATATAAAAAATAATAATAATGGGCCAAGGGGGTGCAAAAAGAAAAGAAGGGGGTGCAAACAGCAAGGCCAAGTCAGGCCCTGCCCATTCCATCTTTATCCCTGTCCTCTAGAACGCGTGCGCGCTATGGCTCCACACATGAATCCCGTTCTCTCTTGTTCTTGCATTAAATCAAAAACTTACAACATAAAATTTATAGCCTTTGATCACACGATTCTAACCATGTAAAAAACTTAATCTAACTCTCAAACACCAGAGAGAATTTCTCTGGCCCTAATTTCTAACCTAGTTTTTTCAGAAAGTTCATCATTCAAATTCTCCCAGCTCAATTAACTTAAATGAATTCTATGCATATGTACAGCTCAAGGGCAATGAGGACTACATTTTTTATTCACAAACCTAAGCCTAATGATTCCTAAATAGAGAGATAGAAGTTTGAACTTTACCTGTTTTAGTCAAGCTCGAGTATGGCAATGTAGGGGTTTTCAGTGAGGCCTGAGATACTTGTGAGCTTGCTTGAAGTTCCTTTGACCTTCCCCAATGCTTGGCCTATTTTGAAATAGATTGAATATGCTTGTAGAACTCAACCTGCAAAGTCAGAATTTGAAAATGGTGAAGTGTGTAAATGGAGTTACAGTGACTTGGGAATGTTTGGGATGGTTTAGGTAGGTTGTATGGAGTGTGTTGGAACTGGTTGCAAGCAAAACGCACGAGTGGATTTGAAGATGGAAGTGATTCTGCAGGGCCTGCCCTGTTTTGCAAGAAAATGTGATTTTTGTGTACAAGGGTGTTTGAGAGGTTTCTAGCTCGTGTTTCTGGCTTAGTGTGATATGCAAAACTTGTTTGAAATGTTTACCAAGCTTGGTTATATCAGATTACAAAGTTATGTGGTTTTCGCAAGTTTTCTTGGTTTTGAAGAAAAGAGTGAGTTGACAATGCAAAGGGTTGTACTTGCTAGCTCCAAGCCTGCTGATAGTTGGTATACTTTTCCCTAAGTTTATGGAGTTGGTTTTCTGCAAAATATTGGGTTCACATCTCAAGAGAAACAACTTGACATAAAGCAAGCTTTATCAAAGTGGCAATGTTGCCTTTTTGCCATTTTTAGATTAATCCTTTGTATAATGCTTCATAGATCAGAACAATGCCTTAATCCAATATGTTTGCATTCATTTTTTGAGTGTGGAAGGGTTTAAGGACCTGTAAACCAAGTACAAGCATGGTTGGACAGAATTGTAACTTGTATCAACATGAAATATGCCATGGACAAAAGTGAGAAATGACCATTTTCTTTTCTTCGATTCTCCCTAACCATAAATGATTTTGAAGATTTCTTGGACATTTTGGAAATCTTGTAACATTATCTATAATACATCTTTGAAATGAATTTTGATAATCCACTTGGAACTATGTGAAAAATTGCCATGAAGATAGGTCAAAATCCTGCCTAAACTAGGGCAAAATTTCACTAAGTTAAAAGTTTCATGGACCCTTGTTCACAAAATCATAACTGGAGATCCAAGCATCTTTTGGGAAAACTTTGTGAATAAAAGTTGTAGATTTAATGGAGGAATACAACTTTCATGTTAGAAGTTTTGTTTGAATCCAATTGCATCATGGTGAAAAAGTTGGGAAAAGTTGGGGAAAAATAAGAAAATTTCATAACTTTGAAAATTTCTAAGTTATGAAAATTTTCAATTTAAACCCTAATTTCCAAAATTAGGTTTCTTGGTGAACAAGATTCATTTTTTGACACATCTTGATGAAAAATGACCCTTGGCACTTGATTTTGACCAAAAAGTCAAAGTTTGACTTTTCAGTGTACATTTGATTTTTGATCAGTTGACTGGAAAATTCATCTGTCAATCCAATGCTTTTGAGATCTTTTGAACCTTGTGATTAGGTCAAGATGATGCTATTGATTCCTTGAATCCATGCTTGAACCCAATTTGCCATTGGCTAGGTTAAAAACCAGAAATTGCCCTTCTGCAGTCAAAACCCTAAAAATGACCATTTTGCCCTTTTGATGATCTGATCAAATTTCTTGAGGAGTTATGGTCCAAACTTGATTAAATGGTTCATATGAGTCTATAATGTTGATGTGGATCAAAAATTATGAGGTTTTACTATAAATTGGCCACAGTTGACTTTTTCCCCAATACAGTTGATTTCTAGGTCAACTGTCCAATTGACTGGGCAAAAATTTGATTCAAAGCTTGAAACTTGGTATGGGAAATCTTATAGGTCCAACATGAAGTATGAAAGTCACATTGAGCATTGGAATTCCAAAAATCCTTGTGCAAACTCAAACCTTAATTTCAGGTCAACAGTGCAAGGAGGTGTCTTGAGCAGAGCAAACCCTAATCCTATCTAAAGTCCAAAGAGTCTTGTGAGGGGAAATCTTGATAAAATGAGAGGGAAAATTTTAGGGTACAACAGCTTCCCATGTTCAATCTTCTTGAACCTGAAGAGTTAGATTGGCGAATTTGCCTTTTGTGACTCGAAGGTAAAAGAGGATTGGACACTAGAGTGCCCGTATATTTTCACTCGTCAGAAATGTTGTTGAGGGAATGGGCTTAAAGGTGCCATTTGGAGAGGTGACAGAATCTTGTCGGAGATGGGCTTAAAGATGCCATCCAAGAATGTTTGTTGAAAAATCAGGAGAATGAACATCATAATGGTATCCGTATCTGGGACGTATCTGAGTTGTATCTGGAGATTGGATTTGTATGAGCAATGGAATGGCGTCCGTGTCGGGAGTGTATCCGAGCTGTAACTGGATTTGATTCTGAATGAATAACAGAAGTATTGTTGTATCTGTAGTGTATCTGTATTGTATCTAAATCTGAAATCAGAATAAGCGACAAAATAACATCCGTGTCTGGAGCAACTCTGGGCTGGGGAAACATTTGAATGAGTGACAGAATAGAAACCGTATCTGGACTGTATCCGAAGGTGAGATCTGTATGAGTAGAAGAATGACTTCCGTGTATGGAGTGTATTTGTACTGTAACTGGGATCTGAATGAGAAATAGAATGGCTTCCGTATCTGGAGCGTATCTAATCTGTATCTGATTGCTGAAGTTTGAATGAGCGATAAAATGGCATCTGTATCTGGAGCATATATGGACTGTATCTTGACTTTGAATTCCTGAATGAGTAATAGAATGACCTCCGTGTCTTGGGTGTATCCATATTGTATCTGAATAAGAGATCTGAATGAGTAATAGAATGACCTTCGTGTCTGGGGTGTATCCGTACAGTATCTGAAATCTTTGGATATTTGTTAAAGATAGCTTTTAATCTTATCCTGAAAAGGGTAAAATGTTAGCTGAAACATAAAGTTATGTTGCATGAAATGTATGATGCAATAAAATGTGCTTTATCAATGTTTATGGTATATATGAATGTAATGTATGCGCATGTAAGCTGATTAGCTGTCTTGCTGAGAAAAGTAAATCCTTGATGGCTGGAGATAATAAAATCTTTGACTGCTGCCGGGGAAAATAAATCCTTGACCGCTGTTGGAGATTCAGAATCTTTGATTGTTGAGGATGAGAAATCCTTGGACCACTGATGGGGATAGAAAATCCTTGGCGACTTGTAGGGATTAACAAGAACTTTGACAACTTCTGTGGGGATGTGAGAATCCTTTCTGACTTTCCTGGGGATATAGGGATCCTTTAAGTCTGCTTGAGAAACCTGCTTAGGGAATCCAAAGAATTTTGATGACTATGGCTGGAGATTACACCATGGGAATCCTTACTCGGCTGGAGAATAAGGAAAAACTCTGACGATCTCTACTGGGGATTAAGAAAAGGAAAACCTTGATCTGTTGGAGAATAAGGAAGACTTTGATGGCTTCTGCGGAGAACTAAGAATGAGAATCTTCAGTCTTCTGGGGAATTTGAACCCTTGGGGGCTTCACTGGAGAAGTGAGCATGAGAATCTTCGATCTGCAGGGGATTAAAAGTTCTGACGAAATCATGTTGAGAAGTAATGAAGACTCTGGAAACTTCACTGGGGAACCGAGAATGAGAATCTTCAATCTGCTAGAGGAAAATAAATCCCTGGGGGAATTCAAACTAGGGAGTTAAGAATGAGAATCTTCATTCTATTGGGGAGTAAAAAACTATGTGGGGAGTAGTTATACTTCTGGAGAGTAAGCTATCCTGCTGAAGGGTAAGTTCAAGACTCTGGGGGAAGAGGTTTATTCCTGTTTGGAAAAAATTCAGGAGTTTGGGTTGTATGCCAATCTACTGGGGGGATTATCCTTAGTTGGGGATAAAAGTTAACTGTTATCTGGTTGATTCTCAGACTTTAAGATAACTTGTTAGGGAATCTGGGGAAAACTGAATGCTTTCCACTGTGGATTGGTAGTTGGAAATTTGACTTCGCTGGGGAAGAAGGTTTCATCTTGCTGGGGATTCATGACCCAAAGTGTTTGCTCCGTTGGGGACTGAGAGTTTGAAAACTTAACTCTTATGGGAATTAAGGGTTTGAAACATAACTCCGCTGAGGATTGGGAGTTTGAAGTTTCGAATCTGGCGAGGATTTTAAAATTTAATTTTGCTAGGGATATGTATTTCAAGGTTTTAGCTCCGCTGGGGATCTAGATGATGTACTGCAGGGGATTTTTCTTGGAATAGCCGAAAGACGTTTTCCTATCCTTTCAACCTGTCAGCAATTATTCTTTCACATTTCGTTTATTTGTAAACAGTGATTATATTCAAATGCATATGCTCATTTAATAAACCATTGGACGTTTTCAAATAAAACACAAGTGTAAAAAGGAAAAAACAAATTGTTTTTTGTACTTTGAAGTATCTTTCTATTAAATTTGTGTAAGTATTTTGTACAAAGGAAACAGACATCCTAGTAAGAGAATGTTGTCATAAAAATTGAGAAAATTTTATACAAAGAAAGATGGCTATGTGTAAAAATTCCATGGGGTTCCCATTCTGCTATAGCCTTTGTAACTCTGAATATCTTATCCATTTGTTGCTTCGTCCGAAGATGACTAGATTGATCAGAAGCCAGGAGCTTGACTGGTGAAGAGATTGTCCTTAAAGTGATCCGACGAGACATAGTCATACGCTTTAATTCCCTAACTTTTGCCTGGACCGCCCTTTCGGGTTTTCAGTCCACCGGGAAACCCTTTTTTTCCCAAGTCGCCCTTTCGGGTTTTCAACTTGCCGGGTGTACAGATTTTTTATTTATCCCTAATTTTTGCCTGAATCGCCCTTTCGGGTTTTCGATTCACCGGGATGCCCATTTTTGCCCAAGTCGCCCTTTCGGGTTTTCAACTTGTCGGGTCGTTTATGTGTAGTATCTTTTGACTATGTATGCGTTCGCAGGGTGCGGCAGATCGTCGCCGTCCATGGTGGTTAAAATCATTGCCCCACCAGAAAAGATGTTTTTGATCATAAATGGTCCTTCGTAAGTAGGAGTTCATTTTCCCCTGGGATCACTTTGAGGCAAGATGATCCTCTTGATTACAAGATCCCCGACTTGATATACCTGGCGCCTGACTTTCTTATTGAATGCCTTGATCATCTGTTTTTGATACGTCTGGCGATGGAAAACAGCAGTAAGTCACTTCTCGTCAATCAAATTAAATTGATCAAGCTGGGTCTGAATCCAATCGTCTTCACTCAAACCAACATCCTTCATGATTCTCAAGGATGGAATCTGAACCTCGATAGGCAAAACAGCTTCCATGTCGTATACCAAAGAATAGGGAGTTGCCCCAGTTGATGTTTGTGTCGTGGTACGGTACCCGTACAGAGCAAACGGTAACATCTCATGCCAGTCCTTGTAGGTGACTGTCATCTTTTGTATGATCTTCTTGATATTTTTGTTTGCAGCTTCGACATCACCATTCATCTTCGGCCGATAGGAAGATAAATTGTGATGTTGAATCTGGAACTGCTCGCACAGAGCGGTGATCATAGTATTGTTCAGGTTTGTACCGTTGTCAGTGATGATCCTGTCAGGGATACCATACCGGAAAATGAGGTTCTGCTTGATAAAGCGAGCAACAACATTCTTTGTGATGGATGCGAAGGAAGCAGCTTCGACCCACTTGGTAAAGTAATCAATGGCCACCAGGATGAAACGGTGTCCATTGGATGCTGTAGGCTTGATCTCTCCAATCATGTCGATTCCCCACATCGCGAATGACCAAGGAGCTGTTAAGATGTTGAGAGGAACTGGAGGTATATGTACCTTGTCAGCATAGATTTGACATTTGTGACAAGTACGGGAATGTTGATGGCAATCAGCTTCCATGGTAGACCAATAATAGCCTACCTGTAGAATCTTCTTAGCCATCGTATATCCGCTTGAGTGAGTGCCAAAGGTACCATTGTGCAGTTCAGCCATGATCTGTTCAGCTTCAATCTTGTCCACACAACGAAGCAGAATGCAATCAGGATTGCGCTTGTATAGGATACCATTTCTTAGGAAGAACTTGGCAGAGAACCTCCTCAAGAACTTTTTATCATTGACTGAAGCTCCCTCGGGGTATTCTTGTGCTTCGAGATACCTTTTGACGTCATGAAACCACGGTTGGTCCACTATTTCTTCGGTATTAATATTGTGACAATGTGCAGGTTCGTCCATCCGTTCAATGGTGATTTGGGGAGCCTCATTATCCCAGTTAAGTTTAAACATGGATGACATTGTAGCTAGCGCATCTGCTAACTGATTTTCTTCTCACGGAAAGTGCTCGAAGGTAATCTGCTCGAAATGTGGTAACAATGTCAAGACATGTTCTTTGTAAGGGATGAGGTTTGGGTGTTTAGTATCCTGCTCTCCTTTGTTTTGACTGATAACCAAAGCTGAGTCCCCAAATACAATCAAGGATTTGATTCCCAAGTCAATTGCAGCCTTGAGACCAAAGATACAAGCTTCATACTCGACCATGTTGTTGGTACAGCTGAAGCAGAGTCTAGCAGTGAAAGGTGTATGGCAACCTTCTAGAGAAATGAGTACCGCGCCGATACTGTTTCCAAGTGCGTTGGAGGCACCATCAAAGTACAGGGTCCATCGGGATCCTTGTTCAGGTCTGTCATACGGTTTGTTCTCTTCAATGTTGTCCAAAGTCATAATGTCCACGTCGGGGAAGTCAAACCTCATGGATTGGTAATCTTCGACACCTTGATGGGCCAGATGATCGACTAGCACACTCCCCTTTATAGATTTTTGGGTCGTGTACTGTATATCATACTCTGTGAGGATCATCTGCCACCTAGCAATTCTTCCGAATAGAGCAGGCTTCTCGAAGATGTACTTGATCGGATCCATCTTAGAGATCAACAAAGTGGTATGATTCAACATATACTGCCTTAGCCGGCGAGCAGCCCATACCAAAGCGCAGCAAGTTTTCTCGAGCAGTGAGTATCGGGTCTCACAGTCGGTAAACTTTTTGCTAAGGTAATAAATGGCATGCTCTTTTCGGCCAGACTCGTCATGTTGGCCCAATACACACCCCATTGAATTCTCCAGAACAGTTAGATACATGATTAGCGGCCTTCCTTTGATGGGTGGCATCAAGATAGGAGGTTCCAACAAATATTCCTTGATTTTATCGAAAGCAACTTGACAGTTATCATTCCAATTAACCACCTGATCTTTCTTCAACAGCTTGAAGATCGGTTCACAGGTAGATGTTAGGTGAGAAATGAATCTTGCAATGTAGTTTAGGTGTCCCAAGAAACCTCTGACCTCCTTCTCGGTGTGAGGGGCATGCATTTCTCGTATAGCTTTGACTTTGGCAGGATCAACCTCTATGCCTTTGTTACTGACGATGAAACCCAATAGTTTACCGGACCTGACTCTGAAAGTGCACTTGTTAGGGTTCAGTCTGAGCTTGTACTCTTTCAACCTGACAAACAGCTTTTGCAGATGGTCGAGGTGTTCTTCTTCAGTTTGTAAACGGGCTATCATGTCGTCTACGTAGACCTCTATCTCACGATGTATCATATCATGAAACAAATCCACCATGGTGCGCTGATAGGTTGCCCCGGCATTCTTCAGTCCGAATGGCATCACTTTATAACAGAACGTACCCCACTGTGTAACAAAAGTAGTTTTCTCCATGTCTTCAGGGGCCATTTTGATTTGGTTGTACCCTGAAAATCCGTCCATGAAAGAAAATACCTTATGTTGAGATGTATTGTCAACCAAGATGTCAATGTGCGGTAGTGGAAAGTCATCCTTAGGGCTGGCCCTATTTAAGTCTCTGTAATCCACGCATATTCTGACTTTGTCGTCCTTCTTAGGCACGGGAACAATGTTAGCAACCCATTGTGGATAGGAAGTAACAACAATAAATCCAGCGTTAAACTGCTTCATAACTCCAGCTTTGATCTTTTCAGACATGTCGGGCCTCATGCGACAAACTTTCTGTTTAATTGGTGGACGGCCTTCTCTTGTAGGGAGACGGTGAACCACAATATCTGTATCGAGCCCCGACATGTCTTTGTAAGACCAGGTGAAGATCTCAACATATTCATTCAATAGCTGAACTAAGCATTCTTTGACACTTGGCTCTAGGTTGGCACCCACTCTAACTTCTTTTATGTCGTCCTCTGTACCCAAGTTGATTGTCTCTAACAACTCCTCATGAGGTAGAATATCCCTTTCTTCCTGTTGTAGCAGTCTAGCCAATTCTCCAGGCACTTCACAGTCTTCATCACCTTCGTTTTCGGCATGGTAGACCAGATCTTCAGAGTCACTGAAGGTCATAGCAGAATTGTTACCCATGGAATCCGGAATGGATGGGTACCTGCATTGGTGAGTGTGGATGTGTGTAAGCGATAGCCACCTTTAAACAAATAAAAATGTAAAAAGAAAGAAAATGAACACAAAATTTTATATGTGAAAACGTCCATGATTCATTAAAATGGCATATGAAGATGAAAAATCAAACCCTTACAAATGGACCTATGTACCTCGGGTAAGGCACAAGGTTAAAAGTGTACGAATTGTTTAAGAATTATTACAAACTGTTGTACCCCAAAATTTGCCCTCCCATATTCTTCAAGAAATTGCCAAGTCATGCTTCAAAATCTCCCCAAGGGTTGCACAGTCAAGGGTCTCCTAAACAGTCAAGATTAGGGTTTGTGTTCTGATCAAGAAAATGAAGTTTCCAAAGGTCCAATCAAGTCTCACATGCCTACAAATATGGTCAAGCATCCTCATACAAAGTTTCAAGGCTTTCAGCTCAAAATTGCACAGTCAAAACCCTAAATTGCACTACAGTCAACTGTAGGGGCAAAATGGTCATTTGACAGTCAAAAGTTCAAATTTTTGATCAACATATCATTTTGAAGCCACAAACATCATTTGATCAATTCTTGATCATGATTCTCCAAAACTTGGCTCAAAAATCATCAAGATGCAAAAGTTTCCTTATTTGGACAGCTGAAAAAGTCAACTGTAAATTGACCAGGGCATAACTTTCACATGGATTATCATAAAAATTCCATCCAAAGTTCATTTTGAAGAGAAAGACATTTCCTACAACTCATCTTCATACTTCAAGTCCAAGAAATGCTCTCACAAAAAGTTATCAATTTCAACATTATAGGTCATTTTCAAAAGTCAACAAAAAGGGACTTTAAGTCACAGGCCATAACTTGAGATTGGTAAATCAAAATGACATGGTACCAAGGACATTGGTAAGAGGACTCAAAAACCTTTCCAAAATGTCCAAGAACATGAGCAAAGCTTAAAAATTGAGCAAGTTATGCCTTGTGGAAGTTGGGAAATTTTTGGATATTTTGAAAAGTCAACATTGATTCAAATGACCTAAAAATGCTAATGGGCCCATTTTTCTTCCATAATTCATCATCCATGACATGTGCACGACCACTTGGCCCAAAGGGAAGTTTTTATTCATTTTTTATTTATTTATTTGGATTTTTATTAATAATAATTCATTTAAATTAAAATAATACATGAAAAATGCTAACCTAAATTTTTTCAATCTTTTTGTGCATGTTTTATCCTCAAGATTTCGTGTACAACTAAATAGGGAAAGATTTGGATTGATTGCATGATTGAGAACAAAAAACACATGGAAAATATTTGGTTAAAGATCTTGAAAATCAAATTTTCAAAACCATCATTGCAAGAGATTTGGATCAATATTCTTGACCTAATTGACTCAATACAAAAGCCTGATCACAACCCTAATCAAAAGACACACGCAGCTGCTGAGAAAATTGGAAAACAAACTTGAAATTTTTTCTAAAAAACTCAATACTGAAAACTAATTTGCAGGTTGATTCAAGGCACGATTTCCATTCCATTAGCTTCCTTGAAGATTACTGAACGTGTTCCAATCAAAAACATCCATCAAAGCTCAAAGAATTGGTAACAAGAACCGCCCCTGTACAGAAAAAATCCATGATCGTGTTTTAACATCTAGGCATTCTTAGGGCATTTTAATTGTTGATTTGCATTCCTTATGCCATTCTAATGCTAACCATATGATTCAATTGTGTTTTTATGTTGTGTACACGATTATGCCATTGATGATTTTTAGGGTTTGCAGAGCTTCAGATTAGGGGTTTTATAACAAGGAAAAATTGGAACCCCTGACCACCACCATTCAACTCAGCGCGTCTGGACGATCTCAAACATACCCTCGCGCCTAATTTATGAGTGTCCTAGGCCTAATCGTTATTTTCCCAAAACTGGCCTAGGAGAACACGTGAAAAACCGTGGCTTAATGTATTTGTGTTTCAGGAATGTGGAGAAGGCGATATCGTGGCAAACGGTGATAGGTTGATTCAAAAATTCGCGCGCGTTGGTAGCCCCTGACCATTATTTCTTTTATAATGTTTATTCGTTATTATATATTAAACGCGCATGGGTTGGTTCAGTGGCAAACGTGTTGGTTGGAAAGGTACATGACCTGGGTTCGAACCCCAGGTCTTCAACATTCTCAATATTATTTTGCAATAAATCTTCACATGCAGGTTCAGCATCCAAGCGTACCATACGCCCTCCAGATCAAACCGTCCACGTCCATCTTGAGATCAATCCAAAGGCTGAGAGGTAGAGAACAGCGTGGACGTGAGTCAACGTACCAGCATGCTGCCTGGAAAAGTCACATGGGCCAATGGATAAATGGGCTTAAGATTTCTAAAGATGCCTCCTAATTTGGGGTCTGAACCCCCTGGGTTTGTAATTCTCTCTATTTTATTTGTTTTTATTATTTTCTATTTTTCCTTTTAATTATTGCTTTCAATTAATTAATTATCTCCACAAAAATATAAAAAACACATAAAGGTCAGAAAAGAGCAAAAATATAATAATTTTTATTTTAATATTTTCTTAAATAAATTTACATGTAATTGAATTTAGTCTTAAATTAGGTTTGCAATTTTAATTCTTTTCATAATAAAACATAAAAAACATAGAATTAGGTTTAATTAACAATTTTTCATCCTTTTTATTTTTCTTTTATAATAATTAAAATAACTAAATATTTATTTTCATAAATTAAATTGCATATAAAAATTAGGTTTAAATTAGGTTAAAATTCAACATTTTTCTTAATAAATTAAAAGCCACTAGAATTAGGGTTTGCATCTTATTTTAATTTTAATTAATTCTTTTTCCTTAAAATCCTAAAAAAATCATAAAAAACAAATTCTTTTTTTCTTTTAATTTTAATTAACTTCATCATTAATTTGATTCTTGCAAAAGGGTCCAACGCCCTCGTTCTTAATTTCTTATCAATTCGCATACTTATTTCTTTTCCGTTTAAATATTTATGTACCTCTCCCAAAGCCGTGTAAATAATTACTCGCACTTTTCTTTTCTTTATTTATTTTCTGTCAAATCGGGTCCTGGTTAATTTTGGCGATGTGGACCCGCACCATTTGTAATAGCTTAGAATTTACTTTTCCCGCAAATATTTTAAACTGTTAATCAAAGGCATGAAAGACTGTATGGACAAAATAAAAACAAGCGTAGAACACCAATAACATGACAAGATAAATGCAAATGAAAACGACACACAAATCGCACACACCACCCCTAGGGTACGCCTCACTGTTGCCTTGCCTCGAAAGGTGATCGTCGAGTAGAGGATGTCTTAGTAAGTCCTCATGATCCGGGAACCTAGCATGAGGGTAGCTTCTAAGGTATCTTCCTATTGCTCCGGTGATCACCATGTCCCGAACCTCGAATTGACCCGAACACCTCCAACGATGGTGCTACCTACCTCTCAATGGTGGGATGGAACTACTTTAAAGGACATCTACACAGACGAATTCCTTAGGGTAGGTAAACAACTCTAAGATACTTGCTCTAATTTCAAAACAAATCAAAAATACTTTTCACACCGACACATTTTCAAAAAGCTTTCGAAAGCATCTTTTCAAACACTCTTGAGGACCGATACAAGAGTCGAACTGGAATTTTCAAAGAAACTTTTTAAAACCCACAGTTGAAAAGCAAACAAACCATTTTTGAAAACACAAGTGAGCAAGTATCTAAGAGCCCATGGATAACCATGGATAGAAAGGGTGCTAACACCTTCCCTTTCTATAACTTACCTCCCGAACCGAGAGCAATCTCTATAAGGAATTTTTCTGTGCTTTTGTCCTTTCCATTTGGAGAAAATAAAAGACGGTGGCGACTCTTGCTTCCGCGACATTTCGCGAACCAGCGTTAAACAGTCAGTTCCAGATCCACCGATCACAGAACTGGCGACTCTGCTGGGGACTCTTATAAAGTGAGGTGTACCTTAGGGCTAGTTCATTACTATGTTTTAAATTGTTTTCCTTGTGTGCTTTAAATTGTGGGTTGCTTGGGAGTTCTATAGATCCTAACCCGGGTCTGGGGGATACCTTCTTAGAAAGTAGAAACAAGGCTGTGAGGGAACTGTGCGGGGTATACCGACATGGTTGAAACAGTCTGCTACGTTGATGTGGCACTTTGGTGTGTACCGGTAACCCTTGAGTTCAGTCAAGGAGAGTACGGGGCCTCCGCGTGGTGTCGTGAAGCATCAACAGACCTTAGGAACCTTAATTGAACTATCTTGGCCTCTTTAGGGTAGTGAGATAACTGACTTTGGTGCAGTCCGAGGTTGGTTGATACTCGATACTACACTCAGTTGAGGGTTGCTTTCCTGGAATATTTCGGTCGCCAGTTCAGTGGCTAAATCGAAACGATGAACAATGAAAGCAATCCCGTGATATTGGGAACCTTAGAACCCGGTTACTCATGATAGGACAGGTTGAACCCACCAACTTCAAGAGGGTAGTACCCCAAACCCCATGCTGGCCTAAACTCTAAGGGCTTCTCTTGTGTGACTTGTGTGCCTTCGTACTTGACTACTTGCATGCTTTTTTGTCTGACACTTGAGCTTCTTGCAGGTTTTGTTTGTAGTCCTTAATTAGGACTCATAACAAGGTTTACTAAGTTTGCTTGCAGGTTTTGTTTATAGTCCTTAATAAGGGCTCATAACAGGGTTTACTCACATTACCCCATGCACAGCATAGCATCATACCATTGCATACATCCTAACCCATTTCAAGGATCTCAAGGGCTTGTGATGCAGGTCATGATGAATCAAACATCTAGCAAGGGGCAAAGAGGATTTATTTTCCTCTAGCCAAGGTTGTCAGGGGCTATGACCCACTCGATATGGTGAGCCTTGACTCTTGAAGAAGGACTCTCAACAACCTGAAGTTCCTTCAATCAAGCTACGAATTCAAATTCTAACAATTTCTCTGTTTACCCCGCGAGGTCCTTGAAATCATTGCATGCACATCATACATATCATTGCATAACAGGTACCCTTTCTCTGCAGGCTACTTACCTTCTTCGCTGTTTATTTCAGCAATTCTCGTCATGAATCCTGAATCCTCGACCGAGCACACTATCAAGGCCCTCCAGGCTCAGAACGCCCAGTTCCAAGGGCTGATCATGAATTTGACCCAGGGGCAACAAGATCTGAAGGCTCTTCTCTTGAAGAAGGAAAAGAAGAAGAAGAGGACTGTTTTGTTTAGCCCTAGACGCAGATCTGGGAACACCCTGCAGGATCAAGCTGAGAGGACAACTCCGTCTGTGGGGAAAGGCAGTCATCAAGAGGAAAGGGTTCCCAGTCCAGTGGTCTCCGACAATGAGACAGATTTCAACGATGAACAGTACCCTCCGGCTGAGGATAGGTACAAACAGTTGGAAGACCGGCTCAGTGCTATGGAGATACAAAAAGTGCCTGGCCTGGACTTCGAGGATCTAGGTCTGTCTTCTGGGGTAGTGATCCCGCACAAGTTTAAGGCACCTGCCTTTGCTAAATACGACGGGGCATCCTGTCCTAAATTGCATCTCAGGGCTTACACAAGAAGGATCCAGCCCTATACAGCTGACAAAAACTTATGGATCCATTTCTTCCAAGAGAGTCTTTCAGGGACTCAGCTTGACTGTTTTTATCAACTGGATGGAGCCAACATCCATACCTAGGAAGACCTAGCCACTGCTTTCTACAAGCATTACCAGTACAATGCCGACCTTGCTCCTACACGTACCCAACTCCAGGGTATGTCGCTGGGGTCAAGTGAAGGTTTCAAGGAATACGCGCAGAGATGGAGAGACCTTGCTGGAAGGGTGCAGCCTCCATTAACTGACCGGGAACTCGTTGATATGTTCTTGGGGACCCTATCCGGGCCATTCTTCAATCACCTCATTGGTAATTCATCTGCTGGATTTACCGACCTCATCCTGACTGGCGAAAGAATTGAAGCTGGTATCAAGAGTGGGAAAATTCAAGAGGCCACACCTTCTGATACTCACAAAAAGCCTTACACGGGAAAGAAAGAATCTAATGCTGCATACAGCCAAAAGAGTCGTCGTGACCAACATGCAGGGGCAGTCATGATCTCTGGTTCTGCACCACGCCGCCAACCACAAAAGGGAAACCAGCGAAGGCCGGACGAGCCTAAAAGACAATTCACCAACATTAACATGCCGTGGTCACAAGCATTGCAGCACATGTTGAAAATGAACCTGATTGCAGTGATCAACCCTCCTGCAAACCCCAAGACCTCCTCTCCAAGCTACAATCCAGAAGCAAGGTGTGCTTATCATTCTAATATCCCGGGGCACGATACTGAGGATTGTTGGGCGCTGAAATACAAGATTCAGAATATGATTGATGCTAAAGAGATTGAGTTCGAACCTGCCGAGACTCCCAATGTGATCACTGCTCCCTTGCCAAAACATGGCTAGGATCGAGAGATTTTTGTTCATTTGAATTCAAGTTGTATTTTTCCTTTCTTGATAAACAATTGTCATGTTAAACTCTTTTATTTCATGAATGCATTACACATGTCTGTCTTGAATTAATTATGTTTACTGTACTTAAAACTGCTTTCATATTTTTGTGATGATCAACTCTTGACTGAAAATCCTAAACCTCTTGAGGGAGGATGACGAAAACGATACCACGATCTTTGCAGTATGATTTTGAACAGACCCCGCTGATGAGGTACAGGCGTTGTTTCAATCCCTAAACACTGGAGTTATAAGGATGATAATCCCTCGTCAACCCATCTGAGCCAAAGAAGTAGAAGTTTTTATGTTCGAAAATCAAAACCCTTAATCATAACCTGGGGCAGGGTAGTCTCTCAGTTGATTCAAGTGCATAACGAATGGCACCAAGGAGGTCCTTACAAAACGAAGAAAGACAGTGATGGTTCCGAATAATCAATAAAGAAAGGCAGTCATTATCTCAAAAAATAAAAAAAAACCCATTAAGTCAAAACCCATGAAGGAGACTTACAAAACTGGGGCATCCCGCTGACTGTAATTCCAAAAAAGGAAACAGTTCAGGCAAAAAAAGAAAGGGATAACAAAAATCAAAAAGAAAGAGGTCCTACAAAACCTCAACAAAAAAGGAGATGGCTGCCTATTCAAAATAAATCGCCAAAATCCGAACCATCACCGGAAAATCAGAGCAAAGACTCAAACAAGGTCTAACGCACGATCAACTGAGTGTAGGTTTGAAGAACATCACGAAGAGCGGGTGGGTACAAATAATTTGAGCCTTTATCCTTTGTTTCTTAAACCGTGAACCAGGCCACGTTACAACCCTTAAAAGTCCTAGCTGAAGCATGGGTTAGTTCGAAAGCATATTGTTACGAAGGTATCCTGACTCCTGAAGGTTTGCTGTAAAATCTTGAGTTGACACCGCACTGTATTACAAAAAATACATTTTCAAAAATTCAAAGACAGACATAGGCTTTTGCATTCTTAAAATAACTTTGTTTGCATATAACTATTTGTTTGAACAGCAGGGAAATTCGCACGATGAACACCTTGTGAACAGAAGTACCTCCAATCAAGGGGCACAGTAGGAGCATTGCCCAGTATCTGGGTCATGACAAAATACTTCCAACAGGGGAAACCCCTTATATTCTGAGAGCATGGACATAGTCGAAAAATGCTACGCACAATCAAAGACCCGCTAGGTTGACACGCCTAGGCAAAAATAAGGGCTTCCCGTCGAACCAAAAGGGTTCGGGCAAAAATAAGGGATGAAAATGGAAAAATAAGTACACTCGGCAAGTCGAAAACCTGAAAAGGCGGCTTGGGCAAAAATGGGTATCCCGGTGGACTGAAAACCCGAAAGGGTGGTCCAGGAAAAAGTTAGGGATCAAAGCGTACGACTATGTTCCGGTATCTCATCACTTGTCAACCCGAAGATTTGTCAAATTACCCCCACAGGTATCCTCTTCCCTCACCTCCGAAGCAGGGGCAATAATGAGTTATCCAGGCGATCCAATTGCTCTGTCAAGCAAAGTACAAAAGAAAGATCAACATAAGGATGATTACCATCTACCTTTATAAATTCCAGATTGCGGGTTAACATCCGAAACCAAACAGGACAATCATCCACTTAATCAAAATCAAGCAACCTTACCCCGGTTCCTCCTAGAAATCTTACATGGATTTATCCCAAGATGACCTAACCCCGGTTCATCAAGAAGTTTTTACACAAACTTATCCTGCCGTAACCTAACCCCGGTTCCTCCAGAAGTCTCACATGGACCTATCTCAAGATGACCTAACCCCGGTTCATCAAGAAGTTTTACACGAACTTATCCAAGTAACCTAACCCCGGTTCCTCCAGAAATCTTACATGGATTTAGCTCAAGATAACCTTACCCCGGTTCATCAAGAAGTTTTTACACGAACTTATCCAAGTAACCTAACCCCGGTTCCTCCAGAAGTCTTACATGGACCTATCTCAAGATGACCTTACCTCGGTTCGTCAAGAAGTTTTACACGAACGTATCCTGCAGCAACCTAACCCCGGTTCCCCCCAGAAGTCTTACATGGATTTGGCTCAAGATAACCTCACCCCGTTTCATCAAGAAGTTTTACATGAACTTACCTCACCAGGCAACCCTACACAGGTTCTCCTTCTCCGGACGTAGTTTTACACGAACTCGACATCAAGCAACCCTACACCGGTTCCCTCTCTTCAAGATGCAATTTTACATGGACTCGTCACCCAGAAACCCTACACAGGTTCTCCCTTTCCAAAAACGAAGTTTTACACGAACTCATCAAAGTAATCCTACACAGATTCCTTCTCCATTTCAGATGCGGTTTTACACGAGCTCATCAGCAGGCAACCTTACATATGTTCCCTCTTTCAACTTACAAAATTACAGTTCAAAATCTCCCCAGGAGAGTCCAACCTAGTTCCCCAGGAAAGTTGGAATTCATCTCCCCAAGCAGTAAGCTTATCCCCCAGTAGACTCTGGAAGCTTATCCCTCGCAGGGCACGAACGCGTCTCCCGGCTTTATTCAAAGAGTTATTTCCTTAACAGGATATAACTGGGTTATCCTCAGCCAAAAGCCACGGAAAGAGCGTCCTCGACGAAGTCTTCTTACCCCAGCGAAGTCCATCAACACTTCCAACAACAAGGGTATCCCCAGCAAATTATTATCAACACTCAGCAAGGCATCCCTCTTCCCACAGAGTATTGCTTCCCAGCATGGTCGCTAGAGTATCTTTTCTCCCCGCAGAATCTTCCATTTGCCAAGTTTATTCCGCAACGGAGTCATCTTCTCCTACCGGTATTCTTGCAGTTATCATCCCCAACGGAAGCAAAATCTATTCTTCAACATCAGCCCAGGATATGACTTCCCGGCACCCGTCAAGGATTTACTTTCCTAGACGAAAACATACATTCATAAAACATCACATACATCATTATAGCATGCATAGACGCATCATATCATACAAATCTCACTTATGTTGAGAACATCATTGCTTGACCCATATCATGCATTGCATATGGCTGACCTTTACCTTTCAGGAAAGATTCAGCTAAATTCCCAGTCATATTTCAAGGCTTAGACCGGTTCAGTTAATCGACTCCAAAGATTTCTTATCCAGTCCAAGGCCTCCTCTAGTCCAGCTAAATCAACTCCCAACAGATTTTTCTGATAAAGACTCAGTAGAAGTTATCCCAGGTTATAATTTCCTATTGGTTCTCTCTCCGACGGTGCATGAGATTTCCATTGTAGGTTTTTTCTTTCAGATTATAATTCCCTATGGTTCCCTCTCCGATGGTGCGTGAGGTGGTAATTCCTTTTTAGGTTATAATTTCCTATGGTTCCCTCTCCGATGGTGCGTGAGGTGGTAATTCCTTTTTAGGTTATAATTTCCTATGGTTCCCTCTCCGATGGTGCGTGAGGTGGTAATTCCTTTTTAGGTTATAATTTCCTATGGTTCCCTCTCCGATGGTGCGTGAGGTGATAATTCCTTTCCTATGGTTCCCTCTCCGATGGTGCGTGAGGTGATAATTCTTTTCCTATGGTTCCCTCTCCGATGGTGCGTGAGGTGATAATTCCTTTCCTATGGTTCCCTCTCCGATGGTGCGTGAGGTGATAATTCCATTTCAGGTTATAATTTCCTTTGGTTCTCTCCCCGACGGTGCGTGAGATGTAATTCCCTTTTAGGTTATGATTTCCTGTGGTTCTCTCCCCGACGGTGCGTGAGATGTAATTCCCTTTCAGATTATAATTGCCTACTGGTTCTCTTCCCGATACTGCGAAGATGGTAATTCCCACTAAGATTTTTCTCAACGAGCGTTGTTGAAGTTAAAGTCGCCCAAGGTTCTCTCACCGTTCATGCTAAGGTGGTAACCATCCCTGATTCACTCATCATCTTGTGAAACTCCAGACTCAGCTCCTGTAACCAGTCAGGACATATCTATACCAACCATCTGAAAACCAGTTCTTGCAACGTGTCAGGTACTCATTTTTCTTTTGCAGGTATGCAGGTTCTCGCTAAGGAATCTCTTACGCGATCAACATCCATATGGCATCTATAAGCCCATCATCCTATTCATCAACCTCTAAATGGCATCTATAAGCCCATTCCCACCACACTGCTACTATGTGAGCGCAAATTTCTGGGCACTCTAGTGTCCAATCATCTTCTACCTTCGGATTACGAAAGGCACGTCAGCCAATCTGCATCCTCAGGTCTAAGAAGATTGAACAGGGGCAACTGTTGTACCCCAAAATTTGCCCTCCCATATTCTTCAAGAAATTGCCAAGTCATGCTTCAAAATCTCCCCAAGGGTTGCACAGTCAAGGGTCTCCTAAACAGTCAAGATTAGGGTTTGTGTTCTGATCAAGAAAATGAAGTTTCCAAAGGTCCAATCAAGTCTCACATGCCTACAAATATGGTCAAGCATCCTCATACAAAGTTTCAAGGCTTTCAGCTCAAAATTGCACAGTCAAAACCCTAAATTGCACTACAGTCAACTGTAGGGGCAAAATGGTCATTTGACAGTCAAAAGTTCAAATTTTTGATCAACATATCATTTTGAAGCCACAAACATCATTTGATCAATGCTTGATCATGATTCTCCAAAACTTGGCTCAAAAATCATCAAGATGCAAAAGTTTCCTTATTTGGACAGTTGAAAAAGTCAACTGTAAATTGACCAGGGCATAACTTTCACATGGATTATCAGAAAAATTCCATCCAAAGTTCATTTTGAAGAGAAAGACATTTCCTACAACTCATCTTCATACTTCAAGTCCAAGAAATGCTCCCACAAAAAGTTATCAATTTCAACATTATAGGTCATTTTCAAAAGTCAACAAAAAGAGACTTTAAGTCACAGGCCATAACTTGAGATTGGTAAATCAAAATTACATGGGACCAAGGACATTGGTTAGAGGACTCAAACACCTTTCCAAAATGTCCAAGAACATGAGCAAAGCTTAAAAATTGAGCAAGTTATGCCTTGTGGAAGTTGGGAAATTTTTGGATATTTTGAAAAGTCAACATTGATTCAAATGACCTAAAAATGCTAATGGGCCCATTTTTCTTCCATAATTCATCATCCATGACATGTGCACGACCACTTGGCCCAAAGGGAAGTTTTTATTCATTTTTTATTTATTTATTTGGATTTTTATTAATAATAATTCATTTAAATTAAAATAATACATGAAAAATGCTAACCTAAATTTTTTCAATCTTTTTGTGCATGTTTTATCCTCAAGATTTCATGTACAACTAAATAGGGAAAGATTTGGATTGATTGGCATGATTGAGAACAAAAAACACATGGAAAATATTTGGTTAAAGATCTTGAAAATCAAATTTTCAAAACCATCATTGCAAGAGATTTGGATCAATATTCTTGACCTAATTGACTCAATACAAAAGCCTGATCACAACCCTAATCAAAAGACACACGCAGCTGCTGAGAAAATTGGAAAACAAACTTGAAATTTTTTCTAAAAAACTCAATACTGAAAACTGATTTGCAGGTTGATTCAAGGCACGATTTCCATTCCATTAGCTTCCTTGAAGATTACTGAACGTGTTCCAATCAAAAACATCCATCAAAGCTCAAAGAATTGGTAACAAGAACCGCCCCTGTACAGAAAAAATCCATGATCGTGTTTTGACATCTAGGCATTCTTAGGGCATTTTAATTGTTGATTTGCATTCCTTATGCCATTCTAATGCTAACCATATGATTCAATTGTGTTTTTATGCTGTGTACACGATTATGCCATTGATGATTTTTAGGGTTTGCAGAGCTTCAGATTAGGGGTTTTGTAACAAGGAAAAATTGGAACCCCTGACCACCACCATTCAACTCAGCGCGTCTGGACGATCTCAAACATACCCTCGCGCCTAATTTATGAGTGTCCTAGGCCTAATCGTTATTTTCCCAAAACTGGCCTAGGAGAACACGTGAAAAACCGTGGCTTAATGTATTTGTGTTTCAGGAATGTGGAGAAGACGATATCGTGGCAAACGGTGATAGGTTGATTCAAAAATTCGCGCGCGTTGGTAGCCCCTGACCATTATTTCTTTTATAATGTTTATTCGTTATTATATATTAAACACGCATGGGTTGGTTCAGTGGCAAACGTGTTGGTTGGAAAGGTACATGACCTGGGTTCGAACCCCAGGTCTTCAACATTCTCAATATTATTTTGCAATAAATCTTCACATGCAGGTTCAGCATCCAAGCGTACCATACGCCCTCCAGATCAAACCGTCCACGTCCATCTTGAGATCAATCCAAAGGCTGAGAAGTAGAGAACAGCGTGGACGTGAGTCAACGTACCAGCATGCTGCCTGGAAAAGTCACATGGGCCAATGGATAAATGGGCTTAAGATTTCTAAAGATGCCTCCTAATTTGGGGTCTGAACCCCCTGGGTTTGTAATTCTCTCTATTTTCTTTGTTTTTATTATTTTCTATTTTTCCTTTTAATTATTGCTTTCAATTAATTAATTATCTCCACAAAAATATAAAAAACACATAAAGGTCAGAAAAGAGCAAAAATATAATAATTTTTATTTTAATATTTTCTTAAATAAATTTACATGTAATTGAATTTAGTCTTAAATTAGGTTTGCAATTTTAATTCTTTTCATAATAAAACATAAAAAACATAGAATTAGGTTTAATTAACAATTTTTCATCCTTTTTATTTTTCTTTTATAATAATTAAAATAACTAAATATTTATTTTCATAAATTAAATTGCATATAAAAATTAGGTTTAAATTAGGTTAAAATTCAACATTTTTCTTAATAAATTAAAAGCCACTAGAATTAGGGTTTGCATCTTATTTTAATTTTAATTAATTCTTTTTCCTTAAAATCCTAAAAAAATCATAAAAAACAAATTCTTTTTTTCTTTTAATTTTAATTAACTTCATCATTAATTTGATTCTTGCAAAAGGGTCCAACGCCCTCGTTCTTAATTTCTTATCAATTCGCATACTTATTTCTTTTCCGTTTAAATATTTATGTACCTCTCCCAAAGCCGTGTAAATAATTACTCGCACTTTTCTTTTCTTTATTTATTTTCTGTCAAATCGGGTCCTGGTTAATTTTGGCGATGTGGACCCGCGCCATTTGTAATAGCTTAGAATTTACTTTTCCCGCAAATATTTTAAACTGTTAATCAAAGGCATGAAAGTCTGTATGGACAAAATAAAAACAAGCGTAGAACACCAATAACATGACAAGATAAATGCAAATGAAAATGACACACAAATCGCACACACCACCCCTAGGGTACGCCTCACTGTTGCCTTGCCTCGAAAGGTGATCGTCGAGTAGAGGATGTCTTAGTAAGTGCTCATGATCCGGGAACCTGGCATGAGGGTAGCTTCTAAGGTATCTTCCTATTGCTCCGGTGATCACCATGTCCCGAACCTCGAATTGACCCGAATACCTCCAACGATGGTGCTACCTACCTCTCAATGGTGGGATGGAACTACTTTAAAGGACATCTACACAGACGAATTCCTTAGGGTAGGTAAACAACTCTAAGATACTTGCTCTAATTTCAAAACAAATCAAAAATACTTTTCACACCGACACATTTTCAAAAAGCTTTCGAAAGCATCTTTTCAAACACTCTTGAGGACCGATACAAGAGTCGAATTGGAATTTTCAAAGAAACTTTTTAAAACCCACAGTTGAAAAGCAAACAAACCATTTTTGAAAACACAAGTGAGCAAGTATCTAAGAGCCCATGGATAACCATGGATAGAAAGGGTGCTAACACCTTCCCTTTCTATAACTTACCTCCCGAACCGAGAGCAATCTCTATAAGGAATTTTTCTGTGCTTTTGTCCTTTCCATTTGGAGAAAATAAAAGACGGTGGCGACTCTTGCTTCCGCGACATTTCACGAACCAGCGTTAAACAGTCAGTTCCAGATCCACCGATCACACAAACCAACAAAAATGTTTGAAAGATAAATTATTGATTGTTGAAAGTAATGGGAATAAAATCCTTTGCCTCCCAATTGCACAAGCCTCCTTCAACGGTAGGGAAAATCCAGTCTTCCAGATTGCTCTCCTCTTCACCATCCTCAAAAGCACTGACTCCATGATGAGTGATCTTTACTGGTGGTCCTCTAGCCCGGGAGCGACGCATAGACTTTTGAGCAGAAGCAGTGAAACCCAAGCCGAACTTATCAGACTTGAAAGGAAAATCGGGCAGCTATCCCCAAATTGTGCTTCCTCCTTCTTCAATCACAGCCTTTGCATCTTTGAGAGACGACATCCGAGGTGGAGGTCGGGTAATCATGGGTACAGAAGGCACTGTCTTGGCTGCCGCAATCTCCTGAGCTACCTCTTCAAAATTCTGAAAGGGGGTTTCGATGAATTCACCATCCAATTCCATATAGCGGAAAGAATTAAGATGGCTTATCATGTATTCCTCTTCGCCGTGAACTGTCACAATTTTCCCCTGGACAGGGTACTTGAGCTTCTGATGCAGAGTTGAAGTGACGGCTCCAGCATGATGAATCCAGGGTCTTCCCAACAAGCAAGAATAGGAGGGATGGATGTCCATGACATAGAATGTGGAATTGAAGGTTTCAGTACCCACTTTAATCGGGATGTTCACCTCCCCGTGAACCATCCGCTTAGAGCCATCAAAGGCTCTAACAATGATGTTGTTGTGCTTCAAGGTTAAACCTTCACAATCTAGCCTATTCAGTGCCTTCTTTGGTAGGATATTCAGTGAAGAACCAGTGTCCACCAGAACGTGTGCCAGAGTAGTCCCTCTGCATTCCACCGAGACATGCAGGGCGTCATTATGCTTTCTCCCTTTGATTGTTAGATCAGCATCGGATAATCCTAAATCGTTGTCTGCGGTTAGGCTAGCTACACATTCCTGGAACTGGTCCGCGGAAGTTTCCTGGGGCACATGGGTCGTCTTCAAGAATCTGATCAAAGCTTTGGCATGAGCTTCTGAATAGAGCAGCAAGGCCAGCATAGAGATTTTTGAGGGGGTTTTCCACAGTTGCTCCACAACATTATAATCACTTTTCTTGATTATTTTCAAAATCTCTTCCATTTCTTTTTGAGAGGTCTCAGGGATGATCAACGGCTGAGCCCTCGTCCTGACAGGCTCTTCTTGGATCCCTTTCCCTCTATCATCAGTAGCAGCAGAGGGGATAACTTCAGGAGTCACAACTTCTTCAATAACTGGAGTTCTTGCAGATATGTTGACCGGCACAGGGGTGACCTTAGGAGTGGATGAGGGTCCAAAGATTACCTTTGGAGGCACAATCTCCGGAGAGAAAATTCTTCCACTGCGGGTGATTTTGCTCGTTCCGACAATGTTTCCAATGTCGGAAGTCTCTTCATCAGAACTATCTTCAATTGATTCAATTTGCTTAACACTGTGGTAGAAGATATCTCCCCCATAGTTCCACGGTATTGATTTATTGGACTTGTACGGGATAGGCCCCGACATGGTTATCTTCAAAGGTACAATCTTCGGATCGGATGTAATCTTAACAGGTCTTTTGGAGACCTTGGAAAGATTGGCGGATATGGTAATTATCGAAACATCATTGACAGGATTCGGTGTAACAGGAGTCTTCTCGAAAAGGATCTCTTGGTTATCCATTAGGCGTTGGATGCCTAACTTCAACAACGGACAGTCGGTTGGTAAGGAGGAACAAAGGTAGAAATCTTCTTTACAACCTGGGAAAATCCCAGCCTTTAGCAAATTCAACTTGATTATCGGTAGCGGAGTCATCAAATCATCAACGGTAGCAACAAATAGATCCTCTTCAACAGCATGGGCATTGTGACCATGTTTTGGCATTGGAGCAGAGATCACATTAGGCTTTTCAAGGGCATCGAATTCAACTTCTTTAGCATCTATCAAATCCTTAATCTTATTTTTGAGGGACCAACAATTGTTGGTGTCGTTCCCCAGGTTGTCTGAATGATAAGCACACTTAGCATTTGCATGGTAGTAAGGAGAAGATGTATTCGGATTCTTCGGCGCCTCTTTCAAACTTGCAAGGTTTAACTTCAAAAGGTGAGGGAGAACCTGAGCAGGTGTCATATTGATCCGGGTGAATTGTCGTATAGGCCTTTCCACCCTTGCTTGGTTGGTTATGGGTTGATTGTTTCTAGGTTGATCAGCTGCAGACTTCAGAATCATTACAGCCCCCACCGCTGGCCGGCGCTCAACTCTTCCTTGACTTATTTGGGAGTAGACAGTTGAGACTTCTTTCTTGGCTGGAAAAGTCTTTTTGATGGCAGCGGAAGAAAATGCATCCTTTTGAATTTTCCCGCTCTTGATTCCGGCTTCAACTCTCTCACCAGTCAGAATCAACTTGGTGAACCCCGTAGACGAACTTCCAATCAGGTGATTGAAAAAGGGTCCTGACAGTGTACCCAAGAACATATCAACTAGTTCCCTCTTAGATAGAGGTGGTTGTACTCGTCCCGATAAGTCTCTCCATTGTTGGGCATACTCTTTGAAACCTTCATTTGATACCATGCTCATACTCTATAATTGAGTACGGGTTGGTGCTAAATCCGCATTATATTGATATTGTCTGTAGAAGGCAGCTGCCAAATCCTCCCAATTATGCACATCAGACCTCTCTAGCTGGTAAAACCAATCTAATTGCGTCCCCGAAAGACTATCCTGGAAGAAATGAACCCACAGATCCTTATCAGAAGAATGCAGTTAGATTTTTCTGACGTAAGACCGCAGATGCATCTTTGGACAAGACAAACCATCGTATTTAGCAAAGAGAGGCACCTTGAATTTAGGGGGAATCACAATCCCAGCAACCAACCCTAGCTCTTCAAAGTCCATCCTAGGCACTCTTTGCACCTCCATAGCTTCCAGACGCTCTTCTAGATTCTTGTATTTGTCGTCTGCAGGAGGGTACTACTGTTCAGAATAGTCTTCATCCTCTTCATCTTCTTCTTCCTCAGACTCAGATTGCACTGCAGTTCCTTTACCCTTTCATACCCCTTCATCAGATGTCGAGGGGAAATCCAGGACCCTTCTAGCTTGACCTTCAAATCTTTGACCCATGGTAGCCACACCAACCCTCTTCTTTTTCTTTTTCTCCTTTTCCTTTTCCAGTAGAGTTTTGAGCTCCTCCTGACCCTTTGCCAAGGTCATGAGTAGTTGTTAGAATTGTGAATTCTGCGCTTGTAAGTCTTTGACCGTCTGCTCTATATCCATCTTGCTGAAATAAACAGCAGAGAGATAAGGAAACCTGGTGTGAATATCTTCTTATGCATATGATGAATGATATGTTATTCATGTAATGCATTCAAGGATTCAGAGATTCAAATTTGTTGCAAACAAAAAAGAACACACGTCATATTAATAAGAAGAATTTGTTAGTACATAAATGCCCCATAGGAAAAATAATACAAAATTCTAATGTAAAAATACGTTGCGCATCCTCTTTGGTGCAATGTAAGTGTTGAGAGTCTGCTCTTCGTGAAGTTGGCGAGTAAGTTCCAAAACCTTCTTCTCACTGGCGTAGAATTGGGCTTCAAAAGTATCGCGTTCTCCCTTGAGCTGTATCCAACTCCTTTATAAATCTTCAAGTGATGTTGGCATGTCAGGATGTAGGAGGGTGTATGGAACCTCTCCTTCCATAACAGGCTCTTTTATCACAGGAAGAATATATGGGTAAGGCATCATAAGACTTTGGGCGCGGGTTCGTACCCACTTGAGGTAAGGTTCAAGAGGGATGGAATTCTTGTGTCCCAAGGTCTTAGTGTCCACTTTGTTGGGCATCCTTCAAGCTCGGATAAACCTTTGTCTAAGTCCTTGATCGTCGTTATCGAAGTCAAAAACTAAGTCTGGAATTAGCATGTCATGTGGGTCATCCCATCGGGCATACCCAAACTGTCTCAGAGCCAAGCATGGGTTGTACGTAATGCCTCCCCTAATGCCAAGTAGAGGGACATTAGGGAATTCCCCATAACGATCAATGATGATAACATTTTCTCGGGATCGAGAACACCAATGAACATCTGAATGTGTAAGAGTCATCAATCGTTGTGACCACCTCAAACCTTGCTCATTCTTCAAAACTGATTGGGGAAGGTGAGAAATAAACCACCTTGCTAGAAGAGGAGTACAGCACATGAGAACACCTCTTTTCCTCATTGTTCGAGTGTGAAATGAGTGGAGGATATCCCCAAGCAATGTAGGCACCGGGTTGTGAGCCATGAAGATTTTGACAGCACTGACATCTATAAGCTAGTCAGGGTTTGGGAACAATACCAACCCATAGATGAGAAGGGCTACAATCTTCTCAAAGGCTTGTAAGTCCAAAGAATTCCAGCAGCTTTGGGCCTTCTCAAACAGAAACTTTACCAAGAAACCCTTGACACCACTTCTAGTCTCCCAATGGCCTATGATATCAGATGGTTGCAAGTGTAGGGCTTGAGCAATATCTTCAGGCTTTGGATCTCTTTCCGTACCGTTATAGGGTAGTTGATGGAGAATAGGAGTCCTCAGGAGTTGAGAAAATTCCTCCAAAGTAGGCATAAGCTGGTAATCAGGAAATGTGAAGCAGTGGTGTAGGGGGTCAAAGAACTGGAAGAGAACTTTCACCATGTCTTCCTCAATGTTGGTGTTGACTAAGTTGAGAAGACGACCATGCCTCTCGGTGAACGGAGAATTCTCAGGAATCCTTGAAGCTAGCTCCTTGAGTTGAGGAGGAATTCTCACAAGGTTGACTTGGATAGTTTTCCTGCGAAGTGATTCCATTACCTACAAAACAGGAACAAAGATGAAGATCCAAATCCTTGAAATGGTTAGCGGATGCATATGATGCTTCATGATGTTTATGATGTTATGCACAAGTATATATGTATAAAAAAATCACACAAGATCCTAGCTTCAGGCTTGCATGGGGTTTCATAGGTAAGTACCCTCTTGAAGTTTAGTTGGCTCAACCTGTCCTATAAATAGTAATCGGGTTCTAAGGAGCTCAATATCACTGGATTATTTTCTGTGTTCATTGTTTCAGTTTAGCAACTTTACTGGAGACCGAAATATTCAAAGAAAACAACCCTCAATGAGTGTAGTATCGAGTATCTACCAACTTTGGACTGCACCAAAGCCGGTCATCTCACTATCCCTAAAAAGGCCAAGTTGGTCAAGTAAAGGTTCTAAAAGTCCATTAGTGCTTCATGACATCACTCAGCGGACCCGTATTCTCTTTGATTAACTCAAAGGCTACCGGTATCCACAAATATGCCGCACTAATATAGCTATTACTTCAACCATGTCGGTATACCCCGTACAGTTTCCACAATGTATTGCTATTTACCTATGAATGTTTCTCAAATCCGGGTAGAGGATTCAAACCCAAATAATAGAACCAAATGTAAAGCAATCAAGTCAAGCAAGATAAGCATGTAAAGGTGATCTAAAACCCTAAGGTAACCCCACTTTTAGTTTGTCTCCCCAGCAGAGTCGCCAGTTCTGTGATGCGGTGGGAGAACTGACTTGAGGTTTTGCGTTTGTGTTTGCAAATTTTTCGGTTTAGCAAGAGTCGCCACCTACTTTTTATTTTATCCAAAGGAAAGGTCAAAAAGCACAGTAAAGACCTTTGAGATTGTTTTTGGGTCCGGGGGGTAGATTATAAAAAGGGACGGTGCTAGCACCCTTTTCATCCATGGTTTTCCATGGGCTCTTAGTTACTTGTTTTAGATCACTTGCTTTTCAATTGTTTGAAATGGTGCTTTTGCGTGTGGTTTTGAAAGTATTTTGAAAAGAGGCCATCGTTGTGGCAACCTTTGTAATGATTCTTGTTTGAATGTATACAAAGGTGTTTTGTCTTTTGAAAAATGTTTCAATGTTTCAAAGTTTGTTTTGGGAAATTTTTTGAAATTGTGTGGTGATGTGTTTTTGAAAATAGCAAGGATGTTTGCAAGTTTTGATCAAGTAACTAGGAGTTGTCTACCCTACTCAAAGATCTTTCCTACACATTTTTAACCCTTTGACATTGTTGTTTTACCATTGCATTTGGTAAACAACCTTGTGTTTGGATGTTAAACGGGACAGGCGCGGGTCATCGTATAACCATGATAACAATGTTACCAAGTATCTTAGCAATGTTTTTGAGGGACTAGATCATTTTTTGTATAGGCAACCAAGATAGCGTTATCGAGGGACTATGATCTTTTATTTTTGATTGATTTTGCCAAGATACCTAGCATGCATACCATGGCCATTTTTAAGGCAACAAGTGGATGAAACCCTAGGGGTGCTTGTGTGCATTGTGTTGTCATTTTTCATGCTTTTTTTGTCTTGTATTAGTCAAGCTATTTGTTTTGATTTTGGTCTTGCATACAAATCCTAATCTTTCTATCATGGCATATTTGAAAGCTATAAAGTGCGTAAAAATAAATCTACAACTATTACAATATTGATATGGGGAGGGGGATACAATTTTGAATAGGGGATATTTTGCACAAAATAAAAGCCCTAAAATTATTACAACCATATTGAATTCTTTGTACAAATAAATAAATGGACAAATATTTAAATAAGCAATTAAATATAAATATGCAAAAGATGATTTTTTTGTATTTATTTTATGTATAAAAAATAAATTATTTAATGTCCTAGAAATAATAAGAAAATAAAAGATTATTTTTGAAAAGGGTAAAAACCCTAAATTTTGGTTTAAGAAAATATATATATTATAATTATTTATTTATGTACAAGAAAATAAAATAAAATATATACAAAATGTTGAAAAATAAAATATGTATGACAATATTATTTTTAAGTGTATAATATAATAAAATAAAATATGTAAGTATTTTTTAAAATAATTTGCAATTTATTTAAGAAAAGTAAAGTATATATTATTAGTAAACTATTTTTAATGCCCAAAAAAAATGTAAAAATTAAGAAAATGTTTTTGATGATTTTTTATATTTAGAAAAAATAATAAAAGTCAAAAAATAAAAACAGAAATGGAAAATATAAAAAATAATAATAATGGGCCAAGGGGGTGCAAAAAGAAAAGAATGGGGTGCAAACAGCAAGGCCAAGTCAGGCCCTACCCATTCCATCTTCATCCCTGTCCTCCAGAATGCGCGTGCACCATGGCTCCACACATGAATCCTGTTCTCTCTTGTTCTTGCATTAAATCAAAAACTCACAACATAAAAGTTATAACATTTGATCACACGATTCTAACCATGTAAAAAACTTAATCTAACTCTCAAAGACCAGAGAAAATTTCTCTGGCCCTAATTTCTAACCTAGTTTTTTCAGAAAGTTCATCATTCAAATTCTCCCAGCTCAGTTAACTTAAATGAATTCTATGCATATGTACAGCTCAAGGGCAATGAGGACTACATTTTTTATTCACAAACCTAAGCCTAATGATTCCTAAATAGAGAGATATAAGTTTGAACTTTACCTGTTTCAGTCAAGCTCGAGTATGGCAATGTAGGGGTTTTCAGTGAGGCCTGAGATACTTGTGAGCTTGCTTGAAGTTCCTTTGACCTTCCCCAATGCTTGGCCTGCTTTGAAATAGCTTGAATATGCTTGTAGAACTCAACCTGCAAAGTCAGAATTTGAAAATGGTGAAGTGTGTAAATGGAGTTACAGTGACTTGGGAATGGTTGGGATAGTTTAGGTAGGTTGTATGGAGTATGTTGGAACTGGTTGCAAGAAAAATGCACGAGTGGATGTGAAGATGGAAGTGATTCTGCAGGGCCTGCCCTATTTTGCAAGAAAATGTGATTTTTGTGTACAAGGGTGTTTGAGAGGTTGCTACCTCGTGTTTCTAGCTTAGTTTGATATGCAAAACTTATTTGAAATGTTTACCAAGCTTGGTTATATCAAATTACAAAGTTATGTGGTTTTGGCAAGTTTTCTTGGTTTTGAAGAAAAGAGTGAGTTGACAATGCAAAGGGTTGTACTTGCTAGCTCCAAGCCTGATGATAGTTGGTATACTTTTCCCTAAGTTTATGGAGTTGGTTTGCTGCAAAAGATTGAGTTCACAGCTCAAGAGAAACAACTTGACATAAAGCAAGCTTTATCAAAGTGGCAATGTTGCCTTTTTGCCATTTTTAGATTAATCCTTTGTATAATGCTTCATAGATCAGAACAATGTATTAATTCATTGTGTTTGCATTCAATTTTTGAGTCTGGAAGGGTTTAAGTACCTGTAAAACAAGTACAATCATGGTTGGACAGAATTGCAACTTGTATCAACATGAAATATGCCATGGACAAAAGTGAGAAATGGTCATTTTCTTTTCTTCGATTCTCCCTAACCATAAATGATTTTGAAGAGTTCTTGGATATTTTGGAAAGCTTGTAACATTCTCTACAATCCATCCTCGAAATTCATTTTGAGATTCCACTTGGAACTATGTGAAAAATTGCTATGAAGATAGGTCAAAATCCTGCCTAAACTAGGGCAAAATTTCACTAAGTTAAAAGTTTCATGGACCCTTGTTCACAAAATCATAAATGGAGATACAAGCATATTTTGGGAAAACTTTGTGTATCAAAGTTGTAGATTTCATGTAGGACTACAACTTTCATGTTTGAAGTTTTGTTTGAATCCAATTGCATCATGGTGAAAAAGTTGGGAAAAGTTGGGAAAAATAAGAAAATTTCATAACTTAGAAAATTTCTGTGTTATGAAAATTTTCAATCTTAAACCCTAATTTCCAAAATTAGGTTTCTTAGTGAACAATTTTCATGTTTTGACACATCTTGATGAAAAATGACCCTTGGCACTTGATTTTGACCAAAAACTCAAAGTTTGACTTTTCAGTGTACAGTTGATTTTTGATCAGTTGATTGGAAAATTCATTTGTCAATCCAATGCTTTTGAGATCTTTTGAACCTTGTGATTAGGTAAATATGATGCCATTGAGTCCTTGAATCCATGCTTGAACCCAATTTGCCATTGGCTAGGTTAAAAATCAGAAATTGCCCTTCTGCAGTCAAAACCCTAAAAATGGCCATTTTGCCCTTTTGATGATCTGATCAAATTTCTTAAGGAGTTGTGGTCCAAACTTGATCAAATGGTTCATATGAGTCTATAATGTTGATGTGGATCAAAAATTATGAGGTTTTACTTTAAATTGGCCACAATTAACTTTTTCCCTAATATAGTTGATTTCTAGGTCAACTGTCCAATTGACTGGGCAAAAATTTGATTCAAAGCTTGAAACTTGGTATGGGCAATCTTATAGGTCCAACATGAAGTATGAAAGTCACATTGACCATTGGAAGTCCAAAAATCCTTGTGCAGACTCAAACCCTAATTTCAGGTCAACAGTGCAAGGAGGTGTCTTGAGCAGAGCAAACCCTAATCCTGTCTAGAGTCCAAAGAGTCTTGTGAAGGGAAATCTTGATAAAATGAGAGGGAAAATTTTGGGGTACAACACATACTCTCTTTGGGTTCGGGAAATAACACCACCCCAACAACACTCGTACTCTTGCAATCAGCAATATGTTGTACCAACTCTCCTCACCTGAAACATGTCATAGAAGCAAATTTTTCTCCCCCGCTTATTTCAATCCCACGCATGCAGTCAAACAATTAGAAAAGCAAGCAAACACCGACAGTGTTTCACATACATGTCGTGTACTAAGGAACAAACAATATTAGATAACATGTCCTGGCATACCGACCTGCTATGATACCACTAAATTTAACACCCTTCTAAATCCTATAATTAACTCATGAATAAATTAAGAATATTTCATTTGACATACAACTCAAGGGTGTAACACTTCATTGAAAACATCATAATAACAATCATACTTTGTAACACAGGTTACATCAATCTTAAACATGAATACAATCATAATTCAACATATTACTTAAAATTGTAGCAACAGAAATGATTGTCATAAAACAACTTCATTCATCTTCAAAAACTTAAGTATGATAGTCTCATCAAAATTATAATTTAAACATTTTAACATCTGATAATCTCATAAAAACAGGTTAATAAAAGTACATCATTCGCAAAACCTAGCATTCCCAACCTGATGTTACATATCAGAACAAAACACCACTAATGAAACAAACTCAATAAAACACTATGAAGCTATCATTGATGCTTCTATGAACTACTCCTAGTCACCCGCATGTTACTCACGTGGAGGCAACATTCAAACAAATAGGGTGGGTAATCATGATTCATTATAAAATATATAAGGAAAATATTAGTATCTGTAACGACATCATCACATAAAATCACATACTGTTCATCAATACTTCATGCTCTCAGATACATCATAATACCATTTATACTTCTTTCATCAGCAAACTTCATATAATCACACAATTCACAATTTTCATCATATCACAACTCATCAACATAATTTATGCAATGTCACATAAGATGCTAATGCAACACAACTGACTCAAATACATATGGTACCAATATATTTATGAACACCTGGTTCATTACCCTCCAAAGATCCCCACCATAAGATCGATTCGCTCTTGGAACCGGAGCGCATCATAAATGCATACAATCTACATGATGGGATTGAGACTCGTCACAAGTGGACCACCGTCCAAAAGTAGCAGACCACCATACAAAATAATGTTATGAATGCATGATGCACAAACGTTACATAAAGGTCGACCACGACTATTCAAGTGCATCATCATTCACATAATCATCATCACATAGCATGTATACACATTAAACATGCATATCATTTAACATCATCAAAAACAATATTAATTATATCAAAGCAAATCACAACAACTTCATAGCAACATCAAATTCATCATTAAAACAAATAGAATATCATAGCATAGCTACATGTAATAATTCAATTTTATCAACACATAGGTATATGAATAATACATCAAATAACTCCTATAATTCTATCATACTATAACTTTTCGCATTAGTTTCCTAACACTTCGAACGACACCTTTAAACGGAGTCCTGAAACTGAAGTTATGGCCTTTACAATTTACTCTCATGGCTACTCGCTTAAGGCTCACCTAACGATGCTAGAGGCGCTTGGCTCACCTGGTGCTCGCCCGACGATGCTGGGGCAATAAACCATCCCCCATACATTTTCCATAAGCATATCTTTTCCATCACTCCCTTCACCACTTGTATCTCCCAGTGACTGTGGGGCAACATGCTTGCCCCAAGCCCACCAAGGGCTCGCCCGACGACGGTCATGATTCTTCACTTTGCAGTTTGCGATCTCGCCTCTGTCCAGACCCTCTAAACTCTGATTTTGGTCATCATACTCATTCCAAACACATCACAAACATCATATAATTCATGTTAACATCAACCACATTATATACACATTATAGGGCCAGATTATGGGATCTCTATTTCGTCAAAATCATTAAATTCATCATGCAATTCATCATATTTTCCACCAAAACAACATACAAAAGAAAACCATACCACTACCTTAACCCTATATCGATCATGATAAATCATATTAAACACTCTACCTTAATTTCTCAGTGATTTGATCACCTTAAAGCTCTATGAAAAATCCCTCTCTGAGTCGTAGCCTTTGTTTTCCTCTTTTCCTATATTTCTTTCTATTTCACGATAGATGCAGAAGTGTTCTCACTCCTCCCTGTTATTTTTTCTTATTTTACCCCTTAGGCCATTTTATGATCTTCCCATCATACCCTCACTAATCTCTCTTATTATTTCCATATTTCTCTTAACACTTTTACACCTAATTATCTCCTTTATTTCGTTATCAAGCTATATTAAATTACTATTTAAATAATTCCAGTTCTCTCCACAACATAAATAACACAACATATCATCAAACTTAATATAATATTCACAAATAAATAATTAAATAATTAATTATAAATATGGGGTGTTACAGTGACTAAGATTGATGAGAGCGAAGATGGTTTTACGATACAAGATTCACACTACTACGTAAAATCCATTTCATAATGGTTGGAAAAGGGATTCCATCATGTTTGACCAACTATTGTGAGGTAAGGAGTGGTTGTATGCATGATGATTTCCTCCATGGTCATACGACTGTGATTATAAGCTATGTAGTGTGCTATCTATCACACTGGTTACTTCAAACAACTATTGTGATATTCTTTAACGCATAACATTTAATAATTGTTGTTTTAAATAACTGTTGTGATATATACACTGAGTTTATTATAAATTATATTGAACGTTTATTTTTCAAATGCTCACTAAACATATAATCTTTCAATCAGATCTAAAATATTATAATATGACAAATTAAGTTATATTAGAAGAACAAGTTACATGTTCAATGCTAGACAAGAATTATTCATCTAATTATCCGTATTTTGCTCTTTAACAGTTAGAACTTACTTTAATGCTCATAGTTCTTTAACCTCCCCTTCCTTCACCTCTAGTTCATTTTGAAAAATATTATTTACTTTGCAAACAAAATTAGAGGTGGGGAGAGGAGGTTGAAGAACTAGAAGTATTAAACCAAACTATAACGATTCAAGAGCGAGATGCAGATAATGGGTTGAAGATTTTTTGTCTAGAATTGAACGAGTAACTTGTTTTCTAATATAACTGTATCTATCATATTATAATTTTCTAATACAATCTAAAAAATTATATATTCGGTAAGAGGTTGAAAAAACACTCAAACCACATAAGATATGATAAAATCATATTCTAAATAAATTTAGCAACAACATTCACCAACAACAAATCTTAAACAACATACAAGACACAAGAAACAACTCCTATTAAAAACAACAAAACCATTAACATGTAGCATAAAGTGTACACAACATATAAATTTTATTAATAACAACAACAACATATCAACTCATAAAATATTTCAGAAACGTACATGTCTCATAATGGCATCCACAATGAAAGAAGGATGAAGCTGGAGTGAGAGCTGCAAACTTGGGTAAATTTTAAATGGATGTCATTCTGGATCTTTCACATAAATTTGCAGCGCTCACTTTAGCTTCATCGTTGTTAATTTTGTTCCTTCACCATCCCTACCTACAAGTCAAAACACGTAGAAAATTCAAACATTATAAAATAAGCTATTAAAACGTAAATAATAATACATACTTATTTTGAAACATAAATTATTGTGAAGACGAACCTATAAGATAGTCATTTCCTAAGATTTTGTGCAACAAAAGTAACCCTTCGAAGAATACGAGTTTGCTGCATAAGTTTTAAATTTTCATATGAAAGAGACGAGTGACTAAGATGTTAGGGTTTTGTTTTGAGAGAGATTAGTGAAAGAGATGCCAGGGTTTTGTTTTGAGATAAATGAGGGAAAGATATGTTAGGGTTTTGTTTTGAGAGAGACGGTTGTTATGTAATGACGTGAGATATAATTTTGTTTATATATAAATATTGAACATCTTTCACCACAGTTGATAATAAAAACCGTGATGAAATGATTGCACCTTACACCGCAGTTGATTATAAAAATCATGGTGATATACAAGGTCAAGCCTATTTTGTCACAATAAATAAAAAACAATTATTGTTGGGATTCGAAGCATTTCACTCTAGATACATTTTACTACGATTGTTAACTATTACCGTAATGAAATGTCTTTTAATAAATAAAAAAAGCCTAAAAAAGAGTTATTAAACTTAACGTAAAGATCGTTGTAATATTCTAATATGTTAGAAAGGACTATTTTGTAATAGTATCCCATATTTAATATTTTTTTTGAAAAATTTACTAGATTTTATTTCATTCTGTATTATTTCAAAATTTATTTACGTGAAAAATCACGTCCCTTTAAAAATAAATGAAAAATAATAAATAAAAAAGTCAATGTGACATAATCATGTTTTAAAGTTGTTGATTAGTTCGAATGAATGTTTAAAATTAGAGGTGGAAAAACGGGTTATGACCCAGCGGGTTGGCCCGTGCACCCGCCAAAATATGGCGGTTGGGTTGAGATTTTAGACCTGCCGTCCATTAAAGTCTATCCTGCTAAAGACCGTCGTCTGTCAAACCCTCTCTCACCAAAATCCGCCACCCGTCAAAATTCACCGCGCCTATTCGTTCAACTTGTCCCACCTTAAACATACTTTTTTTAGTTAATTTTAGTAGGTCTAATTCTTGATGATTTTATTTTATATACTTATTTGTGAATATATGCAATATTTTTTTAAGTTAATTTTGTTAAAAAATATACTTTATAAAAAATAGTTCTAAAAAATAAGTGAAAAAACTAATTAAAAGGTAAAAAAGTTTTTTAATATATTAAAAAATTGGAAAAAAAAGTAAACGGACAAGCCCGCTAACTCGTCATTTTGGCGGAGCGAGTTGGATTTTTATGCCAATATTCACTTGACGGATTTGCTCGTTTCACTTTTTTTTAACGGACTTAAGGCGGAATGGGACGAAATAGAACGGATGACCTATTTTACCAACCCTGTTCAAAATAGAATAATCTTTATAAAACAAAAAAAGTGTTTTATATATATATATATATATATATATATATATATATATATATATATATATATATATATATATATATATATATATATATATATATATATATATATATATATATATATATGGTGCACACTTGGATACTCTTTAAGATATGTTTAAAAATTGATTGTTTAAGAGTTTTATAAGGAAAGGTTTTAGAGGGTTACATTTATATTTTGACAATTATATTTTGATATTGATATTTTAAATATTTTAAAAATAATATAATTTTATATGTTAATATATTATATTATTTTTTAAAAAAAATTTAAAATTATCAAACACATTTTAAAATGTAAACACAAATTTTTTCTAAAATCAATTCTCAAACAAATCATTAAAATTTCGTTGAACATTTATCCATTACTTATTCATAAAATGATATATCGTGTTTTAATAATAATTTATTTCATAAAATAGTATCGGTCCTCAACTAAAACTCTAGATATCTAACCATTTACCAATTTAAATTACTCTAAATATAGTAATTAAGGTGTTACCATACCATATGCCATATGTAGTTGTTCTGTTCATTTATGTATGTAAGTTTTGTCTTTTCATGTTTGCTTTGGGGTCACATCGGTTTGATCCATGGTTAATCGCCAACTAACCTGTGACAAACCATTAGTGAAAGCAGCTATTTTGTAAGAAAAGAATGTCTCATTCTCTTTCCATCAAAGCACGTTATTATTATTAGTAGTAGAAAAATTAGCTTAATTTCTTTCGAGCCAGATTTATGCAGTGGGTCCATTGGTTAGTTTGGCCTACTTCAGCATAAATTTTGTAGAAATGTCCGAGAAAATTTATTAAAACATCATAAGATATTGTTTGAAAGAGAACTTTTGTTTCTACTAATCTTGCTTTATTATTTTAGGTTACTATTATTAGATGTTTACTTAATTGCGATTGCTTTGTACTGAACTTTGTTTTTGTAGTGATATTTGTGAGGTGAAAGAAAGAGCAAGGGCCTACAAGTTAAGCAAAAGAAAACGACATGGCCAACAAAAAATGAAGTGAGACCCAAGACATCAGATGAATGCTAACATGATGAGACACGGGCATAAGACAAAGCCATACTACTAAGAAAAACTATCCTACTCAGAAAAGGTGATGAGTCTAATGAATGAAAATATATTTTGTATTTTTGACAGAAGAAAACAAAAAGATGTCATGACCATATTTTAGTGTGATAATATATTGAATATAGAAGGAAAAAAACAACATAAAAGAAAATAAATTAAATAACGGTTCTTCTGTGTACTTATTAATAAAAATATATATTATATTATAACGATATATTTTGAAAAGTGTAGTACGGAAATATATATATATATACAATTGAATTAATAGCAACGACCGCTGAACAGTGGAGGAGTTTTTGCTTGGAACCCTTGTTTTTGTCGTTTCCACGTTACAACCACCAATCAAGTTAACGGATAGAGGTGTATCTAAGCCTCCTAAACCGTTGTTTTTAGATATTTTCACTGGAGGTCAATGAGCTACGACGGTGAAGTAGAGAATCAATCTGATTGAAAAGGGACTAATTGAAGGAGGAAACTGATTATTGTTGAAAGTAATTCTTTGTGTCGAAGTAATTTATTGAACAGAGATAAGGGATTATTGAAAAAGATTTGATTTGATTTAGAAGTGTGGAAACAGTACACACAGATTTGTTTTAGATTTAAATAAATTTGGTTTAGATTTAAAATAGTTAGATTTGATTTAGTTCTAAAATATGTATTTTGGACTTTTATAGTTTTGGGTTTTAGCTTAGAGAGCAAGCTAACCTAAATCTATAAATAGAGGGAGTAATCCCTATTTTTTGTATTAAATTCAATTTATTGTATTCACAGAATTTTACAGTTGTAAAGTGAATAATAAAGTTTTCCACAGTTTGTAGATAGAGAGAAACTCTGCAGAAAAATACTTTCTTTTTTTTCATCTTTTATTTGTCATTGTCATTATGTGGTGATATCAATCTTGTTCATCAAGATTGATAGAAATTTATCATATGTTTTGGTGGATTTCCAACATCTGATGTCAAGAACGATCGAGGAAAAAGAAGAAGAAATTCACGATGGCAATGAATTACGCTAACAGGAATTTTCAAGCAAATCTCCCAATTCTTAAAGGTGATAACTATGAGAATTGTTACAAACAGATGAAAGCTATATTTTGTTTTCAAGGTCTTTGGGATCTTGTGAAATATGGATTAGAACCGCTTGATGAAGAAGAAGAAGAAGAAGAAGAATATAGAGAATCGAAGAAGAAGAATTATAAAGCTCTCTTTAAAATTCACCAATGTGTCAGCCCAAACAATTTCGAAAAGGTTAATGATGTAGAATCTGCAAAAAGAAGCCTGGGAGATTCTTAAGAAATCGTTAGGAAGTGAAAGAGGTGAGGTTACAAACTCACAAAATAGCGTATGAATTGTTTTAGATGGAAGATAGTGAAAGTATATTTGATTTCTTCACTAGGGTTACGACCTGCTCTGATACCACTAATGTAACACCCTTCTAAAACCCCACGAATAAATAACAAATAGATCAAAGTAATTCACCATTCAAGGGTGTCACATCTTCATAGAAAACATCATAATAAAACACCATACTCCGTAACACGGGTTTTCATGATTTTAAATGCATATTCTTGTAAGAATATCATCGTTAACTAAACATATTGCAGCGGAAATAATATTTCAAAACATCTTTATTAGTACTTCACAATCAAATACCATCTCTCAACATGGTTCGTGAGTTTATACTTTAAAACATCTTAAAACAAAAGGAATATTCTCAAACAACATAACATAAAAAACATAGAGTTCAAACCAATCGATCCCAAAACCCTGATGTTACATATCAGAGCAAGACCCTCTTATTCAATGGAACGTAGATAAATGCACTTTGAAACTATCCTCTAAGTTTCAACGGACTATTCCCGATCACCTACAAGTTACCCACAGATAGAGACAACATTTCCAAGCAGAAAGGATGAGTAATCATAATCATTATAAAAGACATAAGGAATAAATATAGTAGATATGCACATAGGCAAGACATCACACGTTATCAAAACCTCATATTATACTCACACTTTTACAACATCATCAATACACAACAACACTTATCATCAATATCACTTAATCAAATCATTGTGCAATATCACGTATAATGTAATGCAACTTCATTGACTCATGCATGTGATACCAAAATTTCACTAATGAACCAATCATCATTTTCTTCAAAGATCTCCACCAATAGGATCGAATTTCACTTGGAACCAGAGAACTTCAAAAAATTTCACTCAATCTACACTATAGAATTGACGCCTTCACTGGACTAGTATTCAATCATCATGACTAGACCTAAGTCCTAACAACATCACTGGACCAAAATCCTAAACTATGAAATTAAAGCATGATACACAACAACATAATAAACACGGCCACGACTAGCCAAAACACATCATCATTCATTAATTCATTACATACATCATAATATACAAAACATCATCATATCATCATAACAACAACATAGTTTTATCACAGTATCAACAACTCACCATATAAAACGCATTAATGTAACCCAACACAAGGAAACCTAACTTCATCATAATTTAGGTACTGGAAATATACATCTTATCACTCATTTTATTCCACCTAATTAAAGTTCATTACGTTAGTTATTCAACGCTTTGAACGACACCTCAAACCGAATTCTAAAACTCAAGTTATGGCACTTTGAAAATCCTACTGCTGTCCATCGCCTAAAGCTTCATCCAGCGACGTGGGAGTGACAACCCACCAATTCTTCTCTGGCATTGAACGCCTGGCGACACATCTTACTCGCCTGGAAACACAGCTCTCGCTCTTGCATTTCCCGATGATGGCGCGAGTGACACACTCCAACAACTCCACTTTTCTTCCCATTCCTTCGCTTCCAATCTGGCCCGGAGACGACCAAGTGACATCAACATCGCCTGGCGATGCCTCCTATCGCTTGGCGATGCACACCAGTCTGCGATTCTCTTCTACGATCTTTGCACAACACCAGTTCGATTTTTGCATGATTTCACACCAATACAGACCCAAAACTCATCTAAATCATCATGGTTTCACAATATCACAAGAGTACATCATAGTAAACATCATATACATCATTCCTCGTCATTACAACACCAATTTATCACTAATTTCATCAAAATCATCATGATATCAAATTCAAACAAAAACCCAACACAACCTACAATTATCTAAACCTTAGATCAATTATAATAGTAATGATAAACACCTCTTACCTTAGATTATAACAGTAAATATATTCCTCTTGGTGTTCTATCGAAAATCCTCTTACCCAAGCTCTCTCTTCTTTTCACTGCTTCCTCCAAATCTTACGATTGCACAGAATGATTGTTCAAAACTCCCAAACCTTTCTTATACCAAACTTACCCCTTGGACCCCTAATATGGTCTTCCATTTTTGTCCTTACTTATTCTTCCCAAATGACTACTTTTCCCTTATCACCTCTTGATACCAATATTACTCTATTTTACTAATTAAAATAATTCTAACCAATTATTCTAATTATTCTAAATTATTTAAAATCTTCTTAATTCCCAATAATCCCTATAACATATGAACATCACATAACCATCATAATCATTAAAATAACAAAGATCATCACAATTACTCATCATAACAAATTAAGAATTTAAATAAATAATTTAATTAATTTGGGGGTGTTACATCAAACGCAATCGAAGGAAATCTGTTTATCAGATATGTTGTTGTCAAAATAACCTCTACCCAAAAACCTTCTTTAACCCAGCACTAGCCAGCATGCATCTAACTCTTTCTAAAATGGTTCGATTAAACCTTTCATCCAAACCATTTTGTGGGGGAGTGCAGTAGTTTTGTGCCTTGGAATACCAGAGGTTACACAAAACTATTGAACGCCTCATTGCAAAATTCAAGGCCATTGTCTGTTCTCAACCTCTTGACTATTCTGCCAGTCTGATTTTCAACCAGAGTCTTCCAACTTTTGAAATTCTCAAAAGTTTCATCCTTAGTCTTCTTGATGAATACCCATAATTTTCTGGAATAATCATCAACTATAGATATAAAATACGTTACTCCTGAATGTAATGGACACCTTGCAGGCCCTCAAAGATCAGCATGGATATAATCAAGGGATCCATGGGTTCTTTGTTTGCCTTTATTAAACTTCACTCTACAAGATTTTCTAAGTACACAGGGTTCACAAAACTCCTGCTTTTCGACTTTATCTTCACCAAGCATATTTTGTTTCCCCAGTTCGACTAGACCCCTTTCACTGACATGGCCTAATCTCATGTGCCAATTTCATATCTTCGACAAAGGTTCCATGGATGCAATATTTGCATAACCACTTACAATTTTAGCCTCAAGGGTGTACAGTCCTTGTTTCTTCACGCCTCTCAAGACTTCCTTCAACACATTCATGACTCTTAGGATGCTTTTATCTCCTTGGAAAACTCATCCTTTCTTGTTGAATTCACCTAGAGAAATAAAATTTCTCTTTAAATCAGGTACATACATGACTTCATCAATAATATTATTGAATCATCATGGAGCTTGAATCTCACATATCCAACAATTGCAATCTTGTAAGATTTGTTGTTTCCCAGCAATACAGATCCACCATCATGATCAGATAGTTCCTTGAACAAGTCTTTGTTTTGAGTCATGTGCCAAGTGCAACCTGAATCCATAATCCACTCTTTACTCGACTTGCTTCTTGAAACCACAAGAACATCATATGAGTCGAAATCATCTTGAACAATGCTTGTGTTTCCATTATCATTTCCTCCATGATATTTCAGACGTTCAAGGTATACTTTTCTTGTATGACCCTTCTTCTTACAATGATAACATCTATTGCTAGATTCATCGCCACTATAAGACTTCTGCTGACGTTTACCTTTCTTTTTGTCAAACTTGCCATATCTCTTTGTAAATTTCGCCTTAACCAACAGAACTTCACATCGAAGATGGCTTGTGCTCTTTTTATTCCTTCAAATCCTTAGAATACAAGGATGATTAAACTTCTTCAAAGGTCATATACTCTCTTCCATACAAGAGAGTTTCTTTGAAGTGAGCATATGATCTGGGAAAAGCACACAATAACAATATTGCTTGATCTTCATCCTCGATCTTGACATCAATATTTTCAATCTCAAGAATCATCTTGTTGAACATATCGAACTGCTCATCTAGGACTTTATCTTCACTCATCTTGAATGAATACAAAGCTTGCTTCAGGTATAGGAAATTGACAACTATTTTGTCATGTACAAACTTTTGAGTTTCACCTATAAACCCGGCGTCGTTGTGTCCTTCAAGACCTATCGGAGAACCTTATCATCAAGGCTCAATAAGATGGAACTGTGGGATTTCTCTACCATAGTCGTTTTTTTATTTTTCCTACTAACACATCGTCCATGGGTGTGACTTTCTTCAACACTTCTAAACAACCCTGATGAACCAATAGGCTTTCGTCTTTAAGTGTCACAATACCGAAATCGTTCACTACGGTGAACTTTTCAATCTCATACTTCGTTGACGGCATCTTGTCCATGCTCACCGCACCAATTTGTTTTGAATAAACAATGATGGAATTATAAAGTATAATCAGTTTCTTGATCGGTAAGAAACCCACAAGGGTTGGAAAGAGGGAAGCAAGAAGAACACAATGAAATTGGTTATAAATTGTTGTTCTTTACTTTCTCTTTGAAACAAGATTACAAGTGTTACAGAATAACAAATAACCTCTCTCACCCTAATTAGGATTTTCATTGTGCAATGACGAGAGACTAATATGCTATTTATAAGAAAACTAACACACTAAAATAATGGGCTTTTACACACACCCATTACACAAGCTAACTTAGGGAACAATCTAACTTAAACAATTGGGCTTTAACAAACATGCCCAATTCAACATGATAACAATCTTAGCATTTCAACTACAGCATACTTAAGCATACTTTGACTACAACATTGCAGGTCTTTAACCATAACATGTGAACAAACTTAGACGATATGCTAAGATCCTATCAAATTGTCGAACCAAGAAGCAACCCTTTGAACATACTAGAGTTCAATCCAATATCTCACACATGACATCATCTATGAATTCACATGTATCGACACTCCATAATAAAATGGTGTTGCAAAAATAAAAAACTATGTTTTACTTGAAGTTGCTTGAGCTCTTCTCTTTCAAATGTCTCTTCCAAAATCATATTAGGGTGACGTGATTTTAGGAAGAAATGTCAATCTTGTTCAAGTTATGATCTCACCTTTTCCTTCTACTTCTATGTTGCAGAGTCTCGAATCTTGAGTATTTGGTTTTGTAGCTTTTGGCCATGCCTATAAGAAACACCGAACTAAGTTGAATTTGTGTGCCATAAAATGTGTGTTTTGTAAGTTATCCTACTTACAAAAGAGGGTACAAATGTTATCATCCTCTCAATCATAAGTACTTTCTTTCTAAAGATATAACCTTTCACAAAAATGTGTCTTAATTCAATTATCTTCAGTATCAGGGGGGCCATGAATGACTCCAACTCAGAGTTTAAGTTTTTGATCCTCATCCATAACTTCGCTAAAACACTCAAGTCTATTTGTGAGCCTGAGTTGTGGAATTTTGTGAGTGAACTTACTCATTGTCATATTCTTGAATCTACTTATAGTCCTATTTTGTTTATCCATTATCTTCTGTTTTGCAAGAACCATCACCTTCAGCACTATTTATAGTGTATCAGGAAAAAAAAAGTAAATCTCATATGCTATAGAAATAACTTCAATAGCCTGAATTGGAGATAAGTATTAAAAATCATTTTTCTATCGGTGATTCACAAATTTCTAACACTTGTGATATTGATTTTAATGATTTACTCATTTCTTTGAGAAAACATAAAAGATTATGTCCCTTCAAGTATAGATATCATATTTCTCAATATGTCATCTCTAAAAGTCTTTCCATGCAGTATCAGAGTTTTATTACAACTATTGATTATGTGAGAGTCTCATCATATGTTAAAGAAGTACTGAAATATAAAATTGGACTCAAGCTATGAGTGAGGAAATACAAGTTCTTGAGAAAAATGATGATGGGCTTGGGCTCCCTTTCTATGTGGAGAAAGATCCAAATATGAATATCTCATTTGTCTCACTTATTTAAGTGAAGAGTGTTAATTTAGGGTAGAGATAAATAGAGAGAAAATAAGGATTAAAAAGAGAGAAAAGAGGAGAGAAACTCATTCCCATTTTTCTGCACCAGTCTCACTAAATCGAAGATCCTCGATTTATTCACCGTCGGATTGAGCTGAAATTTGATGGTCATGTTTGCAACACATGTATCTACCCTTTGACCATTCAGAATTTAAAACAAGTTTTGAGTTGAGAGATATCCTCTTCGCACTGAAGCTTCAGATTTGAGTAACTTTTCAGCTTTTTGATTCTTATTTGTAAGCTAGTTTGGTTTGTGATTTGCGGTTGTCATCATTATCTTATGAATCAATTTAAGACTCTCTTGTATTGTCAATTGATTATAGTGGAGCTATTTATTTGTTCTGGACGACTCATGGTTTTTACTCTCATATTGAGGGATTTTCCATGTTAAACATATCAGTGTTCTTTTGTGCCTTTATTTGTTCGGTTTTCCATCCTATATTTGTTGTTGATCTTCAAGGTTTCTACAAGTGTGGAGAATTTTATATCTGCTGCATATTATTCTATTATTTTGTCTTAATTTCCAATCAGAGTGGCATCAGAGATCTTGGTTAAGGGCTATTTTACTTGTTTGAATGATGGAGTCAAATACAAAGATGAAGAGGGTATTGTTGAATGATTTTAATTACCATTTATGGAAGGGTAAGATGAAAGACTTACTATTTGTGAATAAATTGCATTTACCGATTTTTAATTCCATAAAGTTGGATTCTGCATATGATGAAGAATTGGAGTTTGAACATAAAAAATTATGTGGTTTTATTCGACAATATGTAAAAGATAACGTTTATAGTCATATTGCTAATGAGAGACATGCAAAAACTTTGTGGGAGAAGAGATAGTCCTTGTATGCCTCTAAATTAGGGAATAATAAATTGTTCTTGTTGAATAGCTTCATAAGTTTGAAGTATAAGGAGTGGGCTTCTATTTTAGATCACTTGAGTGAATTTCAAGGGCTCCTTGATCAGATTCCAGAAATGGGTATTAAGTTTGATGATGAACTTTTGGGACTATTTATATTGTTATCTTTACCAGAGTCTTGGGAGACGTTTCAGATTTCTATCATAAGTTTTGCTCCTAGAGGTGTTGTTTCTTTGGAAACAGCTAAGGGTGGTATTCTTAGTGAGGAGATGAGAAGGGGCACATGGTTCTTCATCTCAATTCGAGGTACTTTACACTGGGGGAAAAGTCATAAAAAGTAACCAAAGGGTGGTAAATATAATATTAGAAGTAAGTCCAAGCCACCATATAAGAATTTGGAGTGTCATTATTGTCACAAAATAGGACATGTATAGAAGTATTGTTATCAGTGGAAAGGGGATGACAAAGGCAAGAAAGACTAGTCTAAACAAAGATATCATGATGATCATGATGATGACCATGTTACTACTGCTACTTGTAATGATCTTGTTATTCTACATGATCATGAGCCTATTAATCTCGTATCAGATGAGAGGATGTGGATAGTTGATAGTGGTGTTACAATGCATGTTACACCAAGGAAGGATTTCTTCACATCTTATACTTCTGGTGACTTTAGAGTGTTGAATATGGGTAATGATGGTGTATCTAAGGTAATTGGTGTTGTGATGTTTGCTTGATAACCAATATAGGAATGCAATTGTTGCTTAGAGGTATTAAACATGCTCCAGATATCCGCTTTAATTTGATCTTTGTGTATATTCTTGATGATTGTGGTAATGACAATCACTTTGGTTCTGGAAAGTGGAAACTCAACAAAGGTAACTTGGTTGTGGCTAGAGGGGAGAAGATTTCTAAATTTTAGTGGATAAGGCTTTTGTTGCTAGGGACAGTGTGCATGTTATCCACATGGAAGCATCTTTATGGCATCGAAGACTTAGTCATATTAGTGAAAAGAAGCTGAATGTTTTGGCCAAAAAGGATGATCTTCCTGGACTAAAGAATGAAAATTTGGAGAAGTCAAAGTTGTTTCAATTGGTACATTCTGATGCTTGTGGGCCAATAAAGGTAAAATATTTTAGTGGTGCATTTTATTACCTTTATTGATGATTGTTCCAGGAAACTATGGGCTTATGTCTTGAAGACAAAAGACTAAGTGTTGGATAAGTTCAAAGAATTCTATGTTTTGCTAGAGAAGCAGACAGGCGAGAAGATGAAATGTGTTCGTTCTGATAATGGTGGTGAGTATGTGGACCATTTGATGCCTATTGAAAACAGCATGGTATTGCACATGAAAAGACTCTTCTTTAAACTCCTCAATTGAATGGTTTAGAAGAGAGGATGAATCGAACACTAATTGAGAGAGTAAGGTGTATTCTCTCTAAATCTAAGTTGCCAAATAATTATTAGGGTGGGGCACTTTACATGGAAGTGCATATTCTTAATCTCACTCCTACGGTTTCTTTGAACAGTGAAGTTCCATACAAGATTTGGTTTGGAAAGAATGTCAAGTATGATCATTTGAGAGGTTTTGGTTGTAAGGCTTTTGTGTATATTCTAAAGGATGAAAGATCTAAGTTAGATGAAAAGTAAAAACAATGTATATTCATCGGCTATGGCCAAGATGAGTTTGGTTACAGGTTGTATGATCATGTAGGGAAGAAGCTTATCCGAAGCAGCGATGTAGTATTCATGGAAGACCGAAGTATTGAAAACATTGATAAGGTAGAGAATATTACACCCAAGAAAGATATAAATTTGTCTAATATTGATCCAATTTGGTTACTTAATCATAATCTAGATGTTATTGGTGGTGATGATCAAAATGGAGAGCCATATTATTATGTTGATAATCAATAACTTAGAGATGAGGTAAATATCCCAACTAATGATGATGAATGGGGGGAGTGATATTTCATAGGGTGAGAATCTTGGTGAAGCTCCAAATTCATCTCAAGTTTAACTTAGGAGGTCTATCAAGAAGAGATAATATTCTACAAGGTATAATTTTGATGAGTATGTGACATTGACTGATGAGGGTGTACCCAAGTGTTTCCAAGAGGCCATGGAAAGTGATGAAAATAAAAAGTGGTTGGATGCAATGTATGACGAGATGAACTCATTGAATGATAATCACACTTATGATTTAATGAAATTTCCTAAAGGTAAAAGAGCTTTGGAAAACATGTGGACTTATATAGTTAAACATGAGAGCAACTCTAAGTCTCCAAGATATAAATCTAGATTAGTGGTGAAAGGTTTCCTTCAAAGAAAGGATGTTGATTTTAATGAGATTTTCTTACCTATTGTAAAGATGTCATCAATCAGAACCATGTTGAGTTTATCTGCTACTCTTGATTTAGAGGTTGAGCAAATGGATGTGAAAATAGCTCTCCTTCATGGTGATTTGGATGAAGAGATCTACATGAACAACTAGATAGTTTTCAAGTTAAATGCAAAGAAGATCATGTTTGTAGATTGAAAAATAGTCTATATAGGTTGAAGCAAGCTCCAAGGTAATGGTACAAGAAGTTTGATTATGTTATGTGTGATCAAGAATACCAGAAGACTACTTCAGATCATTGCGTCTTTGTTATAAAAATGTCTAGTGATGACTTTATTATCATGTTGTTATATGTTGATAATATTCTTATCGTAGAGAAAGTATTTCTACAATTAACAGGTTTAAGAATCAGTTGGGAGAGTCATTTGCCATGAAAGACATAGAAGCAGCTAAATAGATTCATGGCATTAGAATCATGCATGACATAAAAATAGAAAAAACTTTAGATGTCACAAGAATATTATATCGAAAGAGTGTTACAAAGATTCCAAATAAAAAGTTCCAAGGCAGTAAGCATTCCTCTTGATTATCATTTCAAGTTGAATTCTAATCAAAGTCCTTCAAGTGAAGATGAAGCATTTGATATGAAACATGTTCCTTATGCTTCTATTGTGGGTAGTTTGATGTATGCAATAGTGTGTACAAGACCAGATATATCATATGTTGTTGGTACAGTCAGTAGGTTTTTGTCAAATTCAGGTAGAGAGAATTGGAATCATGTAAAATGAATTTTAAGGTATCTTCGTGGTACTACTTGTATGAGGCTTTTCTTTGGAGGAGATAAGCCTACTTTAATGGAGTACTCTGACTCTGATATGGCTGGAGATATTGATTCCAGAAATTCCACTTTGGGCTACATGATTAAATTTTCATGGGGGGCTATGACTTAGTAGTCTAGATTACAAAAGTGTATAACATTGTCTATTACAGACGCTGAGTTCATTTCCGTTATCGAAGCATGCAAATAGTTACTTTGGTTGAATTTTTTTTTGCAGGAGCTTGGTTTCGTTCAAGACAAATATGTGTTATTTGTTGATAGTCAAAGCGCTATTCTTCTTGGTAAGAATTTAATTTTTCATAATAGGTCTAAACACATTGATGTGAGATATCATTGAATACATGATGTTTTGGATGCTAAGTTGTTGGAGTTGGCTAAAATTCATATAGATGATAATGGTTCTGATATGATAACTAAGGCATTATCAAGAGAAAAAATTGAAGTTTGTTGTGATATCGCCGGTTTAGTGATTTCCTCCACATATTTGTGAGGGGAGATTTATTGGACTTGGACTCCCTTCCTATATGGAGAAATACCTAAATATGAATATCCCATTTGTCTCACTTATTTAAGTGGAGAGTGTCAATTTATAGTAGAGAGAAATAGAGAGAAAATAGGAGAGAAACTCATTCTCGTTTTTTACACCAGTCTCACTAAATCGACGATCCTCAATTTGTTCACTGCTGGATTGAGCTTAAATTTGGTGGGCATGTTTGTAACACATGTATATAAATTTTGACCGTTCATAATTTCAAAAGAAGTTATGAGTTGATAGATATCCTCTTCGCACTGAAGCTGCATATTTGAGGGATTTTTCAACTTTTTTATTCTTATTTGTAAGTTAGTTTGCTTTGTGATTTGCGGTTGTTATCACTATTTTGTGAATCACTTTAAGAATCTTGTATTCTCAATTGATTATAGTGGAATTATTTGTTTGGTCTGGACAACTCGTGGTTTTTACTCTCATATTGAGGAATTTTCCACGTTAAAAATATCGGTGTTCTTTTGTGCCTTTATTTGTTCGGTTTGTCGTCTTATATTTTTTGTTGATCCTTAAGGTTCCTACAAGTATGGGGAAATATATATTTGCTGCGTATTATTATGTTATTTTGTCTTAATTTACTCAAGCAAAAGCTCTTTCATCCACATACACTTGTACCGTTGTTGTGAGCACTACAACGAGACACACTGTCTAACCATCACATTACCATGAAGAGTTTTGATACAAGGAGTTGGTCCCTTAATTGAATCATCAACTTTGATACCATTGTTGGTTCCTCATGAGTAATGTCCATATTGGGTCAAGAGCAACATACAAGTGAAAGAGACAACATATATTCACTCAAAACCTTAAGGTGATGGGTGTATGGATCCTCTCACTTATAAAATGCTCAACCTTCACTTTTCTAAGCAATGTGGGACTTCCAACTCACACTTTTACACAACAAATGATACTTGGGAAGTTGTTGAAAGGAAAGAAGGCAAGAAGTCAGTTGGATGTATATGAATCTATATTGTAAAGCACAAATCATATGACACTCTTGATCGTTACAAGGCAAGACTAGTGGCAAAAGATTATTCTCAGACATATGACATTGATTACAATGAGACATTTTCCCCATTAACAAAGATGAATAACTTTCGAGTCTTAATATCTCTTGTTACTTACTATGGATGAGAATTACACAAAATTGATGTTAAAAATGGATTCTTGCATTGAGACTTAGGGGAGGAAGTGTATATAGAGATTTCACATAGTTTTAGCATCACGAGTAGAGCCAACAAAGTGTGTCAATTGAAGAAATCCTTGTATGGACTAAAATAGTCTCCTCGGACATGGTTTGAAAGATTCACAAATAAAATGTTGTGTTTAGACTATAAACAAAGTCAGAGAGATTACACTTTTTTTTAAACATAAACATGGAGCAGAGTGAATTATACTTATGTTGATGATATTATTATTACATGAGATAATTTGAGTGAGAGACAACTACTTGAAAAGAAATTATCATCAAAATTTAAAATAAGGGAATTTTGAGAACTCAAGTACTTCTTGAGAATTGAGACAACCCATTAAAAAAGACATTTTTACCTCAAATAATATGTGCTTGATATTTTACAACATTTAAAAAATATGAAAAATGATTAGAATGTTAGAAATATTTCCTATCAAATACATATTTACTGCATAACCTGTAGTATATGAAACAGCAGAAATGAGAAAAATCATCATAACAATTTCATATTGCTGATAGATGTAAGACAATATAAATTCTATAGCTTATGTGAAGATGGAATGAATGTCAACTATTTCAACCGTTGGCTCAGTTTCATATACAAGCCCTGCAAAACAAAAACCTATTAGATCACAGTAAAATGAAACACATATCAAATAAGACCAAAGTAGATAAACCTTACATTTGTTGTATGTATTGTCGCTCCGGTAGTCATGCCGATATTCTGATCAGGGACGAGCTCAAAGTTCATGTGCTGTAGAAAGACCGCAAGAGCAACGATAGCTTCCAATAAAGCAAACTGATCACCGACACACTTTCGAGGCCCTCCGCTAAACGGAATGAATCTGTAACATGTTTTTGATTCATCTAAATCTCAGTAAACTAGAATATACTCATACACTTATACATATACAAATACAAACACAAATGCATACCTGAAATCTGTATTTGTTTCATTTGGCACTGGACCATCCAAATCAAATCTTTCCGGCAAAAACTCTTCGGCCCTATCCCAAACGTTAGAAGAACGATGTATGTTGTATACCGAAATCATAATATCTTGACTAGCATTGATTTTGTAATCACCAGGAAGCTCATCGGGAACTTGAGATCTTCTGATCAATACCTTAGGATGCATAAAGGTATAGAAAACCATAAAAAAATAGTAACATATATAATCAAAGAACACCAAAAAGATACTACAAAATATTTTCAATCTCTCTGAAAGACATTCATACTCAAAATTATTGTATAGTATAACCTACGGGAGGATGTGGATAAAGTCGGAGTGACTCCATAATACAGCGCGTCAAGAACTTAAGATCTTTAATATCTTCATAGGAAGGACGCCTTCCCTGTAAAACTCTGTCTATCTCTTCTTGTGCTTTTGCTAATGAGGAAGAATCCTGCATAAATAGAGCTTATGATTCACAGGGCGCGAGCTTATGCTTCATTTATGATTGAAACTAAATTATGTTATACTCTATTAGATACCTTACTTAGAAGATAAAGTGTCCAAGTAAGCACCGAACCAGTGGTCTCGTGACCGGCAACTAACATTGACAAAAGATCATCCCTTAATTGCACACTTGAAACCTACTCATAAAGAAAAATATAAAGAAGCGGAAAGGAAAGTATAAAACCGATAAAACGAACCAAAGTATTGTAGTGTATTGTGAATATACAGTCAGTTGCCAAATAACATATTGATAAAAGTAAATTATACATTGGTAATAGAAATACAGCATACCTCTTCTCTGCTAGCAAGCAAAAACCGGAGAATACTAGGATCAGCATCGTTCACATATTCATCAGCATCGATTCTTTCACCCTCAGACTCTACAATCTCTTTACATTTCGCAATAAGATCTTCTACGGTTTCCCTAATAACACTAACAGCCTTTTCAGCCTTTATCTGTCTCGGTATTATCTTACAAAGAAAACCAATCTGCAGCAACAAAGAACGAGAAATAAAAGGCGTGAAAATTGACAAACACGGAAAGGGAGATGAGAAAAGAACTTTCCTTCCAGTAAGGTAAAAGATCGGTTGACCGAGCCTCTGCTTCTTTCAGTGAAGTGTAAACAGCTTCAATAACAGGACTGTCTGAATTCAGTGCGTCAAAGTTATAGTTGAATACAGATAAACCGATAACATCAAGGGTCAACTGGGAAAACTTGTCCTCCATGTTAACAGCAGTTCCATTAATTGCATCAGGTTGTAGCTTCTCTACTAATCTCTCAGCACATCTACTGAACACTCTATCTACCATAATCGACAAGTATCGTTTGTGAAGTGATGGAACGACAGCCCTGCGTCTTGCCTAATACATACAAGGAAATTGCTATAAAGAAACTCCGGTTGCCCAAAATAACATATAAAACCATTACTTGAAGCACGACTAGTAACAGTAATTGATCTTTAAAACCCAAGAGAACCAATTCAACGATAAGTACGAATTCAGCTATTATGCGAAGGGTAATTACTCCATTCAACAACTCATTGTATACATAATGTTTCATCGATCCAACCATTGAATTAAATTTATTATTGAGTAGTCAAGTCCACAGAATTTCATAAATTTTAAAACTAAATGATACTTCATCAAATATCTTAAATAGCTACGAAAAGTATACCGTCCAAAGAGGCCCTTCAGCAATAGCAAAACCAGAGCCAAACAAAAACTCAGAGACCTCAGCGACAAGACCTTTCCCATATTTCCCATAATTCTTAAGCACATGTTTCGCAACAGCGGGATCACTAACAACAACAAAATTCCTCGGACCAGCAGCCAACCGATAAACAGGACCATACTCATTCATCCACTTAAACAAAGGAAGAAAAAGAGCACCACCCAAAAGATCAGAAACATCATCAAGCTTAGCACTAGCTACAGGAATGCCAGAATCATCTTTTGCTGTGGTTAGAGACTTGGAGAGTGAAGTGAGCCAATCTGGACTTACCCATGAACTGGTTTTGGTTGTCGTTTCTGGGGTTTTGTTGGTTGAGGATTTGATGGAGAGACGGTGGTGAAGTGGATAAGGTTTTTTAGGGGAGGGGGAAGAGGTGAGTGGGGTTTTGGAGAGGGAGGAGAGAGAAAGATGAGAGAGAGGGAGTGAACATGGCATTGTTTTGGGTGTTTGAGTTTGGATGTTGTTCTGTGACGGTTTTGCAGTTAAACGAAACGATGATGTTTATTTATTGATTTTCCTTTTTTAACCCTGTTAATGCTAGGATAGGAGAGACAAGTATAATTTTCAATTTCTTTTTATCATGAACCATACTCCATTGATTTAAAATAATTGTTGATCTGCATTGGATTTACACTTGCTCCTCGAGTAGGAAGCTTAAATCAATACCTTTGCATAAGGTTCAAATGGACAACTCAAGTTAGGGACCGTTGAGCAACTCCCTACATATTCGTTGGGAAACGTGGTCCACGTCCTCATGTCAGTCATCTTAACTGTCCTCCGAGAATCACGGGTCCAACCCCTATTCTCGCGGAGCAGTTGACCAGGAGGGAGTCCACTTGCTGGACTCCATACACACGTAAGCCCTGGCAGTTTTCGTTATTGGGCTTCAACGTGGCCCAATAATGAGAACCTTGACCCAGCGCCGGGGGCTATAAATACCCTATCTTCTGAGAGGGTCAGGTATTCAACAGTTTCTAATTCATACTTGTTTGCTCATTCTGAAACTCACTTTGGCATCAAAGTGTCTTGTAGGTATCCCCCCATTTCACTCTGAACTTCTGCTCGAGCTAGTTGTGACGGTATTCTGGTCAAGTACGATCAGTGGCGCCATCTATGGGAAACTTTCTTCCTCATCTTCCATTTACTCGAGACTAAATCTAAATTACTCTTCCGACTGTCATGGCTGATCAAACAGCAGAAAACAACATGAACGCCTGCATCGCCGACGTCAACAACAACGTCGACGAAAATAATGTCGGCCTCGACAACGCTGGTACTGTTGGCCACAACACGGCCCCCACCATTAATATGCTCGGGCCTTCAGAATATAGAGACGGAGCAACTGCTTCATCATCATCACTATCTCAACGGCCTGAAGACGATCGACCACCTCTCTAGAACTACCAACCCGACCATTTCTGGGAGGTCCCTGTTGCCGCCGGAGCAGATGCCACGACCAAGGCACTGTTCGCGGCGATAAACCAAATGAATTATCTGATTTTCTCTCAAGGAGAAAAACTGAGGGGGCTCGAAGATGCTCGAAGATCCCCCAGAAGACATAGGAGGCCCCATTCTCCTCCTCCTCGCCAAGTAAGGGAACATCCCCAATCTCCCCCGCGGAGACGTAGGCGAGACGTCTCTCGAAGTCATTCTCCCCGACCAATCGGGCGACACCCCGCATTGGAGAGAGACCAGCCCGTTGACACGGGGAGATGCGGTCATATCCCCTCGCGTCAAGAACAAAGACCCCTTGGAGACAGGAGCAGGGAAAATAACGAACGGTCGTATCGCCCAAGGAACGCTCTGCGCGACCAGGGTCGCCATAACCACCATAATAGATCTCTTTCTCGCTCACCAGATAGGAGTGACGAAGACGACCCACGCGGTCTCTTGTCACAAGCCGTCATGGAGGCGCCCATCCCCCCGGGCATGGAGAAGCCTCCCCATCTGAAGGAGTATGATGGTATTACCGACCCAGTCGACCATATAGACGGGTTCGAGGCAATGCTGCATTATCATAATATCGGGGGACCAATCAAATATCGGTTGTTCCCAATGACTTTGAGGAAAGCTGTGATGGACTGGTACAAGAGTCTCGCCCCCGGGTCAATTACCTCCTGGAAAAATTTAAAGAACCAATTCATCACTTCGTTTACTGCTTCACGTCGACACCCGAAGACTGAAGCAGTCCTCGAGGCTATCGTCCAGAGACACGACGATACCCTGAGGGAATTTATTGATCGATTCAACCGGGAGGCCATCCAGGTCCCCTGCACCGATCACATGAAGAGATACCTTCTCGAGAGGGGACTCCTCCCGGTCACAGAATTCAGAAAGGCCGCTGGCATCGAACCATCCCGGACATTCGATGCCCTCCTCGAGAAAGCCAGAGCATACATGGACTACAAAGAGAGGGAAGTGGCCAATAGAGCCCGGGACCCCCAGAATCGTGGATCAACCAGCAATCCGCGACAAGACTCCGACCCTCCTCGACAAACTGGCGAGAAGAGGAGGAATGACAAACCCCGAGACCCTCGTGAGAAAAGAGGACCCTCGCAGAGGTTTACTGAGTACACTCTGCTAACGACTTCCCGCTAGCGTATTTTGGCGAAGTATACAAACACGAATTCCAAGGACGGCAGCATCAAGCGTCCTCACCCCGCTCCTGCTAAGCCCGGGGCAGATTGGAGCAAATACTGTCAATATCATCGGAGCCATGGACACTTAACTGAAGATTATGTTCATCTCAAGGATGCTATTGAGACCCTCATAAAAAGGGGAAAACTCTGGCAATATCGGCGCGGAAACGCTCCCCGTTGAGATGCCCGCGAAGCGTGGGAGATAGAGGAGGATTCCCAACCATCTGACGAGCCAGTTCCCATCCAGACCGCATTCTTTGTTACGAGATCAGAGGACTTCTACGTCCTCGAACACATGGAAGAGCCTTTGTCCATGCACAGCAGGTGGGAAAGCTTCCCCTCCACCATGGTCATAAATGGTGGAGGGTTCAATGACATAACTATAAATGGTGGAGGGTTTATTTATTGATTTTCCTTTTTTAACCCTGTTAATGCTAGGATAGGAGAGACAAGTATAATTTTCAATTTCTATTTATCATGAACCATACTCCATCGATTCAAAATGATTATCATTTAAACTTTTTACACACTGATTAAAAAATGTAATGATGTTGTTATAAATTATTTCACATTTATTAAACTAATTTTATTATTGTATTGGAAGAAGTGTAAAAAGTAATAATTGAAGAGCACAACTGAAAAAATAACAATGATTTCTATATTGAAAAGTGAGACTGACAATAAATTTGAATTTTTTTTAAAACGACAACTATTTTAAAACAGAAAGAATATGAAATAAAATTGCCTCATTTGATTGTCAAAATAAATTGTTAGATCATGCTAACACGTGCTAAGTTTTTAAGATTTAGAGTTTAAGGTTGTCAAAAATAAACTGACTTATAATAATAACAATAAAGTTGTTCTACAGAGGATGGAATAAATTTATCATTATTAAATTGTAAATAAGTAAAAAAATCTAATTGTTTTGTTACGGTATTGTTCCACCCTAAATTTCGCCCCTACATTTTTTAGTCGTATTATTATATCATATTTTATTATTTGGTCACAATCTGTAATAAACATTTTCATTCATCATTTTTTACATAATCAGTCGTATTTAAGTTGATCAAAAGTCAGTTTAACTCAACATTTGCATTGTTTTATAGTTACAAAAATACTCGTGATCTCATTTCATGCATTTTTTTATCTCTTTACATGTTTCTTGCATTACGTCAAGTTGTTTATATGTCTATAATATTGATATTTTAATTTTACAAACAAATCGTTAAAAGCAATTCGACACTATACGAAAAATTAGTGAGAAAATATTTTGAGTTTTCACCTTTAGTTGACTGTTTTATGAATCTACGTTTCGCATCGACCATGACTGTATGCTCGCTTTATTTTTTCGTTACAGTTTGAAGTCTCGTTCTTAATCGTCAACATTTTACAATTGGATATTTTCATTATCATTTTATTTCGATTTTGATCATTTGAGTTATTTTTTATTAATCCTTTTTATCTATAATTTATTTTAATGTGTTTATTTTTTTTTCCGGTTAATTTAATATCCATTTTTTATCGTTTTTGATAATTTTAAATGTCCATTTTTATTCCGAAAAATTAAAACAAAGCTACTCTTGAGTGTGTTATTTTTTAATTGTTCAATTTTTATATTGATTTTTTGTGATAAGGGTCATTTTGGGCATTTGATTAAATTGTTAAACCTGATGTTGATTTGTATATAATAGTGAGATTGGAAATTCATTAAAGAAAATGAAGAAAGCTGTGCAGGATCCCTTTCCATCTCACAATCCTCTTCATCTTTCCAACGAACCATCACCAACAACAGAATTGTACTCTCTTATTTCCTCTTCATGAAACTATCATCCGCAATCGACTTCCATATACCATCGGCTTCCGTCTCTTCCGAGACCTCACAGAACCCAATCTTCTAACTCGTATACTCACTTTCACTGTTAACTGTTAACCGTTATTTCCTCTTCCAATCTCAATAACCTGTTCACTATTCCGCATCACCATCAGCAGCTCTTCATCCTCCGCTAACATCACTGGATAATCATCATAACATACTCCTGCCTACTGTCACGATCTACTTCCGTCAAGTTCGTTGTGACGTCTCAGCTCAGTATCATCATTCAGTTGCAAACAACGCATCACAACGATTTCGTCATTATTGATAAATCTCGATTTCCTTTCATCAGTGGACTGATTTGTTTAAATTGTGTTTCTGTTCTCGGAAAACAAGTGGTTGAAGTAATTTTTGACTGAAACAAGTTTGTTATGCTGTTTGGCTGTGATATTTTCAAGCGAGAAGTTTGTTGCAATTTTAACTGATATTATGTTGGTTTGACAGTGGAAGTTTTGTTGCATTTCTGTTCATACATTGCATTTCTATTCATACATTTGTAAGATTTTTGGTTTGGAATCGGAAGAGAAACTTTGATGATACGATGATTATCGTTTAAAATCGGTATGTTGAAGTTGATAATGAAGTTTTTGGTTTGTCAATGTGCGTGTGATCGTGTTGCGAGGTTATTGTTTCGCTTGCTTTAAATTGGAATGAGATTTTGTTCGTCAATGATATGTTCACTTGATTTTAATTTGGTTGAAGTTTCAACATCATTACCATGATAATATGTTATTCTTGCTTGTGAGGGTTTGTTCATGCTTGAATTGATTTTTATTGGGCGATAACAATTTTACATAGTTGTTGCCCAGAATTCCATTTAATGGTTTAGAGCTTGCTTTGAACTCAAATTTTCAGTTTGCAATGTGAATTGTTGATCCTTGTTACATTTGTGATTGGAAAATCATGTTTATCGTTGTGTCTGCGTGACTTTGAATGTGATTAGAGCAATGTATGCCATGCTGATTTTTGCTTGAGAGACAGTCATTTATTCATGTGCATCATGACTGTTTCATTTTGATTTTATACCTTGTGATTACTAACACATGTTCTAATTGTTGCAATTTCATTTCATTTTTATCCCTCTCATGCTACTAACAAGTTTGTTATTACGAAGGTTTCAAGAATTATCCAAGCATACATTTGCTCTTAGCACATCTATACATTGTCATTTACATTTTTATTGTATTTATTTTATTACTTTGATTTAATATTTAGTAATGTAAATACATAATTATACATAATACTTTTGATTTTATATTTTGTTCAATTGACTTGTAAATAAATTCAAGTTATGTTGATATTCTTTTCATTGCATTGCGATTTTAAACTTTAATTCAAGTTAACTTTTGAAAATCATATGGACGCATATATTTTTGTCTGACCACTTAGAGTTGATTCCTACATGAATCTATTCTAAAAAAAATACTTAATAAAGTTTTATGTTGAGTAATTTACACATGAGTTTTAATTAAGATTTCGAATAAATTTCCCCTTGTTGTTGGATTTGTTTGTGTATTTCATGTGATGTAGGGATTTTTATTCGATATCTCGAGTCTTATCCGATGTCATGAGCATTATTTATCGTCTTTGCACTTTATCTGATTCCTCTCGGGTTTATCCACACTTTCACCGTCCGTGATTTATTTCATGTGTTGCGCTCCTCGCTTATGATTCTATATGCTTTATCTCATTTTTGGAGTATTATTTGACATTTGGGTTTGTTTGATGTTGTCGGCTTGTGATTTGTTTTCACCTGAGATTTGATATACTCTTGGCTTATTTATCTGTCTGTGGCTTTAAACCCAAAGGGATGGAAACATTGTATTGACTTTATCATGTCAAGTACCGATTTCTTATTCGGTAAGATCCTCGTTACCTTATCTTTTACCCTCATGTACATTGGACACTCTCTTCATCTCCTCCCATTCTTTAATTTTCAAAACCTTCTCATATTTTTCAAAACCTTCTTTGTTTATAAACTCGAACTGCTTTCACAATAAACCTTGACTTTGTCGAGTGCCTTTTCTTTTAAAACTTGTTTTCTTTAAACAAACTTCAATTTATTTAATCATACTTTGACATCTTTCGAAAAGACTAAAAAACATTTAACTTCATTCAAACCTTTTTGTGCGCTCGAGCAACTTTTTCCTTTTAAAACTTTTTTCCAAGATTAGACATGATTCATTTATAATCGAGATATCATCCTCCTATCTGTTGGAATAATATAGCAAGTGTGAGTAAGTGGAGAAATAGTCCCACATTGGATAGGAATATGGAGACTTAAGCATATATAAGTGGGAGAACCCACTCACCTATCACCTTAAGGTTTTAGGTGGAGAAGTGGTGTGTCTCTCTCAAAGGTGCTTGTTCGTACACTATGAATCAATGCTCCTAAAAATCTCCCCCCAACATGGTATCAGAGTCTTTGGTTCGAGAAAGGGACCAGAAGGAACTTGTATCGAAATTCACCCAAGAAGTGGTGTCGTACAAGTGGGGGAGCATTGTGGATTCACACTTGAGGGGGAGTGTTGGAATAATATAGCAAGTGTGAGTAAGTGGGAAAATAGTCTCACATTGGATAGGAATGTGGAGACTTAAGCATATATAAGTGGGAGAACTCACTCACCTATCACCTTAAGGTTTTAGGTGGAGAAGTGATGTGTCTCTCTCAAAGGTACTTATTCCTACACTATACATCAATGCTCCTAATAATCTCTCACCAACATGGTATCACAAGCCTTTGGTTCGAGAAAGGGACCGAAAGGAACTTGTATTGAAATTCGCCCAAGAAGTGGTGCGGTACAAGTGGGGGAGCATTGTGGACTCACACTTGAGGGGGAGTGTTGGAATAATATAACAAGTGTGAGTAAAAGGGGAAATAGTCCCACATTGGATAGGAATGTGGAGACTTAAGCATATATAAGTGGGAGAACCCACTCACCTATCACCTTAAGGTTTTAGGTGGAGAAGTGGTGTGTCTCTCTCAAAGGTGCTTGTTCGTACACTATGAATCAATGCTCCTAAAAATCTCCCCCCAACATGGTATCAGAGCCTTTGGTTCGAGAAAGGGACCGGAAGGAACTTATATCGAAATTCACCCAAGAAGTGGTGCGGTACAAGTGGGGGAGCATTGTGGATTCACACTTGAGGGGGAGTGTTGGAATAATATAGCAAGTGTGAGTAAGTGGGAAAATAGTCCCACATTGGATAGGAATATGGAGACTTAAGCATATATAAGTGGGAGAACCCACTCACCTATCACCTTAAGGTTTTAGGTGGAGAAGTGGTGTGCCTCTCACAAAGGTGCTTGTTCCTACACTATGCATCAATACTCCTAATAATCTCCCCCCAACACTATCCCCATGGTTATAAAGGTGTCGACTTTTCCACTTGAGTACTAGAGGTGTTCTCAAGCCCTCACTCTTGCTGACGCATGGTCCATCTTTCTCACACCTTGTGGGTGTTAGTTGATATTTCTCTCCTAAAAATGATGACTTATCTATTTTTTTTAAATCAACCAATAGACAAGTATTTTCTAGCCGAACTATGGTACTCTGACTTTCCCATTGCGCGAGGGAGTACGTAGGCACTAAGTCTCACGACCCAATGTGAGCAAAAATAATAATAAAAAAATTCTTTTGTTTGCAAATACTCATTCATTCTTTCCCTTTGGCAAGTAAGCCTTTATATAACACACCTTTTGAAAGAAAACAAACAAAGTGGATCATGTGGAGTATCGTAGATGCTTAGGATGCTAATACCTTCTCTCAACATAACCGACCCCTGTACCTCGATCTCTAATATTTTATTTCATTGTGGGTTTTGTTCTCTTTTTTCCCATTTCCCTTTGGAAACAATAAAGTTCTATGGCGACATTATTGAGTGAGATAAGTCAATTGATGGCTTAATCTCAAATTCTTTACCGCCACATTTTTTCCACATTTTTACACAGTGCGACAGGTACTGGTGAGGATTCGATAGAACTCGAAGAGAGAATCGAATTCTATAAGGAATTCGAGATAAGGGGTGTAATTGAGTTTATTATGATCGATATAGGGTTAAGGTAGATGCATGATTTTTGTTGAATGATTGATTTGATGAAATATGATGGAATTGTTGATGTTAATGATATATGAATGCCATGATTTGACCCTAATATATGTCTATACATTTTTTGATATTAGTATATGATATATGGTGTCTATAGTGCGTCTATACATGAGGATCCAACAAGAGTGATCGCTTCTATGCGTGGCAAGAACTCCTCCATGAGGATCCAACATAAGTGATCCCCTATATGGGTGGGAATGACTCTTCCACGATGATCCAAAATAAGTAATTTCGTCTGGGGAGGCAAGGACACCTCCATGAGGATCCATCATAAGTAATTGCCTTAGGGGTGGAAAGGGTTCATCCATGATGATCTAACATAAGTAATTGTCTCATGGGTGACAAAGATTCCTCCATGAATATCCAACATAAGTAATTTACCCATGGCTAGTTTGATAAGATTCTCCATTTCAATCCTCAGTTACTGCAAAATTAATAAAGCAACAATATTCCAAAAATTATAAAAAATGTGAGATACCTAAAAAAAATCCTTGTTCATCACTACCAAAAAAAGAGTGCCCCCACATAAAATAAAAAATGCTTAAAAAGGAAATCATACACACGACACATATGGCATCTCACCTTAACTAATCTAAACAATAAATTTAAACTAAACAAGACATGGCAGAACGCCTAATGAAATTAATGGTTTCTAACTAGCCTCTTCGTCAATCACCTTTGCGCTCTTTAAGAACAGGGCGCCCAATCTTCATCCTTAAGAGCTACTTTTTGTGGTTCCAATTCTAGGTTCAAGTCTATAGCATTCACTTCCTATATTTTCGGGTGCTAGGTGTTATACCCCAATTTTTGCCCCTAAGATCCCTCATCATATTCTATACATCTCACACATAACATTGGTCTCAGGGTTATAAGATCGAAGAGCTTTGGAATTAGGGTTTCTCTCTCTGAATTGAGGTTGTTGTCTTACTCAAAATTGATTCAACTGGTGCTCTCATTATTCTTGGTATGAGATTAGGGTTTTGGATCTAAAGCAGCATAGACGTCTTCGCTAGCAAAGTTCCTCAAGATACAAGGCCATTTCTTCAGCAATGGTCGTCAAAGGTCAAGAACTAAGGTTTCTCCTATGTTATATTTGAGCTTGGTATTAGATCTTCAGCAATGGTTTGTCATTCTAGGTTTTGTCCTCAAGGCTACAAGGATCATCATTGTCTCCTTGTTGTGATTTCATCGACGTCATTTAGGGTTCCTCTTAATTGTTTACACCACAAGTCAACCCTTCTCAAGAGGCTTAAAAGATTGAATCAGGGTCTTCCTTCTATTATGATACTGGTCAGGTGATTAAGTATGGCCTTGGGTTTCAGCATAATATTTGTTGACTAAAGAGCAAATATATGGCATGGTAG